>CM074718.1:104787852-105987852 GCA_037306005.1 Rhinophrynus dorsalis
CCCCGGCTTGTCTGACTACCCACATCAGTCATGACCTATGGCTCTAGCTGACTAACTTGCTCTGTGTTGACCCAGGCTTGTCTGACTACCCACATCGGTTCTGACATGTGGATCTGGCTGACTACTCGCTCCATGCATTACCCAGCTTGCCTGACCATTCACATCTTGTTCTTGCTCCCTGTTGCCCCCGGTTATCTATACCTTGGTTGGAGACTCGAGCTATCTCAATAGCCTGGTTCTATTGGTGCTAGATAGGTGCTAGCTAGGTAGGCAGATTCCCAGTATCCTTCGGTATAGTGTCAGTAGTATAGTGCTCAGCACAGTGTGCAGCTCCGAATAGAAGAATTTGAACAGCCGTCCAGTGGTCTGGGGTTGTGTGGGTATTATTATCATTACTCTGTATATTATCAATAACGGTGGTTTTATTAATTACACTGGTGTCTGACCTTCTTTTCCTGATTACCGTGACACCTTCACATGTTACACATGAAACTTGTTCCTTGCCTCTGAGGACAGGGGCACTCCATTTGCAGACTCTGCAGTTTCAGGTCATTCATTCCCCTCACTACACTGTAATTCTGGGGTTCCCCTGGCTGCAGAAGCATATCACGAGGATTGATTGGCAGACTTGCGATATTGTGTCTTGGTCCCCCCAGTGTACTGAGTCATGCCTTCGGCAACCCATGAGAATTCTGTGTACCTCTACTGCCTTACCTGCAGAGTACCAGTCCTACAGAGAGGTAGTTAAAAATGTAGAGACCAGTACGTTACCGCCCGCACAGGCCATACGATGGTACTGGTGATTTGGTTCAGGGTGCCATACCTACCAGGGGCCATGTGTATCCTTTGTCTGTGGAGGAGAATCGGGCCATGGAGGACTACATGTCTGATGCCCTTTCTAGGGGAATAAGCCGCAAGTCTTCCTCACCAGTGGGTGCAGGATTTTTCTTTGTCAAAAAAAGGATGGGGAACTAAGACCATGTATCGACTTCAGGGGTCTGAATAAACTAATGGTCAAAACACCTACCTCATTCCTTTCATCACTGAGTTGTTTGATTGGATTAACGGCTCTACAGTATTTACCAAGCTAGACCTCAGGGCCACAAATGGAAGACAGCATTTAACACCCAGAGCGGGCACTATAAACATCTTGTGATTCCTTTTGACTTTTGCAACGCTCCCGCTGTCTTCCAGGAATTCATCAATGAAGTCTTGAGAGATTTACTGCAGAGTTGTGTTGTGGTCTACCTGGATGACATCCTCATCTATTCTCCTACTTTAGAGGCTCATCTGTCAGATGTATCGTTGGTCCTACGACTATTAAAGGAGAACAAATTGTTTTGTAAATTGGAGAAATGAGAATTTCATAGATCCTAAGTGACATTCTTGGCGTATGTTATCTCCTCCTCCAGTCTAGCCATGGACCCGCAAAAGTTGTCTGCTGTCTTGCAATGGCCGCTCCCGGTAGAGTTGAAGTCCATTCAGAGGTTCCTGGGTTTTACTAACTACTACAGGAAGTTTATACGGAACTTCACTACTCTAGTCAAACCACTCATGGACATGACCCAGAAGTTTGTGAATCCTTCGGACTGGTCACCCAAGGCCTTTCAAGCTTTTGAGGAATTGAAGTCTGCTACTGCCAAGGCTCCTATCTTGTCCCATCCAAATCCCTCCCTACCTTTTACCCTGGAGGTTGATGCCTCAGAGTCTGGAGTAGGCTCTCTTCTGTCCAAGCACTCAGCTCCTGGTAAACCATTACTTCCTTGTAAGGTTTTTTCAAAAAAATTGTCCAAACCTGAGAGTCTGCATGAAGCAGGGGTGATCGTGAACTACTCACCATTATCCTTGCCCTTAGAGAATGGTGATATCCTTTGGAGGGGTGGAGCGTTCTAATTCTTATTTTGACAGATCATAAGAATCTCACATATCTGTCTGAGGCCAAGAGGTTGTCCCCACGACAGGCAAGATAAGCCTTGTTCCTGTCAAGATTCAATTATATGGTTTCTTACCTCCCGGGCACTAAGAACATTCAAGCAGATGCCCTTTCCTAGCAGTTCAGGACAGAGTCCGAGGAGGAGTGTTCACCAACTCCTATCATCCCCTCCGTTCGGATATTGGCTACAATACGTACTAGTATTACCTTAGGAGATGAGATATTGGCCACCCAAGCCTCTGCACCTGTTGACAAGCCCAGGGGGAGATGTTTTGTACCTGAGTCCCTATGTACGAAACTACTAGAGACCTATCATTCCTCGAAGGCAGCTGGTCACATTGGTAGAGACCAACTTATATGGTCTATGTCAAGACTTTTCTGGTGGCCTAGCCTAAGAGCAGACTGTGCCACATTTGTGTCTGCATGTTTCACATGTGTGCAGACCGAGACTCTCAGACACCTTCCGGTGGGCTTCCTTCAACCCATTCCTTGTGGCGAGCTTCCTTGGTCACACTTATCTGTTGATTTTACGTGGGAACTGCCCATCTCAGAGGGCTACTTGGTCATCCTTGTGATAGTGGATCGATTTTTCACCAGGGAGTTAGCTGAGGTCTTCACCAGAGTAGTAGTTCGTTTCCACTGTATACCGAAAGTGGTGGTCTCAGATCGCGGGAGCCAGTTTGTGTCTCGTTTTTGGAGGTCTTTTTGTGGACAGATGTGTATTCAACTCTCGTTCTCCTCAGCTTACCATTCTCAGTCTAACAGTGCTGCAGAGAGGTCTAATCAAGCATTGGAACAGTTCCTTCATTGTTTCATTTCAGACCATCATGATAGCTGGGCGAACTTTTTACCGTTGGCTGAGCTTGCCAGGAATTGTGCTGTGAATTCCTCCTCTCAGAACTCCCTGTTTCTGATAAATTACGAGTTCCAACCTTTGCTTCTCCCTGAGACTTTTGAGGCACAGAACATTCAAGCTCTGGATGAGCACTTGCGGGCACTCCGCTCCACTTGGGTATGGGTTCAAAGATCCCTGAAATGGTCCACTCAACGCTACAAGAGACACGCAGATGGCTACCAGCTCCGGGTTTCCTGGTAGGAGAGAGATTGTGGTTGTCTTCCCATAATCTGCACCTCCAGGTGCCTTGTAGTAAACTGGCTCCTCGTTTTAGGGTTATACATAGAGTGAATCCTGTAGCTATGCCCTCGAACTGTAGTCCAGCTAATATGCGCATTTCTAATGTATTTCATGTGTCTCTGCTGAAACCCCTAATTTGTAACCGTTACACTTCTGCTCCTGTGTGTCCTAGGCCTGTCAGAGTTGGGGATCATGAGGAGTATGAGGTGCAAAACATTTTGGACTCACGTAGAGTCAGAGGCCAGGTGCAATATCTGGTCCACTGGAAGGGGCTATCACGGTGCCCGTGATTCCTTGTTTATTTTTTTTTCTGTCAGTTATCCAATGTGAGGTCCTCATTGGTTGCCCTGTGTAAGCCTGCCCAGTATAGCCTTTATATACTGGGCTCCTGCACCCAGACATTGCCCTTTTGTGGTGTTCCTGTGCCAGTGCTACATTTGCTTATGAAGTTTCCAGTGTACCGACTTGGCTTGCCTGACTACTCTCCAGTTCCTGCGCTTGTGTATCGACCCGGACTGCCTGATTATTCTTCAGTATTCGTTCCTGTGTATCGACCCGGCCTGGCTGACGTTCCTGCTCCTGTATCCTGATCTGGCCTGGCTGACGTTCCTGCTCCTGGACTCCGACTCGGCAGATCTCCGTTTTGGTCCTGGTCACCTCGGTGACATTCTGACTTCCGGGGCCTTGCCTTGTTTGGCACCTCTGCACCCACAGGCTTGCCTGTATTGTTCCATTTTGGTTCTATGGAGCGCCCCTGGCCTAGTCCTCCATTCTGTAAACCGGTTGCTAGTGTTACCTCCGTGATAGCACCGGTACATTGCCATTGGCTACGCTCCACTCTGTCAAAACCGGTTGCAAGTGTTGCCTCCATGATAGCACCGGTACATTGCCATTGGCTACGCTCCACTCTGTCAAAACCGGTTGCAAGTGTTGCCTCCGTGATAGCACCGGTACATTGCCATTGGCCAAGCTCCACTCTGTCAATACCGGTTGCAAGTGTTGCCTCCGTGATAGCACCGGTACATTGCCATTGGCTACGCTACACTCTGTTAAAACCAGTTGCCAGTGTTGCCTCCGTAATTGTACCGGTACATTGCCATTGGTTACGCTCCACTCTGTCAAAACCAGTTGCAAGTGTTGCCTCCGTGATTGCACCGGTAAATTGCCATTGGTTACGCTCTACTCTGTCCAAAACCAGTTGAAAGTGTTGGCTCCGGGTCAGCACTGGTAGCGCTCCTGTTTACTTCAGTGGACTGGTACTCGCTGTGAATTCAGTCTTTGGCGTGTTTAAGAATCAGCTCAATACCTTCACATATGGGACTGTTTTCCTATCTTGATGAACATTAACTCCTGTATTGCTGAAACCTGGAAACCTTATCATCTGCCTGACCCGTGTCAGCATAAACTGTTGGTCTCCTATATTTGTGCTGGACCTGTGTGGGCCTAATTTTCCTGTCGTGTGTCTGTACTATAAGTTGTATATTACAGGACCTGTGAGGCTTCTTTGTGTATTATTGTATTTAATAAAACTGTGTTTTTTATCCTAACTCTGTGTCTGTGAGTCAAGCAAACCGTTACAGGGGCATGGTCTGGAGGAATGCTCCTGGGTTGCCAAAAAGGATTTACATGCTCCAGCTCTCATCCATGACTTCCACTCCTGCTTCACCGTTGGTTCGAACCCTCTTCTGTGGGGGAAAGGTCGTTAAGGGGAGGGTACTATCACAGTGTACCTTGGCATCCTTGCTGCCAGTTATCCTCGTCCTCAGCTCTATCCGGCAGACATCCAGCATTGGCACCGGGCTATTCTGCATTCCTGGTTGTAATGGGTGCAGGCGCGCGTTGCCAGTCACAGAGACATTGCACTTGTTCATACAAGTGGTTCGATTTGCCTAATTGATTCCCACCTTGGAGTGTGCCTATTAAAACTTATCTGGGCCTAGTGTTAGTGGCCCTTAAGTGGTGTTCCTGCTAGCACACAGTGACACTCAGTAGATGGATACTGCAGACTTCAAGAGACTACAAAACTGAGGATGACTGGTGTGAGGCAGACTCAGGATGACAGCAACAATGTAGATGTAGCCTGCAACAAACTGCAGAACACTGGAAAAACCAGCCCAGGACTCAGTAGATAGATACCACAGACTTTTTTTCCAAGAGACGAAAAACAATAGAGCCAGACTGAACAACCTGTATAGTGTGACATCAATATAGACTATAAATCCCCCCCCCTGTGTCCCACCAAGTCAGGAGGTGTCTTCTGCCTAACCTACCATGGTTCTAGAGTTGGGTAAGCTGGAGCGCTCAGCATACTATGGTACTTTTTTTTCTTCTAATCTGCATTGAACCTGAGAGCAGGGTAACCATGCTTTGAATGGTTGACTTTTAAAAAAGTAATTTGCTCCGTGAGCTGGAGAGCCATTTGAGAGCACCGAGGGCTATGTATATTCCTTGCTACAGAAAATACCTGCTCACTCTGGACAGTGGTTGGGGGGCAAGAAAGCAACTCCTGGGCTATCAGGGACAAAGTAGGTCACACAGCCCTCTTGTTATCCCAGAAACTCAAGGGATCTGTGGCAAAGAAGGTTCCGCAAAGTAAGCAGTGACCTCAAACTCATAGAAAACGTGCTTTGTGGGGAGCTGTTTTGTCCGAAGCATAATCTGTCCATTGCCTCAGCATAAAAAGCAGCAGCTGCTCCACTGGAACAAGATGAAGTGCTACTGGTGCTGCTACTGATATGTCCCAGAAGATCACCACACTCCTCCAGCTCATCTGTGGAATCTTCTCCCACCTCCTGTGACTGCATCCTGTATTTTCTTTGCCACTCATGCACCATCGCTATCAATTGTTCCCTCCAGGCAGTGAGTGAATTGGAACTAAGTGCCATCTTGCCTTTGATTTAAGGATTGCAAATTGTCCATGCGGTCTTCCATGCACCGAGTGAGTTCCTTCTTCAGCCTCATTAGAAGGGCAGCAACTTCAGGAAGTTTATTATCCTCAGCAGGTGAGGATAGGTGTGTGAAGCGGGGAATGACTTCTGCCAGGCTAGCATTCTCTTTGCATAAAATTTCCATCAAAGCAAGGAGAGGCGTGAGGATTGTCACTACCTGTTCCTTCAGGGCCCTGTCATCCCTGCCCAGTGTTCTGTTACTACCAATGAAATGGTGACATGACATTGCGTGAATTACTTTTTTCTGCTCCAGGATACACTCTAGCATATCTAAGGTGGAGTTCCACCTGGTCCCAACATCTTGTTTTAGGTGGTGCTCTGGGAGGTCTGCCTTTTTCTGTTCCTCCCTGAGGAGCTGGCTATCTTTGATGCACTGATGGAAGTGGCCAGCAATTTGTCTGCACGATTCCAGAAGTACTGACAACCTTCCAGTGTTACTGCCAAACTCGAGAGCAGCCTTCACTACCAGATGCAGGACATGCACTGATCAGCACCCACCCACAAATCTGCCATCCTAGAGAGCTGTTATCATGTTAGCTGTACCATCAGTATCCACAAGTCCCATTTGTGTCTGTGTGCCTGCCATGCTCCCCTAGCCACTGCTCCACCATGTTCTGCAATGCTTTGCGAATGTTATCTGAGGTGTGCTGCTGATCCATTACCTCAGCATGATGGAGGAAAGAGAGGGGTCCCTGCTTAGATACTGCACCCGAACTTGTTGTCGGTAATGATGTGTCTTGCAACACATTGGGCTGCCACCAATGTGCCGTCAATGACTGGACGCCATGCTGGCCACTCAGAGCACTCTATAAGTCAGTGGTAAAGTGCACTGACTGGCCACCAGCCTTTCCTAGCAGGTCTTTCAAAAGCCCAATGCATGACCGGTACAGTGAGGGCACTATAGTTCTACTAAATGTGGTGTGGGATGGAATTTTATATTGGGGTGTGAAAGCCTCCATAAGTTGCTGGAAGGGGTCCCCGTCCACCAAATTAAAAGTAGTACCCCCAATGGTTATGAGCTGTGCAATGAGGCGTGTCATTTTCCTGGAAAGCTATCTGCACATTCCCTTGGAATGAAACCCACCAAAATCTTCCAGTGTGGCCTGCATTGATTTTGGGATGGGCTGTGACTGTCTGCTGCTCTTACTAGGACTAGATGTGGCATGATCCCCCTGCCCTTTCAACTGCCTACTGGTGGTGAGTGTGACACTGGTATATGCAGAAGTGCTACTTTCTGCACTAATCAGTACTGACTTGTGGTAGTTATTCAGATGTTGATTCATCCCGGAGGTGGTTAGATGACCCCATTCCCTCTCACGGCTGACTTCCCTGCCACACAATTTGCATTTTGCTAGTCGGCCATCACCAAATGCCACAAAATGGTCCCACGCTTTGGATCGATGGATGACTCTGGAAGGTGGTGGAGAAGAAGAAATTGAGGTGACACTTTCTTTATCTTCACATTCTCGAGCAACCTCACTTTGTTTTTTCTTTCTACATACCATTACAGGGGTACCAGTAGACCTAAAGATGGCACCAGTGATGTTGTGACTGGGATTGGAGGAGGATAGTGGAGTAGTGATACTGGTGGCGGAGACACTAGCAGCTACTACCTGGCAGGGAGACTCAAATGGAACTGGAGAGGCAGGTGTTGATTTGTCAATAGAAGACACAAGTGAAACTGGAGAAACAGGAGGAGTACTATGGGAAGCAGGGGAAAAATTAAGCTTAGGGGTATAATCAAGGTCAGTGGAAAATCAAGCTCATGAGACTAATCAAGCTTAGGATGCCTTGATCCCTCAGATTCTTCTTCTACCAGGAAGAAAAACCATCATCAGTAGCAGATTTTGGGGAGCCCCGCTCAATTCCCTCTTCTGCCTGGTGGCTACTGGGAAATAGTAAACTATCTCACTCAATAACATTTCTGTGTTATGGTTCAGTACACTCAGACACGGTAGATGTTGGTAAAACACAGTTTTATTAATGCACACAAGGAATGAGGTAACCCTCACAGGTCCAGTAACAACAGCAGTAACTGAGACAAGACAGGTTACAAGCAAGTTAACCCACACGGGTCCAGTATGTATAACACACACAATTCTGACACAGGTCAGTAAACAAGTTTGATACAGTGTATGAAAGTCCAATATGACCAGTAGAACCACTGGCAAAGTATGAGTACAGCGAAGGCCCTATGTCGCCAATTGGCAACGGGAGGTGACAGTGACAGGACTACAACAACAGGCACGGGACACCTGTAGAAGGATGCAACGGTGGACGCCCACCAATGACTACACAAGGCTGGACAGAGCTCATGCCAGAACGGAGGCCGTACCGGAACAGCCCACGACCATGTGCACATATTAACCCTCAAGGGTTAATGTGCGACAGTATAAATGGATGGCAACCGGAAGTGCACAGTGGAACCAAATGGAGACTAAATCTTACAAAGTAACGGAGCCCAACAGACCCAGAGTGGTAGTAACGGAACAAGGCACTTTCCCCGAAGGGGTTAATAGCACTATGGTCTGGATAATGGCAACCACCGGAGGTGCTCAACTGAACCAAATAGACCAAGCGAGTGCAACACGGTGTGGGGGCACACTGAGACTCTGACCCACAGCAGAATATAACCGGCAACCGGAGTACCAGAATACAAGGAGGCCCAGTAATGAGGAAACGGTGCCAGGCAGGCAGCAGCAGCAACAGTCCGGTAAAGCCCAGCTGGGCACAGGAGAATCAGGAACCACCGCCAAGTCAACTCAGTACACAGCACTGGAACGTCAGCCAAGCCAGGTCGGTACACGGTGCAGGAACCTCAGACACGCCGGGTCGGTACACGGAGCAGGATCGTCGGTCTCGCCGGGTCGGTACATGGAGCAGGAACATCAGCCAGGCTGGGTCAGAACAGGAAGCAGGAACGTCAGCCAATCCGAATCGGTACACAGAGTCAGGAACAAGACAATGGCGTGGTCAGGCAGTCCGGGGTCATACACTGGTATCAAAACAGCAAAACTAGCACTAGGCATCAGGTACACCACAAAAGGGCCTTTGCAGAGTGACAGCCCAGGGTATAAAAAGGCCGTCACTGGGATGAGCAGTACAGCGCAGCCAATAGGAGAGCAACAATAGCGAGATGGACAGAATGTCGCCCAGATCACGGTGATAGTCTGGTGTAGATATGCTCTCAGTGGCAGGAAAAATGTTATCCAAATACTAAAATAATTTCCATTTGGGCTGCTTACATTGACGTTCGATATAAAAATCCCTCATTGATACTGCCCTC
Organism: Rhinophrynus dorsalis; assembly: GCA_037306005.1. Classification (NCBI taxonomy): domain Eukaryota; kingdom Metazoa; phylum Chordata; class Amphibia; order Anura; family Rhinophrynidae; genus Rhinophrynus; species Rhinophrynus dorsalis. The sequence goes on from CM074718.1 coordinate 104,797,155, forward strand.
AGTATCCGACCAGTAGTGTTACACATGCTAGGAGTCTCCAGGTTTATAGAAGTGGCTGTAGTGGAGGTGGTAACTAAACTGGCAGTGGCACTAGTCATTGTGCAGGTGGTTCTGAGGGGATCAACACGAAACAGCTGATGAGACACAGGTGACGACTGCTTCATGGTCTCAGAGGAGGACCTGGACCTCTCTACCCTGCTAGTTGAGGTAGAACAACCTGCAGTTCCCTTCTTCCTTCTAGTTTTTGGTTTGGAGTGCTGCTGCTGAGTACTACTAGCTCTGCTTGAAAGCAACATCACTGTGGTGGTGTTGGTGGTTGCTGGGTCACTGCAGCTGGTACCAGGACAAGAAACATCAGGTTGTTCACTAGGACTTGTAACGGAAGCTAAGCACACCGAGTTATCCTTAGCTGTCATTCTGGGTCTCTCCCTCCTAGATGTGGAAAACTGGAACATAGGACTCCTGAATAGGAGTCAAAGTGGACTCTTTAAACCATTTAGGAATGAAGATTCTGCATACTGGCTTAGTTCCAAAGGACTGACTCTCTTTATTGAACAACTCTGGGGTTTTATACACATTGAACCATCTTCAGATATAATACAAGACAAGCAACACAAAGGACAGTGACATATGGTGGACCCAGGATACAATGGGGGTGGACATGATTAAATTAACTATACAGAGGGACTATGGTAAACAACTGTGATGTTCACTGTAAACACTGGGAATGTAAACACAAGACAATGAGGCCAGGTGTTACCTATAGTCAGAACCCCAGACTAATCCCATCACACAGACAACAGTGGATACACAACAGAGAGGAGATTAGTAGGTGGAAGCATAATTAACCAGACAATAATACAATACAAATTTGAAGTACCCTTGCCCAAACACAAATAACTGCCCAGTCCCTTTAAAGGCTATGATTTTAGGGTTTTTTGGCATAGCTGTCCGCCAATATACCGTCTCAACATTCTCCACAGCCTACAACAATGGGCTGACAATCCGTACGCCCAGAGGGAGCTTCCAGTAACGGACTATGATCCATTAAAAGACTCAAATCCATTACAGATAGGTAGGTAGAGAACTATAATAATTTTAAAATTTAAAGACCTGGCCACACGACAACTGTAAGATTGGCTGATGTGTCACTCTGAAAATGATTCAAACAAAGATGACTTTCCCTTGCATTGGCAATAAGGCACTAATGCTGCCTGCCTGCCTATACCTAATGCTACCTGCCTGCCTACACAACAACTGGACACTCTAATATCTCCTGCTTCTTCTCTATCTCAGCTCCAACAAAGCACTAAGAGGAAATGCAAGTTGTCTGGGTGTCTGTGTCATATTAGTCCAACCCCCATCATGAAATAATAATTGAAATAGAGACAAAGTGGGAAAGTAGTGCATGAAACAGAGAAGATAATACGACTAGCAACATGGAGGGAAAGTAATCGAGTGCGGGTAGTACTTGCCGAATTTCCAACATTTTTGACCGCATTTGGACCAGGGCTAGTCGGATTCAGATCTTTTTTGGCGAACGACCCTTGCCTTTCAGAATGCACGAATGACCCTATTTTTGTCAAATTCTAAATGTCGCTGAACCGAATTGCAGAAGCCTACACAACATTCTGTGCAACTGATTTCAAAGAAGTTGCTTTGTAATCTTGTGTGGACCAAGTTGCTTTGTGATCTTGCTGTTATTACCTCTTTGTTAGATGTGTCTGGTAGTGTGAGAAGAGTGCAAAGGAGGTTTACCCTAAATACCCCAACATTTTTTGTGACTGATTGGAAAGACACAGGCAGTTGTGATGTAAGTTCATTCCTGATCTGGCTGTTACTCTGTGCTGGGAGGCTTAAAGAAGTAGTTGAAAAGGGTATTTTTTTTTGACAATGATAGGGATGGGGGGGGGGTAAACAGTTAATAGAAAAAAAAATGATAGGTAACATAGACCCCAACATGAGCTGTTTGACTGAGGCAGACTGATACTAGACAAGAATGAATATTTTGTAGAAAGCCAAGGCAAGACATCACACTCCATCAGTTCTGTTGTGCACATTACAGTAAAAACACACACACACACATTAGTTGAGAAAAGGTCAGCAAATGTACAAGGATCAGAGGGTGGAAATATAAGGAGCAGTGCAGAGATGTGTTAGTAAAGTGGTAGTCCAAAAAATGACTACATGGTTGTTGCAGCATGTACAATAAATTATGATGATCCTTCTCCTTGTGAGGAGGCAGTTTGTCAAAGTCCCACCACCACCACCACCACCAGTTCTGTTAAAAAAAAAAAAACCATGTAACAACACTGAAAATGACAATGAGTTACATTCTAGTGTTGAGATTAATGGAAGTAAGTGTAGCAGTTCAATCAACTGCTGCATCTGACACTGAGATAAATAAGCACAAAAACACCTATCCTGAAAGTAGTAGTGAACGTTGTGAAAATGAAAATAAAAATAAATAGTTTGAGACATTTGAAAGCCTAGAGGAATATTTAAGTAGTGGGCAAGAAGTTGCAGGTGATGCTAAGGATGACCTAATGATGACTAATGATGATGTTGTAGTTACAGAATATATCCCGCCAGCATACTCTTCTTCTTCAGATACAGATAAAGCTGAGAGTGAGATAAATGATGACATGGTCAGAATGTTAGCTGAAAAGCTAAGGCTTAGTCTTCCACACCTATCTATAGAGTGAGAAAACAACTGGAAAGACTGACTCTGGACAAGCAAATATGCCAAAAAATACACAGTCATCCTGTTAGTTAGTTATCATCAGCATCATCACATTCGAACACAAAGCAGGTTCAGGCAGCTGAACTTTTTACTGTTACTCCTACAGCCAGATGGGGAAAATCAAACTTTCTCCTTAGAAGCAGACCCCAGGTCACTGAACATGTGGTGGCAGCTGTGCTATCTGCTCATGCTGGTTTCCCACTATTACTGTTACTTAAGTATAGGTGACATTTCTTGCCTCAAAAGGGAAACAGGCAAAAAAATAAAAAATAGCACTCCCACTCTGTAAAAAGTGCAGATTTTTCAACTTTTTCCTCTTAGCTCATTGCATTCAAATAAATGGCAAGACTGAATTTCCTTCCACGTGGCAATTTTCCATTAGTTTCCCACAGGAATAATATAAAAAGGGTGTCAGATTGTCACAGCATGTCATCCTATGTTCATTGGAGAGAAAGCAGCACAATTTTGAAGCAGAAAATTTGATCTCTGTGTTAGGAGAGTTTGGGGAGTGTGGAGGGAAAAAGGAGATCTACCCAAAATACCCCAACATTTTTTTAACTTAGACAGGCAGTGGATCCAAGTTTCTTCCTGAGCTAGCTGTTCTCTGTGTTAAGGAAGTCTGAGAGTATGTGATGGGAGGAATGTGACTGAGAAGAGACAGACAGCTGTGACTACTTTGCAATTCATTGAGAAACCCTCTGCCACTCAAAGGTTTAAAGGTATAGTAATACTTCTATTAAAGATTAGCTCAGAGTCTTCTTTATTTTTTTTTTACATGTAGAGCTATGTTTAATTACAGTGTTGAAGTTCAAACTCTATTCAAGCCAAAAGGATTCCCCCTCCTGCCCCTTTCCCTGCATCACTCAGTCTCTCAATCTGGTCCGGATGGAGCTTGGCTTCATCAAGGGGGTCAGGATTTTCCTAATAGTTACTAAATTAATATTTTCCCTTTCTGCATCCGTCCGGACCCACAACCAAATTCCAGATCTGATGGGAGGCGGCCAGAGGGGGTGGGAGGGGGATCCTTTCGGCTTGAATAGAGTTTGAACTACAACACTCTAAGTAATTTAATATAGTGCTAGAGGTTACAAAAAATATAAAGAAGACTCTGTAATAAACTTTAACAGAAGTATTAAATATTATATACTTTTGACTTTTTCTGATTTGAACATTTTTGGTTTTTTTGGAGACTTTTTTTTTCCTTTTTTTGAGATGGACAGTGGATGCGTGGATGCCCAGGAGGTTCCCTGTTCTCTCCACAACTCCAAGATGCCCAGCACAGCCTCTCCACGGCCAATACCCCTGCCAGCCCCTAGGCTCAAGCCAGCAGCTTCTTCTTCCCGCACTGGACCTGACATTGCGAGGCACATTGTGGGGAAAAGAGTGTCTCCGCTGTATCAGGGCCAGTAACGTGGGGAGCTGAATCTACATTGTTTATATCATCGGGACATCTTCTTTATAAATAATAAAATATAAATAATGCATTGGATGCCTTTCCAGCACTCATAGGGTTAACTCATAGGGTTAACTCTGACATGAAACACCACTGTATACTGTTTGGCACTCTATGGCTTAACATGATGGTACAAATCCCTCGCTCTCACATAGGTCTCAATTCTATATCCTCCGATGCAAAAAAAATAGTCAACAGCAGTTTAGCGCACATGTTAAGCCATTCAATAAGACATCTCAACAAAATCAAAGTGCATATGAAGAGCTACAATGGACGGTAATATACTGGCCATAGAGGACCATGAAACAGCAATCCTGAGAACCATTCGATTGTGTGTAGTACTGTTTACAGACTTTAAAATGATACATTTAACTGCAAAAATTTAAGACCCAGTTATGTTGACTGTGAACCACAAAAATGAAAAAGAAAAACCACCGTCGGACAAAACTAAGTAAAGAAACAGCAGGTCATACAACACATCGCGTATATCTTCCCTCAAATGAGGTAATAATACTTGTATGATATACAGACAGACCCCACCACCTCTTTTGTTTGACCTATCTTTTCTCCAAATTGATTGACCAATCCTGTGTGTCATCCCACCGTGTTTCTGTTATGTCAATCAAATCATAGTTTTCGATTTCAGCTACCAGCTCCAATATCCCTATTTTACCAGTTAAACTTCTGCCATTTGCAAGCTTGTATGAGCATAAGGAAAACCCTGCTCCTTTTCATCAAGGGGGCAGGGTTTTCCTTACACAGACACAGACAATATTGTCCCTTGTTGCAAACTGTCTGGTAAAACAACTGGATTTCATATCTGAGGGAAGAAGACTGACATCAGCAAAAAGGGGTAGCAGGGGGAACTTTAAATATAATTACAAGAAAACCACATGGATATGGACAGATTGGAAGGCACATAGCATTATTTAAAGTAAAAAGAAAAATCAAAGATTAATTTATAGTGTGACATTACTATCTCTTGATGGTTTTGTTCACCTCTTAGTCACTGAAAGGGTTATGTGTGTGAGCAAAGTGTGTATGAGAGGGGAGGCAGCTGCATATTGTCCTAGCTGAGGAGGACTGTCCATGTTGATCCATTTATTAGTCTTCATGACAGAAAATCAAGTTATTTATGGTCAGACACTGACACAAAGACACACATGGAGCAAGAATTGTAAAGAAAGACAGAGGTCAGAGGCTTTTCAAATATGCACAGTAGCCTCCTCTTCATACTCAGTGACAGGGTACACACACACACACACACACATAGGCCGGAGACAGCGGAGAATGAAAGAGCAAGATGTTGGACATGTGTGAGGGATGTGTGAAGTTTTAATGTTTGTAGTATGTTTGCGTTTGTATGATTTAAAATGGACTTTTAACTTCTTGAATGCTAGAGAGGTCTCCAACGCATTGCTTTGCAATGGCTTGCACATCCCTCTGGCACTGAAAGGTTAAAGAGAGCCCCCACACAGAATCCCATAGTTGATAATCAATAGACTGGTGTGGCAGTGCAAAGCACAGGCTCTGTGTTTATTCTGGCACCATAGATGGAACTGTATATAAATATGAGTTTGGAAAAAGTGTCTTTAGACTTTGATTTTAAATGGGAAGGCAAGTAGATTTTGTGAGTGTGTATGACAGGTCTGTGTTTAGCGAAGCGCATGTTAGGGAATATGGGTGGACGAAAGATCTCATTATATTACAGTGAAAAATTCAACAAAAACCACATTGTTGTCTACTTTTTGCTTTAAAAACAGCAATTAAAATCTTTGCATTTTTTGCCCATTGGCAAAAATTCTTCTCCATTTTTTCAATGGCTAGAAAGTTTTCACCCGTTGATTAACGTGCCTTTCACCTTTTCGCTATAAAAACGTGACTTTTTCCAGGAAGTGAAACATAATAGAAGCAGTTACAGAGTGAGATAGACATGCTGTGCTGTTCTGCTCTTTATAGCAAAATTGAGGCAGGAAAGGCTTATTGTGACTGCTATCACTATGAGCAAGTTTAAAAACAATAAAGGGAGAAGCTGGAAAGACCCTTATGTGTCTACTGAGTCTGAGGAGTAGGAGAAAGTGACCACTACAGAAGCAATGCTGGCCATTCCCCCTTAACCACCCCAGGGATCTTGGGGAAATTAATGTCAAGGGATGAAGAAGATGGTAGTAGTTATCGCAAGCAGGTCAGCTGCCTGTGCCTGCTGCCAGACATGCTTCACCTGCTGCCAGACGTACTGTGCCTCCTGTCAGACATGCTGCCCCTGCTGTCACCAGTGCTGTGCCCACTGTCAGATGTGCTTTCCTGCTGCACCAGTGTTATGCCTGCTGTCAGTCATGCTGGCCCTGCTTCCATCAGTGCTGTGCCTGCTGCCAGTGCTCCCCTGCTTCCACCAGTGCTGTGCCTGCTGTCAAATGTGCTGCCCCTGCTGCCACCAGTACTGTGTCTGCTGCCAGTACTGCCCTAGTTCTCCCACCAGTGCTGTTCCTGCTGCTTGTGCTGCCACCAGTGCTAGCCCTGCTGCCAGTGCGTCTTGTAATTCTCAGGAGGTGGGGGGAGATGATACCAAGTGTGACAGCAGGGGCCCCTAAGTTTCATTTGCCATCCCCAAGTAGTTTCGCCAGTGCTAGTACTACTACTAAGAAGGTCCAGCAGCTTGTTAGTGTTAGGAGTGAAGGGGGTATTCATCATATTATTAGTGACTGTGAGAAGGAAGACTCAGGGGCTGAAATTGATGTGGTTGGTGTAAGTGGTAGTACTAGTAACAGTGATGGTGAAACAGCTGGTGGGCTACTGTTAGTGGAGTGGTAAGGGAAGCATCCAGACTAGCGGTCAAAGGAGCCCACACTATTCCCCTGACCATGGGAGTCCCATTCCCCTCTCAACATTGTCCACGTGGTGCTGAAGAAGGCAGAAATGTTAACTAGTAGCAATAATACCACCACCACCAGAAGAACAGATCAGCTGCCTGTGCCTGCTGCTAGTCTGCCTTTTTCAGGTCACAAAGAAATGGCAAGTGTGACATTATTGAACCCTCTGTCACATTTCTCATCACCTCCTCCACCCGGCAGTGAAATGTCTGTAATAGAGCAGCAGTAGCATGGAGGGACTAGTGGTGGGGATGATGGAGGAGAAGCCAGGGTAGAAGATACGTTGTTGGTCTTTTAAGCTCAAACTGAGAAGGAATGGGATACAGGGATGGGGTGAGCATTACCACCACCACCATCAGTGGAATTGGAATTGGAACTGCTATAATTGCTGCTGCTGCTACTGATATGTTGCAAGGACAGCAGACTACTGAGGAGCAGGCTAGTATGCTACAGACAACCATGGACACAGTTGGATTGGGGTCAACAAGTGATGCGGGAGTAGGACAGGTTCCACTTGCCAGCAGCAGTGCTTCTTCTGAGGCAGTAGCAGCTACAGCAGCAATATCATCCTCTGCCCCAGCCAGTGAATTGGAATGTGGAGGAGAAGAAGAAGAAAGAGGCTATTCTTCTCCACCTGCTCCCTATACCCTGAAGTCATGGGTGTGGGACTGTTTTTCTCTTGGGGCAGACACAGTGCAGTCATCAACAATGGCACTGTGCAAATTTGTGACAAGAAGGGTAAAGGAGGGAACACTCCATGGCACAACCGTCCTGATAACACACACATAAAAACACAGACACCATTACAATTATGTCAAATATGTTAAAGCCAAACACCCATCATAGATATTAAGCACCACTGTTGCCGTACCCCCTGACTCTCCAGAAAGGCACTAAGAGTCGAGGCAGAGCTCAAGGAGGAGGAAGAATAGAGAAACCCAGGCAGAGGCTTGAAGTTTGATGATGAGCGAAACAACTGGCTCACCATCACATTCTTGCTCTAGGGTGACTACATCTTCTGCCAATCCACCTCTTTCATCGTTACCTCCCTCCCCAAGTTATAGCCACTCTGTAGATATTAGGATGTGGCAGTTTGCCTCCTCCCATTGCACACTGTGTGGTGACCACACATGGCAGTGTGGTGGAAGAGAATCGCAAGCAGGACATCAAGCAGCATCTGAGGAGTTTCCATCCCACAGAATATGCTAAGCTGGTGGCAGGGAGGGTTCATCATTAATATTAAACTGTCAGCAAGCTGTCATGCGTCCTTAGCGGGGAGTGGACAAGGGGCAAAGTGACAGCAGTAGTACTTGATTTCTGGTGTCATGGTGTTTGGTAAATACCACCTGGCACAACTCTATCCACACACTGTGCACATTGCTGTTGCTGATGAGAGGTACAATTCCTTTTATCAATGCCGGTAGGGCATTTTTTCCTCAGGGCTAGTGTTTAAAAAAAAAACAGGCCTACAAAAAAAATAAACAATTTCTCTAACAAATGTCTCTAACAAGCCTAAGTCCTACAAATCAATGTTTCCTCAAAGCTTGGAACTCTAACAACAACTCTTACAATTCATCCTCTACAAAATACTCAGTCACATCAAGTATCAATCTACCCCAGTGGCAGCTTACGTCAGGGGGTCCCTGTGTCTATCACATTATGTACAAATGTATTAGTTTTTATTTATTAACTGTTCCTCCAATACAAGTCAACAAACCCCCCAAAACAAATTCACTGTTCAACTGTTACTTACAAATTTCTTATTTTATTTATTTTTTTATTAACTGCCCCCTCAATACCACTCAACAAACCCATCAAAACAAATTCCCTGTTCAACTGATTCTTTCCCCAGACTCCACCCACCAACATAGACACCCTCCTCAGTCCCCTGTTATACCATTTCTTATGGGGTAATTTTGAATTTTATTTACTATTTATTTTTTATTAACTAACCCCCAATCCCAGTAAACGAATCCCCCCAAAAATCATTCCCTGTTCAACTGATTGTTTCCCCACACTCCACCAACACAGGCACCCTCATACCCATTTTATACTATGCCTTTGGGAAATAAAATGATATTTGCTCTGTGTTGTGTTTAAATTCAATGTTCCCATTGATTTCAATGGAATGAGCTAGACTAAAAAAAGCAGAAAAACTTCACTTTTCGCAGGAAAATTTTCAACAAGCTGGAAGTGCCATTATTTGCTGATTTGGTTTGAGGCGAAAATGTTTGCCTTGTTAGGGAGTGCATGTTAATTAACACTTTGAGTGTCAGAGAGGTAGCAAGTGCCTCGCGAAGATTGGTCAGTTGGGCTGTTTTCTTTCCACAACTGTGATTGAGTGAAATAGAGCCTCATGTTAGAGACAGAGCATAGTGGGCAGGGGCTTACCTTGCACCTGGGTTGGGACCAGCACAGCTCAGAAGCACTGCTCAATGGGTGGGAATGTGTGCATGGGAAACATATTGTTTTGCTTGTGAAAAGCCTAAGGTGATGTGGTTGGTGGGAACGACGTGAAAGAGAAGGTGCCATGGAGGGATGAAAGTGAGGGCCGCAGAATGAAACAAAATGGCAAATTTTGTGGTGTATATTGGTTCTTGCTGACTATCTGAACAGGTCTGATGTATTTTTTGGGGTACAGTGTGTTAGGTGTAATATTAGCAAATTTAAGAATTACAAAGGTAGAGAGGTTTCCACACAATTACGGGGGGGACGATGAGGAAAGGGTAGTGGAAGGTGACCAGAAGGGGAGGAGAGGTGAATGTGAGAGAAGGTGTAGAGAGAGGAGGTGCATAATGTGGACGCTGAAGTCCTGTATGTGGCAAATGGGAGGGAGGGTGTAGAGGTACTTTAGTAAAGGGTGAAGTCGTTGCAGAGATTTTCACAGGAAAGTGCATTGTTTATAAACTGTATGACAAGTCAATTGAAATGCCTGACTCTGGACAAATAAATATCCAAAAAATACAGAATTATCTTGTCAATCATCATCAGCATTGTAACCTCTTCCAAGTCCAAACCACACTCAGCCACACACACACTAGTGTTGAGTAACCAGCAACACAGGTCATCAACATTCACAGTCCTAGCAAAGATGACTCTTCTGCTGCTATTGGAAGTGCTAATGAAAAGCTGGATGGCTTTAGAAGGAGATTCTGGTAAAAGGAAATCAACATGTGACCTGTGTGAGCTCCTGAAACCTTCTGAGGATTCCACCTTGCTGGATAGTTATGTAGTCACATGAATCAGCTAGATTCTTCCACTGATATATTTACTGCAGAAAAAACTGAGGAGCATAGCTGACAAAATAGACATTCGCCATCTAGTGAAGGATATTTTAGCATGCTTCCATTAGTATCCTGGCATAGTGTTCATAGCTAGATGCCTGTTTTAGACATAAAATTTGTGAAATTCTGCAAAATCATGATCAATTCTTGATCAGCAAAATCTCTATGACGAAACAGATTCTGTCAAAGCATATAAAGATATGCTTATAGATTGAGGGGAGGGCTGCATTGTGGGGGATGAGAGAGAGAGAAAGTTAAGTCCAAAAAAAACTGAGTGAAAGCATAATCCTATATAATACTTCGCTAAAACGTGTGTAACGCCGCGACATGCGCAGTAGACACTGCTGCGCATGCTGCAGTCATGCGCAGTATAGACTGCCCACGCCGCAACTGATACAGAGCTGGGCGCTCCGAAGGAGCCTCCAGCTCTGCATCAGCATTGGCGCGGGCAGTCTCTTCTTCGTGTGAATTCCCTGTGACTGGGTGGCAGTGGCACTGTGGCCTGTGTAACGGGCTGTTGAAGTAGTGAAAAATAAACCAGCAAAGGGTTTATGCCAGCAGCATCAGCAACACCATTAACAAGAACATCCCAGCTTATTTCTAAAAGCATGTTATCATCATCACAGAAGCAATTCATGAGTTTCAGTGGCAGCAGGCTAACATATGTGGTGGTGGTGGTAACTGATAAACATTAACACTGTATAGCTCCTAGGGGTGGTCACTTGGCATGAAAGATGGTTATAGCATACTTGCAAAAGAGCTACTGTATGTTTTAGGCCAAAACAACGACCCCCCACTACACTGATGCATACTGCCTTAGTTGCCCAAATGCAAGTGTGCAGTCTGCACTGGTTTTCAGTGCAGTTCGTTATATTCTTAATGACTGTAGGACATGGTTACAAAGCAGTATTATTGGGAAACTGCATTGTATCTGCCCCAAGGGGAGATTATATGGAGCTGAATTGTTGACACTATGTAAATGACTTACACTCCCTCAATGAACTTTTGAGAGAATAAGATGGCCCATGCCGCATAACTGAGTCCTCAAGAATGCATAAGAAAAACACTTTCAACTAAGACTCGTGTTTCTGTGGTTGCAACAAAATTGGAAACGTCCTCCAAGGTAGGCATGAACACATATGTATGGCAGCAAACAGAAGAGCTGACAGCAAATTTACCTTCAATACCCATCTAAGTGGAAATACATGATTGTTCAAGTTAATATAATCTATTAGTTGAGTGTGGCCCAATGCAACATACAACTTCAGACAAATCTGGGAACTATGGTCCAATAACAATCTGGTCAGGTCACTGACCTAAGATTCAAACTAGCACCTTAAGGAAAATGGCAGAAACATTCTGAACATGTTACCCCCTTCTTTTCTTTGTCTCTCTCTTTCCTGGGTTTGTCCCAGAATTGTTGGATATTTTATCGAACTGAGTGTGGGTGTGCATATATTTATATGATTTAAACCAATTGCATGAGCAGGGTAATCACCCTGATTACTAACCAGATACAGATCCTTCACAAGTCTAAAAATGTGAGAAACACCTGGAAGCCATTCACATAGCATGCCCTTAAAGAGATAGTAATGTTTCAAAATAAAAGCAGCTCCAATTAATCTTCATAGTATTTGGGCCATGAAGAGTGTTATTTCAATACTGTCAGAGTTGTAGTTCATGAGTAATTGAATGATAATGTCTCCCTCTCCTGCCCCTTTTACCTAGTGTAAGTCACCTCCTCTCAGATGTGGAATCTGGTCTTAAGACCAGACAGATCACAGCAAGGGACAATCTTCTTAATGTGAGAACAGTGAAAACCTTGCCCTCCTTGACAGGTTTTATAGGTTTTTCCCTTATGATAATTGAAGATTGTCCCTCTCTGCAAGCCATCTGGACACCACCCTTGTTACACTTGAACTACAGCTCTGACAGTATTAAAATAATACTCTCGATGGCCCAAATACTGGGACGATTAATTGAAGTGGGCTTTATTTTGAAACATTACTATTCCTTTAAGTTAAGATGGATATATGACAATCAAAGGAAACCTTTGAGTTCTTTGAAATCCCCACAGGCCAATAAAAATATTGGTTCAAATTACAAATAGCTAAGTAAACCTTCACATTTCTAGTCAGGGGTATGTATAATAGAATCCAAACACAACTGCTTCATTGAATCTCAATAATACAAAAAACAGTAAGAGTGTACACTCAAAAACATAAGAAGTAATAATAAAAAATAAAAATCTAAAAGACGTATTCAAATAGCTTCAACCAGGTACAGAGTATAACCCCTTAATGGCCGCACTGTCCAGGGGTGGGGTGAGCTAGAGAACCAAATCACATTTTTTTCTTGGCCTGCTGAGTGATCACAGTGTGGCTTGTAGGGTAGGCTGACCAGATCTCACCTTTAACCGGGGACATATAGGAAATAGCCATTTTTCAGTACTTCACTGAAATCAAAGCAGTCCTGCAGTATGCATTTTTCCTATGCGTCTCCGGTTAAAGGTGAGGTCTGGTCAGCCTACGTTAAACTAACGGCATAATGGCATAGTGATGATGTCTTCCACTAGGTATACTTTATCCCACTTCTCATGCCTTTATGTTTGACTTTTAGCACTTCAGGGATATGCTCAGTGTTAAACACTGGCTCCTTTTATTACCAAAGTTTGATCACTGCCCACACAATAATTCTATGTATTGTAAAAGTAATGTATAAATGTTGGCTCTTTCTTCAAGGATGTGTAGGCATATTAGTTTAGTTATACACTCCTCTCACAATCCATTGCATTTCAAAGTTGATGACTTGTTCATCAGAGAGATGCATTTAAATATGCTCCTGATATGCTCCTATATACTCCACAATTCCATCTAATAACAGCTATACTTCATTAGCATGAATTGGCTGGTCTTAAAGGCAATGATCTTAAAGGCAATGTGAATATTAACCCTTCAGGACTTGAAACCTAATAATCTAAAGTGACAAATTTATATTACTAAAATAAACTAATTTTAAACATGATGATATTAAAGGTGATATAAATATTGACCTAAACAATTCTTAACCTTCTAATCTGATACCTAGCACATACTATTTGCATAAAAAAATTATAATCCCTTTTATACCCCCCCAAAAATTCAAGTTCTGCATTCATCCCAATTGGGTGCATCATTTGTAAGGTAAAAAGCCACTGAGTTTCTCTTCTGAACATGTTTCTAATATAGGGCCATATGTTCAAAGAGGTAGCGAAATATCTTTTGTTTGTAACGAATTTTCAAAGTATAGTGTCGTTGGGGTTATTAATATTTTCAGAGAGTGTTGGTTGTGATTGGAAATATGTAGTTTCTCCTGACTGAAATTGTCGTATGGAACGACAAAAAATGTCTTAGCTAAAAACAAAAATGTCTTAAAAAATGTCTTAACAACAAAAATGTCTTTAAAAATGTCTTAACTAACGACAAAAATGTCTTAAGTAAAGACAAAAATTCTTACATTCAGAACACATTCCCTCCACTTTTTTCTTAATGTACAAATTTTGTCTTTTGAAAGACATTTTTTTTGTCGTAAGTTACAACAAATTTTCTTTTCCTCTATACGACATTGGAGAATAGTTTAGCAACGCCCTAGCCACGCCCCTTTACCAGTCAATTCTGGAGTTGTGTCGTACACAATGGACATTACTAGTTTCTTGTTGTATACGCTATAAAAAAATATGACATTCATGCATTCAATTACTTATTTTTGTCTTTCATACAACATTTTTTTGTCGTTATCCCTTTGAACATACGGCCCTTAGTCTCCATCTATTCAGTCTTTTTATACCAAATCTATAACCATGAATTTTATATCTTCAAGCTACATTAAATATGACTCTCCAAGAAATGGGAAGATAAACTTTGTTTATTGTATTTTCGTTTAATGTTAGAAATATGTTATAAATATAATGTTATAAATATGTTCTTCAATTTTCTTTTAGTTCTCCCAACATATAACTTATTACATCCACACTGTATTAGGTAAATTACACCTTTTATGTTGCATGATAATGTATGTTTAATCTTGTATTGTAAGATTCTCCAGTGGAAGTGGAACAAAAGTCCTTAATGTTTCTTTTAACATGTGGTGATCTCAGTATACACACATGAATTTTGCATTTCATTCAGTTTATATTATATGGATACATTATTACACATGCGAGGCTAAAGCCCCATTTAAATCACATCGGGTTTTCCAGTTCTTTCCATTGTGCATTTGTCTTGCTCCAGAATTACACATCTTAAGCTTCTTGATTATGGCCTCATTCGCTTATTTAACAGAACAAAAAAACAAAAATCAGTATTCCCATAAATAAAAATATCATAATATAAAGCCTATGTTTTTCTAATTAAGGATTACTGGCAACAACAGAACTGTTAGAAGTGGTGGCACATAGTATATTTATTACTGTAAGCTATGAACATTCAGAAATTGTTTTTGTATTCTAATTACCTGGGAGATATTACATAACTCTAACTCTTTATTTATACAAGTTGGTGTGTTAAATTCCCAACTCCTTAATTTTTATAAATTAAATCTATGATTCTTAGCTCCAGTCCTTGGGGTACACCAACAGATCATGTTTAATATATCCCTAATTAACCAGAGGTAAATAGACTACAAAGAATATGCCACTGATTACTCACATTTTATGAAATCTGGTTATCCTGAAAACCTACTCTATTGGTGTGCCCTGAGGACTAACACTGAGAAACACTGAATTTAATCATTAAGCAAATAATATTGGGAGTTTAATAGGATTATTTTCCTTTGAATGATATTAACATGTATCTGTGCAGATTTCTTTAAATTCCTTGTTATTGCAAAGTCCTGATGAGCATTGGATAGAGGGCATGTAAACTGAATGTTTACTTAACCCTTTGAGTGCCAGAGAGATATGCAATGCATTGTTAAAGGGATAGTAATGTTTCACAAAAAAAGCAACTCTTCATAGTATTTGTGCCATGAGGAGTGTTGTTTCAATACTGTCAAAGTTGTAGCTGAAGAGTAATTTAATGATAAAGTGTCCCGCTCCCACCCCTGTATCTAGTGTAAGCCACTTCCCCTCAGATGTGGACTCTGGTCCTGGGACCGGGCAGTAAGGGACAATCTTCTTCCTGTGAGCATAAGGAAACACTGCCCCCTTGACAGGTTTTTCCTTATGCAGACTGAAGATTGTCCCTCTCTGCAATCCATCAGGACAGTCTTGCTGCCTGAGGTGAGCAGTGTTACATCAGTAAAAGGGGCTGGAGAGGGATACTTTATCATTCAATTACTCTTGAACTACAACTCTGACAGTATTAAAATAACATTCTCCATGTCCCAAATACTATGAAGATTAATCAGAGCTTCTTTTATTGTGAAACATTACTATCACTTTAACCTTTTATTATACTGATTACTTTAGAATATAGCCCAAAGTAATGTAGTTTATTGTACTACAGTTTTATGGGCATAGTGCCACTTTTGTAACCTAGACCAGAAGGAGAAAACTACATTAACATTTAGCACTCAGGGAGTTAGCCTCAGCAAACAACACAGTTTTGAATTCAATGTATTAACCATTTTAACTGTTATAACTGTTTTAACTGTGAATTCTGTATCCTTGTGCTCAGAAATGCTTCAGGCTTGTCAATCCAAAACTCTATTAGTCCAATAAAAAAGGTATTACAATATATTAATTTTGTTTGTTATTTTACATCTACATTACTGGACTAATACGGTTACAATCTTAACTTAACATTTTCTGGCATACATGTTTACAGGGTTGGATATAGAAAAGTATTCCTGTAAAGGAATCTCAGATACTTAACAAATACATCTCGGGCTCTGTACGTGGCCAAGATGTATACACCTTAACATTGTTCATGTATTTGGGTGAGAATGAGTGTAAATATTTACCTCGTGAAATTCTAGTAAGAGGAAAGCTAAATATATTAAAATTATTCAATAAAGTTATTCAATAATGTATTTAAAACAACGAGAATGTAAGAAATAGCCAAAAGAGACATAAATAATATGAAAATACTAATATCAATTTAAGTAGGAAGAGCATATGCTTATTACCAAATTAGGACTTAATTCTGACATTTTAAATTTAATAAATGTTAGAAATGTAAAATTTTCTTGGCTAATATGCTATACATATTCTACATCTCTCATCATTACCATCAACATAAAAAGAACTGTCATTCATGATCTACAGTCTAGTATCTCTAATATAACAAAAATCATACAATAAAAGAGAAAAAACTTAATCTAGATTTGCATATAAAATATTAGAGTATGGCATGCTGCTTTTAACAGAGCTTTAGTTTTCAATAAGCTTACACTACCTGTTTCCCCTACATTTGTTAATTTTGCCAAATAATGTTACAAAATTGTTCAGCATCATAGCTCTTTGGCTGTGGTTTGTAGTTCAGCTTACACTTTTTGCTTAAAGGATATAAGTTCAAGAGCTGTAATACAGGAACAAAGTTAGGTGAATTTGTATTAAATTGGAATGTTTTTCTTTAATGTAATTTAGAGAGTATAATTATAGAGATAAAGCATAAAATTGACCAGTGATGTAGAGTACCTGACTTAATGTTAAATATTCCTTTACTGCAACCATTATAATCAAGAGTTATTTGATGGTAGTTGAAATGAGTATAGCTGACATTTATTTCAAAATTGCTTCATAACTTTTTAAATCTACTATAGAAGTACAAATCATTTGATGTAAAAAAGTGACTGTTATCAGAATCTTTAGTAAATATGCACTCCAAATATCCATTATATCATATATGTATTTCCAAGAATATATAAATAATTGGTTTAAATATTGGAACCCAATAATAAAAATTAACACAGTAGATCATGTAAGTAGAGGTTCAATTAAAATAGATACTTTGTATGAACAATGATATCTATTCCAAGCAATACATATGTTGCCTTGAGCTAAACCCTTTTTTCATTAAAGGGATAGTAATGTTTCAAAATAAAAGCAGCTCCAATTAATCTTCATAGTATTTAGGCCATGGAGCATGTTATTTAAATTCTGTCAAAGTTGTAGTTCAAGACTAATTGAATGATAAAGTATCCCCCCTCCTGCCCCTTTTACCTAGTGTAAGCCACCTTCCCTCAGTTGGGGAATCTGGTCTTAAGACAAGACAGCTCACATCAAGGGACAATCTTCTTACTGTTAGAACAATGAAACCCCTGCTCCCCTTGACAGGTTTTTCAGGTTTTTCCCTTATGTTAATTGAAGATTGTCCTTCTTTGCAAGCCATCTGGCACCACCTTTGTGTTCTGAGGTGACCAGTGAACTACAACTCTGACAGTATTGAAATAACACTCTCCATAGCCCAAGTACTATGAAGATTAATTGGAGCTGCTTTTATTTTGAAACATTACTAACTTTTTAAAATGGAGTGCCCTTTCTCACTCACGGTTTATTTTCATTGAGCCTCTGACTATATGTGTACATACACAGGGGAGCACCAGTTGCTGAAGAAGTTGTTGAAACAATACACTAAGTATTAGTGTATATCCTTTATAATGTATATTTGTTCTGTCATGCAGTAAAACAAATATTTATAAAAATGTGTGAAAATGTGTAGTAATTATTTATTACATATGAAATAAACTATAATATGAAGTATTTGCTGTGAATGGTAAAGATGTTCAAAGACAGATAGACTACATATGTTTTGTGAATGCTAGGGGTGGGCGAAATGTCCTCTAGTGTTCCCGCAAACAAATCTGAGAACACCATGTCGTTGTCTGCTTTTTCAGGGAAAAATCCAATTTCAATGAAGCAATTCAAATTTTCACCATTTCACTCATTGCCAAAAAAATTCACTATTTTTTCAATGGTTACAAAGTTTTTGTCCCTTTACTTACAAGTTTTTCATGTTTTCATTATAAAAACATGATGTTTCCAGGAAGTGAAACACAATACAAGCAGCAGAGAGAGAGAGATGGTGCTAGGCTGTTGTGCTAAAAAGCTGCTGTAGCAGAGGCTCATAGTGTGTGCTATCACTCTGAGAACCTGGAATATGAATAAATGAGCAGCTGGAAGGACCGTTATGTGTCCAGTGAGTCAGAGGAGTAGGAAGCAACCTCTTCCAGTATTGAATGGATGTCCTGATTCCCCAGACCCAATGATGGCCAGTCTCTCTATATCACCCCTAGGGAAATTGTGTCAAGAAGAGAGGTAGAAGAGGGAAGTAGTGTTAGCAGGACGTCATCTAAATGTGCCTGCTGCCAAAGCTGCGTCTGCCAGTGTGTCTTATGATTCTCAGAAGTGTGGGGAGGAGATGATGCCAAGTCTGATAGCAGAGTACCCTAAATCATACTTGCCATTGCTAAGCATTCCTGCCACTAGTACTACTACTAAGGTCCAGCAGCTTGTATAGAGTGTTAGGAGTGAGAGACTCAGAGACTGAAATTTATGTAGTTAGTGTTAGTAAGAGTGATAGTGAAACAGCTGGTGGGACTAGCGTGATCACAGTCAATCCTGCTTATGCTGAGGTGGTGGGAAGTGAAGCAGAGTGGCTAGAAGTGGTCAAGGGAGCCCACAACGTTCCCCTGATGGCATTGTTTCTGTGGAACATGTCACTGAAGAAGGCAGAACTGGTGGCTACCACCACCAGCTGAACAGATCAGCTGTCTGCTGCTAATGCTGCCAGTCTGCTGCAAGTGTGATAGTAGGGGACCCTCCTTCACATTTGTCATCACATGAGAGGTCTGTAATAGTGCAGAAGCAAGGATGGACCGATGGTGGTGATGATGATTGTGGAGAAGCTAGGGTGGAAGAGACATTAGTGTCCTTTTTAGCCCAAACTGAGGAATGGGAGACAGATATGTGACTGGGGATGGTCAACAGCGTTGGTGGCTGCTGTAATTCCTGCTGCTGCTGAGTTGCAAATGAGAAGGCTAGTGTGCCACAGACTCCCATGGACACAGTGGGAATGGGTTCCAGCAGTAGTGATGTGAGATTAGGACAGGTTCCACTTGCCAGCAGACCCTCCCCCCTGAAGTCCTGGACATGGTACTATTTTTCTGTTGGGGTAGGCACAGTGCAGTCATCAACGATGGCATGACATTTATGTGAAACATGTTAAAGCCTCTAAAGGATAGGATTAGAGAACATGTCTTGTCAATAAGAAAGAAAGACATCTCTAAACCAGTGGCGTGACATTTCCTGGATTGTAATAATTATGACTTAACATGTCTTAGATTTCAGAGTATAGAGAAAGTGTTCCCTCATGAAAGGGGAGGAGATATACAGATAAAATTAGATAGGATGTAAGTTAAGTGGATCCTGTATCTCTCCACTAGACAACCGTATGGTCTAAATTCTGACAATGATCTTAGCTTGTTTGTTCATAAATAGGCTATGGTCCTTGTCTTTTTTTACCTTTTGGGGACCTGTGGAGTAGGGTAACTTTTTCTGAATTATTCCATATATTATTTTCTATTATATAGGGATGGGCAAAACTTTCTGCCTCAAACTGATATCGGCAAAAAATAATACTTTTCGCTTGGCAAAAAATTTCCAGAGAAAAGTGCAGATTCTCTGTTTTTTTCACCCATTGAAATCAATGGGATCATAGAAGTTACACAAAACACATTACAAATAATATTTTATTTCCCAAAGGGACAGTATAAAGCATGAGGGTGCCTGTGTTGGTGGGGTGTGGGGAAAGAATCAGTTGAACAGGGGATGATTTTTGGGGGGTTGTTTACTGGGATTGAGGGGTACTTAATAAAAAAGAAATCCTAAATAAAATAAAAACCATAAGACATGGGATAAAGGGGTCTGAAAAGGGTACCTGAGTTGGTGAATGAATTAATGAATCATTTGAACAGGGAATTTGTATTTAAAGTGACAGGGACAGGAACCCCCTGACATAAGCTGCCACTGGAGTGGACTGATACTTGACTTGATAGAGTATTTTGTAGAGGATGATTTGTTTGATTTGTTGTTAGAGGCCTTTGTAGGACTTAGATTTATTAGAGGCCCAAGCCCTGAAGAAACATTGATTTGCAGGACTTAAGCTTGTTTGGCACAAGCCCTAAGGAAACATTGATTTCTAGGACTTATGCTTTATTGCTTATGCTTATGTTTATTTTTTTGTAGGACTAGTTTTTTTCGTTTCTTTCTTTTTTTTTCAAAACACAGCCCTGAGAAAAAAATAAAAATGCCCTACTGGCCTAATGACAGCAGGTCATGTTGGCCAGTGGCCACTGTCAAATGTCCTCCTGAGCCCTGAGTTGCAACTGCCGTTCATACTGCTGCTGCTGAGTTGTTTAGGCAGCAGGATGATTAGGCAGCTGAAAGGGAATGGGATCAACAATAGCAGTAACATGCAACTGGCTCCAGTGATGCACCTGAGGCAGTAGCAGCAGAATAAGTAGCCCCCAGTATTTGTGGAAAAAAGCAAAAGTTGGCCATTACATGTTCTCCACCTGCCGCTCCTCCAAAATCATCATTGATATGTTGTTATTAGAATATATTTTTTCCCTTGAGAGCAGGATCAGTGGGTCTCCTCAGCAACTGCAATGTGCACAGTATGTGTGTGGTAAATAACATCTGGGGGCACAACTATATCCAAACACCATGACACCTGAAACCAAGTACTGCCGCTGTCACTGTACCCCTTTTCCACACTCTCTAAGGACACATGACAGCTTGATGACAGTTTAATAGTAGTGATGAACCCTCCCTGCCACCATCTTAGCCTATTCTGCAGGATGGAATCTCCTCAGATGCCGCTTGATGCACTAATTGCAATTCTCCTCAACCACACTGGAATGTATGTTCAGTGCACCACACAGTGTGCAACGGGTAGAGACCAACTGCCACATCTTAACATCAACCGAGTGGCTATCATTTGGCTGGGGAAGTAATGAACGAGGAGGATTGGCAGAAGATGTAGTTATATTAGAAGGTGATGGCAAGCTAGTTATTTCACTCATCCTGGAACTTCCAGTCTTTCTCTGGGTTGTTCTATTCCTCTTCCTCTTTGATCTCCACCTCGCCTCTTGTTGCCTTTATGGTGAGTCAAGGACAGCAAAAGCAGTGTTTGATTTCTGTGGTGGGTGTTTGGCTTTAAAATGTTTGGAGTAAATATCATGGTGTCTGTGTTTCATGTATGATACGAGGGTGCTTGTGCCAAGGTGTGTTCCCTCCTTTCCTCTTTTCACTGACTTTTCACAAATTGTGCACAGTGCCGTTGATGATAACTGTACTGTGCCTGCCCCGAAAGAAAAATAGTCCCACACCCATGATGACTTCAGAGGGAAGGGGAAAGGTGGAGAAGAATGGCCTCTTTCTTCTTGTCCTCCACATTCCCCTTCATTGTCTGTGGCAGCGGATAATGTTGCTGCTGTTGCTGCTACTGCCTCAGAGTCAGCACTGCAACTAGGATCAGCAGTATTGCTACAGCTGGCAAGGGAACCTGTCCTAGTTTCACATTGTTTGTTGACCTCATTCCCACTGTGTCCACGGTGCTCTGTGGCACACTAACCTGCTCCTTAGCATCCTGTGGCCCTTGCATCTCAGCATCAGAAGACATTAGAGCAGTTGCAAATTCCTCTAATTCCAAGATGTCCTTGCTAGTGGTGGTGGTGATGTCCATCCTCATTCCTGTCTCCCATTCCTTCTCAGTTTCTGCTAAAAAGGCCATCAATGTTTCTTCCACCCCAGCTTCTCCAGCATCATCACCACCACCACCACTAGTCCCTACATGTTGTTGTTGCTGCTGCTGCTCTATTCCAGACATCTCACTGCTGCTTGGAGGAGGTGATTAGCAATGTGACAGAGGGTCCCCTAATGTCACACTTGCCATTGCCTTTTGACCTGAAGAAGAAGGCAGACTAGCGCTAGCAGAAATAGCAGCAGGCACAGGCAGCTGATCTGTGCTCCTGCTGCTGGTGGTGGTATTAATTCTCAGCCTTCTCTCCTCCCCCAACACCAGTTCTGGCCTTTCCAGGTTCATGTTCCACCTGGACACTGTAGGGAAGAGAAAGGGAGGACTCCCAGCCCCAGTCCCAGGGTCAGGAGCTTGGGAATAGCAAGTGTGATTTAGGGTCCATTGCTTTCACACTTGGCATAATTTTCTCCTTCCCTCCCTGAGTAGTACAAGAAACACTAGCAGCAGGCAAAGTATTGGTGGCAGCAGGTTCAGCACTGGCAGCAGGTTCAGCACTAGTGGCTTCAGGTACAGCAATGGTGGCATTGGCAGCAGGGGCCGTACGTCTGTCAACAGGTACAACACTAGCGGCTGCAGGTACAGCAAAGGTGGCACTGGCAGCAGGGGAAGCATATCTTGCAGCAGGCACAGGCAGCTGACCTGTACTGCTCTCACTAGTATTACCCTTTTTCTCCCTCCCTTCCCATTCCCTTTTCTCCCTTCCTTCCCTTTTCTCCCTTCCTTCCCATTCCCTTTTCTCCCTCCCTTCTCATTAAATTCCCCAAGATCCCTTTGGAGTGATTTAGAGGGACGGACAGCCTTGGTTCAGTAATAAGGGTCTTTCCAGTTCCTCTTTTTGCTGCTCATAGTGATAGGAGTCACTATGAACCTCTCCTGCCTCAATTTTTGCAAAATATCACAAGAGAACAGCACAACATGTCTGTCTCGCTCTGTAGCTGCTTCTATTGTGTCTGCCTACAGCGAAAACTGTCTAGCCATTGATAAAATTGTGAAAGATTTTGGCCAATGGGCGAAAGATGAGAAAACTTTAATCTCTACTTTTAAAGCGGATTTTCCCGAAAAAAGCGGATAACAACGTGGTTTTCGTTAAATTTCTCTCAGGAACACGGCGAAAACTTTTGCCCATCCCTAATCCTAAGTCCCCCTCGCAACAGTCATCCTCAGTTTTGTAGTCTCTTCTAATAAAGGTCTGTGGTTCCATTTATTTTTATTTATTTAATTTTAATTTTTATTGTACTTTTTAAAGTATGTCAAATTCGGCGAAAAAAGTCAAACTGTCGCCGAATTTTGCCCGAGTCGAACAGGTCTGGTCAGACATTCAGATCCTACTAATGAAAATTTTTAAAAATGTCCAAATTTAAATTTTATTGAAAATTTTTGTCATACACAAGTCTAACAAATAATGGCACTTCCTGATTGGCGAATCATTTTTCCACTTTTTTCGCCTAGCTAATTAATTTGAAATCAATGGAAAGATTGAATTTATGCACAAAACATAGCAAATTTTATTTTATTTTTCAAAGGCATAGTATAAAAGGCGTATGAGGGTGCCTGTGTTGGTGGAGTGTGGGGATAGAATCAGTTGAACAGGGAATGGGGGGATTTGTTTACTGGGAATTAGGGGGGCAGTTAATAAAAAATAAATACAATTAAAAAAACCCATAAGACATGGTATAAAAGGGGACTGAGGAGGGTGCCTGTGTTGGTGGGTGGAGTCTGGGAAAAGAATCAGTTGAACAGGGAATTTGTTTTTGGGGGGTTGTTGACTGATATTGGGGGAGAGTTAATAAAAAATTTAAATTTAAAATAAAATAAAATAACAAATTGGTACATAATGGGACAGAGATGGGGATCCCCTGACAAAAGCTGCGACTGAGGTAGACTGATACTTGATAAAGTATTTTGTAAAGAAAGATTTGTAGCACTTTGATGTGTTAGGTCCAAGCCCTGAAGAAACATTGATTTGTAGGACTTGGTCTTATTACCAATGACTCATGCCTGAGGAAACATTGACTTTTTTGTAGGAAAGACTTGTGTTACGCCTAAGCCCTGAGGAAACATTTATTTGTAGGACTTAGACTTATTTGGCACAAGCCCTGAGGAAACAATTATTTGTAGGACTTAGGCTTGTTAGCAAAAAGCCCCCAAAATTGTTTATTTTTTGTAGGCCTATATTTTTTTTTTTTGTTTTTTTTCAAGAACAGGCCCTGAGAAAAAAAATGCCCACCTGGCCTAGTGCCAGCAGGTCATGTTGTGTTGGCCATTGGCCACTGGAAATTGTAAAATGCTATGGTGTAATTGCAGAATTGCTGCTGCTGCAGAGTTGTTTAAACAGAAGGATAATTAGGTAGCTTAAAGCGAAAGGGATCAATAGTAGATATATGGATGATGATGATGATGATGATCATGGTTTCATTTCTCACTGCTAGTTATGTGTCTGAGGCAGTGAAAGCACCACAACTATCCTCCACCACTTCAGTTATATGTGGAGAAAAGAAGAAGTTGGACAATAATGTTTCTCCACCTGACCCTCCTCCAAAATCATTGGTGTGTTGTTACTAGAATATAAATGTTTCCCTTGAGAGCAGGAACTGTGCTTCTCACATCAAAAACCACAATGTGCACAGTGTGTGTGGTAAATAAGGGAAGGACTGGGAACAATAGGTACATCTGCACTCACATCTAACACCTGGCACAACTCTATCCAAACACCATGGCACTTAGGGTCCCGAGTGTGAAATACCCCAGAAACCAAGTACTGCTGCTGTCACTATGCCCTTGTCCACTCCCCACTAAGGACACATGAAAACTTGCAGACAGTTTAATACTAATGATGAACCCTCCCTGCCACCATTTTGTATGGGATGGAATCTCCTCAGATGCCACTTTATGCCCTGGTCACGATTATACTCCAATAAACCAAAAATGATGTCGTTTATGTGAGCTGTGCAGCAAGTCTTAATTTACTAGCAACAAGAAAAAGAAGAAAAAATCAGCTATTCAAAAACAGCCCCAATTTATATCTGTTAGACCTGTTGAATGCTGAAAAGGAGACAAGTTCTGCACCAAAAAGCCCATACTAGAGAGTCAGTATAAAAAGTAGCTTTTATTAGTATTCATAAGTAAAATGGTAACCAACCAAATTAGTTTCATAATATTAGAAACTTCTTAGTCTAATTTAAAATGTAGATCAATATCCACAAAATGGGCATATAAAGGGAGGAGAGGGGGAAGAAGGGATAACACTATCCATCAACACTCCTATAATCTATATATTTATGTGTAGTACCTAACGGGTTAATGAACCCTTAGTATGATGCTTTCAGTCACGGAGTGTAATTCTAATGCGTTCTTGTGCTTATTTATAAATGCAAAATAAAGCACAAGACTCATATGATGATGATAGATCGAGTGATTAGTGTACTTTTACATAGAAGCAATCCAGGTGAGATAAGTATTGTAATTATTACACCTGAAAGGCCACTCGTTTATTTTTCATATCCAGTGAGCCTGACATATAATCATCTGGGAGCATTGAAAACCTTAAACTGATCTAAGCAATAAGCTTAATTATAAAATGTAGCTCATGCTAAGATCATGAATACATTATATCATATAATTGTATACTTAGTGACACAGCTCCTCTAGACACTGGATATCAGGATGCGATCATTTCCTTAAACATCCAATATGTTTTATTATTGAGGCCACCACATCCCTCATACTAGTCTAAGATAGGATAACCAAGGCTAGTATAATTAGATGGCTTGTATAGCTCTAACAATCAATGTAATTGTAATTAATTCTCCAAAGTTTTCTGGGAAGTATCACTATTGTACAAGATACAAGAGCTGCCGTCTGATCTAACCTCGGCGTTGTTAAGAAAACATCGATCGTACAATTGGCAAAGTTCACCACTTAGCTTAAGCATAATCGTGTAGCTGCTATCAATGAGTTTAAGCCGAGATATGCAAAATCTAGTTCATTAATGAAGAAATACTTAAATCATGCAGCTAATCCACTTCATAAGTATTAATAAAAGAGTAGCTCGATCACTTCTTAATTCTCCCTGTCTGTTAGTCAGAAGAGCGGCTTAATCACTTCTAGATTCTCACTGTCTGTTAATCACAAGAGCGGCTAGATCGCTACTTAACTCTCACTATCTATTGGTCTTTATCTTCGACGGAGTATCCCTAACTAATAATATCCTGTATGTATAGATAGCCACAAACCCCCCCCTTTCATATGCCCATTCACCCTACGCGTATCGCCGTGCTACCCACGGCTTCTTCAGGGGTATAGTATGTTACCGACTGACTCGGAACGTCTATGTTTTATACCCTAGACATCCTGGGCGTGTACTAGATTGCCATGACGCCAATGGCAAGCAGGATCGGATGTATGTTTCCACTAAGTCAATTCTCTTAAAGAGATATTGATCTTATATGGATTCTGCACAATAATATTGTGTATGATATTTCTTCATACATTTGAATATCTCACATAGACATTACCTGAAACATAATATCTAAGGACAAATATATACAATAAATAGAGACTCTTACAATCCGAATATTAATTAATAAAGACAATCTACCAAAAATGTACCAAAAATATACACCGAGAATTATAAACCACTAATGGTCTCTACAATTTAATCTTTAATGAAGGGAGTAAATGTAAAACCCTCATTTAAACCATTTGGGGACAATGTTTTAAGCATGTAGATCCATCTAGCTTCTAATTTGAGTAGACTTTGATCAAAATCTCCCTTACGCGGGTTAGGATATATTTTATCAATTCCCGTAAATTTAAGTTTGGTCATATCTCCTTTGTGGTACATATTAATGTGTCTCGCCACTGGTTTGTCCCTTTTGTGTTTAATGTCACCTATATGTTCCAATATTCTTCTCCTTAATTCGCGTTTGGTTTTCCCTACATATTGTTTCCCACAATTGCATGAAATGAGATAGATTATTCCCATAGACTTACAATTGATGAATGATCTAATTTCAAATTCTCTATTGGTTTGGTTGCTCTTAAAACACTTGGACTGTATACCAAATTTGCATGCTGAGCACGTACCACACACGTAGAATCCTTTGATATTACTTTTTAGCCAAGTATCTGGTTTCTTTTGTTGAAAATGACTCTGTACCAGAACATCTTTAAGATTCCGACTCCTTCTATAAGTAATTTTAGGAACATTTCCTATAGCCTCTTTCAAGTCTACATCAGATGTAAGGATGTTCCAATGTTTACATAGAATTTGTTTAATCGCATTATGCTCCATACAATAACTCCCTATCATGTGTATAAATTGGTGGTCCTCCTTTTGAGATTTCTTAGTAGAATTAAGAAGTTCATTTCTATTAGAGTATAAAGCTCTTTGATAGGCTCTCTTAAGTATCTTGTTACTATACCCTCTATCTCGAAACCTTTTCCTAAGTTTCGCTGCTTCCAATTTAAAATCCTCAATAGTGCTACAAATACGTCTTAGCCTAAGATATTGTCCTACTGGGATACCTCTTTTCAAAGGTTCTGGATGACTACTTTCCGCATGTAAGAGGCTATTTGTAGCTGTATCTTTACGATAGAGTGTAGTTTCAACTATCCCACCTTTTCCTCTTTTAATTTTGATGTCAAGGAATGGGACTTCATCTGCATCTATAGTAGTGGTCACCTTGAGATTGATGTCATTCATATTCAGAGCCTCTACAAAATCACCAAAATCTTTTACACTTCCTGTCCATATGATTACTACGTCATCTATGTAGCGTTGCCATAGAATTATTTTTTCTGTATATTTAGACATAGACTCAGTGAACACTATCTGATCTTCCCACCACCCTAAGTAAAGATTCGCATATGTAGGGGCACACGTACTACCCATCGCTGTCTCTTGTATCTGATGGTAATATTTACCATCAAATATAAAATAATTGTGGGTAAGAACAAACCTCAGAAGCTCAAGAATAAATTCATTATGTTTTGCCAGTTGTTCACCCCTTGTATTTAAGAAGTGACGCACCGCAAACAAACCAACTTCATGTTTTATGCTAGTATATAGAGATTCGATATCAAGGGTGGCAAGATAATGTTGTTCTTCTAAAAAGACACCATCCAGTTGTCTCAGAGCATCCTGAGAATCTCTGGTGTAGGATGGGAGCGCTATAACAAAGTCCCTTAAAAGAGTATCTATATAAATACTTATTTTCTCTGTTAGATTACCTATGCCTGAGACAATTGGTCTTCCTGGTGGATGTGTCTGATCTTTATGGATCTTAGGAATAGTGTAAAAAGTAGAAATCGTAGGACATTCTACCCATAAAAATGTCCATTCATCTTTAGATATTATGCCACTTTCCAAAGCCTTATCGAGTATCAGTTTTAATTGTATCTTAAATACATCTGTGGGATCACCTGATAACTTACGATAGCATCGTGTATCAGTGAGTAACTTCAGACATACTGAAGTATAATAGTCTTTTGATTGTATCACTATGTTACCTCCCTTATCTGAAGGTTTAATGACTATAGAATCATTGGCAACCAACTTCTGAAATGCCTGCTCCTCAGATGTACTCAAGTTTTTAATGATATTAGGAGTCTTATTATTTGCCAAATTTTCAAGATCTTTACAGACTGCTTCCAAAAATATATTGACATTTGGACATGTGGAACTAGGAGGTGTAAATTTTTTGTTTGTTCTGAGTTCAGTAAAAGGACCCTTGATATATTCAGCAGTAGTAATGTTTTCTTCTAATAAGGAAGTAAGAGATTGTATGTTTAAGTTATCTTGTTTATTAAATTTCTGATCTCGTTCTTGTAGTTTAAAAAACTTATGTAATAACAACTTTCTTCCGAAGAGATGTAGATCTTTAACCCAATCAAATACATTGAGATGTGTAGTAGGGCAAAAAGATAAGCCTTTATTCAATAGTGCAATTTCACCTGCTTCTATGGGTATCGTGGACAGATTGATGATTTTTAGACTATCATCAATAGTTTGTTCATTCACTTCTGTCCCACTTTGTAAGCCCATCGAGCCCTGTCTCTCAATTGTAGTATCCTGTTGGGTTGTGTATTGGTCCCTCCATGTTCTAAAAAAGGAGGCAGATTTTGTCCTGATCTAGAGTCACCTGTACCTCTATTATTACGTCTAGGATTCCTTCTAGGGACCCTTCGTCTAGTATCATTATTACCAGTATCTGATTCTGATCTTTCTGAATCTGACTCGCTCCACTGATTCTCAGTAGCGGTACTTCTGGTGATCCGTATTCTATATATTTTATTTTCATTAAAATCTTTTTGATCTCTAAGAAATTTTTTATATTTTCTGTTCTTGAGTTCTACCGCCAATTTATCAATATCATCCTTTAGCTTACTTTCAAATTCTGTGAATTTTGGTTGATCTTTTTTCTCCAATATTATTTTTAGTTTAGTTTCTACTTCTAAATTAGTTTTTTCCAATTCATCTTTTTCAGTTTTAATAATAAGTTCTATTAATTCAAGTGAGCTTCTTGTGAGGATATCATACCATTGTTTAAGAAACTCATCATCGTTCAAATGTGCTGCAGGTATAAGTGGACTACGCAAGCCCCTAGGAATAATTTTGTTCTTAACACTCCACCACACTGCCATGTGTGGTCAGTGCATCACATAGTGTGCAATGGGTGAACAGAACTGCCACATCCTGACATCTACAGAATGGCTATCACTTGGTGAGGAGGTGTAATGGTTTTATGTACACTCAGATACGGAAGGTTTTGGTAAAACACAGTTTTATTAAATCATGTAGAATAATAGTAACCCTCGCGGGTCCAGCAAATAAATCCAATATGACACTGACACAGGACAGGTTACAGTAAAGTTAATAACCCACACAGGTCCAGTATATCTTAAACAATATACAATACTGACACAGGTCAGGTAAAGTTCGTATGATTCAGTGAGACAATGGCAGATTTGTACTATTAGGCCAGGAACAGCGGATAGGCCCTAATAGTGGAAGGCCCAGAGTACACTCTCTATGCAGAGAGTGACACAATAGCGACTGTAGCCACAAAGGAGCAAACTAAGCCCAGGATGTGCGACTGGCTACTGGAGCACCAGAGGTAGGCTGCAAACGGAGGTGTAGTATAACGCCAAACCAGAACTGCAATTGACAGTAACCCAAATGCACAGCACCGGGAGGTGCAGGGTAGTGCCAAACTGAGACTGCAATAGACTGTGACCCAAGTGCACAGCACCGCCCTGCAAGGGGTTAACGAACGCTCCAGTCTGAGGCAACTGCTAGATGGAATAACAGACTAAGGCGCCCAAGAGTAACCCAACCTCAGGTATAGCAGTAAACAGACCAAGCGTACCGTGGTGCAACCAGGATCTCCACACCGGAGAGAGAGGACTAGGCACAGGAGTGATCGGGTCACAGTAAGAACTGCCTGAGCAGTAACCGAGGCAACCGGAGGTCTAGTCAGACAGAGAGAGCAAGCACCGGCTATAGCCCCAAACTGGATTCCTGGAATGAGTGCGAACTGGGCAGTAACACAGAGCAGGAACGTTGCCAATCCGGGTCAGTACCCAGAGCAGGAAAGTCAGCCAATCCAGGTCAGTACACAGAGCAGGAACGTCAGCCAAGCCGGGTCGATACACAGAGCAGGAACGTCAGCCAATCCGGGTCGGTAGACAGAGCAGGAACGTAAACAGCAGAGTAGTCAGGCAGTCCAGGTAATACACAGGAATCATACGAATATAACGGAACAATCACTAGCAACGGGAACATCAGGAAAGGGCACTGCAGAAGTGACAGGACTGAGTATTTAAGGGCTGTCACTGGGAGGAGCAACAACACATTAGCCAATAAAAAGGTATCAGGAAGTAGCAAAGTATCAAAATGTCGCCGGCATAGCACGGGCACCATGATAGGAGGTAACGATGAACAAGGTGGATATCCAGATGATGTAGTTCTCCTAAAGCAAGAAGCTGATGGCGAGCAAGGTGTTTCGCTCATCATCGAACTATCAGCCTCTGGCTGCGATTCTCCATTCTTCCTTTACTTTGATCTCCTCCTCGCCTCTTGTTGCCTTTGGGGAGAGTCAGGGGGCACAGCAACTGTGGTGCCTGAGTTCTTTGGTGGGTGTTTGGCTTTAACATGTTTCTCATAAATATCATGGTATCTGGGTTTCATATGTGTTTTATCAGGGAGGTTGTGCCAAGGCACATTCCCTCCCTTCCCCTTTTCACTGATTACAGCACTGTGCCTGCCCCAAGAGAAAAATAGTCACGCACACCCAGTATTTTAGGGGGAAGAGGAAAGGTGGAGAAGAATGACCTCTTTCTTCTTCTCCTCCACATTCCCCTTCACTGGCTGTGGTATAAGATGATGTTGATGCTATTGCTGCTACTGCCTCAGAATCAATATTGCAACTAGGATCAGGAGTATTGCTTCTGCTGGCAAGTGGAACTTGTCCTAGTCCCGCATCACTGGACCCCATTCCCACTGTGTCCATGGTGGTTTGTGGCACACTAGCCTGCACCTCAGCATTCTGCTGCCGTTGCAACTCAGCAGCAGCAGCAGCAGCAGCAGGAATTAGAGCAGTAGATAACTCAACTCAAATTCCAAAAGCTCACTGGTGGTGATGGTGGTGGTGATGCCCATCTCCATCCCTGTCTCCCATTCCTTCTCTGTTTGGTCTAAAAAGTCCATAATGTCTCATCATCACCAACACCACCAGTCCCTCCTTGCTGCTGCTGCTCTATCACAGACATCTCACCGTTGGGAGGAGGTGATGAGGAATGTGACAGAGGGTCCCCTAATGTCACCCTTGCCATTTATTGAGACCTTAAAAAGGCAGACTGGCAGCACTAGCAGCAGGCACAGTCAGCTGATCCGTGCCCCTGGTGGTGGTGGAATAATTGCTGCTAGGCAACAATACTTCCTTTATTATGATCACGTTCCCTGCTGTGGAGGGAAGTGGACTCCCAGGGTCAGGGAAGTGATGTGGGATCCCTTGACCAACCTACGTGTGTCAGTTACCAATCTATACTCATGGATAAAGAGATGTGCTGCTACCAGTGCCATCACCAATGTTGGATGTCTGCCACTCCTGTTGAGACCAGTGAATTACCCTTTGTTCAGAATAGGATACTCTGAATGATGATGTAGCTGTTCCTGGACACTGCCATGGGGTCTGGGAAAAGGGGACTCCCAAGTTTAGGGGAATGTTGTGGGCTCCATTGACTACTATTCTGGCTGCTCTGCATTATTTTCCCTACCACTTATCTAATGCTAGTGCCACCAGCTGCTTCACCATCACTATTACTACTAACACCAACCACATCAACTTCAGTCCTAGTGAGGAGTATGATCACCCCCTCCCTCTACTAAGAAGCTGCTGGACATTCTTAGTAGTTGTACTAGTGGCAGGACTGCTTAGGGATGGCAAGTGTGACTTAGGGTCCCCAGCTGTCACACTTGGCATCATATCCTCCTACCCCCCCTCCTGGGAATCACAAGGCAACCTAGCAGGTGAAGAACTGGAAGCAGTTGCAACAATGGCAGCAGGCACATACAGCTGGCCTGTCCTGCTCATGCTACTTCCTGTCCTCTGCCATTTACAGAATTATCCCCAAGTAGGGTGATTTGCCAGCACTGGGTCTGAGGAATCAGGGCATCAAGACCCTTCAATACTTTTAGTGGTCATTTCCTACTCCTCAGACTCAATGGATACATAACATTCCTTTCAACGCCTCCTTTTTTTATTATTAAACTTGCACATAGTAATAGCAGTCACTATGAGCCTCACCCACCTCAATTTTGCTTTTAACTCATGACACAGCAGATTAGCACCTCTCTCTCACTCTGTAGCTGCTTGCATTGTGTTCCACTTCCTGGAAAATGTTATGTTTTTATAGAAAAAATGCAAAAAACATTTAATTAAAGGGGCAAAAACTTCCTAGCCATTGAAAAAAGTGATACATTTTTGGTCATCATTAAATATTTGCTGTTACAATGAAAATAAATATGGGCACCATGTATATTCTAATGGCCTATATACATCCCTATAGAGAGCAGGTAATAAAAGGGTATAAACATGAACCTCCAGAGTAGATATCACAGATTCACACTAGCTGCCCCATGTTTCAATATCAAGCAGATATTAATTACAGCCTGAAGCCTGCCAAAAGAGTTGTATTTCTCACTAAAGGCAGACTTATTCAGTATAATAAAAGTATGTATATGCGTCTTGCTATGTTAATAAGGATTTGGGTGGCAATTTATTTTTGATGATAGTTATGCTTTAAAGAACAAGAAGTGTTACAAACAGACCTGACAAATTCAGGGTTTTTCTGTTCTCAATCACACCAACAGACATATGAGGCACTGCTTTGTCTTGAATTTAGTAAGATGTATTAAGTCTGTCTGCAAAATATCTGTCATTCAGTCTCAGCAGCATCTCAGGCTCAGCCAGTTCAGACAGGAAGGATTACCTGCCTAACTGTCACTTATCAGTCAAAAACTGGCAGTCACTACCACCAATACTCATATCAAGCAACTTCAGGAAGATCCCTCTATTTGCCCATCAGCCTACACTAATTCTAGCTATCAGCTGCTTTTCCTCTTTCTCTCTACCAAGCACAAACTGACAAAATACAGCACCTAAGACCCCTTTTATACAATCATGAGGGGAATATATGTGGAAACTCTCCATTATTACCACTGATTTCAGTGTGTTTCTCTTTTCTTTTCAAAAATTGTCATCCATTCCTACTCTCCATTCTTGAAAGAGTCAACTAATAATAAAACTGGTGCATGTATTAAAGATAGGGGTGACTTATTTGATTGCGACTTTGGCCCCTTGTGGGCCAGATTTGGCATTACCAACCTTGGACAGTTATATCAGGATAGTCGGCTGAAATCCTTTGCACAATTGCATGACGAATACCATATACCACATAATCTTTTTTACTCATATTGTGTATTAGACATGCTCTTCATGCTCAGTGGGGTGATCAGGCCCGATGATTTCTACATTCCCGCTTCTTGCTTGATTGATGCTTCTAGAGCCTTCGAGACCTCTTTCTTTCATTTACCAGTGGTTGGAATCTCATGTAGGATTTCAGGAGTTCCCTTCCCGGAATAAATGGGAAATGGACGTGGGTCCGCTAGAGAACTGGGAATGGGATATGGCCAAGGCAGGACCAGCACTGGTGGCAACGTCGACTAGACACCATGTGATACAGTTGAATATCCTACACCGAATTTATTATACGCCGGTCAGACTGTATAGAATGGGGAACTCTGGTACCGTCAGTTGTCTCCAGTGTGACAATGCTCCGGGCACATATCTTCATATGATCTGGGATTGTCCTGGGGTTGGGAGGTTTTGGAAAGAAATAATGCGTATTGTGGTCCTGGTGCTGGGGAGACCTGTTCCTGTGACTCCAAAAATGTGTTTATTGTCTATTTTCCCTGATGAGATTGAGGATGCAGCTGACAGATCCCTGCTGAGAGACCTCTTGGTGTTGGTGAGAAAGGTGGTGGCCATGAACTGGATGTCAAAAGGAGCTCCCAATTGCAGGACGTAGATTAATTTAGTCTTACAGTGCATCCCACACTATAGATTGGTTTACTTACTTCGGGGCACCCCAAACAAGTTTGACAAGATCTGGGGAAGATGGCAGAACTGGTGGACACATAGAGCTGATGCTAATGTGGCACTTGATGATGTGCAACTTGATGGTGTTGGTTGATTTCGGTCATGCTTGCTGGTTGTGTGGATGGATGTGAGGCATGGTCGATGTGTGGCGTTGTGTTTGAACCCTGTACTCATTGAGATTTTGTGGCTTTGCTGGCTGGTGGGTGGGTGGGGGAGAGAAGAATCGGAATTGGGATAGGGGAGTTTAGCAAAAGTTAAGCTAGGTTAGTTCTTTTGGGAGTTTTGGTTTTTACATACCAATAAAACCTCAGGTTGGCTCCGTATACCCTATTGATATGTCTATGTTCTTTTCATTGGTATATCTGTCTACATATTTTTCCTGTATCTGAATGATTTTACATGTATTTTTCTGTATTTGTGATATGTATGGAGCAATAATAAATAAATAAATAAATAAATAAAATATATTTAAAAAAAAAAAAAAAGATTAGGGGTGGGCAAAAAGTTAGAAAAATTTCCTGCATGAGTTTTCGCGAAAAATTGAAGATTTTTCTATTTTTCATGAAAGTTTTCTCCTTTTCTCCAGTGCAAAATGTTCCTTCTTTTCTCCCTTTCAAGGAATTTTTAGCCTATTCCAACACATTTTTCTCCTATTCTAACAAATGTTTTGTCTATTCAACACATTTTTCTCCTATTCCAACACATTTTTCTCCTATTCCAACACATTTTTCTCAAATTATAAAACATTTTTCTCCTATTCCAATGCCATTTTCTCCTATGTTTAATGTGGTGCAACATTTCCCAACACAATATTACTTCTTCTGAGGGCTGTAGTGGAGAAATAAGCAGCTGGAAGTCAAAGTTGGGAGTCCTACAGCAACATATACCTTGAAAAATGTGTTAGCATGGAGAGTGCATTTATCCTTTGCCCACAACACTTACTTCCTGTTTAAGTGACACCGGCACATATTCATTATGATGTCAAGTGATTAAAAAAATAAAATAAAGTACAACCAACAATGTGGCAGATGTGTATGGTAGTGGTGGTGTGGTGTGATTGGTGGGACCTTGACAAACTGCATTCTCCCCAGAAGGAGAGATCATCATCATTTATTGCACATGCTGCAGCAAACATTGCTGCAGTCAATTTTTGAACTACCACTTTACTCCCATGTCCCGGCACTGCTCCTCCTTTTCCTCTCCCACTTGTGCATTTGCTAGACATTACAACTACTGTGTGTGTTTTTACTTTCAACAGTACACAACTGATGGAGTGTGATGTCTTGCCTTGGTGCTAAACAAAATTCTCAAAGTCGTCTGCTGTTTATCAAGTCTGCCTCAGCCGCAGAGCTCACATCAGGCTCCCAGTCAGCTGTCTAATATATTTATTTGTTTAATTATTTATGTATTTTTTTTAAGTTGTCCACCCTATCTTATCACAGTTAGTAAAAAAAAATCAATATATATATAAAAGAGAAAACCTCATTGCATAATTTATGTCTCCTCAGGAGACACACACACATAGAAGAGAATGCCTCATTACATAATTTATCTTTCCTCGGGAGACACACACACACACAGGGATGGCAGCAAGGAGGGGATATATAAATCTCCTCCCTAATGCCAATGCTGGAGATACAGGGGAGGCGTGAGTTAGACAGGAGTGGGCAGGGTTTGCCCTCCCTCAACTTCCTGCTCAACCAGAAAAGAAATATGGCCTACACACACACATACACACACACACACACACACACACACACACAAATATATATACAACACTCTGACACACACTCACTGACACACACATACACACACACACTGTCACTCTCTCTGACTCCCAGCGGCCTCAGCAGGACCTGTTGTACAACCATTGAAGGGAAGCTGCAGTAACAGGGGAATATAATGGCACTCAAAGAATTAAGGTAGTCCCTCATTGCTCAATTATTTCATGAGTGTCAACATTTGCCATGCAAGACAGAGGACAGGCAGCCATAAGGTACACACTTAACCCACTGACTGCCACAGGGTTGTGTATCAACTTTTACCCCTCAGGACAGACCAGTAGCATAGGGGGAAGTGTAATCAAAACTCTAACACTGTAAACTTCCATTTCCCTCCCACTTTTTTCCGGTGTGTCCATGTTGTGGTTTTTTGAAGCTCAGTAGGATCCCTGTTCTTTCCCCAAATCCCAGATGCCCAGCATGCCCTGCCCATGGCTGATACCCCTGCTAGCCCCTAGGCTCAAACCTGTATCCTCAGAATCAACAGGGGCTTCTTCCTCCCGCATTGCAAGGCACATTGTGGGGAGTGTCTCCGTTGTACCAGTGCCAGTAATGTAGGGAGATTAATATACCTTATTTATGTCATTACGACAACTTCTTTATACATTATCACCACTCTATTTAACCCTTTGAGTTCCAGGGAAGTAACCAATGCATTGCACCATAACGCATTGGATGCCTTTCCATCATTCAAAGGGTTAACTCAGACATGACACACCACTGTATACTGCATGGAACTCTATGGCTTACCATTCTGGTATAAGTCTCTCTCTCTCTCTCTCACACATAATCTTTTATTTTCTGCTTTCCACTTCTACACGCCAAATAAACTCAAAGGCATAATACTGCAATTCTGCCCCAAAGGAAAGGAAATAACAAATACCATTTACTTAACCACAGAGGGGATGGCAACATGTTGTGAAGCAATGTCCTCTGGTCCTTACATGGCTACATTTGGCTTCCAACTTTCTGAATACTGCAGATATTCACTTCAATACAAGAGTGTTACCTACACAGCACTGTAAATCTCCTATACTAATCCCAGGGTGACCACAACCTACAGATCCGGTGGACCAGCAAAAGCCGGAACCTCCAGGCACAGGTGGGTGGCTATCACTGTGTCAGTGTCCCCTCTGTGTGTGTGTGTATGTCTGTTGTGAGTGTGTGTATCTCTGTTGTGTGTGTGTGCGCAAGTCTGTTGCTTGTGTGTGTGCATATGTCTGTTGCATGTCCATGTGTGCATGTCTGTTGCATGTGTATGTGCATATCTGTTACCTGTGTATCACAGTTTACCTTAGATCCAGCGTTGCTGCCTCGGGTGACACAAGGTAGCTATGGCTCGAAATGTCACTTCGGCGTCATTCCATGTGTCGTTCCTGGCATTGGACCTGGACGCACTCTGCGTCTGTAGTGTCCGCCCATGTCCTCTGGCTAGGCGAACCGGTGGGTCAGAGTGATGCGGGAATGGTGCAGGGGTTTGACGCATCCTGGCGTGATGTGTCACTTACGGGTGCGAGGCTGCATATTGACGCAGGCCTCAACCTTATACCTTGTCCTGCTTAGTCTCCTCCTATCTACTTCCTGGCTTGGGTATTTAAGGGAACTGGAGCCTTAGTCTGTTACCCTTATGTTGTTGTTCTATGCAGTTCAGTTCCTGTTCCAGTTCCTATTATCCTGTGTATGACCCGGCTTGTCTGACCATTCATTCTGGTGCTGACTTGTGGCTCTTTCTGACTATTCTCTTGTGCGCTCCCTGACTTAATGGACATCCAGTCTGGTGCAGACCTGTGGCTCTGGCTGACTACCCATTCCGTGTATGACCCTGGCTTGTCTGACTAACTGATCTGGTGCTGACCTGGGGCTCTGTCCAAAATATCCTCTCTACGTTGCTTCCGACTAGTGGACATCCTATCTGGTGCAGACCTGCGGCTCTGGCTGACTACCCATTTCGTGTATGACCTTGGCTTGTCTGACTATCCCATCTGGTGAGGACCTAGGGCTCTGTCCAGCTATCCTTCCATTGTTGCCTCCTGACTGTGGACACCCTATCTGGTTCTGGCCTGGGGCTCTAGTGGACCTTCTCCTTACTGACTGCAGGCGTGAGTCAGTAGTCTCCCTGGTTGCCACCTTATGGGAGACAGGCCTCCCGTTCTGACTTCAGGTGTGAGTCAGTAGTCTCCCTTGTTGCCACCTTCTGGGAGACAGGCCTCCACCTGTCTGACTGCAGGTGTGACTCAGTGTCTCCTTTGCATCTCTTTATTGTAGACGGCTTGGGGACTTCTTCAATACTCCAGGGCATTTGAGACTACCATTGGCTTCGGACTAGTCTCGAACAGTGTGGTTGTCAGGAGGTAGCCTCCTATTCCTGATAGAGTTACTGCCTCTCTTGTCACCCTTGTTAGCCTGCTTATTATCGGCTCGTTTGTTCTTCTTATTATTATTCTAATAAAGGTGTTTTAACTCCTGAGTCTTCCTTGGTCTCTGTAATAGTACGTAAGGGTCATGACTACTGACGGTAATAGTGATCCACCTTTTCAGATCATCTTGGACGAAATGCAGGTTTAGGATCAATGCATTGATCACTTGTCCGTTGCCTTGCAGATGTTGCTTAGTCGTATGGCTCATTTGGAACGCTCTAACCTCCTACCGGTGGCCACCCCAGCTCCTCCCTTGGCACCAGTGGGTTCTACCATCTCTGATGCAGGCTTGGTCAGAGGGTTGTCTGGATCTGCTCCACTCCCACAGTGTTATAGTGGGGATCCTGAGTTGTGTCGCGGATTCTTGTACCAGCTGGGCATATACTTAGAAATTATTCTGCATGCCTTTCCTAATGAGCACAGTAGGGTTGTTCTTCTGATTTCTCTCCTTTCTGGCAAGGCTTTGGCATGGGCAAATCCTTTACATAAGATGGACAAACCCACCTAACGGGAGACAGGCCTACGTTCTGACTTAAGGTGTGAGTCAGTAGTCTCCCTTGTTGCCACCTTCTGAGAGACAGAGCTCCACCTGTCTGACTGCAGGCGTGAGTCAGTGTCTCCTTTGCATCTCTTTATGGGAGACGGCTTGGGGACTTCTTCGATACTCCAGGGCATTTGAGATTACCATTGGCTTCGGCCTAGCCTCGAGCAGTGTGGTTGTCAGGAGGTAGCCTCCTATTCCTAATAGAATTACTGCCTCTCTTGCCACCCTCTGTCCGCTTATTATCTGCTCGTTTATTCTTTTTATTATTATTCTAATAAAGATGTTTTAACTATACCATCTGACTCTTGAGTCTTCCTTGGTCTCTGTAACTGTGTGTGAGCATGTCTTTTGCGTGCACGTGTGTCTGTGCATGTCTGTTGCATGTATGTGCATGTGTGTATACATGTGCATCTCCAGTGTTTATGTGTGAATGCATTCCTTTTGCATGTTCCTGACGTTAACTGTGTGTATTTGTCTCTCTTTGTGTTTCATATGTCTGCATTTATCAGAGTGTCTACATTTCAGACACGTACCCATCGGTCATAACATGACGGGCAATGCCGTTCCACATTGCTAGTATATACACACTAGTTTTAAAGCCTGTGTACATGGGCCAACACTGGCGTCGTCGGAAATCATGCACAGTACTGACTGCCCGAACGCGTCGCGGCTGATATGGAGCAGAGAGCTCCGAATTCACACAGGAGTCCTCTCTGCACACCTTCCTGGGACCAAGTGGTCCCAGGAAGGTGCTCAGAGAGGACTCCGGTCTGAATTCGGAGAGCGGCCCGCTCCGTATCAGCCACGGCGCGGGCAGTGTGTACTGCACATGACTGCAAAACGCACAGCTGTCTCTACTACACATGATGGCTTCTGACAAACATACTTAGCAAATTATAAAATAGGAGATATATATATATATATATATATATATATATATATATATATATATTTATATATA
Source organism: Rhinophrynus dorsalis (assembly GCA_037306005.1). Lineage (NCBI taxonomy): Eukaryota > Metazoa > Chordata > Amphibia > Anura > Rhinophrynidae > Rhinophrynus > Rhinophrynus dorsalis. The sequence continues at coordinate 104,837,611 of CM074718.1, forward strand.
TATATATATATATATATATATATATATATATATATATATTGTAGTAGGTGTTGAAATGCACTCTCTGTAAATGAAACAAAGTGACCTGGGTGAACATCAAAAAGAGAAAAAGATACATACAGTTCATGGAGATTACCAGTCTTGAGAAAGGCTGCGGTGACAGTCGAAACGGTGATTACAATAAATGTAACTTTATTTGAGCTTTGAAAAAGACCCTGTGAGTGCCGTCTCTCTCCATGAACTGTATATAAAAAGTCTGTGAATATAAAAAGTCTATACACCTCTGTTAAAATGCCAGGTTCTTGTGATTTTAAGAATGAGTCAAAGATAAATCATGTCAGAACTTTTTCCACCTTTAATGGCACCTGTAACGTGAACAATTCAATTGCAAAACAAACTAAAATCGTTGAGGGGGAAAAATAAAAAAATAAAAAACTCACAATAACCTGGTTGCATAGGTGTGCACACCCTTAAACTAATACTTTGTTGAAGCACTTTTTGATTTTATTACAGCAATCAGTCTTTTTGGGTAGGAGTTTATTAGCATGGCACATCTTGACGTGGCAATATTTGCCCACTCTTCTTTGCAAAAGTGCTCAAAGCTGTCAGATTGCGAGGAGATCTCCTGTGCACAGCCCTCTTCAGATCACCCCACAGATGTTCAATTGGATTCAGGTCTGGGCTCTGGCTGGGCCATTCCAAAACGTTAATCTTCTTCTGGTGAAGCTATGCTTTTGTGGATTTGGATATGTGCTTTGGGTCGTTGTCGTGCTGAAGGGTGAACTTCCTCTTCATCTTCAGCTTTCTAATGGACGCCTGAAGGTTTTGTTCCAAAATTGCCTGTTATTTGGAACTGTTCATAATTCCCTGCACCCTGACTAAGGCCCCAGATCCAGTTGAGGAAAAACAGCCCCAAAGCATGATGCTGCCACCACCATGCTTCACTGTGGGTATGGTGTTCTTTGGGTGATGTGCGGTGTTGTTTTTGCACCAAACATACCTTTTGGAATTATGGCCAAAAAGTTCAACCTTGGTTTCATCAGACCATAACACATTTTCCCACGTGCTTTTGGGGGACTTGATGTTTGTTATTGCAAACTTCAGCCGGGCTTGGATGTTTTTCTTTGTAAGAAAAGGTTTCCATCTTGCCACCCTACCCCATAGCCCATTCATATGAGGAATACGGGAGATTGTTGTCACATATAGCACACAGCCAGTACTTGCCAGAAATTCCTGCAGTTCCTTTAATGTTGCAGTAGGCCTCTTGGAAGCCTCCCTGACCAGTTTTCTTCTCGTCTTGTCATCAATTTTGGAGGGACGTCCAGTTCTTGGTAATGTCTGTTGTGCCATATTTTCTCCACTTGATGATGGAGATGATGGAAATTCTTTTGTACCCTTCTCCTGACTGATATATTTCAACAATGAGATCCCTCTAATGCTTTGGAAGCTCTCTGCGGACCATGGCTTTTGCTCTGAGATACAACTAAGCAAATGTCAGGAAAATCCTACTAGAACGGCTGAACTTTATTTGTGATTAATCTGAGTCATTTAAATGATGCCTGTGTGTAATGACTTCTATTTAACATGAGATTGAATGTGTTTGGTTAATTCTGAACACAACCAAATCCTCAGTTATAAAATGTTGTGCACACCTATGCAACCAGGTTATTGTGAGTTATTTATTTTTTATTTTTCCCCCTCAACAATTTCAGTTTGTTTTGCAATTGAATTGTTCACGTTATAGGTCACATTAAAGGTGGAAAAAGTTCTGACATGATTTATCTTTGTCTCATTCTTTAACAACACAAGAACATGGCATTTTAACAGGGGTGTGTAGACTTTTTATATCCACTGTAACACTAAGAAACAAAATTAAAGACTTCCCCAGCACAGAGACAATAAAAGCAAAGTCAGCAAGCAATTTGGACCCCAGCTGCCTGTGTCTTGCTAGTCAGTCACATCAAATTTTGGGTCAACCTCCTTCCCCCCTTTTTCTCTCCCCAGAGTTAGGCTGACCAAACCTCACCTTTAAAAAGGGACACATTGGAAATAGACATATTTCAGGAGTGCCCCAAAATCAATGCAACCCTGTAGTATGAATTTTTCATGTGTGTCCCTTTTTAAAGGTGAGGTATGGTCAGCCTACCCAGAGTGCCTCAGACTCCCCAATACAGAGAACAAATGTCCTACCTAAATGACTCCCTAAATTAAGCTTCAATTCCCCTTAATTTGCCTATCTTCTCTAGCTCAAAAAAGTGCTGTTCTCTCCTCTCACAAACACAGAATGGCATGCTGTGAGGGGCATGATACCCTTGTATATGGCTGTAGAAATTTAGAGAAAACTTTCATGTGGTGGAGATTTTTTTTCTACCCATTGATTTCAATGCAATGAGCTAAGCAAAAAGAGTGAGAAAACTGCACTTTTGGCGGGAACTTTTTGGCCAAGCGTAAAGTACTATTTTTCATCAATTTTGGTTTGACGTGAAAGTTTTTGCCCATCACTATTAAAGATACATTTTATATAATATTTTGCCAGTCTAGCAAAACATCATCTTCAAATAGCATCAAATGGTAGGAATATGTCAGATAAAACAATTCTGCTTTTGCAGAATAAAGGAACAGAAATCATACTGAGATTTCAATTAAGATCAAAAATCTCCAGTAATTTATTCCAACTTCTAAATATATTCAATTGGCCTTCTTTTTTCTTCTTAACCCCTCTTAACTAAAATAGATTCTCAAAACCATGAATAATCAGATTTGCATGTAACCAATAACTTATACAGCAAACCCTTTCTTATTGTTGTGACTGTTCATTTGGTATTTGAACTCAATTAAATAGGGTTTAAAATTGGACTGCAGGATTAAGCAAACACACATTTTTAACTAGGATATAACATGTCTATGGAATCAGCTGTATAAAAAAAATGTGCATTACAAAGTCTCATGCTGCATATTAAAATAATATGCTTAGAATATAAATGAAATGGTCTGTTAAAAGTATGCATGCTAATTAAATTGAGTATATTTCAAAATGAACCACTGGTTATATGTGTATGGTAGCTTCATTGCTTGTTAACCCTTTGAGAGCCAGAGGGGTACGCAACACATTGCTTTGTATTATTGATTAGGTCATCATCACCTGCCCCTTCTTCCCCACTACTTTTATCCTTCTAAGCATTTACAGGTCTCAAATAATTAATTTTTTACTTTTCCTCTATGAGGGATTTTCACAATGTTTGCTACTACTTTCAGGACAGCTGTTTTTGTGTTTGTCTCACTGGCAGCTCAAGCCGTTGCAGTTGCTTGAGCTGTAATACGTTTCTGTACTCTGCTATCGACACTGGAATGCAACTCATCTTCAGTGTTTTTGGATGGCTTATTTATAGTACTGGTGCTGGTGATGGTGGAACATTTGGTGGGACTTTGACAAATTGCATCCTCCTCAGGAGGAAAGGGATCACCATCACTTATGGCACACGCTGCCGCAACCATGGTTGCAGGCAGTTTTAGGACTACCACTTAACTGTAAGTTCCTGCACTGCTCCTAATCTTTTCACCTTTCCCCCTTGGACATTGAACTGATTGTGTGTGTGATGTCTTGCCTTGGTCCTCTACAGATACTCTATCATGTCTTGTATCAGACTGCCTCTGTCACAGCTCAGGTCAGGGTCCATGTCTCTGTCACCTATCAATTTTTTAAAAGTGATTATATTTAAGTAATGGTCTACCACTACCCCTATCCCTGTCAACAAAAAAGCACACTTCCTATTCAGCTGTTTTTTCCCAGAACTCCCCAAGCACAGAGATAACTGCCAGATAAGAAAGAAACTTGTATCACAGCTGCCGGTGTCTTCTTGGTCACACAAACTTTTTGGGCATTTTGGATAAACCTCCTTTGCTCTCTTCTCACACACCCCAGACTTGCCTTGCACAGAGCTAACTGCCAGTTCAGGAAGAAATGTGAATTACATCTTCCTGTGTGTATTCCCAGTCAGTCATACAGAATTTGGGGTTATTTGGAGTAATTCTCTTTTGCTCCATTCTTACACCCCAAACTCCCTTGACACAGAGATAACAGCAAGATCAGGAAGGGACTTTGATAACATCTGCCTGTGTCTACCAGGTCACACAAGGATGAACAAACAGCACCATGGCCTGATCAGCCAGATAAGAAAGAAAATTGGATCACCACTGCCTGTGTGTTCTCAGTAAGTTACACCGAATTGTGTAACTTGGGGTTATTTGGGGGTAATTCTCCTTTGCTCCCTTCTCACATCCCAGACTACCCTGACACTGTATCTACTCGGTCAAACAACATTTTGGGGTATTTGGAGCAAACCTCCTTTGCTCCCTTTGCACAACCCCCAGGCCCCACTAGCACAGAGATAGCAGCCAGATGAGGAAGAAACTTGAATCATGGCTGCCTGTATCTTCCCATTCAGTCACACTGACTTTTTGGGTATTTTTGGGTCAACCTCCTTTTTCCCTTCCTGTCCCCCCAGAGTCCTCCAGACTCCCCTAATACTGAGAACAAATATTATACCTACAAGACTCCCTAAACTAAGCTTCAACGCCACTTTATTATCCTTTCTTCTCTGGCTGAAAAAAAGTGTTCCATTCTCTCCTTGTCACAGAATTTATACTACGCCTGTAGGAAAATAAGGGAAACCTGCCAATTGGTGGTGAGAAATATAGTCTTCCCACTGATATCAATGCATCGACCTAGGTGAAAAAAAAAATTACTTTTCACAACACATTTACCTCTAGGAGAAAAGTGACATTTTTTTTCCCGTTTAGCTTTTGAGGTAAAAACTTTTGCCCATCCCTATTGACATCCAGCCTTGTCCATAGAACTACAAATAATGACATCCAGTCTTGTCCCACAGTAGCCAAGACAGCATCAGATAATAAACAAGATATCCTGCCTGTGACCATGTGAACTTGAGGGGGGGGCAAACCACAATGACCACCAAGAGAAAGGGACATGCTGTCCAGCCATAAAATAAATCTGAATAATCTATAAATGTAAAACATGAGCTGGCTCCTCCCCTAATAACACACTTCCTCTCTGCAGCCACATATCTACAGCCACTGATTTTTACCTCCCCAGGCACTTTCTTGTGCAGGAGATGCAGTGGAGAGAAATGGAAAATAGTTTGAATTTTGACTGTGTGATGGATAAAAACCACCCACACACAGAGGGGAAAAATGAGCTCCTGCCTTCTGTTGAGCCTCCATCTGCACTTCCCTGATGTGTACGGTAAATGGCCTACAAATATAACAAAACGTGGATTGTCTTTCAGGGACTCATAATGGTCTTTAACTTTTTAAGTACCAAATAATTGGGCAGCACTTTGCTCTGCAATAAGTTGTTCAGTCCTTTGGCATAAAAGCCTCTTAGTCTTTTTCCTTCTAACCATCTTTGTGAAGTGGACATATATCCTGTACACTTTAAAAATTCTGAACAAAAAGCAAATTCAGTACCCTTAGGCAGAAGCAATACATCAAACCTACTTCATTCTAATACAAGAGACATATGCAACTGATGCATTGCATACCTCTTTGGCATATAAGTTAAAGGGTTAATGCTTTCTTATAATAAAATGAGTGATCATTCATGATCACACATTTTACAATAAGAAGACATTAACCCTTTGAGTACTAAATGGGTCACTTACTATGAGAAAACATTAACCCTTTGAGTGTCAAAGAGGTGTACAATTCCTTGCTCTGCAATCAGTTGCACATCCATCTGGCACTCTAAGGTTAACAGCATCTCATACTGAGTCAGAGTGAAGTAGGAATAATTTGCTGCTTCTGCTGTCTTAAGTCCTGGACTTACTTTTTGTTCTAATGGAAATCAAAGGATTCATGTTTTTTTTTTTTACAGTAATTCTGAAGAGTGTGGGTGTAATACCCAAAGTAGCAATATTGTGGTTACTATAGTAATGTTGAGACCCGTACCAGTTTACAATTCTGCAAGATGTATAGCAATGCCATCTTCTTACACTCCATTTTGAAACTGATGTTCAGCCACTGGTGGGCATTTGTTGGTGAGCAGACATATGATTAATATGATTCTTAAAAAAGTTGTGGACACATTACAGAATTTGCAGTATCCACAATGTTTCTTTAACTTTAAGCAACTTTCATTTTTTTGTTTTCACATTAATCATGTGTGGCATGGGTGAGGTTATGTTCCCTCTCACCCTCCTTAAACTGCCCTCTTTGAAGTGATCAACATCCTATTCACTCCATATCAACCCTCTGAGTGCAAAACATATGTACATCTTTAGTATTCGAATATTTAATACGGAATATGCAAGATAGAATGTCTATCTTTTCTCAGGGCATCCTTTAAGCATAGTAGTGGCAGTGCAGTATCCAGCAAGTTGCAGATCAATGCATTGGACACCCCTTAAAGGGAGAGTAATGCTTCACAAAAAAAGCAGCTCCAATTAATCTTCATAGAATTTGAGCCATAGAAAGTGTTATTTCAGTACTGTCAGAGTTGTAGTTTAAGAGTAATTGAATGATAAATTATCCCCCCTTGCCCATTTTACTTAGTGTAAGCCACCTCCCCTCAGATGTGGAATCTGATCACTTGACCAGACAGATCATAGCAAGGAACAATCTTCTTACTGTGAGAACAATGTAAGCCCTGCCCCCATTGCCGGGTTTTTCAGGTTTTTTCCCTTATCTTAATTGAAGATTGTCCCTCTCTGCAATCCACCACCCTGCTGCTCTGAGCTGAGCAGTTACATCAGTAAAAGGGGGGGATACTTTATCATTCAATTATTCTAGAACTACAACTCTGACAGTATTGAAATAACATTATCCATAGCCCAAATACTATAAATATTAATTGGAGCTGTTTTTATTATGAAACATTACCATCTCTTTAAGCACAAAATGAGTTATAGTCAGTTAGAAGAATGTATATAGAAGGGAAACACAAATATGTTTGTTGTGTAGGCACTTTCCCTATTTCTTCCTCTGTTAGTCTTTTCCTCTCCCTTCATCTGTGTTAGTTTCCTTCCTTCTCATCCTCTGTCTGCCTACCTTTCCATGTAAATCTCCTTCACTCTTTCAGTCTCCATTGAAGACAGAGGAGTTAGAGAGATAGAAATGAGAATGGGCTAACAGAAAGTTTTAGTAAAAGGAAGGCAGAGGAAGGGAGAGAATAACAGTCATAATAAAAATAATCACTGACAACACATATAGAAACACAAGAAAGACATGGAAAGACAAGGCTAAGTAATCATCGCGGATGATTTAATTAAGCATAAACGTTATTGTAGATTGAGTAGCCAAATACTGTAGCTAAGCATATAATGCTCACATGTGCTCAGTCTTCACAAATTTTTGCTCATGGAGTATGGTTGATTGCTTACTGCTTTAAAAATATAAATATAAAACATAAATATATTATGCTGTGGAGTGTGCCAAGATCATCCCTGTAATGGACTACATGGAATTTAACACCCCTTGTTTCTCTTTTGCCTTTCTCCTGTGTTACTAACTTTGCTGCATTTCAGTTGTCTTCTCCTGCATCTGTCATGTTTACAAACTGAAACTCTTTCTTTCCATATGCCCAGTACCACTCTCATCCTCTCTGGCCTGCACATGTTCTCCTTTATGATCACTTCAGATCAATCATCCTAATCCTCCAACCATACAACCCATTCTTCATTCTCTATTTTATGACCATTGCATCTCTCCCAGTTACCCTGCCTGCCATAATTTATAACCAGTATATTTCTACCACTTTTGTTCCTTCTGCCATCCCCACAGCCACCATCACACTTTGCTCATTGCAGCTCAGCCCCTTTACCCTTCCTGCTACACAACCCGGCCACATTGCTTTATAATGTCCACACTCTCCTTTATGTTTCCTCCAATGTTTATTAGTGGCAGTGACATGTTTATGGGTCAGACATGCCTAGAATATGTGCTATTGACAGGGATATGTTTATGGGTCATTATTTCCTTAGAACAAGTTTACTATTGGCAGTGACATGATCATGGGTTAGACCTGCTTAGGATAAAAGTGTTATAATATCAACACCATATTTTGTGGTCAGTGATTTCTATGGCCATGGTGTTCTGTTGACATTAACATGGTTATGGGTTGGCCTTTACTAGAATTCCACTGAACTAATGTCATTGGCATGTTTGTGGGTGAATTATTCCTAGGGCAAAGCATGTAAATAACAATAGAACCTATGTATAAAAAGTACATGGTATGTGCACCATTTAAACTTTATTATATAAAAACTTGCATCTATTTATTTTTTCAGTTAATGCATGAGTGCTGTTGCAGTCACTGTCAATAGTAAATGCTGGTGGATGCCCCTCACTACTTTATGGAGACAATCCAGCTCTGGCCATAAACTCACACACACCAACCCCCTAGAGTTGCCCTGAGGTAAACATAGAACCACTAATCCCAGCTTTGTCCCACTGCATTGGTAGCCATAGAACCACACATCCCAACCTCCAGCCTTGTCCCACAGCATTGCTTAAATTGTCAGAACTTCATATTCTGAGTATCCCCCTGTCAAGGCTGGGCACTTACCTTCCAGCGGTGTTGAGCCAAGCACACGAGTGCTCCTCCTTAGGGTCTGTCAGCTTTCTCTTATGCTGGTCCTTCCGCATCCAGCCAGCATCTGAGTGGGCTTGTGTCATGGGGGAATTCCTCCAGTGTCATTGCTCTCCATGGATAGTGTTCAGGTGTGTGCTCCACCTCCTTGCTCCTAGGGGGGCTATATATAGACTGCCCGAACACCACTTTAGTTGCCCTTATGTTGTGTTCCAGTGCAGTCAGTGATTTTGCTCTGTGTACGACCCTTGGTTTGTCATTTTGTTGCTTCCAGTGTCCAGTGTTGAGGCTTGTCTGACTAACCTCTTGGTTTTGACCTGTGGCTCTGGCTGACTACCCGCTCTGGTACTGACCTCTGACTTGTCTGACTAACCTCTTGGTTTTGACCTACGGCTCTGGCTGACTACCCTCTCTGTTACTGATCCCTGGAGTGTCTGATTACTCACTTGGCGTTACCTGTGGCTCTGATCCAGTACCGTCTCTGAGACTGACTGAAGGCCTAGTCATTCTGATGCTCCATTTGTTGCAACCTGTTCCAGTTCAGGAACTTGACTGGGTCTTATCCCCGGGGTCTGTGCTTACTCTATCTGGAGCGCACCTGTTCCGGTTCAAGAACTTGGCTGGGTCTTATCCCTGGTATCTGGGCTATACTCCATTTGTTGCGACCGGTTCCTGTTAAGGGACTAAGCTGGGTCCTAACCCCAGTTCTGGTGCTATTGAACAGTTACCTGCTATTGAGAACTTTCTGGAGCAGTCTCCTATTCCTGGTAGGAACCGCTTGCTCCAGGTTTGGATCTCCATACACTCTGAAGGTATCGCTTGTAATTACATCTTGATTACGTGTGGCTCATTCAATAAAGGTGGTTTCATTTACTGTACTGGCTCCTTGTTCATTATTGGTTACCGTGACACCCCCACACACATATACACACACACACACACACATATACACACACACACTGGAACTGGCAACACAGTAATTCTGTGTATTGGGGCACACTAGTAGGTAAGATTTTCTGTACATCCCTAATAAAGTGAAGAGAGCTCAATCACAATAACAGATTACTTACCTGTGATTAAGTAGGGATATATTGAGAATATGACAAGCTGATTTGCCCTGAGAACTAACATGGAGAAACACTGCCATAACTAATTGCAGCTTGCCATTTATTATGACTGCATTCTTCTTGGAACTCTTCTTTACTGTTTCTTTAAAAATGTCCTTAAAGGGATAGTAATACTTCGTTTTAACTTTATTTTATTTTGTAGGCATTAAAAAAACATGAAGAATGATATAAGTCTTATCCCTCAAACCTTTATGGTTTAAGAGATATTCACAAGCAAACTTTACCCTCCCCGCCCCTTTTTCCTAGTGTAAGCCATCTCTTCTCAGATGTGAATCTGGTTGTATGACCACACAGATAACAGAAGGGGACAATCTTCTTTGTATAACAACAATGGGCACCTCCCTTCTGATTTGGTTAAACGGGGGGGGGGGTACTTTGTTTGTGAATATCTCTTAAACATAAAGGTTTGAGATAAGACTTATATCATTCTTCATGTTTTTTTAATGCCTACAAAATAAAATAAAGTTAAAACGAAGTATTACTATCCCTTTAAAGGGGAACTTTTTACATCTAAAAAACTTTTTCCCATATGTTTAAGTTATTAAAACTATATTAGGATTTGTGTGTTTTTTTATTTTTTTTTTTATTTTACTTACCTACTTCTTAATATATGCAGACTTCATATTGGGCACTTATGCATTCTGCGGCACACTATATCTTTGACACAACTCAATTTACATTATATGGACTACAAAGCCAGCATTGGTAACTGCTGCCTGGAAATACAAATTCTCTGCTATTAGAATTTCAAAACTTATATAAATTCAAAAACCATTTCCGGCACTGTAACCAATCACCATCCTCCGTGTAAATAACAAATACAAAATCCCTTTCACTATTATAATAAAAATATATATAATATATAATTTATTGTCAAAACACCACACAGGTTACACTAAAGATATCTATTCTTCAAATCAACCACAATAGTGTTATAAAACTTACATAAAAATGTCAGAATTGGGAATGATCTCAAGTAAACACTATATAGTGTTCCTGATGTCTCCTTTCTGTTATATTATAATTTAAAACATACCAATATCTCAAAAGAACCCATATATCCCCTCCTCACTCTACACACCTCCAACGTGACCAAAGTATGCTGTGCTCTACCTTCCAAAGGCCAAATCGCACCACTGACCTCTCTCCCAAGTGCCAGCCGCTTCCAAAATCCCTCGGAAACAACTAATACACCCGGCCGTTGGCAGTTGGCGCGAGAAGACGCCGTTAGGCAGATCACAGTCACACCCCGTATTACACGTATTAACGGTTGTGTTTCCCAGGGAACAGGGGATATAAGGCTACAAATGTTATTGACACCTCATTGCCTTTATAAAAATTAAAAACAAAAAACAAAAACCCAAAAAATAAAAAATAAAAAATTAAAAAATCAAAAATCAAAAACATCAAAAATATTTAAAAATCCAAAAATATATATATTTGAGGTCAATAACCTCAATTCCTTTATTGGTAACAATTACTCCACAGAGTCTTCTAAACACACTTTCAGGTGTCCATCCACCTAATTCAATTTAGAGTTCCGTTCTATCTTCGTATACAACTGTATCAGTTAGTGCTACAAAGAGGATCCCTTTAATATCTTGCTTCTTTGCATCCGACCAAAAAAATTATTTTTATATTTCACATAATACTTTAATGACGCTCTTAATCACGACTTACTTAAACAGAGACAAGACACTTTTAAAGATACAACCTTCCCTGTTCCCTGGGAAACACAACCGTTAATACGTAAATTAGCCCAACTCCTGTACTGGCAGACCACGAAGGTGGTTTTAAGGGGCCATATGAAGTCCTACACTTCTAAACTACGTAAGGAATCTGTCCCTAAACTGATGGTGGCACAGAGATCCCTCACTAAGGCATATAATGCCAATGCTACCAGAGCCTCCCCTTCCACTAGGCAAGTTATCTTGCTGCTAAACCTGCATTGACTCCATCTTGGAGCAAACACATGATCTGATGCCATGTTGGAAATCTCAAGTCACATGGTTAAAGACTCCATTTTGGAATTAAGCACATGGTATATAGGTTTGCAGTGCTTTTTTAACATTTTAACACAGCTGCTATTATGAAATCCTTTGCACCAATTAATGCACACAAAGATTGGTGTGTTTTAGTAATTTGTGTACTTTAATGCTTTGATTATAGCCTTGTGTGCCCTAATAGAGGAGTGACAAACTTTGTATATAGATAAGAGCTCATATTACAGTTATCTGTATGTATATATATTTATAGTGCATGTTTTTATACATGTCTGTGTATTGTGTATGGGTATAGATATATACTGAGACAAGAGGGAGCGTTTGCAATTACAGTGCTTCAATTATAGCATTGTGTGCCCTCATAGAGGAGGACTAACTTTGAAGCATTTTAATTGTATACATTAGGTCAAGGTTCTGCAATTGCTGGATGTGATATTTCTGGTGTGGCAAGATTTATTGTGCATATACATGTCTCTATTCTATCAAAACTACCTATTAAATGACTTTAATTATATCCTTGAGTGTAACTAACTTTAAAGTTCTGCTTTAATTAGAAACCTTGTGTGTCCTTCATTGGGTTAATTAACTTTAAAGCCATGCTTTATAGAATGTAACTAACTTTAAGGTTGTGCTTTAATTATAGCCTTGTGTGCCTTTGTGGAGAGTAACAACTTTAAAGTAGTGCTTTAATTAGAAACCTTGTGAGCCCTTTCATTGGGGTAACTAACTTTGAAGCCTAATAGAAAGTCACCTGATGTGCAGGTGTGTGTATATAAGTTTGTTTGTTTTCTTGAAAAGGCAAAAAACATTCTTAAACAGTTTGTGTGTTTTGTAGCTTTCATAGTGGCTGGCGTGTTTTCTCCCTGTGTGAAGGTAAAAACATACGTGTGCCTGCTAGGTTGTGTTAAGGTAATTGGTTAAAGGGATAGTAATGTTTCACAAAAACAGCAGCTCCAATAAATCACATTTTCCCTAAAATCCCCCTCCGTGCCTCAGATGCTTCTTTCCTTCTCTGTATTTATGGCCATGTGAGTTATTCACCTAAATCTATTGTCCATCTACTGGACATTGTTATCCTAACTCTTGTTTTGCTCCAAAGTATGCTCCTCCAGTTTACCAATCTTCATTAAAATCTGGCACTACAGAACAAGGAGTTGGCTAGTAAAAAAATATTCTACTAATGGGAACCCTTTCTTTTAACTCTACCTTCCACACAGCAAAGGACTCTCACACATACTTTCCTCTATCTAGCTGGCAAGCTACGCAACACCTCCTGACCCCTGAAACCCAACCACCTACCCTTCCTCCTTTATATCACATGAGCCAACACAGCTTTTCGTACACCAATCGCTACCACAATCCAAGCAACACACACAACCAAGCACCCCAAACTTTTTACTCAGTCTTAAAATTTAATTTTTAATCTCAGCTGGTTTGTCTATCTGTATGCACCCTGTGAGCCTTGTCATATGCATGCCAACATGAACATATTACTTCTATGTGTACTAACCATTTCACTATTAATACAGATTTCCTCTTATCCCTGCAACCATGCCCAGCACCCTCACCATACCATATTAATACACCATGGACTTCTGCATACATGTGCACTTCCTTCTGAATGCTGGTGGAGAGTATTAAAAACAAGCTCACCCTCCCCCAGTAATTATAGCAACAGACGCACCCTCTCATTATATGTTCACAGAAAACAAATCACCAAATTTTTATGCATTCTATTACTTGCTTTGGCAAATGACATAGAAACCAACCCTGGCCCTCAAATAGCAATAAATGGCAATCTCCCCTTTAAAAAGGGTCTGTCTTTTGTGCACTGCAACATACGCAGTATACTGCCCAAAATGGATGAACTAAAAGCATGGTGTTACGCATACAAACCTAAAATTCTTATTCTTACTGAATCCTGGTTATCCCCAAAAATACCTGATACTGCTGTTGCCATAGATGGATACTCATGCTTTAGAAAAGACCATGCAAAGCGAGGAGGAGGGGTAATCATATACATACAGGAATCAGTAAACTTTACACTTCTAAATGACTCTCATAACTCTGATTCTTATGAATACATTGCTGGAAAAATTTGTCTTCCATATTCAAAACAAATCATAATTGTAGGCATCTACAGAGCACCAAATACCCCATCACATACCCTTTCAGACATAGCGCAACACCTAAAGGAGATTGCCACTCAAAACAAGAAAAGCGAGCTGGTTGGTTCTTGGAGACTTTAATATTAATTGGTTAGACTCCAGGAATGAAAAATTTTGTTCATTGTTTAAAACATTGAATTTATCACAACTAATCTCCTCCCCTACTCGCATAAATCTTAAAACATCCAACCATACTCTGCTAGACTGGATCCTTTCATCCTGCACAAGCAGAATCCAAGACTCAGGTGTACTAGCAAATGTGTTTAGCAATCACTCCATAGTTTACTGTGTCCGCAAATTAAAACCGGTCAAGTCATGTTCCAAAGTCATACTCACGAGATCATTTAGAAATTTTAATCTTCAGTCCTTCCTAAATGACTTAAGAAATTGCTCATGGCAGAGAATGCAGCTAATACCAGACCTAGACTCAGCGATAGAATTCTTAAACTCTGAATTCTTATAGGTCTGTAATACACATGCCCCACTAAGAAAGATCAGGGTTAGGGGGGCACATCTACCCTGGGTCTCAGCTGACTTGATTCAATTATACAGTCTTAGAGATGCCTTATGGACAAAATTTAAACAAACCAGCTCCGCATATGATCACACTGCATACAGACAATTAAGGAATACATGTACAAAACAAACAAAATTAGCAAAAGCACAATATTTTACTGACAACTTAAACAGTAACATTTCAAAGCCAGCCAACTTTTGGAAGGTTATTAAAAACCTTTATAACACTCCTAATCATACTCACCCATCAACTATAATCATAGATAATGAAACAATACAGTGCCCCACAGACATAGCCAATGCATTTAACAGCTACTTTATTGGATGTGCCACCACCCTGATTACACAAAACAAAGTTCAGCCATCTACAGAACATTCACTGGCACCTGTTGCCCGGTCCAGTTCTGAAAATGAATTCAATTTCATGCCAGTAAATGAAAGCGAAATATATGATCACCTCCTCAATCCAAAAATGAAATACCAATCTAGCCCTGACAAACTACCAGCAATGCTATTAATGCTCAGTGCTATGGTAATGGCCAAACCAATTGCTTCTTTAATTAATACCTCTTTGGCAACAGGGTACATGCCCAAATCCTGGAAGGTGGCTAGAGTTGTGCCTATCCACAAAAGTGGGGATAAAAATGTAGTATCAAACTACAGACCAATATCCCTACTCCCCACTTTATCCAAAATCCTAGAGAAATGTGTACATGTGCAACTAAATAAATATTACCAACAGACTAGTTTTTTCACCCCTCTTCAATCAGGCTTTCGACCAAATCACTCAACAGTCACGGCCCTCCTAAAAGTAACCAACGATATCCAGACGGGCATGGAAAATGGTGACCTCACAGGAGCCATTTTCCTAGATTTTGCCAAGGCCTTTGACACAGTAGACAATAATATTCTTATAAATAAACTCCAAAGATCAGGACTGGGTAATAATTCTCTAAACTGGTTCCGATCCTATTTATCAGACAGAATGCAGTATGTGTCAGTTGCTGGCAATAACTCCCTTCCGCTCAAAGTAACAAGTTAAGTTCCTCAAGGCTCCATTCTTGGCCCGCTTTTATTTTCTCTTTTTATAAATGATCTGCCCAAGGTTTGCAAATCATCTTCAGTACACATGTATGCAGACGACAACATTCTCTATACTAAAAACTCAAACATATCACACCTTGAGGCCATATTACAACATGATTTCTGCGAGGTTGAAAGATGGATAGCAAGGAACAAACTGTTCTTAAACACAGACAAAACTGTCACAATGATATTTGGCACAAAGCACAAACTGCGTAATCTCGGCAATACCCACATATTCATTGTAACGGAGTCTAATCGTAAATTGGCCCCAGTGGACTCCTACAAATATCTTGGTATGTGGCTTGACCCCAACCTCACTTTTGGACATCATATTGACAAGTTAACCTCCAAGCTTTATCTCAAAATCAGTGCTCTTTTTAGACACAAATCATGTTTAAGTCCCCAGGTTAGAAAACGTATTGTGCAACAGATGTTGCTGCCTGTCATAGACTATGGTGATGTAGTTTATGCTCCAGCACCAGAAATCCATCTTAGTAAACTTGACACGCTGTATAATTCAATATGCCGCTTTAGCCTTCAATGTAATTACACTACTCATCGCTGTGATATGTTAAAAGAACTAAATTGGTTAACACTCAAATCTAGACGTGCCCTTCACCTTTCTTGCTTAGTACACAACCATTTCTCTGGAAAACTACCACACTACCTGAGCAGTATGCTCACTCCTGCTCTACATACTAAGTATAACCTCCGCTCCACCGCAAACAACTCGCTACGTATACCACAATACAAGAAAGAAGCTGGAAGAGCCGCCTTCTCCTTCAGAGCGCCAAAGGCCTGGAACAATCTGCCTGAAATAACCAGATCTGCTCCCAGTCTAAAATCCTTAAAAGTAAATGCTTCTCTATATCTAAAAACAGAGTGTAACTGTTTATAATTCTAAAATTTCCATATGAATATTTGTATGTATATTTAATAACATGTAATATATAGTGTTTCTCAATTAGTATAAATAAGCAACCATCTACTGAAAACTCTCCAGGACATACTTGAAAACGAGAGAAATCTCAATGTATTCTTCCTGGTAAAACATTTTCTAAATAAATAAATAAATAATGTGGAAAAAGCTTTTGACAAGATCTCCTGGCATCATCTATTCCGCACACTGCTCCACCAACATTTTGGCCCATGACTGTAATATACTCCTCTCCTACAGCCATGATTACCAACAACAATTACAACACTCCCCTTTTTCAACTACATAGAGGGACCAGACAGGGTTGCCTGTTGCCCCCCCTCCCACTGGCCCTGGATCCTTTCCTTTGCCATCTAAAGGCCTTGCCTTCTTTACAGGGGATTTGGGTGTAGGGGTGGAACATAAAATTTCATCCTTTGCTGATGACCTCCTTCTTTACATCTGCAACCCGTGTACGGCAGTACCTGCCATATTCAATACACTCAAAATTTCTGGCTTGATTTCGGGATTTAAGATCAACCTCAACAAGTCTGAGGTGATGTGGCTGACAGACTGTACTCCTTCATTCAATAGGAGGACCTTTCCTTTCAAATAGCACTTTATTCAAATTCCTTGGCATCCAGATTCATAAATCCCACACCCAACTTTGTTCTCTTAACATCACTCCTTCTATTGAACCCATAGTGTCGGACCTGCAGGGGTGGCATAACCTGACACTTTCTTTTGTTGGATGCATTAATCTTCTGAAAATGGTAACTTTTCCTTGTCTTCTTATCTATACCGTTCTGACCCAGACATAAAATGTATCAAATGTAAATTCCAGGAATTCATCTGGCGGGGCAAATGACCCAAAATTAGCCTTGCTGAATTTCAACAGCTAGAACCAACGTGGCTTCATCGTTGCTAGCCTCACTAGTATCGCCAAGGATTGGATCCACAACATCAATATTCACAGACAATCAAAAGGACCAAGCTTTTATTCCTCATGTCAGCCTTACATTCCTTTTACATGCCACCCAATCCCAAACTTCATCCAGCTGCCACTCCAATCCCCTCTTGATTAGTACCATACTATCCTTGCAGCAAACTTGACAACGGCTATTCAAGTCTAAACACGTCTCTGTATTCCTTCTCCTTTTGAACAATACATTCTTCCAGCTAAGCTGTTCAGGCATCAGGTTCTGCTATTGGGCATCTCGGGGCCAACCCATGTTAGACATCTGGCAGATCCTGCCACTTCCACACACTATTCTTTTTCAGAACTTCAGGCTAAATATTGTCTCCCGCCCCTTCATCTCTTTACTTATATTTAGGATAAGCACTACTTTCAATTCTTGTTTCCATCTCTGTAGCCCCAACTAAGTCCCACAACTTTTGATAGCTTCCTGAGGGGAGCCCGAACTGGTGAATTTAACACGGCCTCCATCTGTAAATACTTGCTGACCCTTATCGACTATTCAACTGAAAACCGAGGCATCAGCAACAGGGTCACTGCCATACCTTCTGTGACAATCAAAGACATCCTGTCTTGCTTTCACAGACACCTGACTAGCTCCCCAGCCTCTTACTTCCACCTCATCTCCTACTGCCTTCTACACAGATCATACCTCCCCCTCCCATTTGGCCAGAATAATGGGCATCTCATAATATGATTATTGTCCTAAATGCTCTTCCCCTACCACTTCTCTCTTTCATATGCTCTACTCCTGTCTGCATGTCTCCACATTCTGGCATAACACACTTCAATATATCACTTCTTCACTAAACATCCCCTTCCATGCCTATCACAGTGCCTGTGATCTAGCTGTCACTCTCTTCTATGGTTGAGGGTGATTTGTTCACTTGGTTTGGCCCGCCCCTTGGTTTCCTTTTTATACCTGACTATTCCATCTGTCAGGTGCCCTTTCGTGGTGTTTCTGAGCCAGTTGTTCTGTTGCTGCGTTTCTGATTCCTGTGTACCGATTTGGCTTGCCCTGACCATTCTCCAGTGTTCCTGCTTGTGTATGACCCGGCTTGTCTGACTACCTCCTCCGGACCTCGACTCTGCTTGGCTGACGTTCCTGCTTGTGTATGATCCGGCTTGTACGACTACCTCCTACGTGCTCCAATCCGGTCCGGCTGACTTCCTCCTGCAAGATCAACCTACAGCGTGTTCCAGAAGACCTACGTTCCGGTTGTCGCGTCACGACATTATCATCCACTGTTCCAGTACTTGTGTGGCTGTCTTGCCTGGTGTTACTTCGTGCAGTGCAGTGTTACAATCGTGCAGAGCTGTGTACGCCTCACTCAGACAGAAGTGCTGTGCTACTGCAGAAAAGCCTTGTGTAAACGTGCCTTTTAACCCTACCAGTGCTGCCTCGGTCCCACTCTCCTTACTCCAGTGTGAGCCTCGTTCCTAGTGATACTCCTGCTGAGTTGGCAGCTCTCCGTCGGCAACTCGGTACCATCCCAGTAGAGTATTCACTTCCGATTAGGCCGGTTGGGCTCTTTGGCTCTCTCTCTCTCTCTCGTTGTATACACTGGGCGATTCCGTTATAACGAGTGGTGACGGGCACAGGCTTCAGCACTAGCACTCCGGTACTACTTCAGTTGGGCTATTGGCCCTGTCTCGTTATACTCAGTCTGGTAGAGTCTGAGGAGGCTTGGGAGCTCTTGCATTGCAGGCCGGTTCGATACACGCCCGTGGGGGCTATTGGGCTCTGCTTTACTACACACCGTGGTGAGACAGTCCTTAGCCACTTGATGGTGAACATTTCTTCAGCACAGCTTATCTACACCTCGGGCGTGCCAAACATCCACTCAAGAGACTGATCATAATCAAGGACTTAACCCTCTGTGGTTACCTTAAGCTCAGCTTAATTACACCCAGGGCGTGCCAAACAGTTCCTTGTGAAACTGTTATTTATCAAGGACTTAACCCTCTGGGGTTATACCCCTTCCTCTGCGGTACAGTTGTACTTGTATTCCGTTTGTGCATCCACATTTGTATTTTCCAGTCACTATCGTTGATGTACACCCAACCGCCACTAGAGGGCGACCTTATGTCTTATTATTGCTAAATAAAACTGTGTTTTATTTTACATACTGGTCTGAGCGTCTTTAAAAACCGTGACAATGCCTCAGATGCTTCTTTCCTTCTCTGTATTTACTTCCTTGCGAACAGAACAAGGAGTTGGATGGTAAAAAAGTATTCTACATATGGGAACCCTTTCTTTTAACTCTACTTTCCTCACAACAAAGGGCTCTCACAAACTTTCCTTTACACCCGCTATCCCTTGCACTTTTCTGTACTTAGGGCTTAGACATGAGCTCCGGTGTCATGTCTCCTTTCCCTTACCCCTCTGTCCTCCATTGCTCGCTGTCTCTTTCTCCCTGTTCTTTTTCTTTCCTTCTCTGAGAGCAGTCTCTGGGACACTCCTCAAAGTGGTCAGCCGGTATGATATGATAAGCTACGTTTTGTCACTTCAGTCTTTTTGACTGTGTTAATAGGTGCTACACTACATGTTGTTGCCATTGCTTTCTATTGCCTTACATGATGATATACTATATACTTGTTCTGTACTGATCTTGCCTTGGATTTAATTAAAACAATTTGTTAAAAAAAATACATATATTATAGATCTTTTCCTGCTGATGAAAACAAGGGTACCCTCTCTGCTAGAAGATGATTATTTCTATTTCGATTATTTAAAGTTGTTATAGTTCAATGGATTTTTGTAAAGAAAAGTGCAAAAATAGCAGTATTCACCTTCTTCAGGATATTTTTCCACATATTATTACATAACATTGTCCTACTGCAATGATAACCACAGAATATCACATAATGACTCTCAGCTTATTCCCATGCTAGCCACAGAAACATACTCATCCCCCAGTCTTTTTTCACTGCATTGTTGCCATATAATCACATATACCAACCCCAAGCCTTATTCCATGGTAGAAGTAGAACCACACACATACTGATTTCCAAGCCTTGTCCAATGATAGCCACAGAACCATATATACTTACGCTCCACACCTGTTGCATTATGCTGGTAGTCATAAAAATTGGCAATGATGGGAGTGATGATGGGATTTGTAGTCTGGCAGCAGGTGGAGTGCTTCATGCTGATCACCACTGCCTACAGAACCACATTTACTGACAGTCCTGGCCTTGTGCCACTGTAGTGATGGCTATCAAGTTACACCTACAGACCCTCCAGCCTTGTTCCACTGCACTGGTATCCAAAGAATCATACACACTAACATCCAAGTTACAGACTTGTCGCACTACATTGATACCCACGGAAACAAATATACTTAGTCTGACATCGCTGGTGTGAATTATCTGACATGTGCGAAAACTGGCAAAGTTCATGAAGGAAATTTCTTTGTTGGAACTTTTATGTGGTCTTAATGCATGGGAATTTCCACAGAATTGTGCCTTCTTTCTCTCTATTACTAAAGCTTATGAAACCTAGCAAAAAGGTGCTTTCACAGTAACAACACTTTTTTTATGAAAAAAAAAAATTTAAGTTTTAATGTAAAATATTTTTATGCTCACTGCTCTAGTTTAATTTAAATAGTCACTTTTGAATCATCAAGTGGTTCATGAACCTTTATTTAGCTACCACTATACATGTCTTAACACAAGTGTGTGTGTGAATCAAATTAAATCTCTTATCCTTGGCTTGCTAATGGAACCAAAGGACAGGTTGGAAAGCCCTTTCTTATATGGAAATGAAATAAATACACATTTACTATTGCCCGTGTCAATTAAAAACATTTTGTGACAGATGGTCATTGTCCTTTTCATCTTGAAATCCCACTTAACCTTAACAGACAATCTTTACAGTCACTATAAATCATTTCAACATAGGTTTGTTCTCCAAAGATAATCTTTAATTAGTGATGGATACAATGTTCATAGAGGCAGGTGTAGGATCCTTTGCTAAAAGACTTCAGGACCACAAACTCTTCCTACTGAAGTATTTTTTGAAAGGATGTCTCAAGTGGAAAAATAATCATGTCTTCCTCTATGCATATGATATCATGATGCACATGATGTCCATTACTAAATAGCAATGTATTTTGAGAACCAGTCCATATAATATTGATAATGGCCAATAGGATTGTTGCCAGGGTTAAGTGGTGGTGTATTATTGGGTGGTGTTAGTATTCTTTTAATTGAAACTAGTCTAGCTTTATCACTTTTGACATTTAGGCTTTGTCAATCTGAACTTCTTTCTTTTTTTAAAGGCATAGTAATGTTTCACAAAAACAGCAGCTCCAATGAATATTCATAGTATTGAGTCATAGAGAGTGTTATTTCAATACTTTGTAAAGTTGATACCTTTATTGGTTAACTAAACAGATTTAAAATGCAAGCTTTCAAGACTTCTTAGGTCTCTTCCTCAGGCATGTTATACAGATAAAAATGAAAACTTCTCTCTTAAATACAAGTATACATTACTGTCACGGTTTTAATGAACACTCAGACAATTGGGTAGGATAAAATAGGAAAGTTTTATTACACAGAATAAAGCGCACAAGGCCCCTCACTGGTCCAAACTCTATAAAGCAGCAGTAATAAAGTTTGACACAGGACAGGGCATACAAGATAACATACAATAGTGAGGCTCTACCGGCCATACCGAATACTGGGTAAGGCAACCTAATATCTGGTGCAACAAGGAACTGAGGAGGCTCTACCAGCCTTACTGAATACCCGGTAAGGCAGCCTAATATCTGGTGCCACAAGGAACTGTTAGAGACCGGATAGCACTAACTGGAATAGCTAAACGGAGCCCACAGATAGTCACAGGCTGAGGGATATAGGGAGGCAACAGTAACTGCTTAGTGACCGGATAGAACTGACTGGAAGTGCTAACAGAGGCAACCGCTAGTTACAGGCTGAGCGATATAGGAAGGCAACAGTAACCGCTTAGTGACCTGATAGCACTGACAGGAAGTGCTTAACGGAGGCCACAGATAGCAACAGGCTGAGCGAAATAGGGAGGCAACAGTTAACTGCTTAGTGACTGGATAGCACTGACTGGAAGTGCTTAACGGAGGCAACTAGTGTTGAGCGAGCGTGCTCGGCCGATGCTCGGATCGGCTCGAGCATCGCTCTGCTCGGCACATGGCGGTACTCGTCGAGTACCGCCATGTGCTCGCCCGCCATGTTCGGGTGGCGGGGATCTGTGCCGGAAGAGGCACAGATCTGAAGACGCTCCGCTGGACCACCAGGGACTGGAGGTACGGGGGCATTGCGGAGATGAAGGGGGCATTGCGGAGATGAAGGGGGACATTGTGGAAGAGGGGCATAGACTCTATGCCCCTCTTCCACAATGTCCCCCTTCATCTCCGCTATGCCCCTCTTCCACAATGTCCCCCTTCATCTCCGCTATGCCCCTCTTCCACAATGTCCCCCTTCATCTCCTCTATGCCATAGAGGAGATGAAGGGGGACATTGTGGAAGAGGGGCATAGCGGAGATGAAGGGGGACATTGTGGAAGAGGGGCATAGCGGAGATGAAGGGGGACATTGTGGAAGAGGGGCATAGCGGAGATGAAGGGGGACATTGCGGAGATGAAGGGGGACATTGCGGAGATGAAGGGGGCATTCAGAGATGAAGGGGGCATAGCGGAGATGAAGGGGGGCATTGACCAGGCACCCTCCCCTCATCAGAGCAGGGGGTGCCTGGTGTAATGCTCGTGTCGCCCCATTCATTTGAATGGGGCTCGGGTGCTCGGCCGAGCACTCGAGCCTCAGGGGGTGCTCGGTCAGAGCACCCGAGCACCCGAGCATCGGGGTGCTCGCTCAACACTAGAGGCAACCAATAATACAGGCTGAGCGATATAGGAAGGCAACCGTAACCGCTTAGTGACCAGATAGCACTGACTGCAATAGCGAGGCAACAGGATAGCGTAGTCAGTCGTGCCTAGATCAATACACGGAGAACGGATGTCAGCCACAGCCTGGGTCGGTACACAGAGAGTGGTAGTCAGCCAAAGCCTGGGTCAGTACACAGAGAGCAGTAGTCAGCCACAGCCAGGGTCAGTACACAGAGAGCGGTAGTCAGCCACAGCCAGGGTCAGTACACACAGAGCAGTAGTCAGACACAGCCTGGGTTGGTACACAGAGAGCGGTAGTCAGCCAGAAACCGGATCAACACGGAACAGGAGCACTGAATCACGAAAATCAGAAACACCACGAAAGGGCACCCGCTTGGTGACAGGAGGACATATATAAAGGATAGCCCTGGGAGGGGCTAGCCAGCAAGCACCAATAAAAGACAGTAAGGCACAAACCCAGAAGTCAGAATGTCGCACAGAATCACGGGCACAGTGATAGTCTCAAAGACCCCTCTCCTTCCTTGAGGGGGTCTGGGTTTGCTAGGAAACTTGACATGGAAACGGGAGCATGAATATCAGAGTGGTTAACCCATGAATGTTCCTCTGAACCATAACCCTTCCAATGCACCAAGTACTGGACCTGGTCACGGAATTTACGTGAATCCAGAACACTCTGCACTTCATATTCATCGTGATCCTGTATGCGCACAGGACCAGGGACAGCAGGAGTGGTAGTGTAATGGTTGCACACCAATGGTTTGAGGAGAGACACATGGAACACATTGTGTATTCTCATAGAAGCCAGTAACTCCAATGCATAGGAGACAGGGTTAACTCGACGGAGCACCTGGAACGGACCCACAAACCGGGGAGCAAACTTGAGACACGGAACTTGCAACCTGAGATTCTTATAGGATAACCAGACCTGGTCCCCCACCTGGAATACAGGAGCCGGCAGACATCTGTTATTGGCATGCAGCTGGGTAGGATAAAATAGGAAAGCTTTATTAGACAGAATAAAGCGCACAAGGCCCCTCACGGGTCCAAACTCTACAAAGCAGCAGTAATAACGTTTGACACAGGACAGGGCATACAAGATAACATACAATAGTGAGGCTCTACCGGCCTTACCAAATACCGGGTAAGGCAGCCTAATATCTGGTGCAACAAGGAACTGAGGAGGCTCTACCGGCCTTACCGAATACCGGGTAAGGCAGCCTAATATCTGGTGCAACAAGGAACTGAGGAGGCTCTACCTGCCTTACCGAATACTGGGTAAGGCAGCCTAATATCTGGTACAACAAGGAACTGAGGAGGCTCTACCGGCCTTACCGAATACCGGGTAAGGAAGCCTAATATCTGGTGCAACAAGGAACTGAGGAGGCTCTACCTGCCTTACCGAATACCGGGTAAGGCAGCCTAATATCTGGCGCCACAAGGAACTGTTAGTGAAGGTGGATTGTGACTATTGCCATACAAAAGTGTATTACAATCCTTGGGCTTTTAATACGGTTTAGTGAGTAACTTATTGTTATTACAGTAACCTGTCACATCCAAAAAATTAATACTTTGTTTATCCTAATTAAAGTGGAACTTTCACCTTAATTCAGTACTGCATATTTGAAAACTGCATTAAAAAATGCCTATATGTCATGTTAGTCAAAAATATTAGCAGGTGTACAGTTAAGGAGATATTCACACTTGTTACCAAATGCTAATGTATGCTAATTGTGGTACCAGTGTGGTATCAGTAACATTTTCATATGCTAATTAATCTCACCAGTGATGTTTCATATGCTAGTGAAGCCTTTTCAGTGATGTGTGAAATGCTAATGAAGGTATCAATGACATTTCATATGATAATTAAGCTTTGTGTAGTACCAGGAAATGTTCAGTTTCACTTTGCCCTGAAATAAAAGTGTGAATACTTCCTAAATTATACATGTGCTGAACTTTTGGTTAACATGATATACAGGCAGCTTAAATGCAGTTTTCAAATATACAAACTTGAATTAAAGTGAAAATCCCACTGTAAGAGTAAATCTAAGAGTAACTTCAATACTATTCAGACTGTCAACAAATTTACTAAGCTTCTCATAACCACATTCCACAACTAAAATATATCATCTATTTTGACGGAATGGTTGTGACCCTGAAAATGAACCCTATCTGTTTTTCAGTGATCTCATTGCCTTCATTGTGTGTCACCGTTGTTGGAAATATTAATGTCCTTTGTGTTTGCATGTATTAGAGAGTGTTGGTCTTTTACCAGCATTGAAGGGGGATAATATGTATGTTTGAGTAAAGAGTGATGGTGCCATGGAGTGTAGCTAACATGGGATATTCAGAGTGATCAAATAGCCCCCTGTGGATCACTAGCACAAATTGAGGAAAGGAATTTAAAACCTGGGCAGATACAAGGAGTAGAGAAAGTTTGTGACTGGAATGTGTGCCCCCCCCATTAAGAAGGCTATGCAAAATACATCTTGTGAATGGAAGCTGTGACATCAGATCCTGGAGGGCGGTGGGGTAGAAGAAAGTCTAAGAGAGAAACTCAGCGAGAAGAGAGATGGGAATGTAGAAGAAGGGGGGAGGCCCTCCCTAGAATGGAGGCAGGCCTGGGGTCAGCCTTGAGTTTGACTGGCCCATGTGCTTTATAAGGCAGTATGGGTGAAGTGTGGGCTGGTGTGCACCTTCATTGGAAGAGTATGGGTGAGTGGGCATGAAGTGACCAGGTCCATCTTACAGGTGTGTGCTGTAAGCTAAGCTGTGGTAGCTGCAACCACACAATGTGCCCTGATGTTTTCATAACAAGGTTGGTGGCTGAAAAGCTACACTTCAGTGGCTACAGCCCAAGAATAAGGAAAGTGTACTGTGGATGATCTCTTGGGACACGTCTCCAAACCCCCATCAGAGCTACAAGGTACAAAGAAGCTTCATGCAATCCAGAACCTGATGAATGTGCAATGAGCTGTGTGCCACACTTCTGCCTGTTTTGTACTATGTTCAAGCTCCAGAATAAACCTAAAATGGACTGTGAATATTATTTTATATCTCTACCTCAAAAGATCAGCGCTCAATAATTTTTCAAAGAACAGAGGATGCCATATAATAATATCCCAATATTAGAACAATACTTATCTACATAGCATATAATGCAAAAAAGATGAACTTATATATTTAAAAAAATCTTTTAATCTCAATATATCATAAACATTCACAATATCAAACAATACCTCCTAAAACACTCAATCGTTGCGGATAACGGTCTGTGAGCTCCCAATCAACTCCCAGCAGCGGATATATGTAGGAGAGGTCTTGGTTTTACTACACCAGAATCAAGACTAATTTCCTATATAGGATCATCTCTACCACTGCGCAAGTATCACCCAGAAACATCAACCTACACCTGAACCAGACCGCAGGAAATCAAAAACAGCGCACTATAAACCTTATCCCAATCACTGGACTTTAAGACCATAAATTTCCTAGATACCTTTATTAAAAAGGTCCATGAGACACCATATGTCACCTGAACCTTAATATAGTCCAGTCACTAATCTATGATGCACTACCTCCAACCGAAAACCCTATAGGGGAATTGGGAAGCAGCCATGCATAAATTGTATCAATACAATATATCTATAAATTTATTATACACGGATGATCATCCAAAAAAAATCTCCAAAAAAATATAAAAAACTAAAAATAAACTCACTGCTTAAAAAATGATAAAAATATCAAAAAAATATTAAAAATATATCAACTCATACAAAAAAGTTCAAGTAAAACATAATCACTCGTATACAATCTTAAAGGGAAAGTCACTCCGATCTTTTCTTAATCCTTCTTAAACTTCCTATATTTTCTTCTTCATCGATACAATGTATTAAAGCTCGAATCCCATAGACACAATGTAAATCTTTCAACTTGCGTGGCATACAAATCCTTGGTATAAGTATATCCCATATGTTGCAAATATTAACCCTTCTCCTTTATCCAAGATGTTAATATAACATATATCTCATAATTGTGCCAGATGTAAATATATCACTTTATCCAATATCTTTTACTTCGCAAACCAATACAGACCATACCTTCACTTTCTCTTCATATGTACATCAAAGAAGCGGCTTAACTCTCCAAAGGACAAAGCGGCTGTTTATTTTTCGCGTCCACTGAGAGATCTGCACACAATGTGTCTGAATCAACTCGCCTTATATTGATTTTCTCACAGCCCAATTCACACCAACCATACCTTGATATACACTTGGTATGTTTGTACCTGTAGCAGCTTCACTCTCTGAACAACTGCGTCTGTTTTCTTCGTGCATCCATTGAGAGTCCCACACCTGCTCGTTCTTTAATTGGCGTGTTGTATGGTCTGTACTGTTGTTACTTCTCAAATGCACATGGGAATATCTCAAACCAGGTCTTATTTTTACTGCTTTTCCATTTGAATATGCCGAACCTCCTCCTCTTTCCAAAGCGTTTCGAAGCACTCTGGCCTCTTCCTCAGGGAATCTCCTCCTTAATTCCCATTTTCAATTTATACCTTCGCCTCAGGAACGGAACCGGAAATTTTCCTCTCAAAACTAATTAACCCTTCCTTATACCCCACCACAATATTTCAAAATGTTACCAACATATATGTTGAAAAATGATGGACTACATTTTGAACACTAAATAGTATTCCTAAAATACAACACATATGTGTTTAAAACACATATGTGTTTAAAGATACATACACCGTATGTATTTAAAAATGATGGACTATATACTAAATAGTATTTCTAAAATACAATTAAAAATAATAATGTAGAACATCCTAAACTTTCAAAAACTCAATTATGCAAACAAACCAATAAGTATATCTCTCCTCTACAATTCTTTACAATATCACCTCATGATTTCACCTTTTCAATATCATAATACAGAGGGGAATATAACTACCCTCTCCATACTCTATCAAAATATATACCCACATCGTTCTTTAAAGCAATAGTCACACCAATACCCTACCATCCCATCATCTCATCTTCAAACCTGAGGGTGTTTAATATTAATTACAACCAAAAGAAGAAACCCACAAAAAGAACACTCCTTTATATAAGACACAAAAGTACTCAAAAAAACTTAACTGATCATTGAACACACCTATCTCGACATTTATAAAAACCCAAATAATTCTACATCTGAGTTTAATCCATATGGTTGTGAAGTGTTCATTCTAAAGATCCACTCCGTTTCCCTTCTGGACATTTGCTTAATATAATCTCCACCCCTCCAATTTCTTCTAACAACATCTATTGCTATAAAAGAAAGATCTTTGATATTCAACATATGACACTCCAAAAATGGGCAGACACACTATGGTTCTTATATCCAATTTTGATGTTATATATATGTTCCCTTATTCTCTCCTTTAATTTTCTTTTTGTTATTCCAATATACTGTTTGTTGCATGTGCAGGTTAACAGATATATTACTCCTTCTGTACTACACGTAATACCTTCCTTTATTTTAAATATCTCTCCTGTCACAGTGGATGTAAACTCTTTAATATTTCTTTGTACACTGCAATTTTTACAGCCTACACACTCCCCACATCTATAAAAACCTGGGCTATTTTGTAACCAACTTATTTTTAATACTGGGTGCTATTTTAATTCCCAAACTGGGAGCTCTACTAAAAACTATTTTTGGCCTCATTTGCATAATCGGGGTTTAGAAGTTTATCTCCTTTCAACACTTCCCAATGTTTATAAATTATTCTTTTAAACATCCTATGTCCAATCGTGTAGGGACAATTTATAATTAGTGGTCTTTCATTTTGTTGTAGATCTTCCTTTTTAACTCTTTCCTTCAATAATTCACATCTATCTACTTCTTTAATTATTTTTATGTCCTCTTCTAATCTTCTTCTTTCATACTGTTTTTCCATAAATCTTTCTTTTAACTTGTTAGCTTGCTTCTCATAAATTTCCACGTCTGTACAATTTCTACGAATCCTATTGAATTCTCCCTTTGGAATATTTTGCAACCAAGGGGAATAATGACAGCTATCCATATTAATATAACTGTTTACATCCGTCATTTTGAAAAAGGTTTTAGTTTTTAACAAACCTTCTTCTAAATATATAGTCAAATCTAAAAAATTTACTTTTTCTCTACTAGACTCTACAGAGAACTCCAAATTATATTCATTCTCAGAGATCTCCAGCAGGAAGCTTTTCAACTTGTCCTCCACACCTCTCCAGATAAAAAATATGTCATCGATGTATCTTCTCCAAGTCACCAGGTTCGCGCCGAACCTATTGCCACTTCATATGTGATGGAACTCCCAATAACCTACATACAGGTTGGCATAGCTCGGCGTGAACCTGGTCCCCATTGCTGATCCCAATATCAGTAAATAAAACTCTTGCTGAAACCAAAAATAATTGTGTTCCAAAATAAATTCTATACTTTTAATAATAAACTGCATCTGTGTCTCTGTTAATGTCTCATCTTTCTCCAAAAAAAATTTTGTAGCAGCACACCCTTTTTATGTTCAATGATAGTATAAAGTGATGACACGTCCATAGTAACCAATATATCTCCCTCCTGTATTTTTATATCCTCCAAAATTGTGATAATGTGAGTTATGTTTTTTAAATATGCTTTTAATTCCTTCACCTTTTCCTGTAAATAAAAATCAATATATTGACTCAAATTACTAGTAAGTGATTGCATTCCAGACACTATCGGTTTTCCAGGTGGTTGTGTAAGACTTTTGTGAATTTTCGGCAAAAAATAAAAAATTGGAATACGTGGATTTGACACATCAATGAATTCCCTTTCTTTTTTAGTTATCAAACCTTCCAAATCTGCTTCCCTTAAGAGATCTTTTAATTTAGATTGAAACTCCTCTGTAGGATCTTTCTTCAATTTTCTATATGTATTAGCATCCCCCAAAAACCTTCTTGCTTCTGTATTATATTGATCTTCTGACATAATAACAATTCCTCCCCCTTTATCAGCTGGCCGTATTATTATTATTTCATTATTTTCTTGTAATCTTTTCACTGCCAACATCTCTTGTCTACTTAAATTGAATTTAGGTTTTTTAATGTTCACAGCTCTAATATCCCTTTCTACCAAATTTTGAAAAGTTTGTATACTTTCACTCATTTCATTACGTGGAAATAAAAATTATTGAGCGCTGATCTTTTGAGGTAGAGAAATATAATTTTGGACCATTGGGAATGTGGTTTTGATTTGGCTGCTAATTTTTTTTTTGTTGGACTGGTTTAGAATTGCCATTTGCGCCTCATATTGATTTATTTGTGAATATTATTTGCCTGTAGTTGTTGTCCTATGTTTGTGTGCGTGACCCCTCTTATAAATGCAATTTATTATCTCTTTGAAATCAATGGGAAGAAATATATTTCACCACCACAAGAAAGTTTTCTACAGCCATATAAAAGGTTGTCAGGCTCTCACAGCATGCCATTTTGTGTTTGTGAGAGGAAATATGTCTTTTGAGCTAGAGAAGACAGAGAGGGGAATTGAATTTTAGTGTAGGGAATCTTTTAGGCAGGACATTTTTTCTGTTAGGATAGTCAGTGGGGCACTCTGGGGAGAAGAAGGGAGGAAGGAGGTTGACCCCAAATACTCCAAAATTCCATGTGACTGGTGGGCAGCTAGGGACCTATTTGCTTGCTGATCTTGCTATTATTGTCTATGTGCTAGGTGGAGAAGTCTGTGAAAAGAAGTTGCTGGTTTTGTTTTTCAGTTCTATTTTTTTGGGACAGATTGTGATAAGACATCAGGGTGGACAACTTAAATAAAAAAATTATAAAAAAAGAACTAAATATATTAGATGACAGTGACCGACAACTGACAGGGTTTAGGCAAGGAATCATACAGCTCCATCAGTTGTGTTGTGTACCGTAGAGTAAAAAAAACAAATTGTAGTTGCTTAATGTCCAGCAAACTCACAAGGGGAAGGGGAAGGGGGAGGGGTGGAGCACTGCAGGGACGTGAAAGTACAGTAGTAGTTCAAAAACTGACTGCTATGGGAAATTTCTCTGACTTTTCACCCATCCCTACCTTAAAGATAATAGGGTAGATTAATGCCTAAGATTACAAGTATGAAATGCTTATAGTGTTAGTGTAAATTTGGTTCAGAGTAATACTGGCACAAAACAAGTACACATAAAGACTGGATACAAATAACCAGTAGTGATTATGACTGCCAGTAGCTTGAAAGAAAGGCTTTTAAGTTGAATCTGATCTGGAATGTTTCTGTGCTGTTATCAGACATTGCTGTTTTGGAAGCACTGAAGTGTGTTTTGCCATAGGCCCAAGTTGGTCCTGCAGTTCTTCTGGTGGGTTAATGTTTAGTCTTTGATTCCTTTGATTCTTCCCGTCTGTAAGACTAAACTTTTCCTGTTCTTGTTGGCTCTTGGAAAGCTTCATCTGTAAATCATTTTGTCTAGGCAAAGATCATCAGTGATGTATTTAAGGTCTCACTTCATTTGTATTGTAGCAATGGAAAGACTGAACATTTTAATTTTATGGTCTTCAAATTTAATAGGCAATTTACTCCTGTAACAGCCACAATATCTTCTTTGACTAGAGTGGTGTACTCTTAGAATAACAATATTTGTTGGCGACTCTGACTGGGAAAGCTATGGCTTAAGTGGCTTGAGGACCCAGTCATATTTACTCTCCAAAAACATTTTCAAATCCAGTAGAACTGTCTATTGTTTATCCACTTTCTAATACTGTTTTGTCAGCTGGGGTTGTCAGCAACATTGGGTTTATGATTTTCCACTTGTCTCTGTAACATTTTATTATTGTTTTCCAAAGTTTTGTACCACATGCCCCTCTAGGGGAATTAACCTGGTCTCCTATTCCAGAGTTCAAATTTAAGTTATTTGGTGTGTTTTAAATAAAGCCTTGCAATTGTCCATTAAAGGGATAGTAATACTTAATTTTAACTTTATTTTATTTTGTAGGCATTAAAAAAACATGAAGAATGATATAAGTCTTATCTCTCAAACCTTTATGGTTTAAGAGATATTCACAAACAAAGTATCCCCCCCTGTTCAACCAGATCAGAAGGGAGATGCCCAGGTAGACTGCAGAGAGGGACAATCTTCAATTAAGATAAGGGAAAAAGCTGAAAAACTTGCCAAGGGGGGAAGGGCTTTCATTGTTTTCATACAAAGAAAATTGTCCCCTTCTGTTATCTGTCTGGTCATACAACCAGACTCACATCTGAGAAGAGATGGCTTACACTAGGTAAAAGGGGCAGGGAGGGGAACTTTGCTTGTGAATATCTCATAAACCATAAAGGTTTGGGAGATAAGACTTATATCATTCCTCATGTTTTTTAATGCCTACAAAATAAAATAAAGTTAAAACGAAGTATTACTATCCCTTTAAGTTCTTTAATCTTTTTTTTTCTCTGGGGCAGATTAGTGCAGGTCTTGTGGTTTAAATCTCTATTTCCAAGGATTCCAAGTGTCAAAATGTATTTGGCATGTGAAGGTGAATGTGGTGAGAAATCCATATTGGTTCTGCTCCTCTCACTGACCCATGTAGAGCTTTCCCATTCTAAATAAGATAGAACTAGATCCATACAGAATAGCTGCTGTCCATTGTTTTAGGACCCAAGGCTGCACATCCACCATGTTCCATGGCTAACCACTCCTTTGGCTAAAAAAAAAAAATTAAAGAGTTCAGCATAAAATATGATGTCATTGAAATTCATTATGTGAAAGAAATTTAGCCCTGGTGTAAGTACCTGTAATTCACCCACACGCAGAACTCTAGATGATACAGTAATTAATATGATTTCTTGCTCAACCCTCCACCTCTCCTTGTGTACTTTTGTCTTGTGTCATCCTGCTTAAGATTTAGCTGAATATGTGGATGACTTTGTTTGCTTTTGATTGTTTCCCAAATCACCTTTGCTGCTGTTTCACTCAGTGTCTGTATGTAACTTACTTTTGAATCATAGAGTCCCTGAAGTTTTCTCTAGCATCTACTGGAGAGACACAGGGACCATGAGTTAAAGTATCCTCAAGAAGGAGTCAGGACACTAAACTAGAAGAAACTCATCATTTTCATCTGCCCTACCTAACTCTTCACCTCACCTTATATGTCAGTATTTTAAGAGTCATAATAGGTGAACAGGACAACTCCCACTGGAGAATGTTGAATTTACACATCATTCCATTTTAGAGTGTCCTAGAAGGTCTTGAAACAGTGCTCACAGAAAACAGCCAGTCTGCATCACTGATTCCTTTACCATGAGGGATGGTGTCACCACATACACACTCACACACGTTAAAGGGATAGTAATGTTTCATAATAAAAGCAGCTCTCATTAATCTTCATAGTATTTGAGCCTTGGAGAGTGTTGTTTCAGTTCTGTCAGAGTTGTAGTTCAAAAGTAATTGAATGATAAAGTATCCCACTCCCGCCCCTTCTACTGATGTAACACTGCTCATCTTAGAGCAGCAGGGAGTGTCCAGGTAGATTGCAGAGAGGGACAACCTTCAATTAAGATAAGGGAAAAAGCTGAAAAACCTGTCAAGGGGGGCAGGGTTTTCATTGTTCTCACAGTAAGAATATTGACTCTTGATGTGAGCTGTCTGGTCTATGGACTGGATTCCACATCTGAGGAGTGGGGGCTTACACTAGGTAAAAGGGGCAGGAGGGGGAAACTTTATCATTCAATTACTCTTACTCACAGTAATGAAATAACACTCTCTATGGCTCAAATACTATGAAGATACTATGAAGATTAATTGGAGCTGCTGTTTTTGTGAAACATTACTATCACTTTAATTTAAAAAAAGCAGTACATAACCAAGAATCAACAGATTCCAACCAGGTGGTAGGGACCCTGTTTGTATATATTGGCATGTAGGTCATAGAAGGCCTTGCTCATCCATACTTGACTGGACGTTTGGGATTACTGGAAGGAAGAAACTTTTCTCAGGTGTATATAAGGGGGGAATGTTTTGCCTAAAAAAAATTCACTTTCCATTGTGTGGAAATTCTGAAGTGGGATTTTCCTACTTTTTTCCTCATTGATCATTGCATTGCAATCAATGATAAGAATGAATCCCCCCATGTTTCCCCATACTCCCTCTGAGATAGTATAAAAGGGGTGTTAGGTTTCTACAGCTTATCATTCTGTTTGTGAGACAGACAGAGAAAAAAAGCAGTATTGTCAAGTGTGTGTGTGTGTGTGTGTGTGTGTGTATGTGTGTGTGTGTGTGTGTGGTTAGTCTGGTGGCTCTGGGGGTTGTGAAGGGAGAAAGAAGAGTTACCAAAAACAAATCTCTTTTATCTGAAGAGTGAGAAAGACAGGTGATCCAAGTTCCATTTTTAGCTGGTTGAGCCTCTATGACTGACTGACTAATAGATATACTTTTGCAGACTGACACCCAAGAGACAGACACATAAAACTGATGCTGAGTCTTACAAGTTATAGAATAAGAGGGACCAGCATATTAACTGAAGCTTGATGGTTGCTACATACCTACAGCAGCTGCTGTGCAGTGCAATTTATTCCTTATTGCCAACTGCCGATTCTTAAGCTAGCAGGTTTATCACCATCCTATACTATAAAAACTAAGCATGTAGTGTCATTGTGAATGAGAGCTAACTACAGGCAGCTATACAGACAAAGAGACAGAAAATCAGTCACAGTTGCAGGAAGTGTGTGTGTGTGTCTCTAGACAGTGGCAGACAGACAGTTTATTAAAAAATATCTTTAGACTGAAAGGTGACAGTTAGCTGTGTCAGTGGCTGACAGTGACAGATACTAGAGACAGTGAAGTACAGTTTTTTGAGAAGGACAATAAATCCCAAGCAAACAATTCTGTTATGTTCTTTACTGTAAAGTTTAACACTACTTTTATTATATCCAGCAAACAAACAAGGAGTAGTGGAAAGGAGTAGGAGGAGTGCAGGGACAGGTTAGTAAAATGGTAGTCAAAATTCTTGGTTGCTGCAGCATGTGCAATAAATAGTTCTGATCCTTCTCATCTTCATCCTGAGGCTTCTGTTTGTAAAAGTGCCATGAAAAGTTCCACCACTAACTGCAGGAGTAAGAAACATTTTAAGAATCCTGAAGTTGAGTCACATTCTGCTCTGCCTGACAGTGAGGGAAACAACACCCACCCTTAATGTAGTGGGGAATATTCTGAAAATCCCACAAAAGGGAAAAGTAAAAAGTAACTATTTGAGACTTCAAAAAGCCTAGAGGAATATGAACGTTCTTGTGAAGGACTTACAAACAATACTGATGATTACATAATTATTGATTAATATGATGATTCTGATATACAATATATTACTAAAGTGTCCTCCACTTCTACCGATGCAGATAAAATTGAGAGTGAAAATTAGCTCAGAGGAAATGGGTCAATCTTCTACCACTGAAATGGAGCACTATGAATGTTCATCATAATATATTTGAGAGAGCACTTAGAAAGCCTGACTTGGAAAAAGTAAAGATGCCTAAAACACATAATGATCATGTCAGTCATCATTGTTACCTCTTTCAAATCCAACCTCCATGCAGCTACTCACACTATTGTTGACTATGAAGCCACACATGTCATCATCAACATCCACAACTCTGTGTGTTTCTGTTGCTTTAAACCACATAATCATTTAAAACTACTGCTATTATAATTGCATCATCTAGCCCTTGTAGTAGCTGTAGTCCCTTAGGAAGCCCTCAGTCTATGAAGTTTACAGTATGGGGATACTTCACTAATTCAGTGGTTAAACATGATGCTATCTGTTGTCATTGAAAAAAAGAAATGAGCAAGGGGAAAGCAGGATCTCATCCAGGCAGTGATATCCCACTTGTAGCACAACCACAGGGAGACACACCATCAAAGTATCAGAGGTGCCAACCGGCAGCAGTAGAAGCACTCCTAAAAATTACTGGGTCTCTGGGGCACATTGTTCTCTAGATGTGTGACAAAGTGTACCAAGATTTTTCACCATTTTGGTTCTGCCTCTGAATTTGTCTGAGAAGATGGCAAGCCATCATCACCACCTCCAGTACCACAATTACTTTTATTAAAACAATACAGTTACACAGTTCTTCTACTATTTACTGCCATCCCACACTGAGTTCCAAGGAAAAAACTTCACAAAAAATCCTAAAGTACTACTGTGGAATGACAAAATTGCAAAAATATTGGTAGTTGTCATGCTGCCCCATTCTTTTGTAGAAACAGAGAATTTACAGAACTGATGTCAAATGTTACACCCTGCTGACATATCCCAAGCAGCAATTAATTTTCTAGGATGGCTATGACAGAGAGTGATACAAGCTAGTGATTAATCTGGTGAGCAAAGACCTGGGCACATCTTATGACATGAAAGTTCACCTGACCAAATATCAAATTAATACAGGCTTCATCACTGTGAATGTTCACTGTGTATCCGTCACATAAGCAGTCAAGAGGAAAAATATTTTGTCAATGCACCTCAATTAGAACACATACTTATAGTTTTAATGCCTTTGAAAAAAGTATATAGTGATAAAAAGAACAAAAGAGAAGGAATTAGGGACACCCAGTTATATATGTTATTAATATTTTATTGGCATTAATTTAATTCCCACTTAAGTCAAAGGAGTTTATTTTCTAAAACTTGAATGGCTTATGCACAAAAATATATTCTATTTCTTACCTAGCATACACTTACAAAACAGTAGACTCCCAATCACCAGTAAGCACCTGCAGGGATAATCATGGTGAGCAGCAGTTTAGATTGGAGAACCCATATGGTGCTTCTACATAGAACTGTATCACTTTACATATTTTACCTGTTTTAACTTCCTTAATTATCATCTTTGGTGTCTCTTTACAAGTTTTTGTTGCAAATTACATAAAAATACATTTTATAGTGTTTACTGAGCATAGGTTTTCTGACACTGAATTTTAGCAATTGTTCTTTTAAAGCCAGTCATTTTGAATACTATGTTTTGTAAAAAAACAGTGGCTGGCAATTAACTGCAATGGTTACAAGTTAGGATGATATAAGGATATTCAGACTATAAACTTTCTGGCAAATTAATTGCTTTGTTTATTAATTATAGTTCTGGTTGTAGAGTATATTTCTAAAATTAGAACAAAAAGTAAGCACAATTAAATACATATTCATCAGTAAATATACAAATGTTTTGGAAATGTATAGAAGACAAATAAATTGCCATTCAGTAGATATTGTTGTACTGTAATTCAGCATGTCTAAAATGCTAAACTTTTTTATTTCATAAACAACATAAACTCATGATGCAATCAGAACAAACATGTATTGTTAACTTTCAATAATAAAAATAAAGCGTGGGTATATCAACCTATCATAGAAACATACATTTTGATAGCAAATAACCAGCTGGTCCATCCAATCTGTCCCCATGTATTTTAAATGCACGATCTTAAATAATTATCTGAAAAGACTTATGTGCCTTTTTGTATTTATGTCTCTGTATTTCCAATGAGAGAGCCAGCCAGCCAGACAAAGAGGCACATACATTAATTTGCAGATGTGTAATCTGCACATATTTCTGTGTGTTCGTGAATGTGAGTCCAGGCGAGCTATAATTTCTAATCAGACACCATGGGCTTTTCATTCAACTCACCCTAAACTGTTGTCCTATACTAATGGCAGGAGACACTGAGAGGAGAGAAAGTGTTTCTATCAGTGTGATATGGATGAGACTGTCTGCTATCTACCTCCCATGCCAGTTATTACGAACTTTATGCTGCTTTAAACACAGCAATTAAAATCTTTGCTGTTTTTCGCCTATTTGCAAAAATTTGTCAACATTTTTTCAATGGCTAGAAAGTTTCTGCCGCTTGATTAACGTGTTTTTCTCCTTTTCGCTATTAAAACATGCTGTTTTAAAAGGAAATGAAACACAATAGAAGCAGCTACAGAGTGAGTTTGATGTGCTTTGCTGTTCTGCTGTGAGTCAATAGCAAAATTGAGGCTAGAGAGACTAATAATGACTGCTATCACTATGAGCCGGTTTACAAACAATAAAAGGAGGAGCTGGGGAAGATGGAGCAACCATTGGCTAACATGGACATGTAGTTGCTGAGCTCTCTGGACTGGGGCCTTATTTAGCCTCTTTATACCATTTTGCTAACTTTAGTTTTGGGCTTAGACCCGCTGATATCATCTGATGCTGACCCATGTCGACTACCAGGGGGAAAAAGAAACAGCAACAAAAGAATCAGTTTGCGAGAATTACAGGCTTTCTTCCACCACACTGTGCTGCTGTGGAGGTTGAAGAGGTTTTTTCTTCTTCCTCGCAAGGCCTGACACCTTCGTCGCCTATTGGTAACTGTATGAAGTCTTCTATGGACGGATCCTCGACTGCTCCTGGGGAGCAAATCCTGTCATCTCAGAGGGCTGCTGATTCTTTCTTAACCCCTTAAGGACTACATGATGTACTATGATCGTCATGGTCCTTATACGCTTAAGGACCGATGACGGTCATAGTACGTCACGTACTTTTTACTTACAGCACTCCGGGTGGAGTAAAAATAGGGCCTAAAATTGACTGGAGCAATCTCTTTCAGACCCCAATGCGGAGCGCCGATACACGCAACAGGTCACGTGTACAGAAACGTCCCAGGACCGCTGGTCCTTAAGGGGTTAAAGAAAGATGAAATTACTCACCTTACCATGAAACAAGACCTGAAGGATCTTGTCTTAGAACTGAAGGTGGCCATGTATGAAGAAATGGTATAACTTCGGGGAGATATTGCACAAATAGGGCAACGTATTAATCTGTTGGAGTCTACCAGTGAATCTTTGCAGACTCAACATCATAATTTAGAGCAAATTTTGTAGCAGCAAGAAGACAGGGGTAGGCAAAAAATGTGAAAAATTTCCCGCATGACTTTTCGGGAAAACATGCCAATTTTTCGTTTTTTCTCGTGAAAAATTTCACCTTTCCATCTATGCAAAAATTTCCTCCTTTTTGCCTATTTTGACACGTTTTCTGCCTATTTTCATCTATATTTCCTATAGCTACAACATTTCCCACTGTAATATTACTTCTTCTGAGGGCTGAAGTTTAGAAATAAGTGGCTGAAAGTCAAAGTTGTGAGTCCTACAGAAACATATGCCTTGAAAAATGAGTTAGCATGCAGAATGAATTTGTCCTTTGCCCACAGCATTAGCTTCCTACTTAAGTTACACTGGCACATATTCATGATGATGTCAAGTAAAAAAAAAAGAACAGCCTACAATGTGGCAGATGTTTATAGTAGTGGTGGTGGTGGGGGACTAGCATGGTGTGATTTGTGTATGTATATTTTTTTACCACACTATCCTCCTTCTCAGGTTATACCAGTGGTCCCAAGTTGGGTAGATGGTGTCAACCTTTCTTCACATCCCTCCTCCACCTCCTTATCTGTGCTGCTGTTAATATATTTCTCCTGGCTTTGTCTGTCATGTGTG
Source organism: Rhinophrynus dorsalis (assembly GCA_037306005.1). NCBI lineage: Eukaryota > Metazoa > Chordata > Amphibia > Anura > Rhinophrynidae > Rhinophrynus > Rhinophrynus dorsalis. The sequence continues at coordinate 104,877,395 of CM074718.1, forward strand.
GTTTCTGCTATCTGATACTCAAATGGTATGAGATGTTGGTTCATTTTTAAGAATGTTAGTCTCCCAACAGTGCTGTTTGATGACTGATAGGATGACTGTGTGCTTTTTGACATATATGCCTGTCCAGGGTCAGACTTTCCAATGGCTTTCTCAAACAGTTTATAGACAGGCACAGTGCTCCTTAAAAGTGGCGGAAGATACAGCCTTTGACTTTCTGCTAACCTTATAGCCCTGTCATCAGCCTCACTCTCAACTTCATCTGTATCTGAACAAGAGAAGGCTGCAGGAGGGATATATTCTAGATCTGCATCATCATCAGTCATCATTAGGTCATCCTCAGCAGCATCAGCATCACCTGATAATTCTTGCCCTCTACCCTTATATTCCTCTAAGCTTTTGGAGGTCTCAAACAGTTTCTTTTTACTTTTACTCTAACAAAGTTCCCTACTACTTTGAGGACTTGTGTTTTGGTGCTTGTTTGTCTCACTGTCTGATGCAGGAGGTGGTTCAGCTGCTACACCATCCTCTATTATGCTATTGCCAGCATCATCAACACTTGAATGTGGCTTGTTGTTGTCTTCAGTGTTCTTCTTATTTGGTTCTTTATTTCTGCTGGCACTGGTGGTACTGGAACTAGTTTTGTTGTGACCTTGACAAACTGCATCCTTCCTTGGAGTAGAGGGGTTTAGTCTGACCTTGTTTGGTTTTTTGTGTCTTCCTTTTGTGTGTGATGCCCTTTTGTTCTTCCCTCTGTACTCCCCTTCTTTCCCCCTTCCCTTTCTTTTGAGACCACTCACCAGCCCTCCACTCAGCCCTGATGGCAGCACTATAGCTTTCTGCTTTTTAATATGGCAGACACGTCTGACATGACTAGGTCTTTGAGGGTTTTGACTCACAACGCAAAGGGTCTGAACTGCCCTGAGTAATAATTGGTCCTTTCCGGGATTTCAGGCATCACCTTCAGTTTGCCTCCTTCTCTTGCGCAGATTATCCCAAAGTTTGGTTAGCTTCAGCAACGGAGAAGAAGAGGGAGGGTTGCAATCTTAAGCCATAAAAATATCCCCTGGATTCTACAAAGTTGTCAGTCTGACCCTGGCAGCCAATACCTCATCATTAAAGGCACCTTTTATGATGTTCCTTACACTTTTGCTACAATGTATGCTCCCAGTTCGAGACAAACAACCTTTTTCTCCTCCTTCTTTGCAAGTCTCACTCAATTCAAATTGGGCCAGGTGATTCTTGAGGGTGATTTTAATGTTCCTCTAGAACCCGCCCTTGATTCCTCCACAGGTGTCTCTAGTACTCAATTCTCTGTTCTCCACAAGATCAAGGACGTCCTTCATGATTTGCACCTGTTAGATGTCTGGAGATATCTTTTCCCCTCAGGGAGACAATACTAATTTTAGTCGCAAGCCAACCATAATTATTCCCGTATTGATTACTTACTGACGGATCAATATTGTATTCATAGGGTGCACTCGGAGAACATGGAACTGATCACTTGGACTGACCATGCCCCGGTTTGGTTTCAACTAACTATACCATCTTTTGTTGAGGATCCTCATTTGTGGCATCTCAATGAATTATGGCTGCAGGACCCTGTAGTGGCGACAGCCATTGAATTGTCAATTACATCTTACTTTTCCCTCAATGATGCCCCAGATGTGTCGGTCCCTAAATTATTGGAGGTGCACAAGTGTGTGAATCATGGGGAGTTCATTAAATGGGGAGCACAGAAAAAGAGAGACATGAAGAGGAAATTCTCTGAGTTACTTGCTCGAGTTCGCACCTGTGAAGGTCTACATCAAATGACACGCTAAGATGCTGATTTTGATAGCCTTATGCGTGCCAGGTCTGATTTGGCACAATATCACTCTGCTGCTACTTTGAAATCCTTCCATTGGTCTCGATTTCGATTATAATTACACGGTAATAGGTATGGGAAGTTTTTAGCCAGGCCAATTAAGTTTTGCCAACGTTGCTCTTTTATCCATTGTATTGTGGATGCTTCTCACAATACACCCCTGGCGTTCCTCGCTATAGCTTCTGTTTTTAACTCTTCTATGCACCCTCAAGAATTGGGTCGACAGATTCGCTCCTTTATTCATTCCTCTGGGATTGCGAGGCTCCCGCAAGCTACTATAGATCTGCTAGACTCTCCTTTCACTTTGGAGGAGGTGTTGACAGTACTTAAATCTACTCCTACGGGGAAAGCCCTGGCCCTGAGGGCTTTCCTGTCTCATGCTATCACCGCTATTCCCCTATTGTGGCTCCACGCCTTTTGCCACTGTTTAATTCTTTTGCCTCTGGAGATTCCTTTCCACCACAGGCCCTGCATGTGCATATCATGGTTATTCCCAAGTCTGGCAAAGATCCCTCTAGCTGTGCCAATTATCACCCTATCTCGCTTTTGAATTGGGATGTAAAGTTTTTTGCTAAAATTATTGATAATTGCCTGTGTCCTTGCCTGGCTACCTTCCTGCACCCGGATCAGGCTGGCTTTGTCTCAACCAAAGACAACATGGCTCGGGTGATCTCCTTGATCCAAACGAAACAAACATGAGGTATCTTTTCAGTCCTGGTTTCCGTCAACGCCGAAAAGTTGATAGTCTAGGATGGCCATATCTCAGAGAACACTTAATCTCCCCGGGACTTGACTAGCGGAGCGCCATTCGATTTTGAGTTTGTATTAATCTCCCTCTGCCAGGATTTATGTTAATTGCTGCCTCTTAGACTCCTTTCCTAATGGCAATGGGACCCGACAGGGCTGCACCTTATAACCTATCATCTTTGTGTTAGCTTTGGAACCTCTCCTTCAGTATGTCCGACTGGATCCTGGGATCCATGGTATATCGGTCTCTCAGGGGTGTGGGGTATGTTAAGGTCACCAGTTAATCAGAACACATAATTTTCTCCCTCTTCAATCCTAAGCATTCATTACCCCGTTTTGTTTCTCTTTCGGATCAATATAGCTTGGTTTCTCAGTTTAAGGACAATTACAATAAATCAGAAGTCCTTCCTCTGCAACTTAGCCTACGCCTAACTGCCTATCTTAAGCATTTCTTTCCTTTCTCTTGGACTACACAGTCTCTTAAATATTTGGCAGCCTTTCTAACTCCTGACATCTCTGGGATTGCCCCTATGAATATTTCTTACCTTCTACGTATTGTTTAGTCTGTCCTGGTTGCTTGGAGAAGTCTGACTGTCTCGTGATTTTTCAGGATCAACCTATTGAAAATGCTAGTAATTTCCAAAATTAGATATCTCTTTAACTGCATTCCCTTATCTTTCACCCTTTCCTTTCCTTTGAGGTTATAATCTTTACTCACTACCTTTCTTTGGGGGGGTAAGACCCCCAGATTGAGTGTTACTAAACTTTCACTCCCTAAGACAGGATTGGGCTTGCCTCATGTCTAGGGATGGGTGAAATATTTTGCCTCAAACTGAAATTGGCAAATAATGGCACTTTCCGCTTGGAGAATAATTTCCTGTGAAAAGTGCCATTTATCCACGTTTTCCCGCTTTTTCGGCCAATTGAAATCAATGGGAAGAAAAAATTTCTCCACTACACGAAAGTTTTCTACAGCCATATAAAAGGCTGGCAGGCTCTCACAGCAGCCATTCTGTGTTTGTGAGAGGGGAGAGCAACATGTTTTTGAGCTAGAGGAGATAGGCAAATAAAGGGGAACTGAAGCTTAGTTGAGGGAGTCATTAAGGTAGGACATTTGTTCTCTGTAGTAGGGAAGTCTAAGGGCACAATGAGGGATAAGAAGGGAGGAAGGAAGTTGACCCCCAAATACTCCAAAATTCCATGTGACTGGCTAGCAAGACACAGACAGCTAGGGACCTATTTGATTGCTGATCTTGCTGATGTTGTCTCTGTGCTGGGTGAGGAATTCTGGGGAAAGAAGTTGTTGATTTTGTTTTCAGTTATAATTTTTTTTGGACAGACAGTGAAAAAACAACAGAGTTATTTTTATAAATAAAAATAAATAAATAAATAAAAAAGAATAAATAACTAAATATCTTAGGTGACAGTGACAGACAGCTGACTAGGCTTAGGCAAGGCATCATACAGCTCCATCAGTTGTGTTGTGCACCGTACAGTAAAAAAACACAGTGTAGTTGTGTAATGTCCATCAAACTCACAAGGGGAAGGGTGAGGGGTGGAGCAGTGCAGGGACGTGAAAGTAAAGTAGTAGTTTAAAATCTGACTGCAGCAATGGTTGCTGCAGAGTGTGCAATCAATGATAATGATCCCTCTACTCCAAGGGAGGATGCAGTTTGTCAAGGTCGCAGCAAAACTAGTTCCAGCATCACCAGTGCCAGTAGAAATATAGAACCATGTAAAAAGAACACTGAAGATGACAACATGTCACATTCAAGTGCTGATGATGCTGGCAATAGCATAATAGAGGAAGATGTAGCAGCTGAACCACCTGCTGCATCAGACAGTGAGACAACCAAGCACCAAAACACCTGTCCTCAAAGTAGTAGCGAATTTTGTTAGAGTAAAAGTAAAAAGAAGTTGTTTGAGACCTCTAAAAGCTTAGAGGAATATAAGGGTAGTAGTGGGCAAGAACTGTCAGGTGATGCTGATGCTGCTGAGGATGACCTAATGATGAATGATGATGATGCAGATCTAGAATATATCCCTTAAGCATCCTTCTCTTGTTCAGGTACAGAGGAAGTTGAGAGTGAGGATGATGACAGGGCTATAAGGTTAGCAGAAAGTCAAAGGCTGTATCTTCCAAAATTTTTAAGGAGCACTGTGCCTGTCTATAAAGTGTTTGAGAAAGCCATTGGAAAGTCTGACCCTGGACAAGTACATATGTCAAAAAGCACACAGTCACCCTATCAGTTATCATCAGCATCATCACCTCTTCAAAGTCCAAGTCCCACTTAGCCACACATACCTTTTTTGAGTACCCAGCAACAGCAACACAGGTTAACATCCACAGTGTAAGATATGACGAGTACCTCTGGTGCTGACACCTAGCAGTAGTGGCAGTAGAATTATATCAACATCCAGCTCCAGTAGTAGAAGTAGTATTAGTAGCAGAAACCACAGGACAGACAAAACCAGGACAGATATATTAACAGCAGCAAAAATGAGGAGGTGGAGGAGGGAGGTGATGAAGGGTTGCCACCATCTACCCCACTTGGGACCACTGTTATAAGTGACAAGAAATGTGTGTCACTAATCTGAGAGGGAGGATAGAGATTAGATGACAATAGTAAAACTATATACATGCACAAATAACAACCAAACCAGCCAGTCCCCCACTACCACCACTACAATACACATCTGCCACATTGTAGGATGTATTTTTTTTTTAAATCTATTGACATCATCATGAATTTGTGCCAGTGTAATTTATGAAGGAAGTTAATGTTGTGGGCAAAGGACAAATGCATCCTGCATGCTAACAAATTTTCAAGCCGTATGTTGCTGTAGGACTCACAACTTTGACTTTCAGACACTTATTTCTAAACTTCAGCCCTCAGAAAAAGTAATATTACAGTGGGAAATGTAGTACCTACAGGAAATATAGGCAAAAAAATGTGTTAACATAGGCAGAAAATTTGTTAAAATAGGCGAAAAGGAGGACATTTTTGCATAGGCGTAAAGGCAAAATTTTTTTATAAGCAAAAAATCAGCATGTTTTCGCAAAAAGTCATGCAGGAAATTTTTCACACTTTTCACCCACCCCTACTCATGTCCATACACTTTTTCTGTCTGTAAATGTCAATAGGCTATTGGAATGTTATTATACTCAAGATAAGTTGTGGATCCATGCTCTCTTTTTTTGGTTCAGACTCTGTTGAACCTTAAAGCCTGCTGTGGCTACTTCCTCAGTCTGTTCTGAGAGGTTTCTGGTCACATCCTGTTCTGGGATATCTCCTTGACGTATGGAGCTGTGTGCAAGGTCCGACTTTGCTGGCCCCGTACCCCTTTCTCTCGATCTGTGGTCACCCAGAATTCCCTGTGGGCTCCCATTGTTCTTCATTTCTTTTTTTGGAGACGGCTAGGGCTACATACACTGCAAGCTCTTCTACCTTCTGGGTACATAGAATCACTAACTGTGCTTTGCTCAGATGTGATCCAGTGGCAGTACCAGCAGATTTGTCACTGTTTACTCTCCTTCACTGCTAGAGGGTATGAACCTTGACCTTTAACTCCCTTTGAGACTGAACTTACAAAGGGTTCCCTTTGTCTGCACTGTTCCACTAAGGTGTACAAGCTTATTCTTATATCCCAACCCTTTTCTAAACCATGGTTTTATAGACAGTGGGAATAGGAATTGGAATTGTAATTGGGCATACACTGATCACTTCAGGAGTGGCTTTCTACCCAACTAAGGCTGCTCTGCAGTGCTCAAGATACCTCTTCTAAGGACTTTAAATTTATCACTCACTGGTATTATACTCCCCAGCGCCTCCATCAGATCCACCATTCTTCTCCTGCAATGTGCTGGAGATGTGGCACTGAGATTGGTCATTTGCTCCATATTTGGTGGTCTTGCGTGGCTCTTACCCAGTTTTGATCAGACGTTATGGGAGATTTAACCAGTATTTTTGGCTTCCCCCCTGTTCTTTTTCTCTTTTCCAAAGTAGATGTCTCCTGGGGTGGTGGTCCAGATGCTGTGAGATATCACACAAGGAGGCACTTTCCTTTTTTCTATTCTTTTGTTATTTGTAGAAAGAGGGTCTGGCTCTAGCTGCGAGTGGCTATGAAGATCGGCAGGTTCCTGTGAGTGGGCAGGAATATGGGAAGGTTCTAACTATTTGTGGAATAGGGGCAATTTCTGCCTGCGAGTGGAAAGGAAGAGTGGTAGGTTCCTGTAAGTGGGGAGAACAATGTTGTGGTGGGACTGGTGACTGCAGCCACAGCAGCTAAGGAGGAGGAGGAGAACGAGAGAGGAGAGCCCAATGTTTAAGCTGATGTCTATTCAGAAAAATAGTCTCATTGCCATGCCACTGCTTTTGTCCCTGCTACTACTACCACTCAAACACTGTGCACACAAGAATCCCCCCCAAAGAGACCAAATTGGCTGCAGAAATCTCCCATCGGCAAACATTAATAAGCCATCAGTGTTTGCAGCCACCACCACCACCAGTTCCTCGCTAAACTTCTACTTCCACCCAAAGTGTTCCCTCTCAGTCCCAAATCCCTGTCCCATTACCCCACCAGACAACAAGTGTGAAGAGGCATGAATATGCTAATACATATCCACACATAAGACTCTATGTGGCAAAATTACTATGCATATTAATTTGTGGAGACACATAAGAAGCAGGGTAATACTAATGGTACTATAAAAAGTCATATCTGATTAATCATTAAATGTTTTTTAATGCTCTTTACCTTCGTAATTATCCATTTCAATGTAGTCGTCTTGTAATTTTATTTTAATGTTTCCCCCTCCCGCCCCTTTTCTCTACATCATGCAGAGTCTACTCATATCTGAAAGTCATTCCAGATGGATCTCAACGAGGGACAATATTGTGTCTGTATGAGGAAAACCCTGATCCCCCTCATCAGGTAGTTAGGTCAAGCGACTGGATTTCAGATGTAAGGGGAGTCTGCGTGACTTAGGGAAAAGTGAAAGACGTCTGCAACAATATTGACAATTACAAAGGTAAAGAGCATTATAAAAATGAATAATAATTAATCAGATATTACTTTTTATCATACCATTACTATCTCTTTAAGAACCATGCAGCCTGCAGAATATGAGTTAGTGAAGACCATGAATTATTTTTATTGAATTTATTTGAATATGCTGCTGCTGTGCTGTCTGCTGTGTCATGCTGTTTATGTTTACTTTTTACAGGATTTTTGATTTATGTTACCACCTCTAAATAATGTTTTTTGGCTTACCTAAGCTATTATTTAAACAGAATATGATTCCACCTTATATTTTAGTTGGAAATGTTTTTACCTAATGTCAAGCAAGTAAACAGGACAGTGTATATATCACTCACAACTTTTATATGACTGTCTGTATAGGGATTAATTATTACTTATTACGGGACGGCGAAAGGTCTTACTCATCCTCAGTACTGTTAGTTTCAGTGCCACCACTACATATGCAGTGCAATTTACTGATTGATTTCCACCTGTGCTACTGCAACAAACTTCTGTAGGGATGGGGGAAAATATTCTCCTAAAAATAAAAATCAGCAAAAAATGTATATAATGTAACTGTTCTGTTATGAATTTGACTGGTTAAGACAATGTCACATAAGTGACATAGTATAACATAGTATGAACAACTGTAATGTAAGCAGCACCTATTCACCACCTACGCAGTACCTAAGTGACACCTGTACAACTCCCGCATTCTCCCTGTATGATATCCTACAGACTGTCACAACTCTAGTTATCGCCACTTCCTAGCACACACTGACAACACAGACTTTCCGCAACACCCTTGTATAATAAGGTGGGGAGAGAAAATTTGTTTGGAAATAGAAAAAAAAACTTGGAAAAATCACCTTTTTTACATTGTTTCTTGAATGATTCCATGTTTTCATGAAATTTCAGCACTGGGTGGAAAACTGATAGAAAAGCAGAATTCTAGATTTTCTGTGAGATTCTTGCTAAAATGTGAAATGTGCCATTTCTTGTCTTTTTTATTTTTGGGCAAAAACCTTTCACCCATACCTAGTTGACACTCCATGGGGAAGAAAGCAACTTTATAATGATTTAGGAAAACTGGGGCAATGTACAAAAGTATATGAGTATATAAGAGTAATGCTACAAAGTGTAAAATAATGCATTTCTGGCACAAAAACCCAGAGGTGGAATACATTTTGTCAACAACAGCAGAAGAGGGGCTTTGGAAATTACTATTTTACATAACTTGAAGGTGACAAGCAGTGGGAAAAGCTATCCATACTGGATTGCGTAAGGAGAGGTATTAGCAGCAGGAATAAGAGAAGTATTAATGCCACTTTAAAAATCACTGGTGAGGCCTCACCTGGAAAAGTGTGAACACTTCTGAAGACTACATCTCCAGAAGGATATTAATAAATTGGAGGCAGTTTTTACAGGCGTACCTTAAACCCAGCACTGCCGCTTCTGGCAACGCTGGGAATTGATTGCTCTGAATACCGCTTTGGCATCATCCCAGGCATCTCTCCATGTGCTTGGCCAGGAAGTGCTCTGGGGTTTGAGCGGTCTGCCATGCCCTCATCTTAGGTGACTGGTTGAGACAGACATACACGGGGTGCTGGATGCATCGCAAATCGATGCGTCATCTTGTGGAGAGAGGCTGCGCTATGATGCAGGTCTTAGCTTTATAGTGTTGTTCTGGCCTGCTCCACCTATGTACTTCCTGGAAATAGTATTTAAAGGGCACTGAGGTCTTCATTCAGTACCATTACACTGTTGTTGTTGTTGAGTCTGGTTCTAGTTCCAGTTCCTGTTTTCTTGTGTATGTATGACCCGGCTTGTGTGACCATTCTCCCTGTGTGCTCTCTCTAGTTTGACATCCAATCTGGTGCAGACCTGTGGCTCTGGCTGACTACCCACTCTGTGTATGACCCTGGCTTGTCTGACTATCCAACCTGGTGCTGACCTGGGGATCTGTCCAGCTACCCGCTCAGTGTTGCCTCCCAACTAGTGGACATCCTATCTAGTGCAGACCTGTGGCTCTGGCTGATTACCTGCTCTGTGTATGACCTTGGCTTGTCTGACTATCCAACCTGGTGCTGACCTGGGGCTCTGTCTAGCTACCCTCTCTATGTTGCCTTCTGACTAGTGGACATCCTATCTGGTGCAGACCTGTGGTTATGGCAGACTCCTGCCATACTGACTGCAGGCGTGGGTCAGAAGTGTCCCTTGTTGGCATCCTAGGGGAGACAGTAGGGTCAATTTGGTGATTACTCAGGGCAATTGAGACTCTAGTTGGACCCAGCCTAGTCTCTAAGCAGTTGCGATGGACCTGTTGGCGGCTCCTATTTCTGATAGAGTCCCTAACCTCTCCCATCACCCTCTGCTGATTGTTATTATTACAATTATTTCCATTTCTGCATATTATTCTAATAAAGATGATTTAACTATACCGTCTGACTCTTGCCTTTGCTTGCCAACCGTGACAGCACCTCAATGAAGAGTTCTTAAAATGATGCAAATCATTAATGGCAAATCTTAACATGATAGAATCAGAAACCTTGATGTGTATATCTTGGAAGACATGAGGCAAAGGAGGCATATGATAGAAACATTTAAATATTTTAAAGGATGTAATAAAAGGGATAGTAATGTTTCATAATAAAAGCAGCTCTAATTAATCATCATAGTATTTGAGCCATGGAGAGTGTTATTTCAATACTGTCAGAGTTGTAGTTCAAGAGTAATTGAATGATAAGGTATCCCCCTCCCTCCCCTTTTACTGATATAATACTGCTCAACTCAGAGCAGCAGGTGCCCAGGCAGATTGCAGAGAGGGCCAATCTTCAAATAAGATAAGGGAAAACCTGAAAAACCTGTCAAGGGGGGCAGGGTTTTCATTGTTCGCATAGTAAGAAGATTGTCCCTTGCTGTTATCTGTCTGGTCAAGAAACCAGATTCCATATCTGAGGTGAGCAGTGTTACACTAGGTAAAAGGGGTGGGAGGGGGAAACGTTATCATTTAATTACTCTTTAACTACAACTCTGACATTTTTGAAATAACACTCTCTATGGCTCAAATGCTATGAAGATTAATTGGAGCTGCTGTTTGGTGAAACATTACTATCCCTTAAACTTCTTTGTGGAAAGCATTTTTCAGAAAAAGAGGGCATTACCTAAATTTAGAGGGTGGAAGATTCAGAAGCAATGTGCATAAATAATACTTTAAGGATGGGTTGATAGATTCATGGAACAGACTCTCAATGGAAGTAGTAGGGGCCAATACAATAAAGGAATTTAATAATGCCTGGCATAGACATGTCTATTCTGAAAAAAGACATGTTATATGGCTAGGAAAATGGTCAGACTGGATAGGACAATTAGTTCTTATCTGTCACCAAAAATCTTCAGTCTTTTGTCACAGATAAAGTTAACACATTGCTAAAAAAAATCTGGTGTGCAGTTTTTTTTTTATCTCCTAATTATTCAGATTTGGTGTTAAATCAAGAAATGTTTGAGTCACAGGAATTAACTTTATTGTAATTTATAGCAATGGATTAATTATTGATGTAAGTTATTTTGTAATGTGTCAACAGATACAGCCTGGATCACCTGAAATTACAAGTAATTTATCTTATTTTTAATTAGTTACTTTTGTTATTTCAAATTTCCTAGTTTAATGTTGCATATAATCAAATAATGAAAGCTTAGCTTTAGCTAAATGGGGAGGAACATATCTGTACAGCAAATACCTATAGCTGCAATGTGATATAAATAAAACAATAATGTAAATTATTTTGGTCAAAGTTATCAAAGTCAATATCAACCTTAATTAAAATGATTGATTAAACGGGGTCTATGAAATATCAAACTTTCTGTTCGAAGGCCAATAAATACGTTAATTGAATCTAGTGTTTTCTCCTTCAGGGATGTTTCAATAGAATTCTAGAAAGACCACACATACATATGCGCCTTTTAGACAAGACATGTTCACAAACTTTAGAGAAACCATGTGAATCTTTTTTTTCTACAGTAGAATTTTACAAACCTATTTTGAGCATGTTTCACTTTTCTTGCTTGAGAGCACAATGAAAAATGTTCTAGAAAAACAGACTGTATCACCGTTCAGTCTGTATATTTAGCAGATGATTTACTTTAATAAAAATTCTGGCATTTCATGATTTTCATACAAAGAAATGTATATGCCTTGAGATATAACAGAAAAGAAAATCACAATATCATATTATTTTCTAGTGTTAATATAATACCAAAACAGCAATGATGATCACTTACATTCTGTCCTGAGTATATTTTAGTAATATTTCACATTGCAGTATCTGACTCACTGTGGGAAGAATTTATATTTTGATCATTAACCAAATAATGGCATCAATATTGCTACAGAGCTATTTACTCCAGTTTTAAAGATCCAGAATTAAACTGCTGCTACTAATCATTGTAATCGTCCACAGTTAAAACGTTTAGAATCATTGTGCTATTCTAGGTCGGAGCTTGTTCTACTCAAAGTGTATTCCATAGTAACATTTTAAAGGGATAGTAATACTTCGTTTTATCTTTATTTTATTTTGTAGGCATTAAAAAAACATGAAGAACAATATAAGTCTTATCTCTCAAACCTTTATGGTTTAAGAGATATTCACAAGCAAAGTATGCCCCCCCCGTTTAGCCAGATCAGAAGGGAGGTGCCCAGGTAGACTGCAGAGAGGGACAATCTTCAGTTAAGATAAGGGAAAAAGCTGAAAAACTTGTCAAGGGGGGGAAGGGCTTTCATTGTTTTCATGCAAAGAAGATTGTCCCCTTCTGTTATCTGTCTGGTCTTACAACCAGATTCACATCTGGGAAGAGATGGCTTACACTAGGTAAAAGGGGCGGGAGGGGAAACTTTGCTTGTGAATATCTCTTAAACCATAAAGGTTTGAGAGATAAGACTTATATCGTTCTTCATGTTTTTTTAATGCATACAAAATAAAATAAAGATAAAGCGAAGTATTACTATCCCTTTAAATGTATCAAAGTTTTATAGAAAAATAAGAGTTGGGCTCATAGTATGGCATAATTGAATATTATATAAACAAGAGATAATAGAAAATTATTTGCAAGTGTTGTTACCTTAGACTAATATAGTTTAATAAAATCAAGCATGTTAAAAATAATATAAATAAAAACATTTAGGTTTTCTCAGCCCTGTTTCTCAAGAGGTCATTGTTTTTATTTACAAAACTCTTTATTTTATTCATATATATTTGATTCTACTGCCCCACTCTCTGTCAGAGAGATGTTCAGACCCAGGCAAGGAAGGTATTAGTTATCACCTGCCAGGCATAGATAACAGTAGCATCATCTATACCCCAATGGAGGCAGATAGTGCATTAAAAGTTATATAACTTATTGAACTATCTGCACCCTTGTTTTGTTTTAAACAAACTTTGTAAAAGATGGTATATGAGTCACTTATTACCTGCATTTTTTTATGTTCAGGTTCTAGTGAATATATTTATCAGTAAAATTATTCTAAGTTTTGAACCCGTGTGTTTAGCAAGACATGTCTTGTTTCTTTGCTGGTTCAGCCAATCAGATTGCAGGAAAATTTTGATCAGATCTTATTGTCCAGAAAAAAGTAAGAGTGGGGGAAGATACAAGAGGTAATAAGGGGCCAGGGAGGTGATATGTTTTTCAACTCAAAAGAGAAACAGGAGAAAAATGGCACTTCCTGTTTAGGCAGAAATTTCCTGTGAAAAGCACCATTTATCCACTTTTTTGCCTAACTCATTGCATTGAAAATAAATGGGAAGACTGAATTTACACCTTCTACATAGCAAATTTACTTTATATCACACAGGCATAGTATTAAAAAATAGACTAATAGAAAGGAGTTGAAGCTTAGTTTAAGGTGTTTTGTAGACAGGATATTTGTTCTCTACATTAGGGGAATATGGGGTTATTCTGAAGGACAAGAAGGGAGAAAGGAAATTGGCCCCAAATACAGTAACAACTTTTGTGACTGAGTGGGAAGACATAGGCAGCCATGATCCAAGTTCCTTTCTGATCTGGCTGTCATCATTTTTGTTAGGGACAAGGAAGTCTGGGAGTGTGAGAAGGGAGCGAATGGGAATTAACCCAAATGCCCCAATATTCTGTGTGACTGGCTGGGAAGATACAGGCAGCTGTGATACAAGTTTCATCCTGATCTGGATGTTATCTCTGTGTTGGTGGAGTGTGGAGAAAGAATCAGTTGAACAGGGAACGTGTTTTTTTTGTTTTTTATTGACTGGATGGGGGGACAGTTAAGGTAGTTAATACAAATATATAACTACATAAATAAAGGTAAAAATAAAAAAAAATTGGTACATAATGTAACAGAGATGGAGACCCTGACATTAGCTCTGACTGGGGCAGACTGATACCTGATGGGTATTTTGTAGATGGTCAAGGCAAGACATTTGTTCTATGTACTTTACATTAAATACACACACAGTAGTTGAGTAATATCCAGCAAACACACAAGGGGTAGGATTAGTGTGAAAGAATTAGGAGCAATGTAGGGATGTATGAGTAAAGTGGTAGTCATGATTTCTGCAGCATGGGCAATAAATTATGGTGATCCCTCTACTCCTCCTAAGTTTTGTAAAAATCCCACCAAAAGTTCCACCACCAGTAAATACATGTGCTACATTTAATTTGGATTTTAGGAACCCATTTTTAGTGATTTTTTTAATTTCTCTTTATAAACAATGGCTAGCCAGCATAACAACAGGCTTTAAAAAAACAGAAAGGTATTTGTTTTGTGCTGTGCAGGACTCAGGTTAGCCAAACACAAGCCCTGAGGAAACATCAACATCAAATGGCTAAAATCAAAAGAAACAAAGTTGTGCCCTGACCTTTCATCACAGTGATTGCTACACATTCAACTGCTGTCCATTGTAACAATCTGAATTATACCTAACCAAAAGGCATTAATTTGTGGACAGTAAATCCTCATGTGGCAACGTTAAAAAATCTTCCCATTCACATTAATGGGGATCCCAACCCTTATTCTCTGTTTCAAGGGGCGTATCATCCATCCAACATATTGTATGGTACATTATTTACATGTAAAGAGATAAATCACATATTCAGAATTACAATTGATATAACTTTTAATATCATAAGACAGTGTATCTACCATTCAATTAAAAGTCTTGGAAACCTTCACATATTTACAGCATTTACAAATCTGAGCTCCACATTTAAAGAAACCCTTATGTTCAACCCAAATGGGAGTCATTCTCTTAATTATGTAAAGACTTAGCGATACATGATTACCAACAGTAACCTTTATCTTGGCCACAAAATTACAAACATCCTTCAAAAAACCATGAAGTTTCTGGTCAGTATACAAAATGCTTACATTTTTCTCAGTGATGTTACATATTTGGTTGTATTGAGGACTAAACCTCGTAATATACCTAATGGTATTATCCATACCCCTAAGTCTCCTGTTAAACCTGGAATTCCTTAATAGTTCCTCCCTTGGTCTGGTCCTACCAAAATCAAAAGCTTGGGACAATAAATCTTTATCATAGCCTCTAGCCTCAAACCTACAGAACAGATCATGTAAGGCATTAACAAAATCCTCCTCTGAGGAGCAATTCCTGTGTAAATGCAGAAACTGCCCCTTAAGAATATTTTCGATCTGAAATTGCAAGTGTGCCAACCAGGCATGAAGAAGACTGTTCCCAGAGGTTGGTTTTCTGTAATTGCTAGTTGAGACTACACCAAATGATAAATCCCCCATCAGGAATAGAGGTGCATTGATGTTCAGATGTAAATCTTAAATTACATTGATTTGAATTAAGAAACTTCACAAATACTTCTGCCTCTTCCCTTGTTCCTGTCCAAATGAACAGGAGGTCGTCAATGTACCTCCCGTACCACAAGATCCTATCATGAAAGGGTTTCATACTCCAAAGATATGCGTGGCATCCCACCACCCCATATAGATGGCATGGAAGGGGGCAAAACTCACCACCATTGCCATGCCACATCTCTGGAGGTAAAACATCCCATCAAAAGCAAATAAACTGTGGCACAGGGGATACTGAGCTGTCAAAATACAAAAACCCAATATGGTTTTCCCCATATTGGAAAAAAAAATCACCAACTGTACTTGCAAAGTTGTCTTCATTCTAACAATGTAAATTCATTAGGTATAAATCTGACTGTGAAAATGACATTATTTATGGAAATGTAGCAGAGGCATTGTAAGATATTCTGACAGGAAGGTGATCGGAGTGATGATGGTTATAATCTGCTTGTCATGGTTATGGACCAATTGCCTTCAACTTTATGGAAAGAGGAAGATATCGGGGAGATGGGAGCCCGCTGGTCAGTTTTCTCTACAAATGAATAGTTCCAGCCTGTCACGGTTTTTGATGAACACTCAGAACAGTTTGGTAAGGTTAAAATAACTTTATTAGAACAAAGTTCAAATACATAGATAGGCCTATGGGCCCACACAACAGAGTAATATACAGGCACGTATATACAACAGTATCAGGCCAGTAATGGATATATATATATGGAGAATTATGACAATCTCTGACAGTGGGGATCCTGGCTAAGACCAGGACAGGCAGCAGGATAAGTAGACAGTGGGCTGACCACAGGACCTAGATGGTAGATGGTCCAAATGAAGTTGACTGGCACAACCCAGAGGAGCGAGGCAACACTGCTGGCATAACCCAGACGCCTGGAAGTGTCACGGTTTGTTTTGACTCTCAGACACAGAGTTAAGATAAAAACACAACTTTATTGAAAGTTTAAAGAGAACCCTCGCAGGTCTGACATTACACATATATCTCAACACGTGATTTGTACAATGCAATGGTGAACAATGGTATGGTGACTAATAGAGAGACTCTACCGGCCTTGCCAATACCGGGTAAGGCAGCCTAGAACTGGCATAAGATGGAAATAGGCTCTACCGGCCTTACCAATATACCGGGCAAGGCAGCCTGGAGACTGGCACAACGAGAGAGGAGGCTCTACCGGCCTTGCCAATATACCGGGCAAGGCAGCCTTGAGACTGGCACAACGAGAGAGGAGGCTCTACTGGCCCTGCCAATATACCGGGCAAGGCAGCCTAGCACCCAGAGGAGGCAAGTACTGGTGCAGTAGCGTAGGTGGCCTCAGCAACCGGGATAGTGGTGGAGCAAACCAGTCGCACGTTCTGGACTACACAGAGGCCTACCGGTGCTCTATAGTTGTCAGCGAGCAGCCGGTGAATATAGGAGCAAACCAGTGCCCGAGTACGGGACTACACATAGACAATACTGGTGCTGAAGAGGAGGCAGTAAGCAGCCGGACAATATAGGAGCTCACCAGTACCCGCGTACTGGAATACACACAGCCACTACTGGTGCTGTATAGGAGTCAGTAAGCAACCGGTTAATATTGGAGCAAACTGGACTACAATAGAGACTACCGGTGCCGAATAGGCGGCAGCAAGCAACCGGTAATTAGTGGAGCAAAGCAGTACCCGCGTACTGGACTAAACATAGACACTACCGGTGCTGTATGGGAGGCAGCAAGCAACCGGTTATATATGGAGCGAACCAGTACCCGCGTACTGGACTACAGATAGACACTACCGGTGCTGAATAGGCGGCAGCAAGCAACCAGTAATTATTGGAGCGAACCAGTACCCGCGTACTGGACTAAACATAGACACTACCGGTGCTGTATAGGCGGCAGCAAGCAACCAGTGATTATTGGAGTGAACCAGTACCCGGGTACTGGACTACACATTAACACTACCGGTGCTGTATGGGAGGCAGCAAGCAACCGGTGATATATGGAGTGAACCAGTACCCGTGTACTGGACTGCACAAATGAGCAACAGTATGAAACAAGAGGCAGCAAGCGACCGGTGGGCCGTATGAGGAAACCAGTACCCACGTACTGGATGCACGGAGGCCTACTGGTGCTACATATGAGACAGCAGGCATCTGGTGTGAATGGAGCAAACCAGTACCCACGTACAGAGAGTCACAGCCGGAGCTGCTTAGGAGCAAACCAGTACCCGCTTACTGGACCAACAGATAACACCCAGGGATGAGAATGTCGCCCAAGCGACATGAAGGCGGGAAACTCTGCACACGATCCAGAGGCAAGAACAACAGCCAGACCGGGACAGGAAGCTGGAACAGTAATGGCAGACAACCAGATCAGGAACGGAAGCAGGAACGTCAGCCCTAACCGGATCAGGAACGGAGGCAGGAACCACTTCAGCAGAGGAGGCTGTCAGGCAGGAAAGCAGGCAGACTCTGGAGAGTAGAGTATGCAGCCAAGGCACAGGGAACTCAGGAATACAATGCAGGTGGCTATAGACATAGAGACACCACGAAAGGGCAACCAAAGGGTGGCACAACCCAGTCTATATAGGCAATACTGGGCGGACTAAAGACAGGCAGCCAATGGAGAGCCTTCACAGATAACTGACAGGAAAAGGTAGCAATCACGGGCACTGTGATAGGGAGGCACAGAATGCAAGGAGCGAGGCAACAATACTGGCGCAACCCAGATGCCTGGGCAGTACAGTACCCAAGGATTGAGGCAATACTGACACTGGCACCGGATGGCAACAGACCGAGGAAACTCTCCCAGAAAAACCCTAGAAAGCTAGGGGTGGATTGCAGCACAGAAAGTATAGAGATATAGACAACCAGTGTCCCCTCTAATGAGGATGGTAAATACAACGCTGGCTCTTGAGCCCGAGGCTCCTGCAGAGGGAATATGCCACGCTCTACCTGGAACATTCAGGTATGCAAAGGGTCAAGGAAACGCCCAGATAACTGCAACTCCCAAAGGGAGTGAGCCCAGAGAGGTATGAGAGGCAGACACGGAGAGATCAGAGTAACACAGTCAGTGATAGAACACTGTACCAGTACTTCACTTGTGCACTCCGCCAACGGTGGTATGGAGAGAAGCTCTAGCACGAATGCCTAGCTAACGGTCGACAGAAATACACCACCACGAGGCACAACCGACTAACGTAACAGCAAACACCAAGTAAAGCGGAGGAAAACGGAGACCGCAAGTGGTACACTGGAAACGTATGGCACTCTGAGACAAGGCAGCCCACAGAGTAACTGGTAGCCAGGAAAGTCAGACATGGAATGTATACTCAGCCCAGCACAGAGTAAACGGAAGCGGGTTCTGCAGCCAGACCAGGTCGGCAATGGAGTGGGTTCTCAGCCGTATACAGTTGGTAATGGAAGCGGGTTCTCAGCCAGGCCAGGTCAGCAACGGAGCGAGTTCTCAGCCGCATACAGTCAGTAACGGAAGCGGGTTCTCAGCCAGACCAGGTCAGCAACGGAGCGGGTTCTCAGCTGGATACAGTCGGTAACGGAAACAGGTCCTCAGCCGGATACAGTCAGCAATGGTGTAGTCGAAGAACAGCAAACTCAGGAACGTCGTCAGGCAGGCCAGGTCATACACAGTCAGCAATAACGGAGCAGAATGCAGGAACAAATACACCACGAAAGGGCACCTTACCCTGGAAATGACAGGGTATATAAAGGCCATCACTGGGCGGCGTCAAAAGGTACTAGCCAATCAGTAATCAGAGATGCAAACTAGCAGTCAGACTGTTGCCGCCTGCTGCACAAAGCATGGGCACCGTGATACAGCCACAAGAGTTAGAGATTATCAGTTTAAGTAATCATGTTCTCCTTAGTGTTGCACAGGAGAGAGTTCTTCAGAAGGGGCTCAACTATTTACCTAATAGTTTGATCTATTTGATAAAATTATTACATGTGAATAGATTTGTGAGGACATTAACTATTGAAAAGTTTTTCTTGACAATAAAGTGGATGGTAATTGTGAAGTCCCTGGGCCCCCTTACCACATACAGTTTTGAGTGATGTATGTTTTGTTTTTGGGGACATTTGCTCTTTTTATGACTTGTTGTCTTTGAGAGAAGAATCCACAAATTCACAAACCACTTCTGTCAATTGTTTAGATACTGGTCTATGAC
This sequence comes from Rhinophrynus dorsalis, assembly GCA_037306005.1. Taxonomy (NCBI): domain Eukaryota; kingdom Metazoa; phylum Chordata; class Amphibia; order Anura; family Rhinophrynidae; genus Rhinophrynus; species Rhinophrynus dorsalis. The sequence goes on from CM074718.1 coordinate 104,897,053, forward strand.
CTGTGTCCATTTTGTGCCTTTGCTTTGCAAGGGAAATCAATTGGACCTATTTCAAAGAGTGGTGGTGCAGGATTTGATGAAGCTGCATCTGAGGGCCACATGGAGATATACATACAATTTATCCCTTTCAGAAAAGAGGCTTTAAGCCAACTTAAGAATAATTCAGCGATTGTTCTAAAAATGGCTGATAAGCATTGCTCTGCTGTGGTCCTCAATGTGGTATTCTATCGAAATGAGGCTGTATGTCAATTGGGAGATGAAAACACATATGGGGCTCGATACCATTACCACAGCTAAAAAACAAACAAACAGGTGGTGTGTTTTTTAAGTCAGGCTTTGGTTTCCTATTAGCCATGTTGTTAAAACAAAACCAGCTGTAATTTTATGTACCACCAGTAAAAAAAAAAAAAAACCATAAGAAGCAATTAGAAACAATGTGCAAGTAGCATACTATTAACTACAGTCAGTATCACAGCGTGGTTTGTGGTTACATTTTCTGACGGTAACCCCTTGCCTCAAAGTTGAGACGTAGAAGCCACAACAATGGTTTTAAACCACTGTTGTTTCAACAAAAGCAGCACAGAATATATACATGAATACTTTGCCTGTGAGTGTCATGCAAACACCCACCTCAATCCGACAACACGAGATCACCAACATGGCTTCACATTTCCCAAACCTCAAACTTGTTTTCTCTCCATTCCCAGGATGGTGATCTCCTGGTGGACACCTGCCACTGCATCTGAGTGCTGTGGAACTGACTGTTCCTCCTGGACGTCCTCTTCAGAACTGACACCAACTTCAACAACAACCTGGAACATGCAGCCTGTCACATTCCCAGGTCATAGCCTTCAGTGGTTTTAATGGATCCAGATGCCTTGAAATGGATGGCAACTGGTGAGTCTGTACTGACAACTAACATGTGTGATATCCCTCAGTATCAGTTGTCCCCTATGTGACACACCTCACATTTTGATCTGTTCACTGTCTCACATCTGTTTACTTCTCTTTCCACATGTCAGTAATCTGCAGAGTACCCTGTGGCTCATGGATGCAGAACAGATGTGTGAGATGCACTTCCCCTTCTCCCTGTAATTGTATGTTTCTACATCTAAGACCACTAAAACCTACACTGTGTTTATGAACATGTCATGTTGTGTCATGATTAACAGGTCTATGCCTTGTGTTTAACCCTATGAATGCCAAGGGGAAACACTGCACATTGCTTTACAACACATGGTTTCTCCTCTGACATTCAGAGGGTTAATGAAATGTCAACACACTTGAGAACTTACACACATCCACTATGACACATTACTGTGAACTGTGCTCCTAACTAGTGATGATTGAGCACCCCAATGCTCGGGTGTTCGGGTGCTCTGACCAAGCGCCCCCGGAGGCTCGAGTGCTCGGCCGAGCACCCGAGCCCCATTGAAGTCAATGGGAGGACTCGAGCATTACACCAGGCACCCCCTGCTCTGATGAGGGGAGGGTGCCTGGTCCATAGGAAAAGGGCAGAAAATGATGGAAACACCACAGAAATGGTTCAGGGACAGCATAGGGAGGATGTCTGGATGCATCTTGGACTCCAACGTCGCTGCTGGGAACGATGTTTCGCCCGTAGTACGCCATTTTTACAGACTGACCGTAAAACACACAAAAAGGAAGATAAAAACGATTTTAGGCGAAAAATTGTTACCAAACAGTATTTGCTGTATATTTACTTGTATATCATCTGCAAATTCTGCAAAAAATGTCATTGATTTTTCGGAACTGGGGCCATGATTAAGAGGGAAACGTGCGCAGAGTAAAGCAGGTGTTCAACGTGGTTATGGCCCGGGTAAGGTACAGCATTCAGGAACGGAGGCCGCAGCTACCACAGGTTTTACAACATGTCCTTTGCCCTTGTTAAGTCCAAAATTTATAGTCGGAACAGTGGGGTCTGATCCATTCAGTAAAAGTGACGAAGTGACTTAGTGGATGAAGCCAAGAACTACCTTCTGCTCTGTCGAACACCCCAGCCCTATTTAATTCAATGGGAGGACCTGAGGCACTCCGATACAACCTGTATATCACAAAATGGAGGGCCTCATTCACATTGTGGTACAATAGTTCAGGTAGTGGTCCAACACTCATAAAGCCTATGCACTAAGTGAAAGGGCTGCCAAAAATTTGACTGCAATGTCACTCCAATACACCCTTTATTACACATAAAGGAGGGCATCATACACAGCCTTGAAAAATTAGGATTAATGGCCTGCTGGTGACCCTCTAAAACATTAGGGGCGAGGGCATGCCGCTAAGCTGACCATCTAAAACATTAGGAATGAGGGTCTGCTGCTGAGCCGACCATCTAAAACATTATGGGTGAGGGTCTGCTGCGGAGCTGACCATCCTAAACATTATATGCGAAGGTCCGCTAGTGAGCTGACGCTATAAAACATTATATGAGAGGGCCCGCTAGAGAGCTGACCCAATAAAACATTATATAAGAAGGCCCGCTGGTGAGCTGACCTATACAAAAAGTTGTCAAACAGGGCCCGCTGGTGAGCTGGCCCTATATAAAAATTATATCACAGGGCCCGCTGGTGAGCTGGCCCTATATAAAAATTATATCACCGGGTATATGGAAGAGGAGGAGGAGGATGAGAAGATTAAGAGTCAACCATATACCCTTTTTTTGGGTGGAAGGGGTGAATGGGAATACAGAGTATTCCCATCATTGTAAATAACATATCTAAAGTGACTTTATGTTCCCCCGGGGCTTTCCTCCAGTGGAGTGGAGAAGTCAGGGGAAATCCAGGCCTTGTTCATTTTTATAAGTGTCAACCTATCAGCATTTTCGGTGGAAAGGCGGATACGCTTATCTGTTATGATGCCACCAGCAGCACTAAATACCCGCTCAGACAGAACGCTGGCGGCAGGGCAGGCCAGCACCTCCAAGGCGTAGAGTGCCAGTTCATACCACGTGTCCAGCTTGGACACCCAGTAGTTGTAAGGCACAGAGGGATCATTGAGGACGCTGACACGGTCTGCTACGTACTCCTTCACCATCTTCCAAAACTTTTCCCTCCTTGTGACACTAGGCTGCGCATCAGGGTGAGGGTGCTGGCGGGGTGTCATGAAGGTGTCCCACGCCTTGGAGAGTGTTGCCCTGCCTTTGTCGGAACTGCTGTGTGCTCCCCTTTTCTCCCCTTCTCGGTTGGCCAAGGTAGCACGTACTCTGCCGCCAGCGTTGTCAGATGGAAAATTTTGGAGCAATTTTTCGACAAGAACCTTCTGGTATTGCACCATTTTGCTTGTCCTCTCCACCGGAGGAATGAGAAATGAGAAATTCTCTTTGTAGCGGGGGTCCAGAAGGGTGAACACCCAGTAATCCGTGTTGTCTAAAATGCGTATAACGCGTGGGTCACGGGAAAGGCAGCCTAACATAAAGTCAGCCATGTGTGCCAGAGTACCAACAGGCAAGATTTCGCTGTCCTTACCAGGAGGATGACTCTCAATCTCCTCATCCTCTTCCTCCTCTTCTGCCCACCCACGCTGAAGAGATGGAACTAAAGTTCCATGGCTACCCTCTGTAGCGGAGGCAACCGTGTCTTCCTCCTCCTCCTCCTCCTCCTCCGCCTCCTCCAATTGTCGCTGAGAAGACGAAGTGAGGGTGCTCTGGCTATCACCTTGTGTAAGCTCTTCCTCCCGCATTTCCACCTCTTCCACATGCAAAGCGTCGGTTTTAATTGTGAGCAGCGAGCGTTTCAGTAGACACAGAAGTGGGATGGTTACACTGATAATAGCGTTATCGCCGCTCACCATCTGTGTCGATTCCTCAAAATTGCGTAAAACCTCACAGAGGTCTGACATCCATTCCCACTCCTCACTTCTGATTAGAGGAAGTTGAACGGAGAGGCGACGACCGTGTAACAGCTGGTACTCCACTACTGCCCTCTGCTGCTCACAAAGCCGGGCCAACATGTGGAAGGTGGAGTTCCAGCGCGTGCTCACGTCACACAGCAGCCGGTGAGCTGGCAATTGTAAGCGCTGCTGCAGCTTCAAAAGGCCGGCTGAAGCTGTTGATGACTTACGGAAATGTGCACACACGCGGCGCACCTTGGTCAAGAGATCATGCAAATTGGGGTAGGTTTTTAGAAATCGCTGAACCACTAAATTAAATACATGCGCTAGGCATGGTACATGTGTGAGCTTGCCGAGTTCCAAAGCCGCCACCAAGTTACGCCCATTATCACACACAACCATGCCTGGTTGCAGGTTGAGTGGCGAGAGCCACTGCTCGGTCTGGTGACTAATCCCCTGCAACAGCTCTGAGGCCGTGTGCTGTTTGTCCCCAAGGCAGATCAGCTTCAGCACGGCCTGTTGACGCTTCCCCACTGCAGTGCTACACTGCTTCCAGCTACCGGCTGATGGGTGAGTGGCGCTGCGCGCAGAGAATTCGGAGGTGGAAACGGAGGAGGAGGAGCCAATAACGTAGGTGCTGGCGGAAACCCTGATGGAGGTAGGGCCCGCAATCCTTGGCGTGGGTAGCACCTGTGCCATCCCAGGGTCCGAGTCGCTCCCAGCCTCCACGACATTCACCCAGTGTGCCGTCAGGGAAATGTAGCGTCCCTGGCCACAAGCACTTGTCCATGTGTCAGTCGTTAAGTGGACCTTCCCAGTAACTGCGTTGGTCAGGGCACGGGTGATGTTACGGGACACATGGTGGTGTAAGGCGGGGACGGCACACCGGGAAAAGTAGTGGCGGCTGGGGACTGCGTACCGAGGGACAGCTGCTGCCATCAGGCTGCGGAAGGACTCAGTCTCCACAAGCCTAAATGGCAGCACTTCGATGGCCAGTAATTTGGAAAGGTGTGAGGTTAGTGCTATGGCCTGTGGGTGGGTGGCTGGGTATTTTTGCTTGCGCTCAAATGCCTGGGGTAACGACATTTGGACGCTGCGCTGGGACAGGGAAGTGGATGTGGTCGCTGATGGTGCTTCAGATGGTACAGGTGCAGGGCGGGAGGTATGCGGGCCTGCGCCTTCGACAGGCGATTGGCCGGCACCGAAAACAGGGGAAGAGGAGGCAGTGGTGTGGCCTGCAGACACAGATTGGCGATCCGGGCGTTCCTCCCACTTATTACGGTGCTTGGATGCCATGTGTCGGATCATGCTGGTGGTGGTGAGGTTGCTAGTGTTCATGCCTCGGCTCATTCTGGTGTGGCACAGGTTGCAAACTACAATTCTTTTGTCGTCCGCACTTTCCTTAAAAAAACGCCATACCGCGGAACACCTAGCCCTTGGCAAGGGAGATTTACGCAAGGGGGTTCTCCGTGGAACATTTGCGGGCCGGTTTGGTGCGGTCCGCCTTCTTTCTTTAGCCACACCACTGCCTCTTCCAGCCTGTTGCGGTGCTGCAGATGGCTCACCCTCAGGACTGCTGTCATCGCTCGGCTCTCCACCTTCCCAGGTGGGGTCAGTCACCTCATCGTCCACCAAGTCCTCCTCCACTTCCTCACTCTGATCATCCTCATCATTTCTTGATCCCACCACATACTCAGTCATTGACAACTGTGTATCATCCTCCTCATCAAGGTCTTGAGACAGTAATAGTGGTTGATTTGATGGCAACTGTGTCTCATCATCATCATCATCCATTTCCTTTGACCTTAAATGCCGTTCACCTCTGTCATCTTCTTGTGATTGGGTACCCTCTAGAGGTTGTGAATCAGGGCACAAGATCTCATGTTCCTCTGCAAGTGTGCTTGGAGAGAGGTTCAAATGAAGGATTGGTGATGAGACGAGCTCCTCACTATATCCCAGTGTGGGATCACTTCTTTGGCCAGACCCTCTATGGTGGGAGGAAGGATGATCTGGGTGAGGATTGTGTTGAACAGACTCTTGGCTACTGAGAGTGGACTTGGTGGAAGACAGGGTGGTGCTTAACCGACTGGAAGCAGTATCACCTGAAATCCAACCGACCACCTGTTCGCAGTGGTCTGACCTCGAGAGTGATGTCCTGCGACGCCTTGTAAACTGAGACATGAAGCTAGGTATGGTGGATGTCTTTCTTTCTTGTGCTCTGGCACCAGGCACAGTTTCTACGCGTCCTGACCCACGCCCTGAACTATCAGGATCACGTCCACTTCCCCGTCCCTTTTTACCCGCCTTCTTCATATTACACGGAATATGTGCTGCTAATCTGCGGCTAGGCACAGTGAACAGAATATGTGACGTTTATTTTTTAAACTTTGCACACTAAACAGAATGTGCTGCTAATCTGCAACTTTGCACACTAAACAGAATGTGCTGCTAATCTGCGGCTAGGCACAGTGAACGGAATATGTGACGTTTATTTTTTAAACTTTGCACACTAAACAGAATGTGCTGCTAATCTGCAACTTTGCACACTAAACAGAATGTGCTGCTAATCTGCGGCTAGGCACAGTGAACGGAATATGTGACGTTTATTTTTTAAACTTTGCACACTAAACAGAATGTGCTGCTAATCTGCGGCTAGGCACAGTGAACGGCATATGTGACGTTTATTTTTTAAACTTTGCACACTAAACAGAATGTGCTGCTAATCTGCGGCTAGGCACAGTGAACGGAATATGTGACGTTTATTTTTTAAACTTTGCACACTAAACAGAATGTGCTGCTAATCTGCAACTTTGCACACTAAACAGAATGTGCTGCTAATCTGCAACTTTGCACACTAAACAGAATGTGCTGCTAATCTGCGGCTAGGCACAGTGAACGGAATATGTGACGTTTATTTTTTAAACTTTGCACACTAAACAGAATGTGCTGCTAATCTGCAACTTTGCACACTAAACAGAATGTGCTGCTAATCTGCGGCTAGGCACAGTGAACGGAATATGTGACGTTTATTTTTTAAACTTTGCACACTAAACAGAATGTGCTGCTAATCTGCGGCTAGGCACAGTGAACGGAATATGTGACGTTTATTTTTTAAACTTTGCACACTAAACAGAATGTGCTGCTAATCTGCAACTTTGCACACTAAACAGAATGTGCTGCTAATCTGCGGCTAGGCACAGTGAACGGAATATGTGACGTTTATTTTTTAAACTTTGCACACTAAACAGAATGTGCTGCTAATCTGCGGCTAGGCACAGTGAACGGAATATGTGACGTTTATTTTTTAAACTTTGCACACTAAACAGAATGTGCTGCTAATCTGCAACTTTGCACACTAAACAGAATGTGCTGCTAATCTGCAACTTTGCACACTAAACAGAATGTGCTGCTAATCTGCGGCTAGGCACAGTGAACGGAATATGTGACGTTTATTTTTTAAACTTTGCACACTAAACAGAATGTGCTGCTAATCTGCAGCTAGGCACAGTGAACGGAATATGTGACGTTTATTTTTTAAACTTTGCACACTAAACAGAATGTGCTGCTAATCTGCAACTTTGCACACTAAACAGAATGTGCTGCTAATCTGCGGCTAGGCACAGTGAACGGAATATGTGACGTTTATTTTTTAAACTTTGCACACTAAACAGAATGTGCTGCTAATCTGCAACTTTGCACACTAAACAGAATGTGCTGCTAATCTGCAACTTTGCACACTAAACAGAATGTGCTGCTAATCTGCGGCTAGGCACAGTGAACGGAATATGTGACGTTTATTTTTTAAACTTTGCACACTAAACAGAATGTGCTGCTAATCTGCAACTTTGCACACTAAACAGAATGTGCTGCTAATCTGCGGCTAGGCACAGTGAACGGAATATGTGACGTTTATTTTTTAAACTTTGCACACTAAACAGAATGTGCTGCTAATCTGTGGCTAGGCACAGTGAACGGAATATGTGACGTTTATTTTTTAAACTTTGCACACTAAACAGAATGTGCTGCTAATCTGCAACTTTGCACACTAAACAGAATGTGCTGCTAATCTGCAACTTTGCACACTAAACAGAATGTGCTGCTAATCTGCAACTTTGCACACTAAACAGAATGTGCTGCTAATCTGCGGCTAGGCACAGTGAACGGAATATGTGACTTTTTTTTTAAATTTGTGCCCCCCCAAACAAAATATAACTGCTGCCCCCACACACAACAGTCCTAAAAAGGACTTTTGGGTCTTGATATGGTGTTCCAACACTTTTCTTCTCCCTACACTGACTTTCCCTTCCTATCCTCATCTCTCCCTGGCTAAGACTGAGCCGAACTCGCTGGTCAGGTGCTATACAGCACCCGATCACGGGTTCTGGCCAGCCAATCAGTGTAATGCCAGCAGCCAACATGGCTGCTGGCATTACACTGCTGTCAGAGCCTCCCCGCACGTTTATTGGCTGCGCAGCAGCCGCGAAACGTGCAGGGAGGAGACCCGAACATGGCGTACGAGTACCGCCATGTGCCGAGCAGAGCGATGCTCGAGCCGAACCGAGCTTCGGCCGAGCATGCAAGCTCATCACTACTCCTAACCTGTTCAAAGGTATATATGTCTGAAACACAAAGGTATAGGGAGTGTTACAGACTAATCCACCATACTGGGGTTATTCCATGGAGCCTAGGCAATGAGAAAAACATCTCCAAATAAGTAAGTCACACCTTAGTCAACCCCCCCCCAAAGTGTTGGAGTGTCAGTTCACATGAAAGTCATATACACAAATATCATGTTGTATACCCCCACAAATCTGAAGCGCAGTGTGTGTGTGAGTGTGTTTTTCCCTCAACCACACATCAATACAGTTCTGGCATGTTACCTGATCTCAAAACAGGCTCTGGAAGCAATAATTGTTCAATGACCATTGATCACATGACACCTGTGATGCACACAACATCACATGTGACACACTGATGTGATCAAGAACACAAGCAGTGTTGGGATGTTTGAGATGTAGTTTGGGTAATACAGATTCAGTGATTGTTACCTGATTCAGCTGTGCTAATGTTTTAGCATGTGTCCCAGATGTCATTTGGCATGCATATGGCCATCCTGTCATTTATGTAGCATGTTTTCTTGTCCCTACACTGTCCCAATGTTATGAATCTGAACTTGCATGGACCCATGTGTAGGTAACAATCTGTGTGTGTGTGTGTCAGTTGTTGTTGACCCACAGCTTACATGCATCTCTGTCCCACATGTTGATGAGTCCCAGGTAATATGAAGGGCAACAACAGCTGAGGATTGTTTGTTGAACTGATGCAACACACATGAATCCCAACTGACTGTAGCGTGCCAGAGTGGTGTCCATTGTATTGCTTTGCAATGCATTGGATACCCCTATGGCAATCACAGTGTACAACCACAGTGAAAAATACAGACACCATCTTACCAAGGAAGGCAATTGTTTTTAGCATTGGAAATGAGGGGCTGAGGGGTCAGATGGTCCCTGTCTTCCAGACTGCCTTGGGTGCACAACATGTGGGCTGGGGTTGAGGTGGAGGCTGACTGCTGAAGAATGAGGAGCTAGGTTTAGAGCCGGTTGTGGTCCCTCATCTCCGTGACCACCTGGCCCAAGAGGTCAGCCACCACACACATGAATTCCCGTATTTCCCTGGTCAGAGTGGACACCTGGCCCTCTAGCAGCTGATGATGCCACCTGTTGTCCTGCATCATCTGCCACTGCAACTGTAGAAATTTCATATCCAGGGTTATCACACCAGGAGCTGGTTCAGGCAGCAATGGTGCAGGCAGCAATAATGCAGGCTGCTATGGTGCACGTGACGAAGGTGTAGGTGGTGATGGCGCAGTCCATGATTCTGCCCTAGAGGAATGTCCTTCCACAGCAGGCTGCATTTGTGGCTCTGGCTCACCAGTAGATGACCCGCCACATACCACATCAGTCAATTCACCTTGTGAGGATCCTGCCTGGGTTTGTGGGCTGAACTGAGCTTGTGGCTGCTGGGGCTCACCTACAAGCCCTATGTGTGTGTAGTCCAGTGGTCACTGACTGGTATGGGGCCTACTCCATGCTGGCTGGGCATATGTGCAGTGGTAGACAGGCTACTGAGGAGCAGCTCCTCTCATCCATTGAAGGTGATGGAGAATGTAGATCCACCACCTGTTCCCCTTCTGTAGACTGCAAGAGCATCCAGCTTGTTTTTAACTCTCTGTTTTCAGTCCATCCATCTTTTTTAAGTCCTTCCACAGTCCTCCTGCAGACATCCACGCCACTGACCAGGTCAGTCACCTCCTGCCATGCCTGCCTCTTATGGGCAGAGATGGGCAGAGATGCCCCTGACCTTATCTGATGAATACAAATCCTCTCCCAGTCGAGGATCCCGCAGACCAGAGCCAGGTTCTCCTCATAGGTGTACTTCACTTCCTTGACTCTGTCCCTGTCTTCTGCAGGCTCCACATATTGAGATATGGAAGACCTTTCCTCATCTGGCACTGGCTGTGTGTCCCCCTCGACGCCCACACCCCATCCCACTGGCATTTCTCTCCCTGCCCTGCGAGTGCCTGTTAATTGGTTGGTCCCCCTCCTCCCACCTGCTCTCCCTCTCCCCCACCTTCCCTGTCTGGGGATACCCTGCACACTTGCCTCAACTCCCTCACCTCTCCCTCCAGTCTCACTCCGCTTCCTGCCATCTCTTCGATTCACACCCAGTCACTCACACAGGCACTCACTCATGCACTCAATCAGAATCACCCTCTAACAGTTCCTTGCACTCAGTCACACTGTATAAATAAAAAAGATAAATGTATGTTGTGTTAATAAATAAAAAAAATGTGTGTTTGTGATTGTGTGTGGATGCAATGTGTGTGATATGTAATAAAGAGTAATATTTGTTTAAGAATGATGAAACTGTTGCATAAATACTCCTCCTCTACCTCTCTCACCATTGTTATGCACCTCTCTCTCTCTCTCTCTCTCTCTAATATCCTCTGCTCCTGGGGCCCTGTGCACTAGCTCATTGAATGTGATACACAGGCAATGTTTGGTGGGTTTTTTGGGCTTTTTATACTTTTTTGGGCCTCATATTGATACTTTTGGGTCTTGTGATTGGCTGGGCTTTGGATTTGCCCTTGCTAACACTGAACTTGATATACACCATTAACTAGAGATTTGCACCACAGTATCAATAATAATCCTTCAATATTATCAACAATATAAACTTGTGTTAAAAATCATGATCATGATCGGGAACGCTAATACCCGCTGGTCTCCCACTCTGAGAGTAAGCCCCTGTGGCTACTTGTATATTTTTATCAACATATATGCTATCTATTTTTTATACTGAAGAAATAAAGAAGATGATTTTTAACACAAGTTCATGGTGTATATTGTGTTGTGGATGGTAAGAGATTATCCAGATTTGCACACCGATATATCTTATATCCTGTATCAATACATGCTGATTTTTTCTTTCAAGTGATGAGTCTTTAGGTGTATGTGTGTGGTATATTTTAGATAGAGCCACAAAATTCTTTGATGTTTTCAGTAACGCTTAACTTGACCTGTCTTTCTCCAAACGTAAAGCTATTTCCTTGGACGTTGACATTTAGATTGCATTTTGATGCTGACGTTTAATGCATAGTTGAATAAAAGCAGACAGTGTTATTTTTGTTAATACAGCAACATGTGCGGCCTATGTTGGTTTTGTTTTACCGTGGTTCTACAATAGAAAACCAGTAAAGCACATTTGCATAATACATGGTGCTTGTTTTTACTGTAACACCGGTTTTGGCTCAGCTAATAGTATCAGGCCTTGGAGTCTTGAGCTATAACCTTGGTATGTTATACAAAGCTGAATTGAGTCAATTGGTACATAGGAACGTGTCTTTGGAAGTGTTAACCAATAACGAGGCACTAACTTTTGTGCCGGATAGCCATGTGACGCCTATTTTCCACTACCTGCTGAAGGTGCATAAATCACTTATCGACCCTACAGGAGGGAGATTGTTTCTGGAATTGGATCCCTTAATGAGCCTCTGTCAGACCTGGTGGACTGCTACCTTTGGCCTCTGGTGCAAATATGTAACATCAATAAGATAAATGTAACCATTTTGCATACAATGTGCACAGTGTGTGTAGGCAAGTTGTGAAATAGGAGAAGGACTGGGAACAATGGACACATCAGTACTCACATCAAATAACTGACACAACTGCAAGCTAACACCTCACTGGTTAGGTCAGCAACGTCAAATCAGTCATCGCCCCAGAAACCAAGTACTGCTGTCACTATGCCCCTTGTAGTTCCACTAAGGACATGCGACAACTAGCAGACATAATAATAATCATAAATCCTCCCTGCCACCAGCTTAGCAGATTCTGTGGGATGGAATCTCCTCAAAATCTGCTAGATTCCGTGCTTGTGATTATCCTCATCACATTGCCAGCACACCACACAGTATGCTATGGGTGGACATAAACTTCCAAATCCTCATATCTACGGAATTGCTATCAGCTGGTGGAGGAGGTAATGATGACCAAGGTGGTACACCAGAAGGCATTACTTCATTTGGCAACATCAGACCCTAGTTCAAGAAGATGATGATGAGTAGGAGTGGGTGAAAGGTCCCGTTTTATTCCAGTGAAAAAATCCTCAAACACCACGAGACTGCTTTTTAGTGGAAAATGTGCATTAAACAAAGACCTTAAAATCTTTGACACTTTTGCCTAATGCCAAAATGTTGTCTCTATTTTTTTCCGGTGCCTGCATACTTCCTGACCCTTTACTTATTTGTACTTTTGCATTTTCACACCACAAATTTGACTTTTGCAGGAAGAGAAACACAACACCAAACAGCTAGAGAGATAAAGAGGGTGCTAGGCTATTTTGCAGTGATTTATTTAGTGACATTAAGGCTAGCAGAGGTTCAGACTGTTGGCTAACAGGATGAGAACCCATTTGAAAAAAAAAGTAAGAGCTGGAAGGACTGTGATGCGTCCAGTGAGTTGGAGGGGGAAGAGGAGGACAAGTGACCACAACCAGCATAGAGGGGTATGGGACCCCTGATTCCCCAGAAACAATGATGCCCAGTACCCTGACACCAACTCTTGGGATATTGGGGGAAAATAGTGTCACCTTAAGCAATGGCACAGGAAGAAGTGGGTTGCAGTGTGAGCAGGACAGGTCAGCTACCTGTGACTGCTGCTACTGCTGCCATTGTGCCTTCTGATACTCAGGAGGAGGAGGAGATAATGGTAAGTGTGAAAGAAGGGGGCCATAAGGGACCCAAGCAGTCCCACTACTGCTACCACCATGCAGCAGCTACAGAATATTGAAGGTGATGGTAGTGAAGCAGTTGGTAGTGGGACTAGTGTGACTGCTGTAGACCCTCCTGCTGAGGTGGAAGGGAAAGTGAAGCTGAGCAACCAGACTAGCGGTCAAGGGAGCCCACAACATTTGCCTGACCCTGTGATTCCCCTTCCTCAAGCATTTTACCTCTGGGACCTGATGCTGAGGAAGGAAGAACTGGCTAGCAGCAGTAATAGCGTCAGCACAGAACAGCTGCCTGTGCCTGCTGCTAGTGCTGCCAGTCTGCCTTCTTCACCTGTACTAATGGCAAGTGTGACAGTAGGGGACCCTCTGTCACGTGTGTCATCATCACCAACCAATGAGACTTTCATAGAGCAGCAGAAGCAAGGGGGAGAGATGGTGGTGGTGATGAGGGTGAAGGTGGAGTGGCTGGTGTGGAAGAGACATTAATGGTCTTTTTAGTAGAAAGTAAGGATTGGGAGACAGGTATGCAAATGAGATGGCATGATCACCACTACAGGCAGTGAGATAGCAGAGTTTGCTGCTGCTGTAATTTCTGCTGCTGCTGAGTTGCCATGGCAGCAGGCTGATGAGGAGGAGCAGGCTAGTGTGCCACAGACCACCATGGGCATTGCGGGAATGGGGTCCAGCAGTAGATGTGATGTGGGACTAGAACAGGTTCCACTTGCGATCAATACTCCTGGAACCAGTTGTAGTGCTGATTCTGAGGCAGCAGCAGCTGCAGCAGCAGCATCCTCTGCCCTACTCAGTAAAAGGGATTGTGGAGAAGAAGAAAAATAGAGAAACCCAGCCTAAGCCTGAAAGTTTGATGGCAAGATAAACACCTGGCTCACCATCAGCTTCTAATGTTAGGGTCCAGGCATGGAAAGACATAGCTATATCTGGCGAACCACCTCTGTCATCTGGCGAACTGCATCAGCTGATAGCGATTCTGAAGATGCGAGGATGTGGCAATTCATGTCCACACATTGCATGATGTGCTGACCACACATGGCAATGTGGTGGAGTATAATCACAGGTATGGAATCAAGCAGCATCTGAGGAGTTTCTATCCCACAGAATATGCTAATCTGGTGGCAGGGAGGATTCTTCACTATTATTAAGGCTGCAATGCTGAGTCCAAAATCATCACCAATTCCTCTGGGCTTGTGCCTCTAACAATCCTGATTCCTCAGGTCTCGTGATGCTAACAATCCTGAGTCCGAAAAAATCATCACTGATTCCTCAGGGATTGTGCCTCTAGCAAGCCTGAGTCCAAAAAATACTCACTGATTCCTCAGGGCTTGGGACTCTAACAAGCTTGAGTCCAAAAAAACCATCACTGATTCCTCAGGGCATTTGATTTTAACAAGCCTGAGTCCAAAAAATAATCACTGATTCTTCAGGGCCTGGTAATCCAACAAGCATTAGTCAAAAAAATCAATTCCTCAGGGCTTGTGCCAAACAAGTGTAAGTCTTATATATCAATGTTTCATTGGGGCTTGTGCCAAACAAGTGTAAGTCCAACAAATCAATATTTCATTAGGGCTTGTGCCTCTAACAAGTGTAAGTCCAACAAATTAATGTTTGCTCAGAGCCTTTAATAAAAATTCTAAGTCTAACAAATCATCCTGTACAAAATATTCTATCCCAACAAGTATCAGTCTGCACCAGTCACAGCTATGTCAGTGGGGTCTCTGTCCCTGCCAATTATATACCAATTTTTAATTTTATTTATTTTTAATTATTTATTTTTATTTTATTAACTGTCCCCCAAATCCTACTCAACAACACCCCCCTCCCCAGCATGTCTCTCTTTCCCTCCTACTGTCCATTTGTGATTCATTTAGAATAGATTGTGATGAATCAGAAAGTTTCTCTGGGTCTTTCAAATCAATTTGTGACATGAATAGTTTAATTCAGTATGTTTACTAACCCAGAAATGATGTTGGTCTGTGACAACACTATTAAAAACTAAAATGCAAATCTTAATTGTGCTTACCACCAATTCTGAATGTCACTACTCTGTTTGTCTATGAGGTTCCAACACTGGCATTTGTGAAGTACTCTGTAAACCTACACAATTGCTTGTTTATCATTAAATAGCACTACTTTCTTTTCCAATTGCTTTTTTTGTCTGTTTATTTAGAATGAGCTCCATTACCACAAAACTGAATTAAAATACTAATTTAATTAAATACAACTGTTTGGTCCCTCTCTTCTCACCAGTTGTATAACATAGAAAACGATTTTATATGCATTAACTAGAAGTTTATTTTCAAATGAAGATGATGTGCAAGTGATTCTTTTATCTCATAGATTTAAACCTATCACTTCTTTTAGGGGCGTTAAAGATGAATTACACAGAAACATATCAACTAATTTTAAATTACAATCTAACTGTATAAAACTAGTGTACAATAATTATAATAAATAAAATGTTATTAATCAAGGTATCTGTAAATATTATTGCAAGTGTTACTATATTGTTTATCTGTATGCAGGACTCTCAGACAGAGAAGTGTAATCACAAGTTCATAACTTGTACCAGGGCAGTCATGGCTAGATCAATATGTTTTCTCTACTATTTCATCCTGTAGATCTGTAGTTCTCAACCCATGCTCTTAGGGCTACCTAGCAGGCCAGGACCTGTGAATTTTTCTTCTATAACACAGGCATGTTAATCCAAAGTTCAGTCAGTTTGATTGACTCACCTCCTCTCTAACAAGTAAATCCATAAATGCTGGCCTGTTAGTGAGCTCTGACATGCATGGGTTGAGAAACATTGCTCTAGATCCAACTGATATCTAAACACAGAAATAAAATATATAATAGTTTTCCCCTCTCAGCAACCTCAACAAAACTTTTGCTCAGTTATGAATTCAAAGCATGGACCCTTGCTTTTCTTGTGCCTCTATAGCTAAGCCCACCATAAACAGCCATTACCTAAATCAGGGAGTTGGTAAAGACGTTTAGATCTTTGTGTAACATGTAAAGATCTTTGTGTTCAGTTTCAGAACTTATTTTGGTGGTGAACCCCAGGATGCTGTGCACAAAAAAAAAAAAAAAAAGAAAAAAGAGAGTAGATTAGCTAATCAAATACATTAAAAATGGTATATGGCAGTGACTCACTAAAGAAAAGGCCAAATCAAAAGTGGGAGAGGTCAAAAGGAAATATTAACAAAAATATTATATATATATATATATATAAAAATATACTAGTGTAAAAGACCGTGTACATGGCCGTATCCTATAATATATAAAGACAGCGCAGTAGAGACTGCCCGAATGCAGCACTACACCTCCCAGCCTGTGCATTCGGGCAGAGTGTGCTGTTCATAACTGGTTGCGTTTGGGCAGTCTCTACTGCACATGACCACATCGGACAAACATACATCTGGCCATTTATATTATAAGAGATGTAAATATGTAAATATATCTATATATATATCTATATCTATATATATATATATATATATATATATATATATATATATATATATATGAAACATTATATACACACATACATTATATCTATATCTATATATCTATATAGCTATATATATATATATATATATATATATATATATATATATATATGAAATAAACTGAAAAATAAAATAATAAATTCACTTTAGACTGCGCATGATAGGCAAACATAAAATGTGTAAGTTTGCTTAAAGTGAATATCTCATGGGTTGGTTACTAGACAATTTTTTTTTTATTGTTTTTACCCCTTATCTTCTACCCTTTGCCGCTGCAAGGTGGACCTAAAAAAAAGCTCATAGTATATTATTTAGTTACATAAGCAAGATTATCTGCTCTAGCAACATCTGTCTGCCGATAGTTAGTTATAGTCTTATTTTACAATTATGTCTGGTACCAACGTTCAGTGCTGTAGAATCTGCTGTCATATATAATAACAGTAATAGCTCAGTAATCTTTGGTTTAATCATGCACACTTAATGTGTTAGACCATTTTTTAAAATTCAAGTTTATACTGATATTTGAAATGAGTTGGATTTGGTTGATTTCTTTTAACATAGTGATACAGCTGATCAGGCCGTAAAAATACATGCATCACTTTTGTTTATCCAGAGGAAAGCAAAAAAGACCATTTTAAGGCCATTTCCAATTAATCCCCAAGTGGGTAGAGCATTACTTCCTGACTCCAAAAAGGCAGTTAGGTATTGGCATGAATTTTTTCATAGAGAGAGAAAAATTCTGCTTCTATAAAACAGATCAAGATCTTATAGAGACTGGATCTACTGCCAGAGTTCAGGTTAATATGTATTTATGTTCAGGTTATCAGCTTGTGAAGATCAACATTTAACAGAGAGTTCTTGTTCAATCTATAACTATAAATATGGCACCATGTCTGCACTGTCACAATTGCTTTCACAAGATACAATATATAGTGTATAAAAACTACAAAGCTTGTTAAAAGAAAACTGATAAAATCTAAAATAGATTGCTTTGAAATAACAACACTTCTCTATTATGCAATTCATAAATATAATTATCACCTATTTGTTTGCATCAATTAAGGCATGTATTGTACATGTCTCTTTTTAGGCACTTTCATAAACAGGAGTGAAATTGCATCGTCGTATACTATATATCCATAGAAAAATCACATTTATCATGTTTGGGACTTCACCAAAGAATTGTTTCTAATTGTTCACCGGGAATATATGATAGATATAAAACTAATTGTCTTATGCATAGTTTCAAGCATATTGCATTTCAATTTCTTATATAAAATTATATAAATACATTCCACAAATTATTTGCAAGTATCATGTGTAAACATGTTTCATTGAAAAATAATTTTATATATATATATATATATATATATATATATATATATATATATTACTTACTGAAGTTATGGACAAATAAAATTGCAGCTGCAACATTACATAATGAATACTTTTGAATTAATACAAGAACAATCACAAATAACCAGTTCTTTATGTAAGTGATAAAAGCTTTTTGTCATATAACATTAGAAAACATACATTTTATTCTTGGCAAATGCAACATATTTCCCCACAAGACAAAAGGCTAGTACACTTGCTCTTTCTGACCAGGCAGTGCTGTGGCTATTTACTATCAATTCAAAGCCACAATCACCTTCTGATCTGATGAGCAGGTGACTGAGAGATCCTGTAATATCATAGTAGCGTTACAGCTTAATCATAAAAAAGTGATGTGTAACATTTCAACTAATGACATTTCATTCACCTAAACAATCGACTTGACCTTTCCATAAATGTTGAATGTATCATCATCAATTTTATTTTGTTCTTTATTGACAATATTTGAGCTGTTAAGAATTCTTATGTCTGTAGTCTTACATAGTGTAACTTGGTAAATGAAGTCATCCTAATTCTTTAATTCAGATTCTATGCAGCATGTAACTTTCACAAATGGATTAAAATTATCTTGAAAATGTGATTTAAAAGGAGTAAATACTTATTTTACTATTTTATTGTCTTAATACTGTCTTACAATATGAAAAGCCTCAAAGTAAATGGAAAATAGCATTAATTTCATTCTGCCCAGGAGATTAATCAATGCAATATCCTTGTAAAACAATTTTATAATTTAATTGGAAACAAAACTTAGAGGTTGATTTTGGAAAACTATGGATGCTGATCAAAGTCCCAAATATCTAGCTCATGTTGTCATGGATCAATTTGTAAATACATTATATTATTTATGCTAAATTAAACATTTCTTGAACTAGACTTATTTTAAAACTGAAATGATTATGGCAGTTTTATATCAAGTTGTGCAAAAGTATATTGTATGTGATTACTTTCCCATTATATTGTAAATAATACATTCTTATTATTCCAGGACATACTTGAAAATGAGAGCAATCTCAGTGTATTCTTCCTGGTAAAACATTTTCTAAAAGTGTATGTTACTTAAAACATAGTAACAGCTGGAGTGCCTCCATGTGCAGCATAGGAAATACTTTTCATTTGGTGGAGCTTTGTATCCGGTCCAACTGCGTCAACGGCAGGACATAGAGCAGGACCGGCCTCTTATCCCTTTGAGTGCAAAGCAATGCATTGAGTACCCCTCTGGCACTCAAAGGGTTAACATCACCTGGACCTGGGCCCATTTACATGGGCTTTTAAACTAGTACTTTAATAAACAATTAGACAAGGTTCTCAAAAACCATAAAGGCATAAAGGACGACAAATAAAAAGAGAAATATAACAAAATGATTTCTCAGAAAATATAATTATAATTTTTCAGTAACCCATGAAATAACTGCAACATCAAAGGAAGTGGTGAACTACTACATCATAAAAACTATACTATAGGTTTGTGATCTAATATACATAAAATAAAACACAAACCAAAACGTAATAAATAAAAATATAAGTTCCCTGATTCCCTCTTCCTCTCATTTCTTTCCCCAGTAAGGGAAGGGGAAATTCAAAGCTACTAGGTGGTCAAGGGACACTGTAGTAAAAGTAAATTGCAGTGTAGTTCCACAATACCCAACACCTTTACCTTTGTTTTAAAATTATTCTATGTTATTTTATTTTCTGTAGTTAGTGGTGTGCCTTGAGATTTGCATTGTTAGTCTCAGGATAAGGGTCTTCTATCAGTTATATTTTGGTTACACTGAGTTGACTTCAGTGCAACTCAAAACTACTAGACGAGGCAATGTAGTGCCAGGGTATTGCCAACATGTTATTACTAACAAAGTACCGCTACGCACGAAAGTTAATTAAAAAAATAAAAGTAAAGGGACTGTTGAGGATAAGTTATTATCATTGATGGCCACAAGGGTGATCAGAAGAACTGAAAAATCAGGGCAAACATTTTATTTATAGGTATTTATTATTTTTAATTTTGACAAAACAAATTGCATCTTCTGCAGAACATATTGGGAAGTAGAGCTGTTGTTCACTGATTTAGCACAAGCTCAAGAAGCAGAAGAGCGAGTTTAGCTCACAAGAGGTCCTGCAACAACTGCATATTTTTACTGTCTATTTTGTCTAGTTTAAAAAAACTACATGCTATAACTATCTTATAACTATTTTATATTTTCACAGATTTGTACACACTCTGGCAGAGTGGTTAACCCTATGTTCAATTTTGTGGCCATAGAGGCCTTCCCTACCTCAGCACCTAAGGGATATTTAATGAGAAAACATTTGTTATCATCTGCAAAATGCTGAGTCCCCATGTGGGTTACCCATGCACAATATGTAATTCCTTCCTCTAAAACTCTGATTGTCAAGGCAGAAAGGGTCGCATATTAAACATGTGTTCCCTTTGTCCTATCCATTCATTGAAAGGCAGGATGCAGGATGCCTTGTGTAATGCCTTCTTCAAGCAGATTAGAATATGGGAACCTGGATTTGAGTTGACAAACATTCTGAAGATGACAGGAAATTGCAATAGTACAAACTGCATGAACTGTGCACAAATAGACAATAGGAAGAAAGACTTTAGGATTAATTCTTCAGGGTGGAATATACTATTAAAGAATGTTTAAATTGTGGGACCCATTTTGTGATCTGTTGTTGTTTTTTATTATATAAACTTTTATTGTAGCAAAACAATAGCATTACAAGAAGAATGACAAAAAATAGGATCTACACTAGATCCAATATACATAAAGAAAGATAAATTGAAGAATACAATGAAGATACTTGATCTAACATGTGAAAGAAGTATAGCATCATTAATAATGAAGCTGAGGTCACACAGGTCATAAGCTATACATAGTGAGAGAGCAAAACTAAGAAAGTAACAGGAAGGGGAGAAGGAAGTAAAGAGAAAAGCGGGAAGGAGGAGGGGGAGAAAAGGACAAATAGGAAAAGGAGGAAAAGTAAGAGGAAAGGAAGAGGAAGGGGAGGAGGAAGGCCCGAGAACATGAAAAAGCGAGTGGCGTCCCACAAGAGGAGAGAAAACAAGAGCCATACAGCGAAAAGGTCTGAGGATAAAAAGCTACATTAAGGACATGTGACATAGATGAGAAGCAAAGGAGAAATCAGAATGCATAAGGCACGATCAGCGCTAAGGTGAGTTAGATGGATTAGGTGAAATACCCGCCTAACTAGTGACAATTATCAATGATAACTAGCCAGCAGCAATTATCCAGAGATTAGGATCCAAAGTCCGGTATTCAACATCCAGCGAAACAGACCTCAAAGAGAGAAGTAGGAGTACATGAGGATAAGAAAAGGAAGGAGAAAAATTGCAAGCAAGAGAAAAATTGAAGTGGGAGAAAAAGGAAGAGAGAAAGTAAGAAAAAGAAGAAAAAAATAGGGAGGAAACCAACAGGAAATGAGGTGCGACACACCCAGTTTTGGTGTTTGTGTGGGTGTCATTAAAGAAAACCCAAGGAAGCCAGGTTACCTGATGTCTAGGAAGAGTACCAATGGATACGGCATGCAGTTTTTCTGCCGATTCCCTAGCATCAATCTTCCCATACCACATTGAGAGAGAGGGGGCCAGAGGAGACTTCCATAGTTGAGTGATAAGGAAGTTGGTAGCATTCAGAAGATGGATAAGCAGTGTACGTTGCGGTTTATCCAGTGAAAGAGAAGAGGGAAAGACATAAAAAAGCAAGAGAAGTTGATCCAACAGGAAAGGTTTCATAAAAATATCTTGCAGAACCTTGATCACCCAGGTCCAGAAAGTTTTAATAAAAGAACACTCCCACCAGATATGGAACAAGGAGCCTTCTGCAGTTAGACATCTCCAAAAGAGTGCAGAAATTGAGGGGAATATACTGGCAATGGATTTTTGGGTATAATACCACCTCGTCAGTAATTTATAAATAGATTCCTGCATGGCGGAGTCGACCGCCACAGAAGCAAGGTGTCAAAACAGAGAATACCATTCAAGCAAAGACCAGTTGATAAATAGGTCACGTTCCCATAGAACAACAAATGAGGGCTTGACATAGGAAGATGGTCTAAGTAACAGAGCATAACGTTTAGTTAGCGATTTGGAGGAGTAGAATCCTGAAGTCAAATCAGATTCAAATTTTGTAAGGGGCCGTAAGCAGGTACCAATGAGGAACTGCTTAGAAACAAAATGAGAAAGCGGGAGATGTTGCCATGTATGAGTACGTGAAATGCAGTAAGAGGCACATATATCATCTAAAGAAAGGAACCCAGTAGAAGATAGAAGCATATGTAGGGTGCAGGCCTGTGCTCTCTTCCAAAACAAAAATGAGCTTCCACCCGCACCAGGGGGAAAGGAGGGCCAGCCATATACAAACAGGATGGGAGAAATGAAAGGGGGTAGAGAGAGAGTGGAATTGACGGAGTCCAAATCTCGGCAAAACCCAATCATAATAGGGTGATACTTAATAAAAGGGTATTGAGACCCAGGTTGGAGCCATAATACATTATAAGGGTCTAGAGAGGGAAAGTGCACAGTAAGAGCGCTAACCCACTCTCTGAGGGTATCATAAAAACAGGCCACAAGAGCAGAAACTGTGGCAGCATAATAGTACTTAGTAATATCTGGGATGGCCAAACCTTCCATGGCCCTAGGGGCATTTTGTGTCTACTTTTATTCATACTTGAACTTGGAATAAAATTTGAGGGCAAGACAATGTGTCATTTATGAGAGAGAAAAGGTGCAAATCATCTAAAAATAACTAATAAAGAACTTAGCCGTAGTTTTCCTAAACATGATTAGTTATGTGCAAAAGGAGGAATTAATAACTTTTTAGTGGTAGATATAGGAAATATACTGGTTGCAGGTCCAAGAAGGTTTTTTTCTCCTTATGCGAAGTGGTAACATTTTGGATCTCTAAACACTTTAAGTCCCAAAGATAGAACTTAGTTCCTTTATTTAGTACTAGTTGAATAGCCCGTGTGCACATGCCACAGTGCCACCCAGCAACAGTGCGGTGCAGTCAAGCACAGTAGAGACTGGCCGTGCCACGGCTGATATGGAGCAGGGCTCTCTGAATTCAGATCGTAGTCCTCTCTGTGTACCGGAAGGACTCTGATCTGAATTCGGAGCGCCCCGCTCTGTATCAGCTCTACTGCACA
Source organism: Rhinophrynus dorsalis (assembly GCA_037306005.1). NCBI lineage: Eukaryota > Metazoa > Chordata > Amphibia > Anura > Rhinophrynidae > Rhinophrynus > Rhinophrynus dorsalis. The sequence goes on from CM074718.1 coordinate 104,920,278, forward strand.
TGACGGCTTCTGACAAACTTAGCAGATTATAATATAGGATTAGAAGAATCCAAAATGACCAGATTTGGTAATTGTATTAGCATTTTATAGGAAAAAAACATTTCTGTTAACAACAACAATTCTGTTTTATTAGGTATATGTTGATTGTGTGTTCCAATTTTGACTATTTATATGTACATGCACATAATGTGTCAGTGTACTGATATTTTATTTCTGAGGCTGGAATTTATGAGCGTTATGGAGGAAGAGGAACCTGGTGGGAAGGTGGAGTAGTATGGAGTCTTTCTAATAGGTGGATTGTGGTTATAATCTTTGTTTTATAAATGCATCAGCATAGCACAAGTGATGCCACTGAGCAGTGAGACACTAAGGAACATATATGGTGAATATAACAGTAAAATAGTGTGTTTTGTTTTATTTTAATTGTTAAATAAATGTATATGTTGTGGTTCTTATTTAACCCTTTCCCGACAATGGACTTACCAGGTACGTCCCGCAAAAACTGTCACTTAGTGACAAAGGACGTACTTGGTAAGTCCCGGAAGTAGTACCGGAAGTCCGGGTCTCTGTCCGGCTACACACCTTTAGTGGACTCTGGAATCATTCACTAGTGTTGAGCGAGCGTGCTCGGCCGATGCTCGGATCATCAGGTGTTTTGGTGCTTGCTTGTCTCACTGTCAGATGCAGCAGTTGGTTCAGCTGCTACATCTTCCTCCATTGGGCCATTGCCATAATCAACACTAGAATGCAACTCTTCCTAAATGCTTTTTTTTGTACTGGCGCTGGTGGAACGTTTGGTGGGACCATGACAAACTGCATCCTCCCTGGGAGGAGAGGGATCATCATCATTTATTGTACACACTGCAGCAACCACAGCTGCAGTTAGTTTTTGAACTACCAATTTATTTCCATGTGATGTCTTTCCTTAGCCCACAACAAAATTCTCAATGTTGTCTGCTGACTGTCACTATATATATATTTATTTTATTTATTTATTTTTTTTTGGCCACCCTATCTTATCACTGTCAAAAAAAGAAATACTAAAAAAAATAAATCAACAACATATTTTCCCAGACTTCCCCAGCACAGAAGCAATCACAGCAAGTTCAGTAAGGAAATTGATTGGACCACACTCAGACAGAATGTTGGGGTATTTGAAGTCAACCTCCTTTGCTCCCTTCCTCCCTTCTCACACCCCCAGACACATCAAACACAGATATAATAATAACAACAGCAAGATCAGCAAGCGAATTGGATCCTAGCTGCATGTGTCTTGCCAGTCAGTCACACAAAATTTTGGGGTCAACCTCCTTCCTCCCTTCTTCTCCCCCAGAGTGCCCCCAGACTCTCCTAATACAGAGAACAAAAGTCCTAACTAAAAGATGTCCTCCCTAAACCAAGCTTCAATCCCCCTTTATTTGCCTATCTTCTCTAGCTCAAAAACGTGCTGTTTTCTCCTCTCACAAAAACAGAATGGCATGCTATGAGAGCCTGAAATCCTTTTATATGCCTGAAGCAAAAGTAAAGAAAACTGCCATGTGGTGGGGAAAAGTTCAGTCTTACCACTGATTTCAATGCAATGAGTTAGGTGAAAGTGGTGCTTTTCTCAATAAATTTTTTGGGGGAAGTGCCATTTTTTTGGTTTGAGGTGAAAGTTTTACCCCATCCCTGGTAGTTGGCACAAGTAGCTGACCTGTCCTGATCCCACTAGTACTCTCTTCTTCCTCTGCTCATGACACTATTTTCCTTAAGATTCCTAGAGGTGATGTAGAGCCTGGCCATCATTGGGTCTGAGGAATCAGGGCATCCAGACCCTTTAATGCCGGTAGTGGTCAGTGTATGAAGTCTACAGTATAAAGATTCTTCACTCATGATACAGAAGCTAAACATGTTGCTATCTGTTGTCTGTGTAAGAAGCATGTGAGCAAGTGAAAGGAAGATCCCTCTTAGGCCAATCCTCTTTGAGATTCCACCCGAAGCACAACCACAGGTCTGATTTAGAGACACACCATGTCTGAGGTGCCACAACTAGCACTAGTGCTGTAGATGTGTCATAAAGTGTGAAAATATGTCCTTAATTTGCACTAACAGCTATGGTTCTTGTTGCTGTCCTTCAAATGCCAAACACAGAGGAGTATGACTATGAGCTGGAGATAATGACAAGAGTTGCAGAGTTCCCACATATGCTGCTTCCACCCCATCACCTCTATTGCCACAAGTCATGTTGTTAAAGCAATAAAGTTACACAGTTCTTCTATGTACTGCCAACCCACACTTACTGAGTTTTTAGGAAGGAGTTAAAAACTTCATAGAAATAATAACATAGTTGATGAGGTTGAAAAAAGAAATACGTCCTTCAAGTTTGACCCATGCCAAAAACAACCCTGTTGATCCAGAAGAAGAAAAAAAAAACCCTCTGAAGCCATTTCCAATTTAGCCTCAAGTGGGTAAAAAAAAATTCCTTCCTGACAAATGGCAATCAGATAGTTCCCTGGATCAACAACCTATTTGCATTGAAGCCATCTATCTTATTGTACATTTCAATATTGTTCTGTGCTAGATAGACATACATTTCTTTTTTGAAAGCAGTTGCATTATCTGCAAGTACAAAATCCCAAGGCAACGAATTCCATAGCTTTACCACCCTTACTGTAAAAAAAAGTCCTGTCTATGTTTTAGTCTAAAGCTCCTTTCCTCTAGTCTTAATGGATGACCTCTTGTTCTTAGTTCAGCTCTTTGTGTAAATAATTCATTGGATAGTTCTTTGTATTGACCTTGAATGTATTTGAAATAATCCTGAAGTACTCCTGTGGAAAGGCAAATTTTGCCAAAAATGTTGGTTTCTTCCTTTGTAGAAAAAGTTTTAAGTATGTATGGGCAAACCTTTTTGCCTCAGAAGTGAAATTGGAGAAAAATGGCACATCCAACCCAGTAGGCAATTTTCACGAATAGTGCCAATTTTCCGAAATTGTTTTGCCTAGCTCATTGCATTGAAATAATTGGGAAAACTGAATTTCCTCCTGACCATGTGGCAAGTTTCCCTCTTTTCCCACAGGCATAGCATAAAAAAGGGTGTCAGGTTCCCGCAGAATGCCATTCTGTGTTAGTGAAAGGAAGTGAAAGCACCATATTTTTAAGCTAGCTAGGATAGGCAAATTAAATAAAATTGAAGACTAATTTAGGGAGACTTGTAGGCAAGAAATCTGTTCACCATATTAGGGGAGTCTGGAGACTCTGGGGGATAGCAATCAAGAAAGGTGGTGGTTCCCAATTACTCCAAAATTCTGTGTGACTGTCTACGAAGGCACAAGCAGCCTTGATAAAAGTTTCTTCCTGATAAGGCTGTTATCCCACTCCCTAAACTTACTCCAACTGAAACTTGGCTCTCCCACTGACTCTACTTTAGAGTCAGCAATCTCCTATGGTGGTCTCTCCTTCTCTCATACTCCACCCCCAACTGGACATGGGGAGGTGTAGGAATGCTACTTTCTAAACACTGCCATTACAAACCATTTTATGCCCCCACCTCACTCTGCTTCTCCTCTTTTGAGTTGCATGCTGTCCGTGTCTTTGCTGGTGTCTCTCTACAGGTTGTGGTTATCTATTGCACACCTACTAACACCTATACACCTTCAAACTTCCTTTCTGACTTGGAATCATGGCGTTTTCCTGTCACCAGGCACACTTTCTGGGGGACTTCAACTTCCATGTGGATGATCCCCGGTCTCCTGGGCATCTGAGCTTGACCTACAACAGTGGAAAGATGCTAGTACACACAAGGATGGTCTCTTCCTAGACTTTGTGTTCACTAGAGGCTGTGCACTTTCTGATTTTAATATATCCCCTCTTCCACTATCCGACCACCATCTTCTAACATTCAGCACTGCTTATATATCTTCCGCAATCCCTGCTTCCTCTCCCGCCTCACAAATAACCTAAAATCACTTAATGTCACTACTCTCCAGTCCTACCTGGCTACTGGACTTTCATCCATTCCCAATAACACTAACAGCCTTGTCAAAACCTACAACTCCAATCCGGTCCTCCTCTTTGAAAATGCATGCACTTTTGTCTCTCACCAACACACCCGTAAAACTAATCCACAACCTTGGCTTCCTCCACTCCTGTACCGGTTCAGCTGAATGACTCTAGAGAAAGTTGGGCTCTCTGGCAGACTTTCTGCACCGCAAATTCCTCCTTTCTTGTTTTGTGTTGCATATCAGTCCATCTGGTCCTCTTTCGCATCAGTATGGGTTGCCGGGCGACTGCACATGCGCAGTTCTTACTGTTCTCCCACTTTGTAAATACCCTCCTATCCTCCCTCGTTCCCCTCCTGCCACTCTAGACACTTTTTCACTTGTCACAGAGGAGAAATTGACTAACCTGCTATCCTCCTTTCCCTCCACTACTTACACACTTGATCCGTTCCCCTCCCACTTCATTCAGTCCCTCTCCCCTACACTAATCCCTATCCTATTACAGATTATCTCCGCTAGGCACCTATTACAGGTGCCTAGCGGAGATAATTGACACTGCTATCTCATTCTTTCCACTAATCAACACCATTGCTAAATCCTGCTACTTTCTCTTGCATAACATAGCTAAAATCCATCCCATCCACAGCTAAAATTCTTAGACAATCACTCATCCTTTCCCGCATGGACTACTGTAACCTTCCTCTCTGGCCTTCCTGCCTTCCAACACCATCTTCTTCAATCTGTACAGAATGCTGCAGCATGCATTACCCCATTGTCACCTACGACTGTCCCTGCGCCCCTTTTCAATGGCTGACAATCAAACTCTGGATCTCTTACAAAATTTCACTTCTCTCATTCAAGACCCTTCTCTCCTCTACCCTTTCCTACATTTCCACTCTGATTTCCCTCTATACCCCATCCTCCCACTTATGATAACCCAATGACAGACTTCTCTCAGCTTCTTTTGTGTCAACAGCCCTCTCACATATCAAACCTTTTTTCTATGAGTGCTCCTTACCTATGGAATGCTCTTCTCCCGCCCTGCACTACTGCACCTCTCTTATGATCTTCAAGTCAAGTCAACTTAAACACACTAGAAGGCACTGAGTTTTGTACTCAGGAACCTCACTTCCAGTGTTTATAACCCTGTATTGTCTAAACACTTAAATTGTAAAGTGCTGCGTACACTTGTGGCACTATATAAATAAACATATTCATTAATTTATTATCTCTGTCCTGAGGGTGTGAGAAGGGATCAAAGGAGGTTTACCCCAAATATCCTAACACTTTTGTGACAGAGTAGACACAAGCAGCCCATGACCCAAGTTCCTTGATCTGGCTGTTATCTGTGTCAAGGAAGTCAGGGGACATGAGAAGGGATCAAAGGAGGTTTACCCCCAAATACCCCACAATTTTGTGTGACCAAGTAGAACCAGACAGCTGTGATCCACGTTTCTTCCTGTGACAGGGAAGTCTGGGGATGTGAGAAGGGAGCAAAGAAGAAGTACCCCCAGATACTCATGGGAAAATTCCATGATCTTATTGAAACAGAGGAAAATCTACGGGTTTCTCTATGGGTGGGAATTCCCACTGGAAAAGTGGAAAATCATGCTTTTTTTGTGAAAATTTCCAAAGGAACAAAACAGGATATTTCAGCCATCCCTAGTTACGAATATATACAGAAACTATACATAGTACTTTTACAGAGAGGTAATATATGAGACATTTTCAAATTTCCCATATCTGTTATTTAATACGTGCCACAGTCTCATCTGAATAATTTATAATTGAAATTACATTCTTAATGATCTGACCTTGATCAGAATTTTAGTCCACAATTGAGGGTATTTATCTAAAAGCTGAATTTGTCAAACCAGACAATTATCACTGCAGGAAAACTTTCAAGCAAATATCCAAATAAAAAGTCTTACATATTTAGAAAGTATAAATTATTCATACATTAGTGCTTTCTTTCCCATTCCCCTTGGATACAGTTTTACTGTTAATCTTTAAAAAGCTGCATTATGTTGGTCAAAGCTTCAACAATTAATTCCTTGTTTCTCTGGAAAAATTTTCAAACAAATGAATATTTTAAAATAAACTTCAAATAACATTCTCTGAACAGCTACATCCATACAGTTTTCAAAATGGAGGCAGAAAATTTACTAAATGAATAATCAAAAAAATCTGTATTTGGTACTAACATTGACGTGTACTAAACTGAAGAGCAATCAAGTATATCTGAAGAAAACATATGTTCAGAATACTGTATCTGTGATAAAGAATTGACTATTTTAACAAAAAATTGTAACAAATCAAATAGAGGAAAGGAAGAGAAAGCTGTTGTTGAAACACCAAAACACAAAAAACGTTTCACTGATATGTGATAGAGACAGGCAGGAGATTCCTTAATCAGAGTTTAACTGAGACTGACAGTGATAAACACTGTCATGTATTATTTTGAGATGGACAAATATGGACACAATAACAACTCTGTCATGAACTTTAAATTAACCATTTGAGTGCCAGAAAAGTATTCAAAGCATTGTGCTGCAATGTTTTAGATATCTCTCTGGCACTCAAAGGGTTAACAATCAACAAAACTTTAATTATGTGTTAGGGGCAGAAGGACTGCATGGACATTTTGGTGACAGCAAAGTCATACTACACACAGTGATTGTAGCATGGTTGTTTCAAACAACCCTAAGTCACACTTGCCATCCCCAAGCAGTCCCACCACTAGTACTAGCAGCAGCTTGTACACAGTGTTAGAAGTAAAGAAGGGAGTGATAATATTACTAGTGAGAAGGAAAATTCAGAGACTGAAATTGATTTGTTTGGTGATGCCAAAGAAGCTGGTGGGACTAGCATTAGGGGAATTTTAGGAGAAGTAATGCAGAGCATCCAGATTAGCAGTCAAGGGAGTCCATACCATTCCCCCTGAATCTGGGAGTCCCCTTCCCCCCACGGCATTGTTCAGGTGGTACATCATCCTGAAGAAGTCAAAACTGTTTCCTTAGGGCTTGGGCCTAACACAAGTCTTATAGCAAATTAATGTTTCCTAAGGGCTTGTGACTCTAATAAGTCCAAGTCCTACAAATCAATGTTTCCTTATGGCATGGGCCTAACACAAGTCTAATTTCCTACAAATAATCAGTTTCCTCAGGGCTTGTTGATATAATAAGTCTAAGTTGTACAAATCAATGTTTACATAGGGCTTGTGCCAAACAAGTCTAAGTCCTACAAATCAATGTTTCCTTAAGGTGTGGGCCTAACACAAGTCTAATCTCTTACAACTAATCAATGTTTCCTCAGGGGTTGTGCATCTATCAAGTCTATGTCCTACAGATCAATGTTTACTTAGGGCTTGGGGCTAACACAAGTCCTACTAATCTTTCTGTACAAAATACTCTATCCAGTCAGGTATCAGTCTACCCCACTCTCAGCTTACATCAGGCGGTCCCCCTCTCTGTCATATTATGTAGAATATTTCTTAATTTATATTATTTTTCATTTTTTTTATTTTTTTATTAACTGTCCCCTCAATGCCAGTCAAAAAACCACACAAAACAAATTCCCTGTTCAACTGTTCAACACAGGCACCCTGCTCAGACCCCTTTTATATCATGTCGTATCATGTTTTTTAATTGCATTTAGTTTTTATTTTTTTATTAACTATCCCCCCCAATCCCTGTAAACAAACCACCCAAAAAAATCCCCTATACAACTAATTATTTCCCCACACTTCACCAACACAGGCACCCTCATTCCCCTTTTATACTATGCCTTTGGGAAATAAAATAACATTTGCTATGTGTTGTGGATTTCAATGGAATGATCTAGGAGAAAAAAGCAGAAAAACTGCACTTTTCTAGGGAAATTATTCACCATGCTGGAAATGCCATTATTCACTGATTTTGGATCGAAACAGAAATATTCACCCATCCCTATGTATTATCTTTATTAGCTCAAAAAAGTGCTGCTTTCTCTTTTGCTCACAAATACAGGATTGCATTCTTTGAGAACCTGACATATATATATATATATATATATATATATATATATATATATATATATATATATATATACAGGGCTCAAAATTTCCACTCGCCACTAGCCAATGGCAAGTTAAAATTTAGCCCTGGCGAGTAGAAATTCAGCCCTGGTGGATATGTTATGGCTTACAGTGGCAAGTAACTTTTCAGATCTGGCTAGTAGCAAAGGACTTCAAATTATAAGCCCTGTATATATATATATATATATATATATATATATATATATATATATATATATGTCTGAGGGAAAAAAGATAAACTTGCCATGTGGTGGGGATAAATTCTTCCTTTCCATTTATTTCAATGCAATTAGCTAGGGGAAAAACGGGGCTTTTCACAAAATATTTCCTGCTTGGCGAAAAGTTACATTTTTCTCTTGTTTCTCATTTGAGGCAAAAACTTTCACCCATTTCTAGAAAGGAGTGGGCCGGTTTAACACATCTGCCCTCATTAAGCACATGCAATTGAACCACTCTAACATGCTTGTAAATCATGTGAAACCCTCTTCCCAAAAATGAAATTGAGTACGGTTGTAATTGTGCCCCTCTCCAAAAGCACAATAAATATGGGAGAAAAACCCATAGAAAGTCAAGTAAATCATCACCAGCCAGAAAGATTAATGATGACAATAACATATGCATCTTCTTCTTTGGTTAGGCTCTGGGTGTGGGAAAATAAATTGTTGTTATAACTCCAGTAGCCTCCAGGTCCTTTTTCTCCTCTTCATCGGTACCATTATTGCTGTCATTGCTACCACCACCAGCTAGCAGCTCGCCTGACCACTGACCACATATTATATTGTGGTGGAGTGCAATCATATGCAAGGAATCAGGGAAGATCTGCAGGCAGTCCATTTAGCAGGGAGTGTTCATTAATATTACTGAGATTTGTGTCACCGACCACCACCACCCAGTCACTTGTATTTAGTAGAATGCACAAAAGCCATATTGACTGACATAGCAGCACCTGATTTCTTGGGGATGATTTAATATTTTCAGCATAAGCATCAAGGTGGTGATTTTAGAGAAGATGCAGGAAGATGCAGGATGCAGGAAGAAAGCCCAACAAATCATATCCAGCACCCACTCTTTTTACACAGCCAAATCTACCCCAGTAGCAGCATGTAAGTGCTTTAATCTGCTCTCTGCTTCCTACCCTCCCTTTTATCTGACACTGCACTGTCCTGTATAGCCCCATCCATTGGATTCCTACCCCTGACACACTATAATCCCTCAAAAATGCATTTGTTTACCCTGTTTCCTAAATATATTAGAATCTAGGTTAGGAGAGTGGAGATCAAAGCTCTGTCAAATTATAGGGCACCTCAACTGCCATTCAAATTTTTTATTTTAATGATGGTATTTCAAAATTGTGTGCAGATTTGAATGTAAGGTATGATGATATGCAAAAAATATTCAAATCAATGTAAGTCTTTCCTTCCTCAATTTGCATATGTCCTGACACAAATAAATTGTAAGATCCATCACATAAACTTTTTGGGTACAAAAACATCTAATACATAGGAGACTGTGTAAAATATAGTTCTTGTTTTCCATCAGTTTCACTGTTTCTTTGACTCATGGAAAGCAAGTACTAAGAATAGTTAAATTGTGACTGAGTGCATTATAGGTGAATCTGGCTGTTCTGCGCATCCATGCTGATGTATTAAAGACTCCCTTAAACCCTTATTACAGAGGGTGGATTTCCCAGTCAAGGGTGTCTGCTCCTCCCCACTGGGGGTATAACCAGCCCTGTTTTAGTGAATGTAGTGCAAGGGAAAGAGATATAAAGAAAACACCCAGGAGGAGAGCCCCAACAAATATATCTATGTCTATACCTATTTATATATTTTCTCTTCTGATGAAATGGTCAGTGGTACTATGAGACATGTTAAAAGGATAGATTCACAATAAAAGCAGCTCCAATTAATATTCATATTATTTGGTCCATAGAGAGTGTAATTTCCATACTGTCAGAGTTGTATTTCAAGAGTAATTGAATGATAAATTATCCCCCTCCCACCCCTTTTACTCATGTAACACTGCTCACTTCAGTGCAGCAAGACTGTCCAAATTGATCGCAGAGAGAGACAATCTTAAGTGAGTATAAGGAAAAACCTGTCAAGGAGAGCGGGGTTTTCTTTATGCTCACAGTAAGAGGATTGTCCCTGGTCAAGGGACCAGATTCTACATCTGGGGGAGGTGGCTTACACAAGGTAAAAGGGGAGGGAGGGGGACACTTTACCTTTCAATTACTTTTGAACTATAAGTCTGACAGTATTGAAATAACATTCTCCATGGCCCAAATACTATATAGATTAATTGTAGCTGCTTTTTTGTGACACATTACTATCCTTTTAAGAGTAGTTTTTAATTGTTTTTAGTGAATAAACAGCCAATTTTGGTTTTATTAAGGTCTGTCAAAACATTTCTTTCTTTTATTTTGTGGATTATCCTGTGCAACTTCGTATGTGGTCATGTTACAGAGAAGACCGGCACTCATATAACCTGCTGGTTACACACAAATTATCCGAGTATGGTTTTATGACTACTTCTGGTTGACACAATATTTAAATTGCTTTCTGTTGGGGCTCTCCTCCTGGTTGTTGTCTTTCTGTGTTGTTTTCAGTAATGCAATTTGGAATACCATGGGTTGGAGTGATTGAGCAAAATGATCCAGAAATCTGTTTGGGAGCAGTGCCAATATCCTTCACGTGCTTCACTTTCTACTATGCTTCTGAGTAGAATGGTTAAAATGTGAATAACAGTCTTTTCTAATTGAATATTCATCTTTACACATCAAATCTACTGCTACTTTTCTCCCTTGTCTTTGTTTTTCCTTTTGTTCAATATAAGGGAAGAAGATGGACCACACACCTGCTCCCTTTCCGTAACCAGGCAGCCAAGAGCCCTCCCAGGCCCCTGTCTGATTCTACACACTGGACAACAACGTGTTCTAATTATACCAGCAATGGATGGGTTAAGTTACAAGTAAAAAACCATCAGAATCTGCATTCCACCCCCTCTGTCCTAACATGACCTAAGATTAACTGATTAATTGACATATTTTAGCCTCGGTAGCAAAGGAGGGATTATTGATTTCAAAATAAAATATAATTTTATTTAAGGTCAAAACAGACTTAAATAAAATGTGGCAGATATACATCTCTCCATTCCCCATCTCCATCAGAATGGAAAGTGTTTTAGAAATAATATGTAATCCCAGGACTCTTTGAATCCCAGGACATTTTGTTCCCTCATTCAAAGAATTAAATGGAAAAAAGTATAAATATGGTATACATTCACCAAAATTTTTAAGCAGTATTACATGAAATACATTAGTACGGGGTCCAACATCCCATTGTAAATATTTGTAATATAATAAATTAACATGATGGTTTTACTTTCCCCCCATACTAACTTATCAAATGTCAGAGGAATGCGTCCTCTAATCTTCACTGGGAGAAGCAGTGCTAAAAAGATAAATATAGGGTATGAAGCTCCCATATTAACCTATGTGCCAAGTAGTGGATCCAGGACACCTTCCTCTGCTCTACCACTATATTCATTTACAAAATCTCCATTTTTTCATTTAATTCATTAAGAAGAAAAGTTCCCTCCATTTAATGAAAAAACAATGATATGTCCCAGCAACCCATATTATTTTAACATACTCTACATCCTATTCTGATCAGGATTGTGAGAATGCCTTAAATAAAATTGAATGATAGTTTAAATAAATAAACAAATCTGTTAAACCCCCCCCCCCATTGCTGGTTCAGTTATTATGGGCCAAAGTGGCAACAGAGGGGTTATTCACAGATTAGAATAGAGGAGATGACAGCCAGGTGTATTATTTATAAGGTATTTAATAATTTATTTAATGTAATGTTCATTAACTCTCTCAGACATTGAGTTTTCAATGCATTGTGAAATTTCATGGCAACTGAAAGGTTAATGAGGATGTTTGTGGGGGCTAGATGCACACAGGGTTCAGAAAGGGAAGTAGAAATGGCCATACACTACCTGTTGAGCCTGCATGAACTAGGTGTTCAGAAAAAGGCATATATTGCCTAATTTGTCTACATCTGTGTACCATTAGCACTAATGATTATGTCATCTTACATTAACAAGCCCACCTGCCTGCTTCAGGTCCGTAGAACCACACATACTGACTACCCAGCCTTATCCCACTGCCTGGTGCTAGGTAGTTATATATTTTTAAACTGGTATTTATGCCTATCAATGTTATGCAATATGCATAAATATTTGAATGTTTCAGTTCCAAGCAAGTGCTTAACAGTAAGGTTATAAATATGTACATACATGCACATATGTGCGCACATACAAGATCTCACAGTGCCACAGTGGGCACATGATGCAAAGTTTATTCTGAAATAATGAACACAGATACCCAAAATATGTTGAATGATGAGATTTAAGGTTTCTATTTTATTGCTTTCAGATCCACTCCAGACAAGTTTTAATGAGTTTTAATTTTCTCCTTTAAGCATCTAGGAAGTACATTGTTATTCAGCCATTCATCTTTGTAAGTTTTATTTCTACTTTGAAAAGATTAAACACTGACAATGATGTAGCCTCAAAAGAAATTCATGACTTTCATTTTTATTACATTAAAACAACTTGTGATTGTGCTTTTCGTGACTTTTTCACACTAGCATTGGCAGTGTTTCCTAGGGCTTCTATTGCTCAATGTCTTTATTGTTTCACAAGTTGCAATGAGTCTGAGAGGAAAATATAATTGATCTTAACAGTATTTTACAATATATATAATATTTACTTTTTAAAACGTGATCAAACAGGAAGACAACATTTAAGTACTGTGCAATATATTAATATGTATATAGTATTTTAGTCTACCAGTCTCATGCTTGTTCTATGGCTAATACTGTACCACGTTTTACCTATTTAATAATTTTGACTCATTCAGTGAAAATGATTTTCAGTTTATTTATGATTTCTAATAATCTATAATCATTGTTTATATAATACATTTTATGGTTAAAATGTTTTGCCTAGGGAAAAGCCCTGGCCCAGATGGGCTTTCACTGAAATATTATAGAACCTTTCAACATATATTAATCCCCCGCATGAAACTAACCTTCGATGCGATACTTCAGGGAGCTTCCTTTCCCAAACAGACTTTAGAAGCTCACACAGAAACGAGGCGCAGGATCAGGAACACCACGAAAGGGCAACTGATAAGTGCCTAAGAGCCAGTATAAAAAGGAACATCCTGGGCGGGCCAATCAGCCTCCTCCAATGCAAAGGTAACACAGTAAAAGATTGACAGGGAATCACGGGGACCGTGATACTGTGTCTGCCTCCCTAGTAGCACTGGGCTCACTCTCTCTGGGAGTTGCAGTTACTCTCTGGGCATTGACCATTAACCCTTTAGGTACCTGGTGCTTCCAGGTAAGAGCACTACCATTCCTTACTGCAGAGCCTTGGGCTCAAGATCCAGCGTTGCATCTACCACCTAGCAGGTTGAGGGGACACTGGTTGCGTTCCTATTACTTACCGTATATCAATCCACCCCTAGCGTTCTAGGGTTATTCAGTAGCAGTTGCCTAGGTCTCCTGTAACCCTTCCTGGGTTAGTCTGCATATACATGGTTGCCTCTTGCCAGCGGTCTAGGGCCTTGGTCAGAGTTGCCTCGCTCCAGTTGGTTCAGTACCCAGGCGTCTGGGTTGTACCAGTCCTCCACTAGTGGACCTCATGCCACTGTAGTCCTGTTGTCGTTTCTGGACTGTGTACCCTTTACCTTGCCGGTTCTGTCAGAGGCCTTCACTGTCAGTTGGTTCCCAGTCCATTCCGATTGCCCATACGGGTTCTGGTACCCAAGCGTCTGGGTTGTGCCTATCCTGATTACCTATTCTGGTCCCTATTGCTGTAACTCATTGTATATATTTACCTGTTCTGTATTTTGGGTATTTAGGCCTACATTCGTGTATTAAAGTTATTCTAATAAAGTTATCTTAACCTTACCTTTCTGTCTGAGTGTTCATCAATAAACCGTGACACAGAGATACTAGGGACTTACTGATCAAATTGGACAATTTTCCAGTTGGCAACTTCATTACATTGGCAACCTGTGATTTATAATCACTATAAACCTCAAGACAACACAAAATGGGTTTGAAAGCAGTACAATATTTTCTTGACAATTATACAAACATTAGTGACACTTTTAAGAATCTTGTACTAAGAATACTTCACTTTATACTGTTACACAACTATTTTGTGTTCCATAACCATTTCTACCTGCAGGTCCAGGGAACAAAAATGGGGGCGACCTATGCCCCCATGTATGCCAATATATACCTTGGATAGTGGAAACATACAACAGTCATTAGCAACACTCCTCAATAATGGAACAGTCATATTCTGACCTGGCATAGGTATATAGATGACTTCTTCATCCTATGTGATCATGAAATCAATAGCCTCCAACAGTTCATTGATCATCTGCACAACAACACTTTCAATATGAGACTCACGTTGGAACCTAATTCTGAACAAGTCAATTTCTTCGATGTAAGAAAGGCTCGGATGGCCTCTTGTACAATGAACTATTTATAAAAAGTGCAGGTACTAATAGCATTCTACATGCTGGTAGCTTTCACCCAAAATCTGTGATTACGTCTGTGCCTACTGGTGAATTTTTATGCATAAGACGCAACTGCTCAGATAAAGCCACCTTTGAGATAACAGTAGGAGAACTGTCAACAAGGTTATAAATTAGAGGCTACAGTAAAACCATTATCAAAAAGGCCAAGAAGAAAGCTACCAATACATCAAGAAAACTGCTATTTCAAAATAAAACTCAGCAATCTAGAGATAAAACTATCCAATTTGTGGGCACTCACCATAACCAGTGGAATGATATGGTTAACCATCACGGTTCCCGTGATTACCTGTCACTCTCTGCTGTGGTGTGTTCCTATTGGTAGTACCTGTTATGCCCGCCCAGTATGGCCTTTTTATACAGGGCCTTTGGCACCTGTCAGATGCCCTTTCGTGGTGTTCCAGTACCAGTGCTTCCGTTGCTGTGTTCCTGTGTACCGATTTGGCTTGTCTGACTATTCTCCTGGTTCCTGCTCCGTGTATGACCCGGTCTGGCTGACGTTCCTGCTCCGTGATTGATCTGGCTTGTCTGACACTCCTGCTCCGTGTATGACCCGGCCTGGCTGACGTTCCTGCTCTGTGATTGATCCGGCTTGTCTGACGCTCCTGCTCCGTGTATGACCTGGCCTGGCTGCCTTTCCTGCTTGGTTCCAGTTTCCTGTGATCCGGCTCCAGTGAGACTTCGTCTATGTCGCTTGTCAACATTGTGTACTGTCAGACTTGTGCCTCTTTTTGCTGACCTCCCACTTTCTGAGCTTGTTGCCTCCATTACCGAGCCTGTCCATTAACACTTGCAGTGCTTGTTGCCTCAGATTTAGGGCCGTCCGTTAACACCTGCTGAGCCTGTTGCCTCCGTTACCGAGCC
Source organism: Rhinophrynus dorsalis (assembly GCA_037306005.1). Classification (NCBI taxonomy): domain Eukaryota; kingdom Metazoa; phylum Chordata; class Amphibia; order Anura; family Rhinophrynidae; genus Rhinophrynus; species Rhinophrynus dorsalis. The sequence continues at coordinate 104,935,822 of CM074718.1, forward strand.
ATCTCGCTGACACTTGCAGTACTTGTTGCCTCAGATACTGAGCTATCCGTTTACTCTTGCTGAGCTTGTTGCCTCTGTTACCGAGCCTGTCCATTAACCCTTGCAGAGCTTGTTGCCTCAGATACCGAGTCTCTCCATTAACACTTGCTTAGCTCTTTGCCATCCTTACCGAGCCTGTCCGTTACTCTTGCAGAGCCGTGGTGATTTCCGTTACTGTCTACCTAATACTCATACCATTCACACGATCTGTTAACACACACCGGAAGGGTGCTACTGGCTCTGGTCCTACTCAGCTCTAAGCAGTGTTGGGGTATCCGTTTGCGCACCACAGGGTGCTACTGGCTCTGGTCCCGTTCAGCTCTGGCAGTGTGGGTATCCGTTGATGCACCAAGGGGTGCTGCTGGCTCAGGTTCCATTCAGCTCACACAGTGTCATTAACCCATTCAGCACCACGAGTGCCATTGGCTCTGATCCCATTCAGCTCACGCATTGTGGTTATCTGATTAAGCACGGCAGAGTGCCCTTGGCTCTTGTATTTAGTGGCTCTATCATAAGTGGTTGGTCTTGCAAATCTCCAGTCCTTGAGGACTACTGTTTGGACTCACTACCAGGTGCTTCCACCTTGCACCGCAGTCTCTGGCTGCTCTTATCCACTACTGGGCGTTGTCTTACACACCACATCAGAGACTGATTATTGCATTGGACTTAACCCTTGCTTTACTCTGTTCCATTGTTTGTACAGTATTGCTCCTTACCCATACTATGTCTGCTATATTACCATATTGCCTGCAGTTACGTGTAATTACCTATTTCTGCCCTTAGGGGGCCGTGTTCCTCATTTGTTCTCAATAAAACTGTGTTTTATTTTTTACCTCTGGTCTGAGAGTCTGAATAACCGTTACATTAACATATTAACAAAACACTGGGGGATTCTTTTAAGTGATCCAGATATAGGTGAAGCCATTGGTAAAAAAACACAGATGAACAGAAGGAGGTCTCCTAACCTACAGGACTAGTCAAAAGTTTTTATATGACCAAAAAGAAAACAGTTCCACCAGCTATCGGCACATATGCATGCGGGCGATGTCTGATATGTCCACTGATAAAAAAATTACCAGAGAAAAGGGACAGGTTTGGTAAGTGGCATAAAATACTGGATTTTGCCAAATTCAAGACTACAGGTGTCATCTGTGCCATTTGATGCCCCTTTACTTTACAAGGGCAAAACATTTAGAAAATTAAAAACAGGGATCAAAGAGCATTTAACACACATTCAAAATGTCCAAAGAGATATATCTAAAAAGAAAAAAACTAACCAGTTTAGAGAATCACTTTATGAAAGAACATAACTCCAAAACTAATGGAGTGGAAATACATGTCCTCCAAAAGATATCTCTGAGAATAAGAGGTGGAAATATAAACAGCAAATTATCAAGAGCCGAAAACAAATGGATATTTCTGCTCAATATGTCACCAAGAGGTCTCAATGAGGGCATGAGACTGGCAGCTCATATTTAAAAACACAATGGCGCTGTTCAGCTACCTGAATGATGTAGCTATTTGAAGAACCTGAAGAGGCCCATCATCTAGATTTATTTAGGAGGATTTGTCATATATTCCTGTTACCTGCTTATATGGATGTTTATATACAATGTATTATACATTATCTTTTACATGAGGATTTATATATACAATTCTCTATGCCTTTTAAATTTTATTTACATACACTTTTGTGTCAATTTTTGGTGTCTTTGGGGTTAATGGTATTGACTCTATCAAGACAACGTATTACTTGTATGATGACTGTACTCTGACCAATTAGAAGACAAATACCATGTTTTCAAATAAACCCCTCCCATTCAAGGCAGGGGTTAAAGTATAAAACTGGCCAAATGGAGCCGGATTTTTAATATGGTGCAACATTTCCCAGCACAATATTACTTCTTCTGAGGGCTGTAGTGGAGAAATAGGTAGTGCTACAGGAACATATACCTTGAAAAATGTGTTAGCATGCACAGTGCATTTTTCCTTTGTCCACAACACTTACTTGCTGCTTAAGTGACACTGGCACATATTCAGGATGATGTCAAGTGATTAAAAATTAAAGTACAACCTACAATGTGGCAGATGTGTAGGGTAGTGGTGGTGGGGGACTGGCGTTGTGTGATTGGGGGGGCCTTGACAAACTTCATCCACCTCGGGAGGAGAGGGATCCTCGTCATTTATTGCACATGCTGCAGCAACGATTGCTGCAGTCAGTTTTTGCTCCCACACCCCTGCACATCCTCCACCTTTCCACCTCTTGCTTGTGCATTTGTTAGACTAAACTACTTGTGTTTTTTTACTTTCTAAAGTACACAACTGGTGGAGTGTGATGCCTTGCCTTGGCCCTCAACAAAGTTCTCAAGTCTACTTCAGTCACAGAGCTCTCATTCAGCTGTCTAATATATTTGTTTAATTATTTATGTTTTTTATTTTTTATTTATTTTTTTAAGTTGTCCACCATATCTTATCCCAGTTAGTCCCCTCCAAAAAATAACTAAACAACAAAATGAACAACTTATTTTCCCACGCTTCCCCAGCACAGAGACAATAAAAGTAAAATCAGCAAGCAATATGGACCCCAGCTGCCAGTGTCTTGCCAGTCAGTCACACCAAATTTTGGGATATTTTGGGTCAATCTCCTCCTTCCCTTCTTCTCCCCCATCGTGCCCCCAGACTCCCCTACTACAGAGAACAAATGTCCTACCTAAATGATTCCCTAAAACTAAGCTTCAATTCACCTTTATTTGTCTATCTTCTCTAGCACAAAAACATGTTGCTCTAAACTCTCACAAACACAGAATGGCATGCTGTGAGAGCCTGCACCCCTTTATATGGCTGTAGAAAACTTTAGTGTGGTGGAGAAAAATGGAAAAAATGCACTTTTTGCGGGAACTTCTTCGCCAAGCGGAAAGTGCCGTTTTTTGCTGATTTTAGTTTGTATCTCTGAGGGATTATGGTCTGGTGATAATAAGGGATATATTTATTTTCTTTTTATTAGAACATTTAAATCTCCCTGAAGTGATAACAATATACCCAATGTTAAATAAAAAAGATATTCAATAATCTAAATAGACAATTCCCTAAAATTATATTACCACCTACCCGGACGATCACTAGCTGGATCAACCCCTACCTGTATAACCGGGCAGCCGCTAGTAATAAATAGCAAACTGCACTAAATGATGGTCCTGCAGCAGGGGTCCAGCGTGATCATCTGGATCCCTTACAACATTAATGTAAACAAATATAAAAGTGATCACCCACATGCCTACAATATCTTTTCAATTATTGCAGAAAGTGATTTTATCCCTAGTTGAATATAATTACAAATTTATGCAAAAAATGAAATAAACAAATAACTAATCTAAAGGAAAACTATCCGGACCACCATTCACCTAAATGACTAAAAGTGTCACCAGTAGGCAATGTACACAAATCTCCACCAGCTAACAGTCATGCAGAACATGATCTCCGGTGTACTCATCTAGATTGCTAGCACCAAAAATTGTAAATAAATATTATAATCCCCTCAAAAAATATCATATCAAAATGTGCAAATATATATCTTCCTTTAGAGCAAAGTCCAGGTCTATAAGGGATCAACAATAATACACAAAAAACAATATCATTATGAGACAGTACAATAACCTAATGATATTATAAAGCTTATACTACAGTAAATATCCAACAAATAATCACCCATTGGGCAATGACCACCCTACACGAATGAAGCACTTCTAGCAGGATAATATCCACATCTAAACCAGCACCATAAACATCATATACAAGGGGTCATATTCATTTATTAAGATTAATATAAATAAATAAATATACATATATTTTGGTCCTTCATGTTCCCAAATCTCCCATATCCATTTAAAAATAAATCAATTAGAGGGTTCTGATTAGAAACGAGGATATTTAAGCATGCTTGTTTGGCTGCAGCATTCATTTACTTTTTATCAAATTTGGCTTGTGAGCTTTGAAAAACATTCTGGAAACCACAAAACGAGTTAGTGCTCAAGTTTTTTTAACCCATTAACATCCATTGACCGTCACGGTTGTCCGACACTTAAGGACCAGTGACAGTTCTGGCACATCATGGAATTCAGGGCTCCCCGTGGTCCTCAAGTGCCGGCCACATGTGCACACTACGGTCATTAAGGGTGGTATTTTTTATGTATGTTTTAATAAATTTATATTAAAGTTCTGAAGTCTTGAAGTCCATGTCTCAGCATTATTGGAAGTAATATGAATGGAGACGGGTTGGTTCTCTCCGTATGAGTATTTGTCACACTGTCTGATACCAGCCGTCTGACCAATACATTATGTGAGTAACATTTTTATTTTCTGAACACTGTGTGTGAAGGTATTTCACTATTAGTCAATGTCTCTTTGTTTCTGGGATTGTGGTGCTGCTTGAGAGAGTGTGTTTGAGAGAACAGCCACTGATTATTATATTGAATTTGTCTTCCTGAGTCTGGGGACAGTACTTTTGTGAGTACGTCCCTATAGGTGTTAGTAGTGGACAAGCATTTGAAATCATTTGATATACACAGACACACTCCTGCTTGTTCTCCCCCCTTTTTTGTTCCTTTATAGATAATGAAAGGACTGGGAACAATGGGAACATCTGGACTCACATCAAACACCTGGCATAACTATAACCAAACACCATGATGCTTTGGAGCATGAACTTCCAAGGCAGGTACCCAGGATCGTTCCCCTCGACCATAGCCTTTCCAGTCCAGAAGATACTGGAGATTGCCCCGATCTAGTAGAGAATCAAGGATTTTCTCAACCTCTATCTCTTGATGCTCATCAATCTGAACCGAAGGTGGTGGCAGTCGTGTGACTGTGGAAAATTGGTTGTTCACAATAGGTTTCAGTAGTGATACATGAAATACATGCAGAATCCTCATGGAATGAGGAATATCCAACATGAAAGATGTTGGAGATAGTCACTTTCAATGCAAAACGACCCAATGAAGCAGATGTTTGGTGGACAGCCAAACTTTATCACCAGGCACCAGAGCAGGAGGTCAAGAATAATGCGTATCCACTGCCCATTTAAAACAACCCACCAAGGACTTAAGGCACTGTTGAACAGTGGAGCAGTGGGCTTGCAGATCATCCACTCAACACTCTGGGGGAAGTCATTTTCACTTCACTCTTTACTTCAGCATCCAGAAATTCTCACTCATGCCATTTAAAGCACTGGAAATTGCACTTAAAGTTTTAACAGGATATCGTTACCTGAATCGTGTGCTTTGTTGGTTACTTAATTCATAGTTAATGAGATCAGATAATAGTTAAATGTATTATTTTCAAAACTTTATCCAAAATTTCCAATGCTTTTTATAGCATGGGTGACAACTTTTGAATCAGTTTTTGGCCATTTGATTTCCACTTATTTTTCTGAAGTAATTATTTTAGTTTAATGTTTTGTTCAGAAGAGCGAGCTTCACTAGCACAATCAACTTTTCATTGAAATGCCTTATTCAGTTGAACACATATTGCATGCATAATCAACAAATGCTTATTTGTATTTTTTCAACTTTTCTTTCTAGAGTATGCCTTTTTCTTTGTTAAAAGACTCTCCAGATCTGCCCAGCACAGCACATAAAGAGCCCTCTCTGCGGGCACTAGATGATGAAATTCCCAGGTATGACAAGGAAGTGTGCACTTGATTAATGAAAGCAACTCTTTGAATTATTCAGACACTAAAAAACAACCCTATACTATACATACACAAATTTCTTCTATGCAAAATGCCTGGAAAATGAATAAGTCCTCCCCAAGATCCTTGTGGATACCTGTCAGATACATTGCCATGATGGGGAAGAAATGGTTAATTTTTCTTTTAAACCAAATTCTCTAAAAATTTTGGCTTTAAAGTTAGGGTTTAGCATACTAGAAAGAATGTATTCCTCATTGCTTTTAATTGACACTATGTTAGGATCTTGCTCAAAATATGCTAACGTATCCTTGACCAGCTGGTGAGTGTCCGTTTTTTCTGCAGTAAATTTTTCAGTTGAAGAATTTTGCTAATTCCTGCCACCTGCTTGACTATCCAACATGGTTGCCTCCTCAAATGGATTCAGCAGCTAACATTCATCACACATTAGGTGAGATTGAACAGATGACAAAGAGGATTCCTTCAAAGCCTTCCAGATTTGCATTGTGCATTTGTTAATAGCCTTATTCTGCTTGTACAAGTCCTCTAGCATGTACAAAGTGGAACTCCACCTGGAAGAGACCTCCATTTTCAGCTGGTCGTGGCTGGGACAGGTTGTTAAATTCTTTGAATATAATGCATTGGAATGCATTGCATGTACTGTAGAAGTGGCTAAAATGGGCAAAGATTTTTGCAATAGTGAACATCTTTCTGAGGATTTGGGATTCTGTCAATAAATTAGCACCATGTGCAAAGCAGGGAACGTGCATCATAACACCCATTCTCAAGGCAGCAAATAAGTTGGAGCCATTATCAGCAGACACAAAACCAGCTTTCAAGGAGTGGGATACAATCCATTCCTTTATCACATGCTCTAGTTTACTTTATATATCAATGGCTCTGTAGGACTGTCTCTCAGAACTCTGCATGCACAAGTTGGCTACCAATGGTATGGGTTATCAGGCTGCTTCTGTTTTTTTAATCACATTTTCAGAACCACAGGCAAGATTATGGGCTGTCACCTGATGCTGTAAACTAGCAGTGTTGTCCACTGCTGGTGGGTGAGAAACCCAGTGACTAGTCACATTCATACAGTCTGTACTCTGCTTGTTCACATATCAGTTGTCGAGTGGATTTTATTACAGTTTGAGCTTTCCACCACTTTGCCCACCACAATAACAACCTGCTTGTACAATTCAGGCACAGCCATTCTGGAAAAATTACTTCGGCTTGGGATATGCCAGCGTGGAGTTACACATGATATCAGTTCTCTAAATCCTTGGTTTTCAGCAAAAGAATACAGCAGCATATCCACTGCCAACATTTTGGCATCCTTGCCATTCCACAGATGTACTTTGGGATTGTTTTTGTGAAGTTTTTGACTCCTTCCAAAGAACTCAGTAAGTGTGGGTTGGCAGCATATGGCATCAGAACCCTGCAACTTGATTGTTTTGACAACATGACTAGAAGAAGTTACAGAGGTGGAGGCAGAATGTGCTGGCAGTCCATGACTCTTGCCATCTCCTGCAGCAAACTCGGAGTCATGCTCCTCTGCAGCAGGAGTCAGAGGTGCTATTTGGAATGAACTAAATCTTGGCATACTCTCAGACACATCAACATCATTACTTCTATTATGTGCCCCAGAGCCACAGGAACTTTTTGGAGTGCTTATTTTGCTGCTAGTTGTGGCACCTTTGACCTGTTGATCGTGTGTTTCCTAGTCATTCCTGCTGTTGTGCTTCAGGTGGGATCTCACTGAGGAGGATCCCAGTTTTAAGCCTGCTTCCCCCTGCTCACAAGCTTTTGTTACATAAACAACAGATAGTAACATGCTTAGCTTTTGGATAGTGAGGGAAGTATCTCCATATTGTAGACTTCACTTTCTCAGGTTTCTGAGGATCTTCTTCTACTAGGGCTAGATTTTGCTGCAGTTGTACAACTACTGGGTGTGAGAGGTGATGGTGTAGAGGCACTAGTTTAGGTTTTGGATATTGATAACTTGTGTTGTTGCTGCTGGTTACTCAACACTAGTAGTGTGTGTGGTTGAGTGGGACTTGGAATTGAAAGAGGTGATTATGCTGATGACTACTGTCAGGATGAATGTGTATTTTTGAGCATGTTTGCTTGTCCAGGATCAGACTTTCCAACTGTTTTCGCAAACAGTTTATAGAGACACATTGCACCTTTTCAGTTGTGGTAGATCGAGTATTTGTCTTTCAATTAACTTTCGTGTCATGTCATCATCTCTCTCACTCTCAACTTCATCTCTATTTGAAGAAGAGAAGGATGCTGGAGGGATATATTCTAGATCCACATCATCAGTCGTCATTAGGTCATCCTCAGCATCGCCTACCACTTTTTCCCTTATACTTTTATATTCCTCTAGGTTTCTAGGTCTCAAACTATTTCTTTTTACTTTTACATTGTTTGCTACTACTTTCAGGTATTTGTGTGCGTGTTTGTCTCACTGTCAGATGCAGCAGTTTGTTAATCTGCTACAACTTCTTCCATTATGCCATCACTAGAATGTCACTAGAATATCATTGTTTTCACATGGAATATTAATAGTATTGGTCCTAGTGGAGGGGAACTTTTGGTGGGATTTTGACAAACTGCATCATACTTGGGAAGACAGGGATCACCATTATATATTGCACATGCTGAGGCAACCATGACTGCAGTCAGTCTTTGGATTTTGGACTACCACTTTACTCACACATCCCTTCACTGCTACTACTGCTTTTCCTTCCCCTACCCCTTGTGTGAAAGGGGGAAAAATCTGAAGAAATATATAGCAGAAATACATGCTTATGTTTACAGTGACTCTCAAACTAGTTTAAAGAATTACTAATAAAGTGTTTAAACTCATCAATGATTACCCCAGTATTTCTAATTAAGCATGATCATCAACTCCTTGACTAATGTATTCAAATCTCTCGTTGACATAATAATTTGATAACAATTTGTGATAAACTCATCCCCCCCCAAATCATCCATGTATAAATCTTGGAGAGTGACATTAAATTGCTTTTCTGCAATCCAGTGACCATAGCATGAGACATTAGAATAAAAGTAGTGTAATTTGCTTATGGTTAATGAATCAGGTTTTTTGTTTACCTCGGACCCCTGTGGCAGGGCAAACTAGGCACCAGCACATTGTTTATAACATACTCACATTCCTCATGTAACCCTTCCTCCATTACATTCAATTTTTTCTTGAACAGGGAAAAAAAACTTTATCCTATAATATACAAACATATTGCTTAACTCCTTGGGTGCAAGGAGGTTGAAAACCATTCTGACAGTCTCTGCAAACCTCTCTGGTACTCAAAGGGTTAAAGCACCTCTCTAGCATTCACTGGGTTAAATAAACTGACTAATAAAGAGCCATATAAACAATTTAGGAGGGAGGAGGAGGGAGGTTTAGGATTTATGTCTCCATAAATACAAATTATAATAGTTGGAGTGGTCAGTATGGTATCCTTTTGAAAGGTCGCATGCAAAAGAACATGGGACCATTTAAGAAGTTAACCATGTCACCTGGATTAAAATGGCAACATGACAATCTCATGGTGAATGACAGTGTGAGATTGTTATGTCGCCTAGTGAATGGTCGCCTAGAATGCTTATACAGTCTCACCTCCCAGCCACTGTATTCCATGTGAGCTGCTCCTGCCTCTCTCTCCCATTCTCTGCATGCTCCACTCCTGCCTCTCTCTCTCCCCTTCTCTGTGTGCTCCATGCGTGTTAAGTGAAATGCTCTACTGAATGCATTTTTTTTTCTTTTATAAACATGGAACAGATGCTTTTCACCAGAATTGCTCCACTTTCCTCTTCATAGATATGCTCCATTGTTTCGAATGAGAGGTTTGAATTTGCACCAAACGGAGGGATGTAGGCGCTAAAGAGGAGCAGTTTTGGGGAAAGCAACTGCACGACAAAGCCACTCGGATACTAGAAAGGTCTCAAACCCATAATGCTTTGGATAACCCTTTGATACTTAAAGGGTTATCAACCAAGGGCTTACGTTACTCATTTAACCATTTGAGTGCCAAAGAGGAATGAACCTGTTTGTCTTCTGTTGTGCAGTTTGTTTATTACAAAATTGCTCCTATATGTCCCTAACTGTTGCATACAAAATAACTGTATCAGTCTGTAGAATATTTATCACTTTTGGAAGGTGAGTGAAACCCCACATTTATTTTAACCCTTTGAGTGCCAGAGGGGTGAATGCATTATGTACCCCTCTGGCACTCAAAGAGTTAATCAGAAATTGAGATCCTAATTTTGATCTATCAGAATTATCTTCGTGCCTCTTGTGTTTTGGTAGTGTATTCCTGGGAATTCATTTTATTTAATTAGTCTAGGTAAACCGGTTTGTTACTTGCAGGTTCTGCGCTATTTCTTAGCATTCATAGATTTAGAAGAAGTGCTTATATATTCGGAATGCATACAACAGTTTTTGTTTTCACCTTCCTCCTCACCTTCTGTGGATCAAGCACGTCCGAATGTGGATCAAATAAAATCTCAGAAACAGACTCCAAGACAAATTTAAGATGCAATTAGTATACACTATAAGGCTGCACAGACAAGGTATATACCAATAGGGAAACAGTAGTGCAAAAAAAGAAGAATTCTAATATTTGTTTCTGTGAATATACCATTATCCACACTCTACAGAGATACATTATAAATATATGTTAGGGTAAAAGGGACAACAAGTACCAAAAAATATTTGAGACAAATTTTTCTCAACAGATTTTAACCATTTGAATGCTAGTAGGGCTCCAATTCATTAGTTTGTTTCAGATGTGTAGAGGGTTATGGGCCATAGGCTAGTGCTAGGATTAGAGGGGATTAATTAACTATTTGAGTGCCAGCGGGGAATGCAATGCATTGATTTGCAATGTGTTGCATAACCCTCTGGCACTCAAAATGTTATTTTCTTATCTTTTTTTTTTGTAGTGGTTTGGGGCATGGGGTTTGAGTTTTTCCTATTTTTCATTTTTTTTTTTTTTTTGCAGTTTGGATGAAGCGCCACAGGTACAGATCTCCCAGCCGAGCAACAGAGCTCTCCTGCTTCCATTCTACACTGAGCCACTGGGTAGGAGTGGTCAGGATCAGGAAACACTCTCACTTCAATGAGGCAGGCACCTATTGATGTGAGAGGGTTTGGTGATCAAGCCCATTCCTACCTGGCAGGGTAATCCCACTGCTGAGAGATGGTTTATTCAGAAGTTTTTGCAGCTTAAACCTAAATTATTTGGGTGCAGTACCTCCATGACTTGAAACTGGTGCCTTGGCTTGGTTTATCACCTGTTGACCATATCTGCCCAAAGACTGGTGTATCATATGAAATTTTTGGCCATGGAAGTACTGCACCCACAAATTTCAAGTTTGTGCTGTAATAACATTTGAATAAATCACCTCTAATTTTTGGGGGTACCTAAATTTTACTCAGGAAGATAAATACTGTAATACATATTGTTTCAATATTAAGTATTACTATCCCTTTAATACAAGTAAAGTAATAGTTTATAAAAGTGAGTTCCATTTAAGCATATACAATAAGTGCAGATCTTATAAACACTGTACATGTGACATCATGCATAAATCCTATATTTATTGCATTAAAAATGAAGACGCAAAATGCCAACACTGTGCATTATTTGAATGCTATCCTGTTATGATACTACGGTAACAATAAAATAAAAAAACTTGGGACTCAATCCAGTTAACACCGGTGGAAAAAAAAGTACTGTTGGTAGTTTTAAAGGAATAGTAATGTCAGAAAAAAAGTATTAACTATATGGTAGATACAATTAAAAGAGAGTACTTGCACTCATTTGTATCTCTCAAACCATTATGGTTTGAGAGATATAGGAAAATAAAGTTCTCTGGTCCCTCCTCTTTCTGCTTGACGAGCTGTAAAGCTGTCAGAAGCAGATTCTGGTCATTTGACCAGATGTGGCTCTTCAGCAGCGCCGATATAACGATATCTAAAGACAAATACTTCATTTAGAACGGTCTACAAAGTGTGCCTGGTTTGCAACCAAAGTTTGTAGACTGTTTCAATGAAGTATTTATTTCTAAATTCAGCTCTGCTGAAGAGCCTCTGTCTGGTCTAATGACTGGAATCTGCAGCTGTCAGCTAGATGGCAGACTTGAGAGAAACAGCCAGGAAAAGTTAACTTTAGCAAGTTATATCTCTCAAACCATAAAGATTTGATAGATAAGACTTACATAGATGGTAACCTTTTTTAATGTCTACAATATTAAATCAACTTAAAATTAACCATTACTATCCCTTTAAGTCACAGTCAGGTATGCAATTACATGCACTGTGCCCAAAATTAACACCATACAATTAAAATGAACAGTTATCTGTAATTCTGATGTCCAGTGGGGTCCTCTGCACCCTGGTTTTCTTCTTTAATACTTTTTATGTAAGCTTTTATCTTGTTCTTTCTTCTTCATCATCTGTCACAGACTTCTTTCATCTTTTCTTCATCTGTCTTTAAATTTATGCTGCTGCCGCTATAAAACAAAAAGAGCAAAACCACCCTCCTTGTACCTTTAGGGCCGTTTCCCGATCCGGTCTGAGGCAAATTTGAATAAGTACTGCCTTTTATATGACCAGTCCCTGTTCAAAATGTTTCCCATGCTCCCATTGGCTGGGATGTGGGGTTGCTTAAAGGGCTAGTAATACTTAAAATGTAAAAAAAAATATGTTGTAGGGTTTATCCCCTGAGTAAAACAACAGTACTCCCACTGCTGAAAGGTGTTTCATTCAAAAGTTATTAATTTTCAAAGTTGAATTTTTTAGGTACAATATCACAGTGGCCTGAAATTGTACAGTGGCGCTGTTGCTACACCATCCTATGGAGATTTATGGTCAATTGACCAGAGCTGTCCATAGGATCGTGTAGCAACAGCGCCACTGTACAATTTCAGGCCACTGTGATATTGTACCTAAAAAATTCAGCTTTGAAAATTAATGACTTTTGAATGAAAAACCTTTCAGCAGTGGGAGTACTCTTGTTTTACTCAGGGGGATAAACCCTACAACATATTTTTTTTTACATTTTAAGTATTACTATCCCTTTAAGGCACTGAACGTGCCCTGCAGTATCCACACCTCCAAGCAAATCAGCTTCTAGCGCATTGAGTCATCTCTCCAGCTAGAAGCTGACTGGCTGGGAGGTACGGTTACTGCAGGGTAGACATGTGCGAATTCATTCGGAGACATTCGGATTTCGTCGAAAATGGGGTCATTCGGAGACATTCGGCCAATCCGAAACTCAAGGGTCATTCGGAAAAAATGATCCGACTCTGAACAGCCCAGGTCCGAAATTCGTCGAAACTTTCGGAAGTTTTGGCAATCGACACATTTCCAAAAGTTTTGACTACTTTTGACCAGGACTTTTTTGTACTTCCTGTGCGCGCTCAATTACTTTCCCTCCATAATTTTCCCTCCATGTCTCTAGTCCAATTCCATTCTCCGTTTCATGCACTACTTCCCTCTTTTGTCTGTATTCGAATAGCCTTCTTCGTTTCATGATGGGGGTTGGACTAATGACACAGACAGACAGCCTGCATTTCCTCATTGGGTTGTTGGAGCTCAGAGAGAGAAGAGATTAGAGAGTGTACAGTTGTTGTCTAGGCAGGCAGGTAGCATTAGGCTAGGCATAGGTAGGCAGCCAGCATTAGTTCAAGTTATTGCCACTGCAAGAGCAAGTAATATTTGTTCCTGTTCAAAATATAAAAAAATATTAGGTATTTGTTCGAATACAGGGCCGGCCCTTACATGGGTCCCAGTGGGTCCATGAACCCAGGCGGCACTTTGACAGGGGCGGCAATTTGCCGTTCCATAGCATGTTTATTTTGTGCTCTTCCGCCATTTCTGTGTTGCAGGGTGTCCCATCAGTGTGACTGTCAGCAGCCGGGCAGCCCTATGCTCACTCAGTGGCGATGTCTGCTGGCTGCTTCAGTGACGTGAATTATGTGACAGTGAAACATTATGCCTATTTTGTATTGTTTATCGCCCACCTAAAGTCAAGACTTGAGTAAATAGGTCTACCATCCCAGATTTGCTAGAGAGGTTTTACAAATACAGGAGGGTGCCCCCTGTACAAAATGAGTCTAAACATTTGGGATCCCTAGTATGAATGCACAACAGTGCATGATGTGTCCTGAACAGGATTGCTGTGAGGTGTCTCCACCCAGAAGGTGCTGGCCGGGCTGAGCTTCAACATTGTGACGAGTGACCAACTAAGAGCACCGTGCCAGACTTAATCTGCAGCCATAGCATCACCCCCTCCTACTCTCCGGGTCCCGCTGACTGGCAATAACAGGTGAGTCACTAAGAGATCTGAATCCTTTCTGGAAGTCCTTTCACTTGGAAAGGGGCTAGGTATTACTTGGGGGAGTTGCCTTGTGTGTAAATAATTTCTAGGTGGGAGATGAATGTGCATCACTTATGTGTTTCCTAACAGTAGTTAGAATACAACTCCCATCATCCCCTGATTATGACGTTGGGAAATGCCCAGCAATTACCGTAGAGCCCTGTATTGCACACTCACGGAAAACGGTGATATTGCTATACTAAGACAATGCTGTGGACCCCACTTCAAGCATTTTTTTTTATTTCTCTCCTGTGTTGCAGTTCGTTCACAACAGAATGTCTCAATTTTTCTTTTTAACACATTACATCTACAGTAGTACAGTTGGATATTACCTATACAATAATACTACATGTAATTATTTAATCCTATAATTAATTAATAATAGCAAACACTGGTAAGATTGTAACCTGTTCATCTATGGATGACAAGCACAGAAAATATTGGATTGCATTTCAATGTTAAGGTCAGGGACCAAAAGAGCCTGCTGGGTCCAGAGAGTCAAAACCAGGGACAGCTGGCAGGTGTGCATTATACTAAAGTGACCAGAGTCTTAAAATTAAACCTGTAAACATTTTTTAAACAGTCAAATAGTGAAAACCATTTTATGAACATATTCTTCTCAGATTATACATGCATTTTATTTGGAGTGAATGTATATCCCATTCAAAAAACAGAAAACATTTTATTTTTTGGCAGGATGTCGCTGCAGGTGGAACAAGGCTGGGGAAGCAGACAATGTAATTACGATCTATGGCTACTAATGGAACAAGGGTGGGGTGTCTGACAGTCTATATGTGGTGCTGTGGCTACCAGTAGAATGTCACTAAGGAAACAGTGCATGTAGGTTCTACAGCAGTGTTTCTCAACTCCTGTCCTCAGGACCCACTAACAGGCCAGTACTTAGGGATTTCTCTGCTAGTGTGGTGATCAGAGGCTCATGCACATTGATTAACTCACCTGTGCTCTAACAAAGAAATAATCAAATCCTGGCCTGTTAGTGGGGCCCGAGGACAAGAGTTGAGAAATATTGTTCTAAAACAACCACTGGGGCAGTGGAACAAGGCTGTGGCTGTTATACAGTGTATATGTGGTTCTGTGACTACTAGAGGACAATGGAACAAGGCTAGGGTGTCAGAAAATGTATGTTTCATTCTTTGCCTACTAGTGGTACCATACTGGGAGCAGACTTTTTTTTTTTTTTTTGCATAAAAATCTTTATTTACAAAAACAAAACAAACACATCACAAAAAACATAACATTACTGTCTCTTTTACATACAATAGTGTCTATTCTAAAAATAATTTCTCCATTCTATGACTCTCCAAAAATGGTTTGCAGCTTCCACTCCGATATGTTTTCTGTCTATCAGAACATAAGAAAATAGTTTTGAAAAAAACAACCCAAGTGCTTCCTCTACTGGGATCATTTCTCTCTTAAAAACATAAACATTCCTAATGTCCCATAAAGTTTCCTTCATTGAATTAACAATTTTCCACACTGTTTTATCTCCATCTCTAAATCCTAATCCGGATCCATAAATGACCATTTCATAAGAAAGGACTTTACCTGATACAAAACATTTTACAAAATTTATAATTTTAGACCATACTGGGAGCAGACAGTGTAGATGTTGTTCTGTGGCTACTAGTGTAGCAAAGCCGCCAGGTCTGTGTATCAGTATGTCTCATCATTGTCACTCTCAGCAGCTGGGTGTCCCTATGCTCATTCAGTGGCGATGCCCGCCGGCTGCTTCAGTGATGTGAATCATGTGATAGTCAGTGTCAGTCCACACAGACACACCACCAGGCTCAGTTCCGGAGTGTGCTATGCCTCACAGCTAACCCACAAGCACCATCACATCACCAGCCTGCCACCAGCCAATTAAAGAGGAGCATATTTGCTCACTCAATATGGTCCATCCACATTGGCTGGTTGGGGTGCGTACCGTGCATGTGGTGTGAGACCGTGCATGATCTGACTGTTGCTGTGACTCTGTCTTGCTGAATTCTGAGCTGAGACCGTGAGTGAGTTCACCCAGGGCCCAGGGGTAGGACGCTATGGTTCTGAGATAGATAATGGCTTATTATTTCCCTCATCTTCCTATTTTCTTACATCCCAAGTCACCAGTGGCTGTAAATGTGCTCTCTCTAATTTACAATATATCTGTAGACACCAAGTCCAACCAAGTGAAAGAGCATAACTGCTATTTAGTCTAAATATCGGTTATGCTCTTACGCTTGATTGGTGTCTACAGGTATATTGTAAATTAGAGAAAGCACATTCACAGCCCCTGGTGACAAGCTGTCTATGGACAGAAGACCCCACCATCATATTTACTGGCTGAAATATTGTAAATCAGAGTGCATGTTTACAACCCTGGTGACTTAAGATCTCTCTATGGGCACAAGACCCCATTATAATGGATGTGGGTGTGTTTTGGTGCATTTAATCCTTGGACCCAGGCAGCACAATGTATTGGGCCGGCACTGTTCGAATAATTTTCAATGTCACATCAACCAGTCTGACAGTCCTATAGGCAGGCAGGGTGCCTTTTCGCCACCGCAAGGGGGTCATCTGTGTTTCTTAAAAAAAAAATATATAAAAAGTACAAGTCATTTGTTTGAATATTCTTCAGCGTCACACTGCCAGTGTCACAGTTGTATAGGCAGGCAGCGTGCCTTTTTGCCACCGCAAGGGAGACCCACATGTGTTGGTTTTAGTAAAATTATTCCTAATACAAGTTATTTTTTTGAATAATACTGCCAGTGTCACAGTTGTTGTGTGGGCAGGTTTTAAAGTTGTAAAACTATAATCGTTCTCTACCCACCTTTCCGTAATGGATTTGAGTCCTAGTGAACAACCTGTTGTTCCTCGTCCTGGTACCAGCTGCCGTGACCCAGCAACCACCAACACCACCACAGTGCAGTTGCTTTCAAGCAGAGCTAGCAGCAGCAGGTGGGGAAAGAAGAGTACTTTGATTAGTACTAGTCAGACTCAGCAGCAGAAGTCCAAAACAAAAACTAAAAAGAAGAAGGGAACTGCTGGTTGTTCTACCTCTACTAGCAGGGTAGAGAGGTCCAGTTCCTCCTCTAAGACCACGAAGCGGCCATCACCCGTCTCTTGCCAGCTGTTTCGTGATGATCCCCCCAGAACCACCTGTACAATGACTATTGCCACTGCCAGTTACGTCACCACTTCTGCTACAACCAGTTCTATAAACCTGGGGACACCTAGCTTGTTGAATATGAACAACACTACTGGTGGGAAACTGCGGGCAGTATCAACGCGGGAGTTTTACAGCGAACGTCCGAGTAAGCAACCTAAACTTGAATTATTAGAGTATTTTGAGAAAATTTCTCCTGCCGCCACTGTCACTGAGAGCATATCGTCTCCAAAAAAGGTTATTGAGGGAGATAATTTACCATTTCCCGGTAGCCACCAGGCAGAAGAGGGAATTCATCAGCTCTCCCCAAAATCTGCTGCTGATGATTTTTCTTCCTGTCCAAACCTACAAGAGGTGGAAGAAGAATATGAGGGACCAAGGCCTGCTAAGCTTGATTTTTCCACTGAGCATGATTTTTCCCTCTGACCTTGATTATTCTTTGAGCTCCATTTTTCCACTGCTGCCCATAGTTCTCCTCCTGTTTCTCCAGCTACAATTCTGTCTTCTATTGATGAAAACTCACCACCTGACTCTCCAGTTCCAAATGAGTCTCCCAGGCAGGTAGTAGCTGCTAGTGTCTCTGTCACCAGTGTTACTCCACCCTCCTCCAATCCCAGTCCCGACATCCCTGCTGCCATCTTTGGGTCTACTAGTAACCCTGTAAAGGTATGTAGAAAAAAAAAAAAAAGCATAGTGAGGTTGCTTCAGCATGTGAAGATGAAGAAAGTGTCACCTCAGTTTCTTCTTCACCACCTTCCAAAGTCATCCGTCGCTCCAAAGAGTGGGACCATTTTGTGACACTTGGCGATGGCCGGCTAGCAAAATGTAAATTGTGTGGCAGGGAAGTCAGCCGTGGGAGGGTGCTGGGTCATCTTTCAACCTCTGGGATGAACCAACACCTGAACCACTACCACAAGTCAGTGTTGATGGGTGCAGAACGTGGTGGCACTACTACATTTACCAGTGTAACACTCACCACCAGTAGGCAGGAAAAAAGGCAGGGAGATCATGCCACATCTGGTCCTAGTAAAAGCAGTAGACAGTCACAGCCCATCCCAAAGTCAATACAGGCCACACTGGAAGATTTTGGTGGGTTTCATTCCAAGGGGATGTGCAGACAGCAGTCCAGGGAAATTACACGCCTCATTGCACAGCTGTTGGGGGTGCAACTTTCAATTTGGTGGACGGGGAGCCCTTCCATCAACTTATGGAGGTTGTTGCACCCCGATATAAAATTCCATCCCGCACCACATTTAGTAGAACTATAGTGCCCTCACTGTACCAGTCGTGCGTTAGTCTTTTGAAAGAACTGCTAGGAAAGGCTGGTGGCCAGTCAGTGCACTTTACCACTGACTTATGGAGTGCTCCAAGTGGCCAGCATGGCTTCCTGTCATTGACGGCACATTGGTGGCAGACCAATGTGTTGCAAGACACACTGATAGCAACAAGTTCAGGTGCAGTAGCCAAGCAGGCAGGGCACCGCTCTTTCCTCCTCCATGCTGAGGTAATGGATCAGCAGCACACCTCAGATAACATTCGCAAAGCACTGCAGAACATGGTGGCGCAATGGCTAGGGGAGCAGGCAGGCACACAGGCGTAAATGGGGTTTGTGGTTACTGATGGTTCAGCTAACATGATCAAGGCTCTCCGGGATGGCAGATTTGTGGGTGTGCGCTGCTCGGCGCATGTTCTGCATCTAGTAGTGAAGGCTGCTCTTGAGGATGGCAGTAACACTGGAAGGTTGTCAGCACTTCTGGAGTTGTGCCGACAAATTTCTGGCCACTTCCATCGGAGCGTCAAAGATAGCCAGCTACTCAGGGAGGAACAGAAAAAGGCAGACGTCCCAGAGCAACGCCTAAAACAAGATGTTGGGACCAGGTGGAACTCCACCTTAGATATGCTAGAGCGTATCCTGGAGCAGAAAAAGGCAATTCATGCAATGTCATGTCACCATTTCATTGGCAGTAACAGAACACTGGGCAGGGCTGACTGGGCCCTGATGGAACAGGTAGTGACAGTCCTTACGCCTTTCCGTGCTTTGACGGAACTTTTGAGCAAAGAGAACGCTAGTCTGGCAGAAGTCATTCCCCTCTTCACGCACCTCTCCTTAAAATTGGATGATTTCCTTTCCCATAGGGAATGCTTGCCTGGTGCTGAGGGTAATATACTTCCAGATGTTGCTTCCCTTCTAACGAGGTTGAAGAAGGAACTTACTTGGCGCATGGAAGAGAGCATGGACAATTGTCCCGAGTTAATGCTTGCCACAATTTGCGATCCTCGAATCAAAGGCAAGTTGGCACTTCGTTCCAATTCTGTCAGTCTCTGAGAAAGGTTAACCCTTTGAGTGCCAGAGTGGTATGGAACGCATTGCTTTGCAATGCATTCTGTTCCACTGTGGCACTCAAAGGGTTAACCCTTTGAGTGCCAGAGTGGTACGGAATGCATTGCTTTGCAATGCATTTCGTACCACTCTGGCACTCAAAGGGTTCAGTGAGGTGATAGTTCGAAACGGGTTAGGATGATCCAGTCCACAGTACTGCAGAGTTTGAGGCTGGATCAGAGGGGATTTGGAGTTTCGAGGAGGTTCGAGACTGGATAGGTCGGTGGTCGGACCACAACCCCACTGTTCTCTACTGGAAGAAGATGGAGGGGTATCGAAGGAGTTCGAGACGGTATAGTATGGTTGTCTGCCTACAAGTCACGGTTCCCCTTAATCGAAGGTTGAGGGGTGTTGAAAAAGTTCGAGACAGGTTCGAGGTCGACGGACTACGAGACCTCTGTTTTCCGCTGGTTCGAGGTTGAGAAGTATGGAAAGGTTCGAGATAGAACCGAAGGTCGACAGGCAACAAATCCACTGATCCTTTACTTGGAGATGGAAGTTGAACCAACCAGAGGTCGGGGTTGGACCTGAGGCCTAGTAGGACTGGAAGCAGGTCTGGGGTATTCGAGTTCCTACACCCTCGACTGGCCGGGGCAGTCACCGGAGCAACTGGTGATGGCAACCCAAACCAATCGGAGCCCCAGAGGTGTAGGATCGAGTTGACTGGAACCAAACCTTGAGAGCAGCTGGAGGGACTCTCGTTGCGAGGCAGAAAGTTCCGAAGGAGAAGCGTGGTCCGGAATAGCAAAGGTCAAGCCGGAATCGAATCAAGGAGCCAGAGGGACAGACAGAGACGAGGTCAGGCAAAGCTGGGTCAAGATCCAGGGGCAGAAGACAAGAGACTCGCTCGGTTTACAAGCAGGGTTCGCTACACAGAATCAGCAAACACGGGAACTCAACGGCAAAGGTTTTCTCAGACTATTGGCGCTAAACTCGAGCGAGGCTTGGAGGTTGGCCCAGGTACATAAAGCCTGCAGCCGCCAATAGAAATGAAGGTAAGAGGAGCGGTCAGGGGCAGCGTGACAAATTCCCTCACTGCCTGGAGGGAACAATTGATAGCGAGGGTGATCTCTTACAAACATGGACCCAAATAATTACCCATCTGGCGACTCTGCTGGACATCAGGATTAATGGTAAGTGTTACTTGTAATTTTTTTTTACTTAGTTGGGTTAACCCTATGAGTGCCGGCAGGGTGATTATACCCCACTGGCACTCATGAGGTTAATTCTACTAACATTTGACATTGTTTTGGAGTGCTTTGATGTATTGATGTGGGGCTTAGGGCCCCATATGCATACCTGGGAACTTTCAGTTGAGGGCTACCCGGAGGGTAGTCCTCTGTTCAGCAGGGGGTAACAAAAATGACGCTAATCGCGTCAAAAAGGGGCGGGGCTTAACTCGAGTGTTGGGGGGGATTTAACCCTTTGAGTGCCAGAGTGGTACGGAATGCATTGCAAAGCAATGCATTCAGTACCACTCTGGTACTCAGAGGGTTAAATGTGTCACACAGAAGGCTGGGGACGGAGGCACAACGGGAGAAAAAGCAGATGTGGCAGAGTTTCAATAGAAACTCTCCACATCCGGAGGAATCTGCCTCTGCCCCGGAGACCCGGTAAAGCTCTGTCAGAACCGGAAGATGCGATAAGTGACTAAAGTCAGAAAAAAAGTAGGTCTTAACTTTCCTGCAATAACTTGAGTCATTTATCGGATCTTCATAGCCAACGCAGACAATTGAATTGCAATTTATGGTGTTTTCATTAGTTCCTATGGATGAAAATACCTTTTAACTTTAACACCCCAAAAATGCTTCGGCAGAGAAAACAGCCGTCTCCATCATTTGAATTGAGCCCTGTCAGTCACATCTCCCTTTGACTCCTTTACATTCATTCCCTCTGTCCACCAGCCTCCTTCCCTCTCTGTCCATCAGCCTCCTTCCTTCTCTGTCCATCCATCTCCTTCCCTTTCAGTCCATCCATCTCCTTCCCTTTCTGTCCCTCTGCCACCCTCCTCCTCTGTCAGGTTCCCTTCATATGTTCCCTTCATATGTTCGAGCATATGCTAAATTGAATGACAGGCATGGGTTCTCGATGTTCGACGTTTGCATTGTGACTGGCATCCCATGCTGGAGTAGAGGTGACATGCACAGACTGGCAATGTACGACAATGTCCGTTTTTGGGATGGATCTTTTTCTAAATGCACACCCTGTCTGCAAAGAATGATAGCAGCGTGCACGGAGGAGCACTGCTATAATTTAACCCATGTTAAATTCGGCCGAATAATTCGGAATGGATCAGAATTTCGTCCGAATCGAATAGGCCCGGTCCGAAATTAGGATCATCCGAATTAGAAAAAAAAAAATTCGTCCGAATTCGAATTTTACCGAAAATTTTGCCCGTGCACAAGTCTACTGCAGGGCACATTCCATGCCCTGTGTAACCCCACATCCCAGCCAATGGGGGGGTGGAAACATTTTAACTGACTGACCATATAAAAGAAAGTCACTGTTCAAATTTCCTTCAGTTGGCATCATACAATGGCCCGAAAGGTACAAGAAGTAGGGCTTTTTGCTCTTTTTTTCTGCTGCCACATCTGCAGTGGGAGCAACAGAGTCAGAGTAACTTTCAGGATTTATTGATTTTGTTAGGAGCAGTAAACTTTTTTATGAAAACACATATTTTACCGAGCATTTCCTGCTGAATAAAACTCAGCAGGACTCACTCCTATCACTGTCAGATGTTTTATTCAAAAATTATAGCAGTTTAAATAATCATGAAGTGAATTTACTGTGTTTACTTCCTGATAGTTCTAACTGACAGGAAGTGACAGTCAGTTTCTATCACATTCTATGGAGAACTGTATGTCTCTGACTTTCCTGACTTTCCTCTCCATTAGAATCTAACAGGAAATCTAATTAGCATTTGACCACTAGAGGGCACTGCTAATGAAAAAAAAAACATGGGTTTAAACTGTAATAACTCTGTAAATATAAATCTCTCTGCAGTGGGAGTACCCTTATTTTACTCAATAGGAAAATCCCTACAATATATATTTTTTCATAAAAAAACTTTACTGCTCCTTTAAATATAGTTTTTCATTACAACTGAAATACTAAGTTTTATGAAGAAGACTAAAGAAGAGCACAGATGAAGAAAAGAAGAAAAAAGATGACAGATGAAGAAGACTATGACAGTTGAAGAAGAAAAAGTGTATGACAGATAAAGATGAAGATACATGCTTACAGAAGTAAGATTAAAGAGGAAGACCAGTGTGCAGAAGACCCCACTGGACATCAGGATTACAGATAAGTGTTACAACTATGGGTGGTAGGATAGTGTGAAGGCTAGTATAGGTCCACTATATTGTTAATGTTAGTGGTAATATAGTGCCAATGGGAGGGTTAATGTTTGGAAGGGTCACTGTGTTTGTAGCTCATGCTCAGTGTTTGACACTGTGTCAAATACAGAGCATTAGCTGGTTTTCTTTGATGTTCACATTTCTCACGCTATTTAACCTGAGTTATGGGACTTAAAAAAACATGAAGAACATTGGGCCCCTAGTCAGGCTCTGTGTCCCAACACTTGTCATGATTCATGTTGATAGGGCAATTGAATTCTGACGGTACCACTGTATTCATTGTTAATTTTTGCCCTACCGTGGGTTTTACCAGTGGGAATTCGATTGATCCCTTTAAGAGGTAGTTAATACAATTCTAATCAAAATGCATTAACTCATATAAAACAGCTAATATGCTAATCACATTGTTACAATCACAGCACATAATACAATCTGTTACATTTGCAGATATGTCTTCTAATATGCAATAACAAATATGATATCTGTTATTAAACAGATATGCTCCTACCTCAGAACATTTGTGATATATATATAAGAGTGCCTCCCAGTCTACTTTGTCTTTTTTGTAGCACTCAGGAACAGAGACAAATTATGTTATAGGCTCGAGCCTGTAAGAAAATAGGAGAAATAAACCGAAGTTTAGTATCAAACATTAACCGGAGAGTAATTATTTTATACATATTCGAAAATGTTTCATAAAGTAATTTTGCAGAGATGATAAATACACAGACAGTTAAAGACTGATATAAATAATGGTTTGCAGGGTACTGTTAGTAATATATTTTATTTTAACCCTTTTGATTGCCAGAGGGATAGACAATGCATTGCGGGGCAATGCTTTTCGTACCCCCCTGGCATTTAAAGGGTTAACCATTCCATTATTTGTTAGGTACATTTTTTTACTGAATGAACCAGCCCCATACATCTGTATTGCAGTGCTCATCACCAGTAAATAATAATAACATCAAACTATTTTCACCAGAAAACATATATTGAGATTATGTCTTTTAATATGTAGTGGGGGTACAGATGTTATTAATACTCAGTTTAATGGTACTCATCTTTTTTTTCCTTGGAAGGATGAAAGGCTGAGCTGGTCTTGCCAAGACTAGAACCTGCATGACTTTTCTTGAAACACGGATGATTTTTTGCTTTTTTCGCAAATTCTCCTCCCTTTTGCCACTGCAAAATTTTCCTCCATTTTTCCAATTCCAACACATTTTTTGCCTATGTTTCCTATGGTTCAACATTTCCCACCACAATATTAGTTCTTCTGGGGGCTGTAGTGGAGAAATAAGTAGCTGGAAGTTCAATTTGTGAGTCCTACAGCAACATGTGCCTTGAAAATGTTATTAGCATGCAGAGTACATTTGTCCTTTGCCCACAAAACTAATTTCCTGCTTAAGTGACACTGGCACATATTCATGATGATTAGTGTTGAGCGAGCGTGCTCGGCCGATGCTCGGATCGGCTCGAGCATCGCTCTGCTCTGCACATGGCGGTACTCGTACGAGTACCGCCATGTGCTCGCCCGACATGTTCGGGTGAAGAGGATCTGTGCCGGAAGAGGCACAGATCCGAAGACGCTCCGCTGGACCACCAGGGAATGGAGGTACGGGGGCATTGCGGAGATGAAGGGGGCATTGCGGAGATGAAGGGGGACATTGTGGAAGAGGGGCATAGACTCTATGCCCCTCTTCCACAATGTCCCCCTTCATCTCCGCTATGCCCGTCTTCCACAATGTGCCCCTTCATCTCCGCTATGCCCCTCTTCCACAATGTCCCCCTTCATCTCCTATGCCATAGAGGAGATGAAGGGGGACATTGTGGAAGAGGGGCATAGCGGAGATGAAGGGGGACATTGTGGAAGAGGGGCATAGACTCTATGCCCCTCTTCCACAATGTCCCCCTTCATCTCCGCTATGCCCCTCTTCCACAATGTCCCCCTTCATCTCCGCTATGGCATAGGAGATGAAGGGGGACATTGTGGAAGAGGGGCATAGCGGAGATGAAGGGGGACATTGACCAGGCACCCTCCGCTCATCAGAGCAGGGGGTGCCTGGTTTAATGCTCGAGTGCTCCCATTCATTTGAATGGGGCTCGGGTGCTCGGCCGAGCACTCGAGCATCAGGGGGTGCTCGGTCAGAGCACCCGAGCACCCGAGCATCGGGGTGCTCGCTCATCCCTAATGATGATATCAGGTGATTAAAAAAGTGCAACCTACAATGTGGCAGATGTGTATGGTAGTGGTATGATAGTGGTAGATTCCTATAGCAGTTTTTACCATTATCATGTTTGTGTCAAATGTAAGCTATCCTTCTTCTCAAATTACCGATACACATTACTTATTGGTCATAGCAGTGGTCCCAAGTGTGACAGATGGTAGCAACCCTTCTTCACATGCTTCCTGGTCCTCCTCATTTGTGCTGCTGTTAATACATTTGGCCTCGCTTTCTCTGTCATGTGTATTTTCTGCTACCTGGTGTGATCATCCATTTTTAAGAATTTGAGTCTCCCAACATTGCTGTTTAATAGCGGCATCCAACATTCATTGACAATGTAACCAGTTGCACTTAAAACCTGCTCAGACTCCACACGTGAAGGAGGGCAACTAAGGATATCCACTGCAGTATGTGTCAATGCTGGCCAGTGGCCACACGCACTGATTTGTTTGCCAGTAGTCCAATGGGTCATGCCTATAATGTAGCTATCCTGAAAGTATGCAGAAAACAAGAAGACTTGTTATGAGATGTGTGGCTAAATTAGTCCCAGCTCACAAAATCCGTTCTACTTAATTTAACATAGTTTATACAGGTTTTAAGGCAGGAATTTATATACACTGCAGCCAACTGTATTATAATTAATTGTAAGGAACAATTAACCCTTGCTATGCTTCTGGGTTCAAATATTGCTATATTATACCTCTGGATAAACCTATGTAAAGTTTAATCCTGTTTATGCTGGGTATGCTACTCTGTGATATTGGCTATCAATTTACTGTATGTCAATTTCTTTAGATATATCTTAGTATATGACTAAGCCATATTTTCTGCCCTCATTTTCTGCCTCTCATCCTCCACAATGCAACTCTCCACTCAATCAATAAGCATATCCCTCAGGGAGTTGCTGCTGATTGTCATGGCTCCTTGTTGTGACAAACTGCTGATGGGCCATTGGCAGAAATTATGACATTTTTTTTTAAAGCGGGGTCCAGCAAAGTGACAGAAATGTATTCCTCGTTACTTTTAATGTACATTATGCGATGATCCTGTTTAAAGCACACTAAATATGTCCTTTACCTGCTGGTGCATGTCTGTGTTGTCATTTTTGCAATAAAAATATCAGTGGTACAATTTCACTAATTCCTGCCCCTATGCAACTCACCAGCATGGTTACATACACAGCACATTAATTGCCATTGGCCAGGTGACAAAGAGGCTCCCTCCAAAGCCTTCCAGTTTTGCATGTTGTAGTCACTGATGGCCTTATTCTGCTTGTACAAATTCTCTAGTTTGAAGAGTGTGGAATTCCACCTGGTAGGGACCTCCATTTGCAGCTGGTGATGAGGCAAGTTGTTATGCTCTTGTATCAAAAAAATGGGCACAGATTTTGTGTGCAATAGTAAGCATCTCTCTTAGGTTTTATGATTCTGCCAGGAATCTGGTCACAACTAAATTTAGCACAAGGGCAAAGCAGGGCACATGAACCATATCACCTATTCTCAAGGCAGTGGTTATGTTAGAGACGTTATCAGCAGACACAAAACCAGCTTTTAAGGAGCGGGGTACAAGCCATTCTTCTATCACCTGCTCTAGCTTACTTAAAACATCTCTGGCTTTGTGGGACTCAAAACTCTGTATTCACAAGGTGGCTTGTTTTTGGTTCTGGCAATGTGATTAAAAGGCTGCAGCAGCAGGATAGCCCATACCATTGTCACACCACCTTGTGTATGCAGAGTTTTGAGAGACGGTCCCAAAAAGCTGTAGATGTTTTAAGTAAGCAAGAGCAGGTGATAGATGAATAGCTTGTACCCCGCTCCTTAAAAGCTGGTTTTGTGTCTGCTGAAAACAGCTCCAACATAATCGCTGCTTTGAGAATAGGTGGTATGGTGCACAAAATGATTCAACAGCTCTTACCTCCATGAAAAGCAGATCTTCTTAACGTGGGAAATAAAATGTATATATCAGTGTATCGGTATACAATCAGCTGGACCAGTAATGTGTACAGTTTTCTCCGAGCGATATGGGAACTTCTACAATTCCCCAATCCAACAATGCAAATAAATAAGATGAATCGCTAACACAGATGATCCGCACGTCAGTTAAAAACAATGTATCCTTTATTGTAGAAACACGTAAAAATATATAGATACCTTGACAACATCCCAGAGTTATGGAACAATGAAAGAGAGACTTTAAAGAGACAACCACAACAACCCTGCTCTGTGCAGTCCACGCCCTCAGGGTAAACCTCAAATGTGAATTTAAACCCCTTCCATGCCTTCAAACAAATCCTCTTTTTTAATATAGTGACAGGTGATATATAGAGGGGTTGCAGCGGGTTTGGTTATTGGATTATATTTTATGAGATCTGATAGGCTGTTATCTGTTTAAAAGTCTCTGTGAACATTGTCAGGATTTGAGGTCATGAGTAAGCGCATATTGCGTGAAACACGTTGATCAGTGAGAGGCCGAGGTTTATACACCTAGCTGGTATGTTGTGGTTGTCTCTTTAAAGTCTCTCTTCCAATGTTCCATAATTCCGCGATGTTGTCAAGGTATCTATATATTTTTACGTGTTTCTACAATAAAGGATACATTGTTTTTAACCGATGTACGGATCATCTGTGTTAGCGATTCATCTTATTTATTGGTATGGTGCATGTACCCTGCTGTGCCTATGCGCTACATTTAGTTGTGACCAGATTCCTGGAAGAATCCAAAACCCTCAGAGAGATGCTTACTATTGCCAGCAAAATTTGTGCCCATTTGTGCCCATAGTCACTCCTACAGTGCACTCAATGCTCTATATTCCATACAAGAGCAGAACAACCTGCCCCATCACCAACTGAAAATGGAGGTCCCTACCAGGTGGAATTCCAAGACGTATATGCTAGAGCATTTGTTCAAGCAGAATAAAGCCATTAGTGAGAACATCATGCAGAACTGGAAGGCTTTGGAGGGAGCCTCTTTGTCACTTGGCCAATGGCAACTTATGTGCGATGTATGTGAGCTACTGAAACCCTTTGAGTCACACTGGGACAGGAATTAGTCTGCCAATGACATTTTTATTGCAGAAAAAAAATGAGGAGCATGGCTGAGGATTCTTACCATAATGACAACACAGATATGCACCAGCTGGTTAATTACGGTAGCGTGCTTTGAACAAGATCCTCGCATAGTGTCTATTAAAAGCAATGAGGAATACTTTCTTGCCACATTGCTATACCCCCACATCAAATACAGAATTTCTGAATTTCTGCTAAAGGGCTATCAGCAGTTTGTCACAACAAGGAGTCATGACTATCAGCAGCAACTCTCTGAGGAATCAGATTCTTTCACGAATATACAGGAATGCTTATTGATCGAGTGGAAGGTTGTATTGTAGAGGATGAGAGGGAGAAAGTGAAGGCACCAAAAACATCTAGACAGTACAGTGAAAAGGAATGCAGCAAAGCATTTTAACCAGCAGAAACAGTTACATCATCAACCAGAATATCCCATTCAGGATACAGGGCAATTCATGGGTCTCAACAGGGGCGGCAAAAACCCAACATTGGTGGTGGTGGTGGTGGTGGTAGCGGCACATCTCTTTGGTACTTGGTAACTGACACACATGAACACCGTGTAGCTCCTAGAAGTGGTCCCGCTTCATGTTAGATGGTTTCTGCATACTTGGAGAATAACAACATTCTAGGCAGAAACAATGACCCCATGGAATACTGGCAAACAAAGCAGTGTGTGTGTGTGACAAGCATTGACACGTACTGCAGTGGAAACCCTTAGTTGTCCTCCAACAAGCGTTGAGTTTGAGAGGGATTTCAGTGCAGCTGGTTACATTGTTAATGACTGTAGGACGTGTCTATCAAGCAGTAATGTTGGGAAACTAACTTTCTTAAAAATGAATCGATATCTCATACCATCAGAGTATCAGGGAGCAGAAACCACACATGTCAGACAAAGCCAGGACAAATATATTAACAGCAGCACAGATGAGGAGTTGGAGGAGCGATGTGAATAAGGGTTGCCACTATCTACCCCACTTGGGGCCACTGCTCT
Source organism: Rhinophrynus dorsalis (assembly GCA_037306005.1). Lineage (NCBI taxonomy): Eukaryota > Metazoa > Chordata > Amphibia > Anura > Rhinophrynidae > Rhinophrynus > Rhinophrynus dorsalis. The sequence continues at coordinate 104,965,126 of CM074718.1, forward strand.
GACAGAAAAGTAATGTGTGTCATTAATCTGAGGAGGATACGATTTGACAAAACATGACAATGGTAAAAACTATATACATACACAAATCATACCATACCAGCCAGTCCCCCGCCACTACAATACACATCTGCCACATTGTAGGTTTTACTTTATTTTTGTTATTACTTGACATCTTCATCATTAATATGTGCCAGTGTCACATAAGCAGGAAGTTAGTGTTGTGGGCAAAGGACAAATGCACTCTGCATGCAAACACATGTACCCATAGGAAATATAGGTGAAAAATGTGTTAAAATTGGGGAAAAGGAGGAAAATTTTGCATTGGCGAAAAGGAAAAAACTTTAGCGAAAAAAGAGAAAAATCGGACAGTTTTCTCAAAAAGTAATTCGGGAAATTTTTCCCACTTTTCGCCCACCCCTAATTCTAAGTGAAGAATCTCCATACTGTGGGCTTCATGGGCTGAGGGTTTCCTGAGGGTCTGCTTCTACTACTGAGGCTAGATGCAGATTTAATTCTACTACTACTATTACTAAGTGCAGCACTTTCAGCAACAGCAGAAGCACTCATCATAGCTAAGGTTGTGGATGTTAATAACCTGTGTTGCTGTTTTTGCTACTAGTTACTCAACACAATTGTGTTTAGCTCTGTGAGACTAGAACTTGGAAACGGCATGATGCTGCAGATGACTGACAGGATGACTATGAACATTTTGCCATCTTTGTTTGTCCAGGGTCAGAGTTGCCAATTTTTTTTCTCAGTTTATAGACAGGCATCATGCTCCTTTTCAATCTTCAATGAAAGATTGAACCCTTTTCTTTTTGCTAACTTTCTGGCCATGTCATCATCTATCTCACTCTCAATTTAATCTGAATCTGAAGAAGAGGAGGATGCTCGAGATATATATTATTGATGTGCATCATCATTATCATCAATCATCATATATTATATTACTCTAAGCTTTTAGAGGTGTCAATCAATTTACTTTTACTTTAAGAACAGGTGTTTTGGTGCTTGTTTGTCTCACTGTCAGATGCAGCAGTTGGTTCAGCTACTAATCCTCCCTCCATTATGCCATTTCCATCATCAACGCTGGAATGCAACTCCTTGTCATCTTCAGTGTTCTGTATATATATATATATATATATATATATATATATATATATATATATATATATATATATATATTTGTGCTGTTGGTGAAACTTTTGGTGGGACCTTCACAAACTGCATCATACCCAGGAGGAGAAGTATCATCATATTTTATTGCACATGCTGCTGCAACCATGGTTGCAGTCAGTTTTTGAACTAACACTTTCCTGCCACATATCTGCAATGACCCACCTTTCCCCCTCCCACTGGCCCTTATGCATTTGCTGCACATTACTTAACTACTGCATGTGTTTTTACTCTACAGTACACAACACAACTGATGGAGTGTGATGTCTTGCCTTAGCCCTCACCAAAATTCTCAGTGTAGTCTGCTGTCTATCCAGTCTGCCTCAGTCACATAGTGCACATCAGGCTCCCAGTCATCTGTCTGTCAACTAATATATCTACATATATATATTTTTTTTCATATAGTTATTTATTTTTTAAATAGTTGTTCACCCTCCCGGGGCTCACTGGTTCTAGCCTACATTTCTCCTGAAACTACCTTTGAGTTTGTACACTTGGAAGCGATTTCCCTCCACTCCTGATATGATACTGCTCATTTTCTCTCTCTGGTCCCAAGGGTTAGTCGAAATCCCACTACTGTGGTTCGCTCTATGTGTAAGGCATGGTCTGCGATACAGTGTTCAGTGGGTTTTGGGGGTATTGATCCTTCTACACCAATTTGGGGAGTAGCAACATTTGATCAATTACGTGACCTTGATTTTGGCCAAATCTGGATCATGTATGGGATTCGTACTACTGGTCAAATATATGTCTGGGGCATTCTTAAGTCTTTCCAACAGCTACGCCAGAAATTTAACCTACCAAATAATCTTTTCTACTCTTACTTAAGACTACGACATGGTCTGGGAGCGCATTGGGGACAGGGACCACTTCTGTTAGAGTTTCCTTTACTCCAGACTTTGATTACTCGACATATACCAAAGTCAGTATCTTTCATTTACAATTGGTTGATTGGACATCCTGTGTCAACAATGGGATCCCTTAGAGCTTGTTGGGAGAGTGACGTGGGGGACTTGGAGGACTGGGAGTTGGCGGCGGCTCTCAATGGCCCAGCCATCGCTGCCAGACATCAACTCATTCAGTTGAAGATCCTTCATAGGACATATTATACTCCGATACGATTGTGCAGAATGGGTGGATGCTCTGTTAGTACATGTCCCAGATGTGATTGTTCAGAGGCAGATTTTTTCGCATAGAGTATTGGGGTATTTGTGGTCAACCTCCTTTGATCCCTTTTCTCACCCCCACACACATCCAACACAGAGACAATAACATCAAGATCAGTAATCAAATTGGAGCCCAGCTGCCTGTGTCTTGCCAGATAGTCACACCAAATTTTGGGGTATTTGGGGTCAGCCTCCTTTTATACCCTTTTACACCCTTTTATATCCCTGCTGGAAAAGTAGAATAAATTGCCATGTGCTGGGAAAAATTCAGACATCCCATTGATTTCAATGCAATGAGCTAGGCGAAAAAGTGCGAAAACAGCACTTTTTGCTGGAAATTTTTCTCCAAGCTCAAATTGCCATTTATTTTTTTACATAATTGCCTTTGAGGTAAAATCTTTCGCACATCCCTAGTAAAATCAACACCAGTAGGCTGATCAGCGGCAAACAATGAAAATGTTTCTAGGATGCTCTAATAGATGTATGAATATGATTTTTGTAATGCAGCTGATTAACAAAGTTTGTCTTTTAATAATTATCCTTTACAACAATGTGTATTCTATATTTTCAGTCTCTCTTACATAAAATTTAAAGTATAAACAAGCATTCATAAGAAATTATTGAAGACTGCGTCACGTTCCAGCCTTTAACTATATTATGTGTAATTGTAGTCCTCTCTCTCCTTGTTAGTCTGTGTTAGTGTTTTTCTGACCTGTAGTTAATTTTTACCACACTCCAGCTTATTCCTTCAGTTTTTATGTTTGGTGCTGATTGATTTCTTGACTCCTGACTTGGGTCCTTTTGATTCTGGCTTTTAGCTTTCTCTATTGCCAATGTTCCATTCAGTGTCCTGGGTGGCTCAGCTTGCTCCAGTTGATACTCAGTTCTGCAGTGTCTACTCTTCTGATACACTCATTCAGCAAGAGATTCACCATATGATATGACGTGATCTGTTCATTCAGCAAATGATTCACCATACAACTTTCAGAGAGTAAACTCAACTGATCCACTCATCCAGCAAGGTATTCACCATGTCACTTGCAGAGAGAGAGAGAGTTAATTTATATGATCTACTTATCTAGCAAGTGATTCACCATACAATTTGCAGTGTGAGAGAGATAGTTAGCTCATCTGATCTGCTAATCCATTGAACTATGCACCGTATGACTTGCAGTAAGAGAGTTAATTCAGCTGATCTGCTCAACCAGCAACTGATTTGCCATATGACTTGCAAAAAAAGCCATAACTCATCTGATCAGTTCATCTATTGAGTGATCCCCACAGTACCAGCTGAAAGAGTAATCATCTGTTCTGCTCCCCCAGATAGAGATTCTTCATGCTACTAGTGGTGTGTGGAGTCCCTGGTCAACCCATCTTCCCGAACTCTGGTGCAGGCTCCTTTCTGCCATGCTCCAGCCATTACAGTGCCACAATGTTGGTCCTACAAGTCATAAAGGGACAGAGTCTTCCTTCTCTACTGGTTCAGAGATCTCTGGTTGTATATACTACTCTTTATACACTGATATGCATTCAGGGTCCTCAGCCTGTAGGTTGCTACATCCTTTGGGTTTAACAACTCTTCCAATGAGATCAGCTTTGTCTGGAAATTGTTCAAATGGAGTCAGAGATCTGGCAGTCCCTTTTTCTCCAGCTTTATGTTGCAGAAAAAACTATGCATAATCTATGTGCTATAGCATTGCTCTCTATTCTTTGCTTAGTGTCAACTAGTAGGATTCTGACACTATGCTTGGTGTTTCAGGCTTCCATTTAAAGGGACTAACTATAAATTTAAACTAAAAGACGGGGTTCAGTAGAGCTCTTGCGGTAGTCTTTTGGGATAATATAAATCTTTTACTTATTATAATTTGAAATATTTTAACTATATATTATGTTACAATTATCTATTAAAGGGACAGTGATGTCCCAAAAATAGTTTTTCCCATTTTGTAGAGTTTAAAATATTAATAAATATGATCCAAACCCTATCTCTCAAACCACTATGGTTTGAGAGATATAGGGATTCAAAGTTCCCCCCCTCCCTCCCCTTCTCCTGATGTCCCCTCCCTGTCAGCATGTTATATCTAAGAGTGTTAATAATCACTGTAAAATATACTACAAGAAATAAACTATAATGGCCATGTGATCATGTACTTGACTTATAAAAGTGAACCAGAAAAGTGGTTTGATAAGTTATTTTACTTAATCAAAACTGTATAGGAATGTCAGAGCTGGAAAGGATACTTGCTATATATCTCAGCCCCCTCTATGCCGTGAAGTGCAAGGATTGAACCAGAGTAATTGTAGGAAGAGTGCATGATCAGTTTAAAATGAGGACAGAGTTAAAGAAAAAGAATGGTGGTGCATCTCTGTATTTGCGTCTACACACATATATACTTTATAAAGCTACCAATGTTAACTTAGGCTGAGATAGCTGAAAGTCCCAAGGACTGCAAGAAAAGACAATATACCAGAAGTAACATAGAAAAGTCTTTGACATGTTGGTAAAACAGGCTAATACATAAGAATTCAATTCTGCTGAATCCCTTCTGGGTTCAGTCTTGCTAATTAAGATGAATTTGATGAGTGGACTCCTGTATTACTAGAGATTAAGGGCTCAATTTAAAGTAGTCCTACGCCCCAAAAAAAAAAAAATCTGACGGCAGCTTTTCAATCGTAGTAAGCTATTCAAAGAACTGTGCTATGAAGAACTGCCGGCAGAAAAAGAAGCATATCGGCTGCTAAACTTAAAGGCCATTTTACCCCATAAAACATACAACAAAAGGTCTAAACTGCAGTTCAAAGGACTGTTTTAGGTGCTAAAATGCATAGAATCCCTTAGCGCAACTTTTAACTGTAGGAATTGCATGTTAAAAAAACTGAAAAATAAACGTAAGTCCCCCATATCAGTACATCCAAAGTAAATCCATAATGTGTCCAAAGTTAGTAGAATTAACCCTATGAGTGCCAGTGGGGTACTTAAGCACAAAAAAAGGGAAGCGCAAACCACTCCTAAGTGTAGTATCTTTAGACAACTGATAATCCCGCTAATAAGTTGTACTTATTAGATACAGAGGCTGAGTCCTGCCTCTGGATATTCACACATCTATGGGTTTTATGCTACAGCTAAGAAATCTATTACCTCAGATCAGTTTTTCTTAAGATCCAACAGGCATCAATACTCCAATACAGGCATGATTACTAGAAAATAAATGTATTGCTAAAAAAATTTAAAAACATATAATATCTAACAACCACCAAGTGTGCTCAAAACAACAATTATAGTAGTCAGTACACTCCCCACCTGGTATAAATATATACCACTACTATAACTTATGAATTACTGTAATGTCAACCAAATGACTCCATATTTTGAAGAAGGACAATCAAATCTGAGACAGGTCTGAGATATACTTTATCAATTTCTTGTTTGATGATTTTAACTTCTACTTCGCAAATTCTACCATCACCACTAGGAATGGCTTTTACGATAAAACTCACTGGCCATTCATTGCGCTTTGCTTCAGAGTCTTTCAACAACACAAGATCTCCTTCTTGAACATTTGTTTTTTCCTCTTTCCACCTCCTCCTTGTTTGGAGAGATGACAAACACTCTTGTCTCCAACGTTTCCAAAAAGTGTCAGCAAGGTTCTGAACTTGCTTCCACTGACATTTGTAAAGATCATTCAAGGTGAACTCACCAGGTGGAACTGACACTGAATAAGCCTTTTGGTACAAGAGCATCACTGGCGTAAGAATTTCAGATCTTTCCGGGTCTGAAATGCACACCAATAGTCTAGCGTTTATTATAGCTGTAACTTCAGCCATCAATGTAGTATGCACTTCATGTGATAGTCGAGTGTTTTTGTTTTGCATCAACATTGAATCCAGAATACGCCTAGCTACGTCAATCATTCTCTCCCACACTCCTCCCAAATGAGATGAGTGTGGGGCACTAAAGGTTCAAGTGCACTCCTGACCAAGTAGGTAATTTTGGATTTTAGGATCTTCTGAGTTAATTTGTAGTTCCTTGCAGGTGCCTACAAAGTTTGTTCCTTTGTCAGACTAGAATTGTCTGACTGGTACGCGGAGAGATAGAAATCTTCTCAATGCATCAATAAAACTTGAAGATGACATAGATTCAAGCACCTTCAAATGTACTGCTCTGGTATTTAAACAAATGAACATCACATCCCATCTCTTACACTCTACAGAGTGTCCTCTAGTATATCGAGACATTACATTCCATGTCCCCAAAAATCAAGCCCTACATTAGAGAATGGATGAGCTACAGTAAGTCTGTCTGTTGGGAGATCTGACATTTTCTGTTCCTGCAGCCTTCCTCTCAACTTCCTGCAGATTATATACAACACTGGAGATGAGATTTTTTAGCTCTAATAATCCATAAGCCTGCTGAATGTAGTGCACCTTCAGTAAAGTGACAACCTCGATGTGCTACCTTCTCATGAATGTTTAACTAAGAGAGTGGCTATGTGATGGTTGGCAGGAATTATAAGAGGATGTTTCTCATTCTCAGTCATGTCTGCATTAGACAAACGCCCTCCTGCTCTAATCAGTCCATCTTTGTCAATTATGGAATTCAAACCTTTAATTGGATTTCAGGGATTGGATCAGGGATTTTCTTTCCTTTTGACAAGGACTTTGGGCTAGATTTAAAGGCAGATGTTACACCAGCCGCTAAGTAAAAATGGAACATCGGCCATAAATAACACATGATTTACGTCAGATTTAAAAGTAAGTCTACAAGAATAGCTAACGAGCTTAGACACAACAAAAACACGTAACACAAAAGCATGCGTTGCACCTTTTTTAGCATCACCGTGCACCCCAATCACCCGTTAAAACACAACTTTAGTCAAAATGTAATATAATGGCTGGTGTTGTCTATCAACCCTGATTGATGCACAAACAAAATTCAAACCTACAGCAAATCCCAAGGCCCCAAAGTCTCAAAAATGTTCAAATACACCTATATTAGAGCGAGGGAGAGAGGAGCTTACATTGGAGGAAGAAGGAGTTTTTGGAGTTCAAAGAGCATTGCACTTAAAGACACTCATAGCACAACTTTGCACATATCACATAGTCCATACAAACACATACACATACATACACATAGTCTTTTTTTCCATAACACTTTACACATTTTTTAAACTTTATTTTGACAGTGTGACTCTGTGAGTGAAAGAGTGTGACAGAGAGTGAGTGGGATTGAGTGTGTCTGTGAGGGCCTGTGGGAGTGCCTGAGTGTGAATGGGTGAATGATGGCCAGGAGAGGAGGACAGGAGAGAAGGACGGGGAGAGTAGTGGAAGAGGAGGAAGGAGAGCAGGACATCCCTGTTGAGAGTATGGGTGGGAGAGAGAAATTCACAGGGTGGAGGGGGAGCCAGCCCAGAAGAGCAGGCACACAAGGACAGGGACAGAACCGGAAGAGGGACGAGGGGTAGCTGCTGGGGACCACCACACACAGGCAGGGGCAGCGCAGTCAGGGCACTCTGGTTCTGACTCCTCACAGGCCGGAGCTGAGGAGGAGAGGGTCAGAGATCCACATTATACAGAGGAAGAGAACAGGACCCTCGTGGAGGCTGTGCTGGAGAGGGAGAGCATGCTGTTCCTGAGGGAGAGGGTCCCTGGCCTGGCTGTGAGGAGGAAGGCTGCCTTTAATCAAATCTGCAGCCGGGTCAATGCGGTGGCCAGCTGCAGATGGGATGTTCACTCCATCAAAAAGAGATTAGGCGACTGCAAGAGGTAGGTTAAGAAGAAGATGGGGGATGCCGCCCTGCATGCCTGAGGCACTGGAGATTGTCCACCTGTCCCTATCACCCTCAGAGGATGGGAGGAGAGGCTGCGGCAGACCTTGTCGTCCATGCTGATTGAGGGGGTCCCTGGAGGATCGGACACTGAGGATGAGAGGAGCCTCCACACTACTGGTAAGTGCATCATCCCATAACCACACACCACATGAACCAACAAGCTGCACACTCAAACACAGTCACACCTCAACGGATGTCCATAATTCATCCACACAACTGCACCAACACAGCACCCTGAGGGATCAAACAGGACACAATACAAGGACAAGGTTGTGGAGGTACATGGGATCCACCTGATCTTTGATGACCTCATACAAGGCAATGATGCTGTGCGGCCTCAACCTGTAGCGATCAATCACCTCGTCATTGGTCATTCCAAAGATAGTGACCCTTGGGCAGTATACCCTGGTCCTTAGTGGTCGTCTATACATCCACCACTGCTGCAGGTGTCCCTGTGGCATCTGGGGAGCATCCTGTTGCTGTGGAGCATCCTGTTGCTGCAGCTGTGTATCTGCAGGCAGGTGCTGTCCTCCAGGTGGGGATGGGCTCCTGTGTGGCTGTTGAGCCAGAGCCTCCTCACTTGCAACAGGTGAAGGCTGTTGATCAGGTGTGCCTAGGGCTTACTCTCTCCCTTGCATGCTTTCTCTGCAGTCTTCGCATCAATAAGTAACCCAACAGAGAACTTATTGTTCTCTCTCTTTCTCTCCCTGAGTGGAAAACAAGACACGAGTGTGTGTGGTGAGTTGTCCCTTTAAGTACGTGGTAGTGCGTTGTGTAGGTGTGGTGATGAGGTGAGTGCTGACCAATGGGAAGGTGCCTGTTGTCCAGGTAAGTGTTTTCAGGTGTGTGTGTATCTTAAGATGTGGTGTGTTGTGATTGGTATGTCTCTGTCAGTTGCAGGTTTGAGGTTTTGGGTTGCAGGTTGTGTCTGGATCGTCTGGTGATGTTGCACAGGTGAGCTTGTTTTGTAAAGGCAGGTGTCCGTGTTGTGTGCTAACCTCCACTGTTCTGTGCCATGTTGTGTTGATGTTTTTTTTTTAATTCTTGGTCCCTGTGGTGTTGCTTGTTGTTGTGTGTTACAGTAATTTGTGGTGTCTGCCCATGTTTTTGTGTGATTTTGGCATTGCATGGGTTAATTTTGCCATGTACATGCTTGTGCGGTAAGCATTTTATCTGTTTTCCTATGTAATGGGTGTTTTTTTGACCATTAAGTGTCTAACGGCTAAGGAAACTGGGTCTAAATGGCTCTGGGGAATCTTGTTCCATGCGTCTCAATGCACGTTAGTGTATCGGCCGTAGTGATTATCAAACTGCTGTTAGCTGTTCTTAAGACAAACCTTTAAATGGCTTACTGCACGTTAAAACACACGACGGTAGGTTTTTTTTTTATTTTATTTTATTTTTTTTACGTCTGCCTTTAAATCAAGCCCTTTGTCTCTTCTTGAAATATCTCCTGCTGGACACATTTGATAATAACTGTTTCTGCCTGCAAGAAATTTAATGGACGACATAACCTTTTGCAACAATGCCTTTTGGAAAATTATTTATTAACGTGAATAAGTTTTGCTATACCTCTCACAAGAGACTTCCAACTTGAGAATCTTAGAAACCTAAATGAGTCTAACTGGCGTTCATACACTTTAGTTGCTAAGACTGTAACCTCAGGTCTGATCTCACTGTCAGAATCTGGTTCAATGAGGTCAAATACTTTGGCTTTAGATTGATCACTTGTATCTGCATGATGTAAAAAATCTGGGCCTAAGAACCAGTTGATGAGTTTTAGAAAAGTAGTTCGAATTGGTCTGGTACCGTGATCTGCTGGATTCTGAATAGTGGTAAGTTAATGCCACTGATCTGGATTAGTGGATTTTCTAACACAAATTATTCTGTTTGAGACATAAAACCTCCTCGAAGTATTATGAATATAACCTAACACAATTTTGCTGTCAGTGTAGTATTTAACTGTATAAGGTTCGAAGTCCATTTTTTCAGTAATTAGTTCTGCCAGCTCAACTGACAAAACAGCTGCACATAATTCTAAATGTGGCACTGTGTGGGCTGGTCTCAGAGCTAGTTTAGATTTGCCCATAATAAAGCCTACATGACATTGACCATGGCAATCTATAAGATATGCTACAGCTGCTACCACTACAGTAGAGGCATCAGAAAAAAGGATGAAAGTGGCAGTGGAACATAGGATCTGGGAATACTGAGATCTTCTAGATGAAACAGTTCTTCTGTCCATGCTACCCACTCAGCTTTTTTATCTGGTGAGAGTGGGGTGTCCCAGTCATATTGATCTATTGAGAGCACTGTAACTAAGACTTTACCTTGTAAAGTGATTGGAGCTGCAAACCTCTCCGCGTGAATGGCTTTACTTCCCTGGACACTTGAAAAGTAAAACTGTCAGTCTCTAGGTTCCAACTCACTCCTAAACTCTGCTGAACTGGCAGACGGTCACTACCCAAAAGTAGGTATTTTAGCTCTTTAGCTCTATCATCTGCAGGGAATGCTTCCATTACTGAACTCTATTAGAAGCCACCTTGTGTAGCTTGAGATTTGATCCTGTAAGCATCTCCCTAGTTCTCTGCAAAAGAGTGACTGCTTCAGCTTCAGTAGGCACGGAAGTGAGTCCATCGTTCACGTAGAAATTTCTTAAGATAAACTGTTTTACGTCTTCACCTTACTCAGTCTCTCCCTGCTTAGCTATTTGTCTTAGACCATAGATAACTATGGCAGAAGACGGACTGTTTCCAAAGACTCTGTTTTTTCCATAATACCTGAGCATGTTTTTAGAGTATAATAAAATGTTTCACCACTAATGTTAAATGCATTAAAGAATTCTGATTTTGCTAATGAACAGTTACTTTGATCATCTAACATTGCATACATTTTCACAGAACAGTCAGGTTTGTTAGAGGGATAGACAGTCACTAAACAGATCTTAGAACATGATCTGTGCTTTGTTATTTGGTATTTTTGCTATTATATGAGAAATTAATATTTTCTTTATTTATAATTAGCACTAGAATATACACTTAGATATGACTTAAAAATGTGAATATTTGAGCTGTAGGAAAGCTTCAATTGAAATCTCCAAGCATAGGGAGTGTCTTTATAACATTTTCTTCATAAAATGTTTACAGTTCCTTTAAGTTTTCCATTTATAGTTTTCTTGTTAGATTTTTTGTTCTGTGGAATACTAGTAGCCTGAAAATAAATTAGATATTTTGTTCTGCTATACAAAAGCATATTTATTTGTCTCATGTGTTTAGTCTCATTTTTAGTAAAATACACATGCATGCACACCCATACACAAAAGCACACACACATACAAATTAAATTGCCTTCTGAAATTGTTCAGGCATGAAAACAATACAATGGCATGTACTTTCATTCATTTTAAGCTAATAAGATGATTTAAGTGTCACTGGAGAGTGTAATATGTTTTAACCATTGTAGATGCATTTATCTGTTTCATCAGCATTTGTCTCATTTACTGTCTGTTAGTGATAGTGTTAGCTTTTCCTTTCCAGCAAGACAGCAAACATCTCTAATTAACCTTACAAATAATTAGTGAGTATATCCATTACCTATACTTGTAGTGGGTTGGTCTGCAAAACATAGTCAGTGATCATGAACCAAATTGTTGGACATGCACAGCAGATAAAGTATTTTCTTTGTACCACAGCTATTCACTACTCAGGAGCAAACATAAAATTCACTACCCACACTATTCCTTATTTATAGTAATGATAACATAATACAGTTGCAGCATTTATGCACTATGACTAGATGCTTGGGTCTCAATTCAATTACCTGACCTAAAGCATGCAGTAGAACAAAAACAGATATCAGTCGGCCAAAACAAATGTGTAAGTTGGTATTCAATTGCCCTACCAGCTAAAAGCACAACGGATGGTCTTGTGGCCAAATGTCCATTTTGTGCGTCAAGTTCCCAAAACGCTGCTAAATAGTGGCAATAATGGGAACGTCAAAGGAAAAAGCTAACAAACGGTGCCTGACATGCTATCAAGCACCAATCATCAACGTATCTGTGTTACACTTACTTGTCATCCACTGTCCGTCTCCTTCTATCTTTCTTCTTTCTCTTATCTTCTTTCTTCTATCTTCTCTCTTCTTCTGTCTTCTCTCATCTTTCTTCTATCTTCTTTACATTAAACCTGTAATAAAACTTCGATAAATATTCCATGAACAAAACTTGTACATCTCTGCATAGATTAAACCCCTTGAGAGCAATGCATTGCGTACCTCTATAGGGCTCAAAGGGTTAAGATATGGAGAGATGTGTGGGTCAAAAATATAACATTGGTTATATGCGGGTCAGTAATGTAAAGTTCCTAAGAGCAGTCCCCATTAAATATATATGTCTATCAGTTATGCATACCGTAGAAAAATTGCCCAAATAAAAATAAATGTTATTTTCCCTTTCTCCACTGCTGTGGCTGTGGCATAATGCAGAAGGAGACCCCCCCCCCTCCAGTACCTTATGGGCTGATGCCCATTCCATTGTGAGGGAATGTAAACAGCGAGTGCCGATATATTTGGGAAGTCTCTGTTCAAATTCCCTAACAGTCATTATCTGGGATGTCTTCCACACCTCCCAGCCAATAAGCTTCAAGCAGGGGATTGGATAAACCTGCTTGAAGCTGATTGGCTGCACATGCCAGTCAATGGCTGTGAGGGAATTTGAACAGAGACTGCCCATATATACAGGCTCCTTCTGCATTTTGCTGATGCCACTTCCAACAGCTTTGGACAAGGGGAAAGTAATATGTATTTTTATTCGGGCAATTTTTCAGAGGTATGTGAAAATTATGGACATATATTTAATGGGGACTGCTTTTGGGAACTTTACATTATTGACCCACACATGACTGCTCTTACAGTATTGACCCACACATCTCTGCATATCTTAACTCTTACAGCCCCAGAGAGGTACGCAACACATAGCTCTGCAATGCGTTGTGTACCCCTCTGGCACTCAAGGGGTTAAACTATGCAGAGATGTGTGGGTTCTGTTCATGGACTATTTATTTATGGCTCTCTTTTTATTACAGGTTTAATGTAAAGAAGACAGAAGACAGAAGAGAGAATATAAAATAAAGAAGATGGACAGTAGCTGACCAGGGTGCTGAAGACCCCGCTGGACATCAGGATTAATGGTACGTGTTACTTTGCAGGAGCTGTTGCTTTGTAACTTAGTCAGATGAACCCTATGAGTGCCGGTGGGGTAAACATACCAAACTGGCACTCATAGCGTTAATTCTATTAAATTTGGACACATTTTTTGAGTGCTTTGGATGTATTAATATGGGGCTTAGGACCCCATATCAATACATCCACTGGGGACTTTTTTCTTTTACACTTTTTTTTTACTTTGAAGTGCTGCATCAGCTGTTTTGAAATATGATAAGAGATTCTACGGCCAAACAAACTGGGTCTTAAGTTTCCAGCAATAAATAGAATCTCTTATTGGATCTTAATGGCTAATGCAGTCAATTGAATTGTATCTTGTGGCATTTCTTTTATTTATTTATGTTTTTTTTTATTTTGAATGGGCTAAAACAAATCTAACTTTTTAGCGGCCCACAGGGTTCTTTCTGCCAGCATTTTTTAATAGCACAGGTAATTGAATTGCTTACAGTGCTTGAAAAAATATCTTTAGAATTTTTTGGGGCATCACAGATAATTGAATTGAGCCATAGGTATGTATAAAGAGAAATACTCTAGTGCATGTTTACAAAACACAAATAAAATAAAAAATTAAACCAAATGTGGGAGTGGGGAAAAGCTAGTTCAGCCAAGAGGGAGATGCCTATGTTACAGTCAGATAAAAAAAATTAAACATTTTTCAAAGAATGCACATTTTCAGAATGAAGTCATAACATGTACTGTATGACTGCAAATGTTCATAGTCTGACTGGTAAGATGGAGGAATGTACTGATTAAAATTAATAAGCAGGGTGACCTGCAGTTTTTAGGAGAGATGCTTATATATGCATATATTTGCACATGGATACATATATTTTAATTATCTAAATATCTGCACAGATCCTACTCCTTTTCCCCTCCCTCTGTCCCTTGTACATTTGCTGGACATTACTCAGCTAGTGTGTATGTATGTGTGATAAGGAAATACTTGGATCACAGCTGCCTGTATCATTCCAATCAGTCACACAGAATGTTGAGGTATTTGGGGTAAACATCCTTTTGCTCCCTTCTCACACCCCAAATACTTTTAACACAGGGAGAATAACACCCAGATCATAAGGAACTTGGATCACAGCTGCATGTGTCTTTCCAATCTATCACACAGAACGTTGGGGTATTTGGGGTAAATCTCCTTTACTCCCTTTCACACTCTGAGACTCCTCCTAGGACTGAGATAATAACAGCCAGATTAAGAAGGAGCTTGGATCATTGCTGCCTGTGCCTTCCTAGCCAGTCACTCTAAATTTTGGGGTAGTTGGGGTCAACCTCCTTTCTCCCTTCCTATCCTCCATAATGCCCCCAGACTCCCCTAATGCAGAGAACAAATGTACTGCCTACACAACTCTCTAAACTAAGCTTTAACTTCTTTTATTGGCCTGTCTTCTCTAATTTAACACGATTGCCAGAGCTGTATGCACCACATTGCAAATCAGTTCACTATATACCCTCTGGCGATCAAACACTAAATGGCATGTTGTGGGAACGTGACCCCCCCTTTTCTACTATGCCTGCAGGAAAATAATAGAAACTTGCCACATGGTGGGGATAAATTCAGTCTTCCCATTGATTTCAATACAATGACTGAGCTAGGCAAGAAAGCAGAAAAACTGCACTGTTCATGAAAAAGTTGCTATTTTCCCCTGTTTCACTTTCAAAAACTTTTTCCCATTCCTAACTGTAACAACTAGTAACCCTGTTACTTTTCCATTTATTTAAATCACTTGAATAGTATAGAAGACTCCATTACATTGCTTCATAATGTTTGAAACACTTCTAATATTCAAGGGGTTAAATCCCCATTTAAATAATGGGAATTTTATTTTTCCCTATGGCTTGTCTCTGATTAACTAAATTATTTTTTTCGATTATAGGCATTGTTGTACTATGTAGTAATAGTACAAATTATTTTTTTATGTAGGAAATGAAAATAAATATTGAAACACCAAAATATCATGTATTTCAGTATGTAAACATGGAATTATTATGGAACATGATAAGCAATATAACATTATTATTTTTATTCATAATACAAACAGTTTCTTTTAAAACATCTTTAAGGCTTACAGGTTTGAGTTCACTTTGATTTAGGAATGAAAGTTTAATGTTCTTTATTATTAATGCTCATGTGAAAAAGGATTGACTCAGTTCAAGATAAAAGAGTTATTTGCTTAGCTTATTACTTCCCCCCCTCACCCCTCAATACTGAAGAATATAATTAGCCTTAAATGCAAAGTGTATGAAGTAATATACTTCTTGAAACCAGCATTAATATTGCATTATTTTAACTGTCTACTAAAAGCAAACCTTTATATTGAATCAATTTGAAGTGGACATATATTTTACTTCTCTGGGAACTTAGACCTCAGTTCAATGAAGTACGTTAAAACAACCATTAAGGCAAAAAAAGCCCAATGACCGTTACTCATTTTCGAATTACGTCAAATTCAATAAGTAGTCTACAAAAATTATTAACAAGCGTAGGCCCAACAAATCCATTTTGCTTAAAAGCCTGCATTGTACCTATTATTGACATCACCATGCATACAAACCGTCGATAAATAACTCAGCCAAAAGCCATGTTCCTGTATACGTCCCATTCTAAAAGTCATGGTGGAAGGATAGGAGGCACCATCTGGACGTTGATGGAATGGAAATTCTTCCTGTTGATGTAAAGATGTCCCTTGTGGGGTGGAGCTCATATTTACATGCATGCAGTATATAGCACCCATGGCCCTGGGCATGCCTCCCCTTGTGTAAAACTCCTGTTTCACATGTGTCCACTACATGTTGGTGGAGGGGAAGTGGCTGTAGCTCCTGGCCTTTTTCTTGAGGGCTGTCAGTACCTGAGCTAGTGCCCATTAACACGTGGCCTGGGACATGCCAGATGCATAGCCTTCTGTGGACTGGAACTATCCGCTTGCCATGAAATGAATGGCACTCATCAGCTTCTGCAAGCCGGATAGTGCACAGTTGTTGCTGTAAATAGAGTCGATATCATCTTTGATCACCTCACATAAGTGGATGCTGCTGTGCGACATCAACCTGTACAGGTCTCTGACTTCAGCGCCCGTCATTTTGAGGAGCATGACCCTGTGCATAATGTCCTGGGTCTGTGTGAACTTCTGTTGTCCCAGTGCTGCTCCTTCTGTGGGAGATCTGGTTGCAGCAGCTGCGGTGCTGCTGCCTGGTGTGGTTCTTCAGGTGAAGTTGAGCACCTGTCTGACTGTCCAACTAGAGCATCAGCATCAAATGTAGTCTGTTCAGCAGGTGTACTTGGAGGAGGACATGATTCCTAACCTTTGCACTCCTTTGTCTCCGATGTCTTTGCAGGAATAGGTATGCAAACATACTGGTCATAATCTCTCTCTCTTTCTCTCTATCTTTCTGTCTGAATGGTCTCACTGTAAAGACGCTGCATCTGAGGATGGTAAGCTGTCCCTTTAAGACAGTGGTGGGGTGTGTTCCAGGCCCAGTAATCAGGTAAGAAGTGACTAATGGGAAAACGTGTGTTGTCCAGATAAGTGTTTTGTGGTGTGGCTGTTTTTGTTTGTGTATTTGCTGAGTAGTGTGTGTGACATTGTCAGGTGCATCATGTGTCTTCATTGGCTGGTGGTGTTGCCCAGGTGGGCTTGGGTTGCTTTGAGACTGACATGTTTGAATGTTGTGATGTGTGTACTTATGTGATTTTGTGTGTTAACCCCTGTGGTTCCGGGGTATGGTGTGAGGGATTGTGTTGTTTTGCTTTTTCAAGCCCTTGTCCCTGGAGGGTTGCTAGGTTATCGTTAGTTGTCCAGGACTTGTTTGTAGGGCTTGTGCATTGTTAATGTGGTTGATTGGCTTTGCAGGGGTTAATTTTCCTCCTTTTTTCTCCTTTGTGTGGTGTGCAGTAAAAAAACTGGGTCTAGAATTTAATCCGTTAAAGGTATCAATTTATCGTCCTTTGGAAATTGAATGGCTCTGGGAACAGTTGTTCCATTGCTCTCAATGAGCAAAATATTATCGTTCGTTGTGATTTTAAAACTGCCATTAGCTGTTTTTAAGATGGCTAATTGAATGGCTTACCGTGCCATTGGCTGTTTGTTTGTTTTTTTTTTGCCATCGGAGTTAATTGAATCGAGCCCTTACTGTGATTTCTATGAAAGCGAGTATATTTTAACAAATACATGGGGATAAGGCATGAATCATATAATTTACTGTGTTTGGTAATATATTTATCATGAGACATATTTTATATACACTGTAGAAAATAAGCATATTTTGTTGAATATTTTACAATATATTTGTCATTGTATAGCATAGTTTTATTATGTTTTTGTGAAATTATAAACAAAATGGCATATTTGAAAATAAGGGTGTATTTGAATTACAAACTGTTTTTTGAAGTAATGATATGTTATTAGCTAGTCCAACAGCAATAACTTCTGTCATTGTAGACAATTCTTCTTATATTTACAATTAAATTGATCTAAAAGCTGGCTTGCCTAAAAGCTGCAGAACTGCTATTCTATCAGTCATGAGCTGATCTGGAGATGAATGTTTGTATAAACAAGATATAAATTACTTTTTTTATATGCAGTCACAGCTTTCTCAAGTAAAAACTCAAATGTTTTTGGTGTATTTTTTAAATATGTAATGCCTACACACTAACAAATACATGTATTCTATAACATGACTGTTTTATCATGCTCATAGTGAATTTCTATGGGTAATTTATGAGTATTCATTGATGTTATTGTATATTGCTTGATAAATAAGATAAAAATATGCGTGTGTAAGTTTTTTTTTTCAAACATTTGGAAACAGCAGGTTGACAATAAAGTCCATTTAAATGTCACTGCATGGTGTGATGGGAACAGTAGGACGGCTCAGTAGTAGGGATTGTAGAAAGGTCTTCCTGTGTTCCTGCAAGCAATGCAGTGAATATCACATGGTTGTCTCTTTTTCGCTAGAAAATCCACCCTTACAAAACCCTTAAAAAATATTTCCTTTTTGTTTACACTAAAACATTTTTCACTATGTTTTTCAAGGTATCCTTGAAAACTATGTGCACATTTTGAAGCAGTATATTTAACTACTGTAGCGGTGAAGTACACTCCTGTGTCTTTGCAGATGATCATGTTTTTTTTTTAATGTGGTGGACACCGAGGGGAAGGAGAGCAGTAATACACACAGAACTGTTCTGGCTTCAGCAAGGTATGTTTATGAGAATAAAGCGGACACTCAAATGAGTGACGCTTAAGCTGCTACATGAGAATATAGCTCTTTTGATGAGGGTGAGATTCTCATGTCGCCCTTTTCATCCCTGTGACATGGTGAATGCACCGTTTAGTTGCTTGCACAATACTGTGCGACATTTTGATAGTGAACCATCTTTCAATGGCTACAAACTTTCCAGCTGTTTACTTCATGTAGTTTACATTTTTGCACCAAAAACATAGCATTTCCAGGAAGTGAAACAAAAAAAATAAGCAGCTAGGGAGATAGAGAAGTTGAAAGGTGATTTTCTAGCATTGGATTTAGTGAAAGAAGGCTAACAAAAGCTGCTAGTGTTGGCTAACACTATGATCACTCTGATTAATAAAAAATGAGGGGCTGGAAGGACTGTGATACATCCAGAGAGTCAGAGGAGGAGAAAGTGACCACCACCAGCATGGAAGGGTCCAGGAGACCTGATTTCCCCAGACCCAATGATGCACAGTCCCCCTACATAGCCCCTTGGGATATGGGGAAAATAGTGTAATCATCAGGAAAGGCAGAGGAAGGAATGGGTAGCAGTGTGAGTAGGGCAAGTCAGCTGCCTATTCCTGCTGCTACTGATGACAAGTGTGACATCAGGGGACCCTTAGTCACACTTATCATCCACAAGCAGTACCACTAGCACCACACAGCAGCTAGAGAGTGGAGTGGGTGAGGGTGGGGGTAGTGTAGATGGTGATTGTGAAGCAGCTTTTGAGACTATCTTGAGTGGGGGGAGAAGCCAGACTAGTGGTGACCCTGTGATTCCCATTACCCCAGCATTTTCCTTCAGAGAACCATTATTGATCAACTTGTTTTCTCCAGATATACCTGAAGATGTGGATCTAGTTGTGGTGCTGTTACTGTCTCAGAAGCATCACTGGAACTAGTGTCAAGCTGAACCATCATCACTTGTCTTATATAATTGCTGTAGATCCCATTCCCTTGGAACTGCCTAATCATCCTGCTGCTTAGACATCTCAGCAGCAGCAGCAGTAATAAAAGCATAGCAGTCACAAATGTTGCAATATCACCATGGAATTTGCCAATGGCCACTTGCCACCATAACATAACCTGCTGACACTAGGCCAGTAAGGCATATTTTTTTGGGGGGTCTCAAGGCTTGTTCTATATAATCCAAGTTTTGGAGGCGTGTTGTTTCTAACAGGCCTATGACCTACAAATTAATGTTTCCTCAGGGCCAGTGCCTAAAAAGTGTAAGTCCCACAAATTAGTGTTTCCTCAGGGTGTGGGCCTCTAAGAAGTCTAAGTTCTACAAATCAATTTTTCCTCAGGGCTTGTGCATCTAATAGGTTTAACTCCTACAAATCAATGTTTCCTCAGGGCTTGTGCCTAACAAGTCTCAGACCCACAACACAATTTCTTCTTAGGGGTTGTGTTTGGATACCCTAGTCCTGCATAGTACACAGCACAATATATTTAATATTTTTTTAAGCCTTCTGCTGTGCTGCCTATTAGCCATTGTTTATAAAGAGAAATGAAGAAATTATAAAAAGGCTTACTAAAATCCAAACTGATTGTAGCACACGTGTATGGTGGTGGTGGAACATTTGGTGAGATTTTGACACACTGCATCCTCCTCAGGAGGAGCAGAGGGATTGCCATCATTTATTGTACACACTTCAGCAACCATGGCTGCAGTCAGCTTTTGGACTACTATTTTACTCATACACCCCTGCTTTGCTGCTAATCCTTTCCCCCTGCACCTTGGGTGTTTGGTTGATGTTACTCAACTACTGTGTGTGTTTTTACTGTAAAGCACACTATAGAAGTGATTGTGTTTGATGTCTTCCCTTAGCCCTCCTAAAAATATCTCGTCTAGTACAGTCTGCCCCTGTCAAAGCCTACACCAGAGTTCTTGTCTCTGTCCTGTTATGTACCAAATCTTCTATTTTAATTTTTAATTTTATTTATATATTTTATTAACTAACTGTCCCTCCAATGACAGTCAACAAAAAACAAAAACACACATTCCCTGTTCAGCTGATTCTTTCCCCACACTCCATCAACACAGTCAGATCAGGATGAAACGTGGATCACGACTGCCTGTGTCTTCCCAGTCAGTTAACAGAATGTTGGGGTGTTTGGGGTAATTCTCATTTGCTCCCTTCTCACACCCTCAGACATCTCTGATGCTGAGATAACAGCCAGATCAGAAAGGAACTTGGATCACAGCTGCCTGAGTACTCCCAGTCAGTTACACAAGATGTTACCATATTTGGGGTAAACCTTTGTCCTTTCTTGTGCCCCAGAGTGTCCCCAGACTCCCCTAATGAAGAGAACAAATGTCTTACCTACAAGACCCCCTAAACTAAGCTTCAACTCCATTTTTTTTAGCCTGTCTTCACTAGCTGACAAATGTGCTGCTCTCTCTTCCTCTCACAAACACAGAAGGGCATGCTTTACATACAAGTTTCTTATTTTATTTTACCTATTTTTTTATTACCTGTCCCCCCAATACCAGTCAAGAAACCTCCAAAACAAATTCTCTGTTCAGCTGATTCATTCATTCATCAACACGAGCAACATCCTCAGACCCCATTTATACTATGTCTTATGGAGTTTTTGTTAATTGTTAAATGTGTACTGTGTAACTTCAATGTTCCCTTTGATTTCAATGGAATGAGCTAGGCTAAAAAAGCTGGAAAAATCAGAAAATCAACTTTTCCCAGCAAATTATTTTTCCAAGCAGAACGTGCCATTATTTGCCGATTTCAGTTTGAGGTGAAAATTTTCACCCATCCCTATTAATATTTTGTCAGAGATAAAGTTTTTCAAAGATTTTAGCCATTACCAGATGCTCAAATAATTTTGTAATGAGGTGTAGAGGATACAATATCTTGATATATATTTTATTTAGCTCCAAGTAATCAATGATAGGTCATAGGGAATTTTTTTATCAATGAAAAAATGCCTGCATGGGTAGGAGAGGTGGAAGACAAGATGAAACAATTGTCTACATATTCTTGCTAATAGTCCTTGAGGGTTTGTAGTACAGATTCCAAAGATTCCATAAACATTACCTGCTACATTAAGTAAGTAAATGTGATATGGTGAGAGGGTATTGGACTCTTACTGAACATATCCCTATATTACTGATAATGTGCAGGGAACTTTACAATGTATGGTCTCCAACACACCTTAATTCCTTTTTCCTTGATATGATTGTTTGAGGTAATGCTCAAGGCTGAAAAAGGAAACTCTGTGGTGGTTGCATCATGCTCCTTGAGTCAAGGCAGACCCAACACTAGTGGAAAAATTGGGAGTAAATTAATTTAGTTTAATTTCAAAGCTGCAGTATTCCTGATATACTCAAAAGAATAAGAGAGATAGAGGCTGAGTATCTTCAGTAATAGGAAATTATTTAATTAGAGAGCCATTGATAGCTTGAACAGGAACAGGTCTAGATTTAAGGCAGCAAAGAATCTTGTGTATAGAGACAAGGAGGTGATCCATAAAGCATCCACTTCCCCAGGAAACAATAATGCCACCAATGGTTATCTGATGATAAAAGGACAGTGATAGCACACATGTTTACGGGTTAAATGGGACAACTCATATTTCAGATTGTTAGCCAGACCAAGATGGAACTGATACTTGAGGACTGGTTCATTTCACTGGGTACAAACAAACTAGTGGTGGAATTGTGCAACATAATCTTAAACTGAGTGATGTCTGGTGGAGATGGTGTAAATCTTCTTTGGTTGTGGAGGTTTTAAGGTGTCATTTAGCTGGGATATGGTCTCTGTTTTATACACCAGGGCTGATTATTTAACACACTGAATGTTATAGACATCTGAAGACTAGTTTAGCACTCACAAGAAATCTTCAGACATAGAAAGAAGTATTTAGGTTAAGTTCTTCTTTTTTTTTTTTTTGCAGTCTGTGTTTTTTGTGGCAGACAAATTGGATGGAACTGGGGACAGAGTTATCTGAGGAGTGGGGGTAGGGATATTGTTGTGGCTAGGGCAACCTTGGGTTCCTTGCCTAAGGGTGGCTGTGATTTTAATTTGGATCTGCCTAAAATACTATTGTATCAAGGATCTCAAGTTCTAATGGGGAGTCCCTGAGAAGCACACACCCTACTATGGTTCAATGACTGCAATTAATTAATTGCTTTGAGCTCTCCCAATCTAATAAATAATATATTTGAAGGGATAGTAATAATTAAAATGTGAAAAAAATGTTGTAGGGTTAATTGTATTCTCGCTATTGAAATGTGTTATATTCAAAAGGTAATAGAGGTCAAACTTTTAAGTGCAGTATCACAGTGGCCTGACATTGTACAGTGGTGTTTTTATTACACCATCCTATGGAGATGTCTGGTCATTGTATCCGATATACTAACTTTTCAGCTTCTTGGTAAATTATCCCTTCAGAGACACTGGGAAACTCATTTGATAATTTCTTCATTCTAAAGGTCTAGAGGCTTTGATAAAGGCCTACATAAATAATTATATTGTTTATTGGAAAGAATATATGATTTATTTTTTACCATTGTAAAAGATCATTATGTGCAAGTTCATTAGTACACATTGAATCAGCAGTTCCAAGTCAATATATTTTAGCAGATATAAAGATATTTGCTGAATCTGTTTCCTTGCTTTAACCCCTTAAGGACCAGGAAAATCAGAGGTGGATTTGACTTAAGGACCGGAGCAATTCTGACCTTTTTGACTATGTCTTTGTTCAACAGTGTTTTCCCTCTTAGGCTTTTATTCCACCCCCATAAATGATATACTGTTTTTTTACAAACAAATAGGGCTTTCCTTTGATACCCTATTTATATGGATAACCCACCATTTACTTTATTAAAATTAAAGAAAAATGTAAAAAAAATGTAAAAAAAACCACCATTTTTGTTTTTTCTCTTGGGGTCAATTGGGCGTAAAGGGTTAAATTTTTATGGAGACTGCATGAAAGGTATGACCACTCAGTCATACCTACAAAATGCACAGTTTAAAGTGGCCACTGTCCCCCCCTGGGTGAAAATCCCCATGTCCCTTTTTCCCACCCTATTTTCCCACTTTTTTGATCTTTACATTTGGCGGTGTTTGTAAGTGTATTACATAGCACAACAACAATCACACTTCCAATTTTATTTCTTGAGATGTTTTTTTTAAAAAATAAAATATTTTATTTGTAAAAAAAAAAAAGTGTGTTGTTTTTATTTAAAAAAAATAAAAAGTGTACTTAGCAGGTCAGAAATTGACCTGCATCTAGCCATCCTCCTGCACCAGCAGTGAAGGGGTTAACACCCCCAGCTGCTGTATTTTTTATTTCCACTAGGTGTCTCCTCTCTGCTTCTCTGTCCCTTACTTTGATGTAAGGGATGCATTGGCAGAGAGGAGACACTAGAGGCAGTAAGCAGCACTGCCTCATTCACTGATTTAGAATGCCGGTACATGTGATCGCTGACGCAGCGATCACATTACCTGGCACAACCGACAGAGGCTGAGACTGAACGGTCCGGTACTGGACCACTCAGTCTCAGCCTGGAATGAATGGTAGCAGCGTGCACGGTGGTGCGCTGCTACCATTTAACACTTGACGTACCAGGACTGTCACTGGTCCTTAAAGCAAATTTACCCTTCACGGTCCTTGTACGTCAAGGGTCGCTAAGGGGTTAAGTATGTTAAGGTATGTTAAATTACATTGTATATATATTTGTGTATAGATTGCACAGAATATTTTACATTATTTATTGCTCTGATATAAATGTCTAAAACTGAATGGATTTATAGCATTTAAGTTTGACAAGGCTTAGACATTTGTGAAACAACACTACATTTCATATAAAAATATTCAGCAAACAACATAGCTTATAACATTTATAAAACCGAATATGAACTGAAGAAAAGCTTTCATCTCAAACATAATATGAGCACAAAATGAAAATGCAATTCTAATCAGATACTGAATAAATTTGGCGGTGACATCTTTTGTTTAACTTATTCATGACCTACAGGTAAAAGTATATTTTTAGCAAACTTGCCAAAATTAGTCTTTGAGAAAATATATGTATTCTATTCTAAACTGTAAAATAGCTGGAGGCCAAGATCTAGATAATACTGTCTTGTTAAAAATCAGGAAGTATCCATAGCAACAGATAATTATCATTCGAAGTTGGTTGACATTGTGCTATCAGAGACGAGTCAAACTTCTATTTTGGGGTAAGCCGGTGTACAGGTGTAATTTTCTCAACAATACCATGAATATTATCACTTTAAAATGCAACATAACCATACTGTATATTTTAACCAATATTAAGAATAAATATATTCAGTTATATTATTAATAGTTATTGTGCATATTAACATTTCTAATATTAAGCTATATTCCTAATAATCAATCAAATGAATGAAAGCTAAGCAGTGGTAGTTAAGGTTTATTTACCATTACTTCTGTATTTTGTTAAACATCACATATGACATAACAATAAGCTTCATCAATGACAGTTGCTGATAATGACTAGTGGTGTGCGAAAAGTGAGATAAATTTCCTGCATGAGCTTTCTTGAAAAACTGATGATTTTTCACTTTCTTCATAAACGTTTCCTTCTTATCGCCAATTGCAACACATTTTTCATCTATGTTTTCTATGGTCCAGTGTTTCCCACCACAATATTAATTCTTCTGAGGGCAGTAGTGGAGAAATAAGTAGCTGAAAGTCAAGTTTGTGAGTTCTACAGCAATATATACCTTGAAAAGTTTGTTAGCATGCAGAGTTCCTTTGTTCTTTGTCCACAACACTAACTTCCTGCTTAAGTGACACTGGCACATATTCATGATAATGTCAAGAGATAAAAAGAGTACAACCTACAAAGTGGCAGATGTGTGCAGCAGTGTTTACCATTATTATGTTTGAAACAAATGTAAGATATCCTCAGGAAGGATAGTGTTTCTTGTAGTACCCTCTATCACGTTGCTTGTCACCTCCTCCAAGCAGCAGTGAGATGTCTGGTATAGAGCAGCATCATGTAGGGACTAGTGGTGGTGGTGGTGCTGGGGAGGAAGAGACATTGATGGCCTTTTTATCAGAAACTGAGAAGGAATGGTAGACAGGGATGAGGATGGGCATCACCACCACCACTAGCAATCAACTTTTGGAATTTTCAGAAATTGCAAGTGCTCTAATTTCTGCTGCTGCTGAGATGAAAGGGCAGTAGTGTACTGAGGAGCAGGCTAGTGTGCCACAGACCACCGTAGACACAGTGGGAATGGGGTCAATAAGTAATGCGGGACTAGGACAGGTTCCACTTGCCAGTGCCAGCAATACTCCTGGTCCTAGTTGCAGTGCTAAATCTGAGGCAGTAGCAGCAACATTATCCACTGCCACAAAAAGTGAAGGGGAATGTGGAGAACAAGAAGAAAGAGGTCATTCTTTTCCACCAGTTCCCTATCCTTCCCCCTAGAAGTCATGGGTGTGGGACTATTATTCTCTTCCGGCAGGCACAGTGCAGTCATCATCAACAATGGTACAATGCAAATTTTGTGACAGGTTAGTGAGAAGGGGAAAGGAGGGAACACACCTTGTTACAACCTCCCTGATAACACACATGAAACACAGACACCATGACATTTATGTCAAACACGTTAAAACCAAACACCCATTAAAGAAATCTAGCACCGCTGTTACTGTACCCCCTGACTTTCCAGAAAGGTGGAGATCAAAGAGGGGGAAGAATAAAAAAAAAACAACAGACAGACACTGGAAGTTCCATGGGGAGCGAAACCACTAGCTCACCACCAACATCACCTTCTTCCACTAGGGTAAGAAGTACATCTCCTGCCAATCCACCTCATTCATCGTTACCTCCCCCTCCAAATGATAGCTACTCTTTTGATGTTAGAATATGGCAGTTCGTCTCTACTCATTGCACACTGTGTGGTGCACTGACCACACATGCCAGTGTGGTGGAGGAGAACCGATACCAGGTCATCAAGTGGCATCTGAGGAGATTCCATCCTGCAGAATATGCTAGGATTCTGGCAGGGAGGATTCATCATTCGTATTAAACTGTCAGCAAGATTTCATATGTCCTTAGCGGGGTCTGGACAAGGGGTAAAGTGACAGCAGCAGTACTTGGGTTCTGGTGTCATGATGTTATTTACCACACACACTGTGCATATTGCAGTTGCTGATGAGAGCCACGGTTCCTGCTCTCAAGGGAAAAATTTATATTCTAATAACAACGCACCCATGATTTTGGAGGAGGGGCAGGTGGAGAAGGTTTAATGGCCAACTTCTTCTTTTCTCCACCTATACTGGGGGCTACTTATTCTTCTGCTACTGTCTCAGGCACATCACTGGAGCCAGTCATGGCAAGTGGAACCTTCATCATCCATCTTCCATGTTACTGATATTGTTGATCCCATTCCCTTTCAGCTGCCTAATCATCCTGCTGCTTAAACAACTCAGCAGCAGCAGTATGAACAGTAGTTGCAACTAAGGACTCAGGAGGACATTTGACAGTGGCCACTGGCCAACATGACCTGCTGGCATTAGGCCAGTAGGGCATTTTTATTTTTTTCTCAGAGCATGGGGGGCTTGTTTCTAACAAGCCTAAGTCCTACAAATCAGTGTTTCCTTAGGGCTTGTGCCAAACAAGTTTAAGTCCTACAAAGCAATGCTTCTTCAGGACTTGGCCCTCTAATAACAAATCTAAAAAATCATCCTCTACAAAATACTCTATCAAATCAAGTATCAGTCCACCCCAATGGCAGCTTAGGTCAAGGGGTTCCTGTCTCTATAACTTTAAATATAAATTTCTTGTTTTATTTTTTATTAACTGTCCACCCAATAGCAGTCAAATTCCCTGTTCAAATGATTCATTCATTCACCAACACAGACACCCTCCTCAGACCCTTTTATACCATATCTTATGGTTTTTATTTTATTTTATTTTATTTAGGATTTATCTTTTATTAACTGTCCCCCAGTCCCAGTAACCCCCCCAATCATCCCCTGTTCAACTGATTCTTTCCCCACACCCCACCAACACAGGCACTCTCATGCCACTTTTATACTATGCCTTTGGGAAATTAAATAATATTTATTCTATGTTGTGTGTAACTTCATTGTTCCCATTGATTTCAATGGAATGAGCTAGGCAGAAAAAGCAGGAAAAAAGCAGAAAATCTGCACTTTTTGCGGGAAAATTTTTGTCAAGCGGAAAGTGCCATTTTTTGCCGATTTCAGTTTGAGGCAGAAATTTTCACCCACCCCTATTGGCAGCTGGATGTTATTACATTTCATGTTATAAATAGTTGAACAGCCCGTGTACACGGCCCACTGTGCCAAGCAGCAACGGCCGTGGTGCAGTCATGCACAGTAGAGACTGCCCATGCCGCAGCTGATAACGGAGCGGGGCACTCCGAATTCATATCCATAGTCCTCTCTGAGCACCCTATGCTCTGAATTCAAATCAGCTGCGGCGAGGGCAGTCTGTACTGTGCATGACTGCAACGCATGCAGCCGTCTGTACTGCGCATTACAAACATACATTAGCAAATTATTATATAGGATTATATGTTTTTTTAGTAACAGATTATCAGGAAGAGATCAGATGTCCCCCCTTGATGGCAGAGTTGTATTCACACATGGGATATCTCTATTACATCTTTTGCTCACAATTCCACCCCCCTTACACTCGGGGGGACAGAGCTGTGGTGTGATTGTCAGGACATTATCATCATGTCCTATATGGATGTGGGACACACACTGGACCCTCCCTTTATATTGCATGGGGGGCTCGATCTGGGGAGTGGATATTATTCTATTTTGCTTGCCTTGAAGTATAAAGTATGACTGTATTTATGTGTACTTTGTGGGTATTATGTTTATGAGTAATAAGTGTCATATTAATTACATCATATATGTATGTTTGTGCAATAATGTGTACATTATATTTTCATCATATTGTTTATGTGTGTATAATTTTAGGCATTCTTGGTTTGGGCCCTAGAGGCCTCAACAACATATTAAGCCATTACTCATCCCCATCAGATACAATAAAAATCAAAGTCTTTCACACAGTTATTCACACATCAAGAATGCCCATTATCACTGATTCTTTTTATTTTTTCCCTGGAGCCTCTCAATAATATGATAAGACTTCACCAAAAAAGTTCAGGCTTATCAATTTGAGGTGGAGAATCAAAAATGTCTAGTTATGCACATGACATATTATTCTTCCTATCTTCTCCTGTGGAATCTCTTCTACCATTGTTAAAAATCTTAGAATAACACAGTACAGTAACAAATTACAAGATCAACTTTCAGAAACCTTAGGTAGTTAACTTATAGGTCTCTCCAATATGAGAAGATTCTCTCTGGAGACTCTTGGCTCAGGAGAAATTTTAGCTTCTTTGTGTTTTCTTAACACAGGACCTGAATACGATGATCAGTATTAACTGTACCAGGTTGATACAGAAGATTCAACAAGACTTGTTTAAATTTAATATTTTATTTGTTTCATGGCTAGGTAGAATTAATATGGTCAAACTTATAATTCCTCCCCAAATGGTATATCTCTTTCAAATTATACCTCATCACATACTCTCAAGACTCCTACACAAATTACAAGCTCTTATTAATAACTTAATCTGGTCCTGTAAGAAACCTTACCTACCCTCCTCATGGCTGTGCCAACCTTTCAACTGAGGGACAGAGGCCTCCCAGACATTGCTAAACTATATTTGGTATTGTCTGTGGATATCCTACTGGATTACCCCAGACTGATGGTAAATGAATGGTCTCCTTTTTAATCTTTCACTTTCCACAATTACATCATACTATGGTTACATCAACCCTTTGTTTATCCCCATTGTCACCCTTTAGCAAAAGCACCTACTGCCAGAATTGGACTAGGTACAAGCCACATGTTGCACAAATTATCCCAACCCCTGCTTTCCATTTATGGAAACCCAGACTTTCCTCCAGGACACATGCACAGTCCATTCACGTAATGAAAGTCGCTTAACACACACACATATACTAACAAACAAATACCAGATACAGGTATCCTATAATCTGAATATCTACACAGGAGCTATTCATTCCCAATTTCTCAGAATTGGCATGGCAATTAGCAACGTGTGAACATTTTTGCCTCAAACAAAAATCATTGAATAATGGAACTTCCCACTTGGTGAATAGTTTCTCGTGAAAAGTACAGTTTTTCCCCTTTTTTACCTCATTGCATTGAAATCAATGAGAACATTGAATTTACATACAATACATAGCAAATGTTATTTTATTTCCAAAAGGCATAGTGTAAGGGTTAAAAATTTCATCTAGCATGTAAAGGGTCAATGTTCTGATTTACTCTATATAGCATAGTAGGGGTTAATATTCACATTTATTCTTTTAGCTACTTCTACTAATAAAGATGTGCTTCTCTGTAGACATGGCCCCCTTGTTTCTAAGGAAACAGGTTATGGAATGTGAAGGGAGTATCTTACACCTGTTCTTTGTAGCAAATGTTTAGATATCAGGAAATGTTGCGAGAGGCGCTATTTTCTGTATTGCAAATGTTAACTTTTTCACAATTACCTAATGCTTATTATCTGCGTATTTACTCTGTCAACCAATGAAATTGTACTTATACTAAACCCACCCTTGTATTTTACCTATAAAACATATGATTTTGTGCTGAATAAATTAGAGCTTTTCCTATAAGAAACTTGTTTTGTGTCTGTTATTGGGGAGAGCTCTCTAAGTACTTGATTTTTATCCTGATATTGAACTGCTGTGCTGTGTCTAAGAGAAAAGGCCTTCCAGAAGGTTCAGAGAGACAGAGAGTCTACTAGAGTACAAGAAACAGGCACCTTACTGAGGGCAGAGGTCATGATCACCTCGGAATATATTATATAGGGGTAAGAGTAGATAATCTACCCCTTCAAGATAAATATATATATATTAAGGCCAGAGGAAATAATCTGCCTTTCTGTTAGTGGGACCTGAGTCAATGACCTTCTCCTTCACATAGTCTAAAAGTGTCCTGAGGGTGCCTGTGTATGTGGAGTGTGGGAAAAGAATCAGTTGAACAGGGAATGTTTTTTGGGGGGTTGTTTACTGTGATTGGGGGTACAGTTAATAATAAGATAAAAACTAAATACAATTTAAAAACCTCCATAAGACATGGTATAAAAGTGATCTGAGGAGGGTGCCTGTGTTGGTGGGTGGAGTGTGGAAAAAAAATCAGTTGAACAGGGAATTTGTTTTGGGGGAGTTTGTTGACTGGTATTGGGGGATAGTTAATAAAAAATAAATAAAATAATGTGACATAGACAGGGACCCCCTGACATAAGCTGTAACTGGGTAGACTGAAACTTGATGGGGTAGATTATTTTGTAGAGGAAGATTTGTAGGACTTAGACTTGTGTTAGGCCTAAGCCCTGAGAAAACATTGATTTGTAGGACTTAGACTTATTAGAGGCACAAGCCCTGAGGAAATATTGATTAGTTGTATGAATTTAGACTTATGTTAGGCAGAAGCCCTGAAGAAACATTGATTTGTAGGACATAGGCTTGTTTGGCACAAACCCTAAGGAAATATTGATTTGTAGGACTTAGACTTGTGTTAGGCCTAAGCCCTGAGAAAACATTGATTTGTAGGACTTAGACTTATTAGAGGCACACGCCCTGAGGAAACATTGATTAGTTGTATGAATTTAGACTTATGTTAGGCAGAAGCACTGAGGAAACATTGATTTGCAGGACATAGGCTTGTTTGGCACAAACCCTAAGGAAATATTGATTTTTAGGACTCAGGCTTGTTAGAAACAAGCCCCTAAAAACTGTTTTTTTTTTAAGGCCTCTAAAGAACAAGCCTTGAGAAAAAAATGCCCTATTGGCCTAATGTGAACAGCTCATGTCATGTTGGCCAGTTGCCACCGGCCATTTTCAGATGCCCTGGTATAATTGCAGAATTTGTGATTGCTGTTCTTGCTGCTGCTGCTGAGTTGTTTAAAAAGCAGGCAGCTCAAAGGCAATGGGATGAACAACAGCAGTGATATGGATGATGATGATCATGGTTCCACTTGCAACTACTAGCTCCAGTGATGTGCCTGTGGCAGTAGCATCACAACAACTAGCCACCACCACTTCAGGTATTTGTGGAGAAAAGAAGCAGTTGGCCAGTTATGCTCCTCCACCTGCCCCTCCTCCAAAATCATGGGTGTGTTGTTACTAGAATAGTAGTTTTTCCCTTAAGTGCAGGAACTGTGCCTCTCACATGAACAACTGCAATGTGCACAGTGTGTGTGGTAAATAAGGGAAGGACTGGGAACAATGGGTACATCTGCACTCACATCAAACACCTGGCACAAGTCTATCCAAACACCATGATGCTTAGGGTCCCCAATGTCAAATTCCCCCACCAGAAACCAACTACTGCTGCTGTAACTATGCCCCTTGTCCACTCCCCACTAAGAACACATGACAACTTGCAGACAGTTTAATAGTAATGATAAACCCTCCCTGCCACCAGCTTAGCATATTTTGTGGGATGTTATCTCCTCAGATGCCTCTTGATGCCCTGTTTGCGATTATCCTCCACCACACTTCCATGTGTGGTCATTGACCTATCACACACTGTGTTATGTAATAGGTCAACACGAGCTGCCACATCCTGACATCTACAGAATGGCTTTCACTTGTTGGGGGAGGTAATGATGAACTGGGTGGACTTGCAGAGGATGTAGTTAGCCTTGAGCAAGAAGGTGATGGCAAGCCAGGTGTTTCGCTTGTCATCAAACTTTCAGGCTCTGGCTGGGTTTCTCTATTCTTCCTCCTCTTTGGTCTCCGCCTCACCTCTTGTTGCCTTTCTGGAGAGTCAGGGAGTACAGCAACACTGGTGCCTGATTTCTGTGGTGGGTGTTTGGCTTTAACATGTTTCACATAAATGTCATGGTGTCTATGTTTAATGTGTGTTATCAGGGTGCTTGTGCCAAGGAGCTTTACTTAATTTCCCATTTTCACTGACTTGTCACAAATTGTGCACAGTGTTTTCACTGTTGACTGCATTGTTCCTGACCCATGAGAAAAATAGTCCCACACCTAGGACTTCAGGGGGGAGGGGAAAGGTGGAGAAGAATGTGTCTTTCTTCTTCTTCTCCTGCACATTCCCCTTCACTGGCTGGGGTAGAGGATAATGTTGCTGCTTTTGCTTCAACTGCCTCAGAATCAGTACTGCAATTAGGAACTTGCTGTTGGCAAGTGGAACTTGTCCTAGTTCCTCATCACGTGTCGACCCACAATTCCAAAAGCTCTCTTCTGGTGGTGGTGGTGATGCTCATCCCCATCCCTGTCTCCCGTTCTTTTTTACTTTGGGCTAAAAAGGCCATTAATGTCGCTTGCATCCCAGCTTCTCCACCATCATCATCACCATCACCACCAGTCCCTCCATGCTGCTGATGCTTTATTAAAGACATCTCACTGGCAGACTGGCAACACTAGCAGCAGCCACAGGCAGCTGATCTGTGCTACTTGTGGTGGTGGTATTATTGCTGCAAGGCAACAGTTCTTCCTTCTTCAGGATCATGTTCCACCTCAACAATGTCGTGGGGGAAAGGGTACTCCCAAGGTCAGGGGAATGGTGTTGACTTCCTTGACCTCTAGTCTGGATGCTCTGCTACACTTCCTTTTCAACTACCCTAACACTAGTCCCTCCAACTGCTTTACCATCACTGTTACTACTACTAACATAAACCACATCAATTTCTGTCCCTGACTCCTCACACAGAACATTGCAGAGCACTACTTTACACATGTTCAATGTACTTAGCTATATGTAATCTGAACCATAACTATTCCTTTAAGCTAATGATCTAGAAGAAGACAAAAAAAAAAAAAAAAACTGAAGCAATTTCCAATTAAGCCATAACAGAGTGAAAAAAAAACTTTTCTTTCTCCAAATGGCATCCAAATATTTCCCTGGATCAACATCCTGCCTTTTTTGAAAAAGTCATAGCTACCGTTCAAATGTCAGTGTTCCAGACTACACTTCTGTCTCCCTCAATAAAGTCTGTTATTTGATCCAGCCTTCATTTCTGTGTCCAGCAAATATTTCTGTTTTCCTGGGTGTGTTAATTTGGAAAAGTGTAGTCATGTACACTGTTCAAAAATCAGTGTTCCAGACTCCACTGCTCAAAAAAAGCTATCTTTGGATACGTTAAATTAATTTTAAATAAAGTCTGAAAATGTTCAAACTTCAGTGCACAACCAAGAGTGTATGAGACAGAAGTAATGCAAGGTGAAAGATTTGTTATAAAGAAGTGAGCCATGGGAAATTTTTGGGACGTCTCTTCAGTTCTTTATGAACTACCATCTTAGCACATACAACAGTACAGCTATAATTTCTGCACAAACTGGCAGCAATGGCACCAACAGCAACATCACAATAGTCACCACCATCATCATCAGCAGCTGCAGCTTGGCAGAGGGTGTAGAGAAGCCTCAGCATCGCGTCGTTTAAGATTCAGACTAGTTCCCAGAGATGGGTCAGGCTTTACATTCGAGGAGTATATCCAAGCAGCAGTCACATAATTTAACAAAGCTGATAACTGTGGGAGGAGCTTCCTTCTCCACGACTGAAGGGAACCCTTTTAGGTATGTGTTAGAAGCTCTCTCCCCATCACTACCACCTCCTGTCACAAACCAAACTCAGCAAGAATATAGTTTCATCACTTTATCGTTCATTTGTGTTACTATTGTAGGACATGCTGTCCTAGGTTTCTAGACAGACCGTCAACTTCACTTCATCCATACAGAGTGCCCCTAGCTTACAGAATGCTTTTATTTCACTGATGGTACACTGGTGGCAATCCAAACTGCTACTTCTGCAGGTACATTAGGTGACAAGAGGGGTGGTACAGGGATATCTGTCTTTTCTCCTTCATACTGGAGGTTATGGATGATCAGTACACATCAGTTCAAATGTTGGAAGTGCTTAGGAAGATGCTGCCACAATGGGTTGAACAGCAGACTGACATACCAGTGGAGATGGGATTACTAGTAACCAATGTAGCAGCAAACATGGTGAAAGTAGTCAAAGACTGGGACTTTGTAGGTTTACACTGTGCAGCACTTACAGTCCATTTGGTGGTAAGAACAGCACTTTCAGTTGAATGCTGGTGTTGCTGCTGCTAGTATTGCATTGGCCTCCTCAATCCCTGAATGAAGCCTATGCCTATGCTGATGATGGTGATATTGCTATTCAATTCCCAGGCTCTCCAACTCCATCACCTTCTGAAACCGATGCCATGCTTGTTTCTGCTGCTTCTATAGTTTCTCCTAGATCAGTGCTTGTTTGTTGTGTGTGTGTGGGGGGGGGGGTTGTTGAGAGTCACTACCAGTATTTCCTCAGTAATAGACTTCTGTAGCCCATGCTGCTGTGTGTGTCTATTTCTGGTGTTGCTGCTTGTAGTACAACATTAGTAACAATGACCTCCTCTGTCACTACATGAAGCCCAGGCTTTGATTGTAACACAGAAACAGATCTTTAACATATATTGCTATCCCCTGCCCATGTTCACCTCCTACATCACATCCTGAAGCCCATATTGTGCTTGTAACACCACCCCACATGCTCCTGCTTCTGGTGGTATGGCGATGCCAATGCTTACCTGCTCCATCACTTTCTGAAGCCCATATCCTACTTGCAACACAGTCACATATGCTATTACTTCCTTCAGTACTCTGAGATCAGTGTAAATTATTTTGGAGTTCTTTCTATTAGACACAGACACCTGCTTCCTTCCTTACTCTCAGAGATCACAGTGTATGCTATTATTATTATTATTTTGGGGGGAGTCTATTAGACTCAACCAACTGTGCTTTCTCTTTCTATATACTTTTTCTACCACATGCTGCTGCTGTTGTATCTGTCTGCCTAGACTAGTCTAATGCTAGTGCTGGTGGAGGTGTTGTATCCTCTATCACCTTCTAATTTCCGTATTATTTTCTAAAAAAGTCAAAGATGCAGCTGCTTCCTTTGTTACTCTCAAAAATCACAGTGTATGTTATTTGTGGGTAGGGCCGCCTGTATTTCCTTTTCCTATAGAATAGCTAATGCTGCTGTATGCGTCTGTCCAGACTGGTCTAATGGCAGTGCTGGTGTTGGTGATACTGCAATGCCAATGTTGTCACCTCTTCCAACTCCTAACTTTCATATAATACTTCTAAAAAGTAAAAGATGCTACCACTTCCTTTCTTATTCTCAGGGATCACACTGCATTTTATTGGGGGGAATTTCTGTGCTTCCTCTTTCTACAGATGTTTCAGCAGGCTGCAGTTGTATGTGTCTGTCCAAACTGGTCTAATGCTGTTGGTGGTGCTGGTGGTGGTAGTGCAATGCCAACTCTTACCTCGTCTATCACTTCCTATCCCCCACATTATACTTCTAACAACATCAAAGATGCAGCTTCTTCCTTCCTTACTCTCAGAGATCACAGTGTATATTATTTTAGGGTGGTTTTCTGACTCCTGTACTTTCTCTTTCCTATATACCATGCTGCTGTTGTATGGTTCTGTCTAAACTAGTTTAATGCTGGTGGTGGTCCAAGTTCAATCTTCAAGGGCCACCAACAGGCCAGGATTCAAGGATTTCCCTGATTAAGCACAGGTAAGTAAATCAGTGGCTCATTCATTTAGAATGACTCAGCTGAGCTTAATCAAGGAAATCCTTAAATCCTGGCCTGTTAATGGCCCTTGAGGATTGAACTTGGACTGCCCTGATATAGCTGATGAAACCCCCAATGGAAAGTATGAAATCAATGGCCAGCTTTTATGTAATTTATTTAAATAAATGTTCAAATGTCAGTCCAGAGAAGGCCACATGGGCTTTCCCCATTGAAAATAGTGTTTAACAATTTTTTTTCTGGAAACAAAAACTTTCAACGTAATTCTGACAAACTGAACAATTTGGTAAATTAACTAAAGACCGGGGAATCCGGACGCGGGCGCAACTGAATGACAACGGAGCATTTTTTTTATTGCTCCTTTGCACTCCGGACTCCCCGAACGGTGTGCAGCCGCGGAGGGAGCCCGGAATTAGATGACGGTCATAGTACATCATCGTTCGTTCAGTCAAATCGACCCTTGACGTACTATGACCATCAAGGGTCGTTAAGGGGTTAAGTTCCCTTTCATTGAATGTTTATATTTTCTGCATAAACAATACAGATGAAACAAATTTCTTGCACTGCCACAAATCTGGTTTTGTTGCATGTCTCTGGTACAAACTATATGTGGATTGAAATACTGTATGAGGTGCCAGGTGCCTAGCCTACATCAGACACTTTTATTTTTTAAAATGGTCAGAACCAAACAGAAGAAAATGTATGCAGGACATATGATTTTCAAATGTAGAAATTCACATGCATTAAATGAGGGCTACTTGTCTTTTTTACCCCAGCCTTGTGTGCAGAACTTGTTCAAGAATATGGTGCTAAGGGAAAACATATTCAGTTATTTTCCTTTACGACCATTCAAGTTCCAGGTACTGGAATCTTTGAAAAATATGGAATTTCCAACTGTAGCTATTAGCTACTCCTTTTCCAAGAAAAAACTGGCAACTCATTGATAAGGGCTGACATAATTTAGAAGAACAAAGCTTTGCTAACTACAATCTCTAATTTTTCTTAAACTTTTCAAATATGACTTAACTATACTAAAATTATTATAATAACTAAAGAAATTAGCATACTTTTTTGGAAACTAGAAAACCATCTGATCAATGAGGGGTGACTAACTTTTTTACCTGTAAGCTAGTGTCCAAAACTATTTTCAGAAAGGTGTGCTATAGGAAAGCACATACTTTTTAAATGATACTAGAATTACTATCATTGCTATCAGTACCTAGTGCAAGCCTCACAAAAAGGTTACCAGATGGGTATGAGTTAAAATACCTTAAGGGGTGTCTGAAGCATGGCTACCAGTGGAAGCAGACAGTGAATTCTTGCCAGTGGACAGTAGAACAAGGCTGAGGTGTCAGACATTGAATGTGTATATGTGTGGTTGTGTGGCAATCAGTGAGACAGTGAAACAAGGATGGTGTGTCAGAAAGTGTGTATGTGTTTCTATAATTACCACTGAGAAAAGGCTGGGGAACATACACTGTATGTTTCTATGGCAACCAGTGAAACACAGCTGGGGACTGGGGTGTAATACAATAGCTGCCAGCAGGCAGTTGAAAAAGGCTGGGATGTCAGACAGTGTATGTGTGGTTAGGTGGCTATCAGTGGGGCAAGACTGGAATGTCAGACAGTGTATGTCGGGTTCTACCAGTGGACAGGGGAACAAGGCTGGGGAAGGAGTTGGTATATTTGTGATTGCCAGAAAGGTGTCTAACACATTGCAAGGAACTCTTGTAGCACTCTGTTTTGTTTTGTTTTTAATTATTATTCAGACCTTGTTGAAGATCATCAGGACTCCTTCTCATTTCTTTCCTTCCCACCCTCCATAATGCAAAATTCTATGAGGACCTTGAAGGTCTGTCATGTCATAGATTATGTTAGTGGGCCTTCAAAGTCCTCTAACTCATCTTGGAAATTCAGAGAGCACAAGGTTTAGAAGAGAGGGATGGTAGGCAGTGAGTGCCTTCCAAGTTATCAGTACTGATTGACTATCATGATCAAATATATGATCAATAGCAGGGGAAGTATGGGGGGGTTCAGAATGCTCCCCACAAGGTTTGAATATTTTTACTGTTATTTATAATGTGGGATCCATGCTCCTTCATTATGTTATGGTTAAACACACATGGTTGTTCCTATGATCCTGGGGGATCTCAACTTTTAATACCTGGCCCTTCAGTGTAGGTCCTTTTCTACATGCATAACCAGTTTTAAGCATCTGACTATGCATGTGGTTATGAACTTTCCCTACTTTCACTGCAAAAAAGTGCAGGGAGAAGCTTGTAAAAACAACGCTAATTTTTGCAAGGTTGGCCAAACAGGTTAACGTCGCCATCCTTGTGAAAATCACAAGGATGCACCCAAAGTGTTAATGCAAAGAATGATAGAATTTTGACTATACAAATGCAGTTAAACTTATTCCCTCTAGCACCAAAGCATTTTCAAAAGTACATCTATAGTTACAGTATATGCCACTCAAAAGGCCAGTGGCAATATGCCCAACTTCTCTTGAAATTTTATGAAGCAGTTTCTGTGGATAAATTGCTAAGCTTGCAATAAAAGACACCATTACTTTTGAAACTATTTTGTTTCATTTTATGCTCTTGAATTATTTAGTAGGGTTGTGATTCACTCTCCTGGTAATATCCCCTCTTGAAAAGGATAATATCTTATAATATTTGACAACCTACTTGATAGAGCAGCAGAGCTTTTTATCTCAAAGGTAGTCTCTTGCCAAGGCAGTGCATCAGCCCATCCTTTGAGATAATTATGTGTTTTATCTGTTACAGGAAAAGTCAGCAAACTACAAATTTAATATGGATTTCAACACTGCACTTGGATAAATATGTGCATTTACCTGTGTGAGTTGTAAGAGTATACATATATAATGTATACACAATATGAAAAACATGGCTCTTATTTCCTATTATTCCAAGTATTGTGTTTTAATTGAGAACTTCTGTTACGTAAAATTACGAACTAGTAATTCATAATTGTTCATATACTTGTGGCTCTGGATATACATATTCACATTTAGTGCTTCTTTATCTATTTAGCATAATGTTTTCCTCTCTAAATGGTCACATTGCCCTTGCAGTGACAGGAAGATTTTAGAGGTAAAATATGGGTATACAGCTCATTAAAATGTAACCACAAAATAATGAGTAAGTTGCAATGGATACTTATATTGACATGAAATGTTCTTAATATTTAAATAGAATGGAGGATCCATGCTTTACTTTCACTGCACAAAAAGTGCACAAAACTGCTTTACTTGTCATTCACCCTGCAATCTGCCTTCAAATCTACATTAGCACCCCTCACCCCCTCAAATGCATGGACACCTTGCAATACAGTACTTACAAAAGTAGGGGAGGGGATGGAGAAGAAGTGGCTCATTTTCCTCTTCAGAGGTGCACAGCAGCAGCACTTCTAGGCTTCTTCTAAATCAGTGTGGTCTCTCACTTTCCAAAAAAGAAGGAGAGGCAGAAATTGTTAGCCTAAGAACTGCATTGGAGCCCCAGCCACTTGCAAAGATAATAGTGGTGACACCAGGTTCAATGCCCTTGTTCCAGACCAATTTATATAGAAGAATTGATTCCTCAGAATCTTTCAGTGGACTCCAGATGAGCATGGAGTAGCAAAAAGAGAGAATAGAAAGGGGGACTTATGATGAGTAAGATGACATACTACAGTTGGAAGCATGTATAGTAGGCTTGATAGATCCTCTTTGAGTGGGCAGCAGGAATATATAGTTGAGTATTCTTTTAGTGTGCAGGAAGAAGAAGTGCAATCTCCTGTGAGGTGGCAGGTTCTGGCTGTGAATGGACAATAAATGGGGCAGTTCTGGTTGTGAGTGGGCAGGAAGAGTGCAGGTTCTGAGTGTGAATGGCCAGGAAGCAGGGCAGGTTCCTGTGAGTGGTAAAGATCAATATGGCAGGTTATGGCTGCCGCTGCTGCTGTCCCTGCTAGTATAATGTATCATCAAAAAGGTGGACACAAGAACACCTCCACTAAGAAGAAAAAATTTACTGCAGAAATCACCCATCAGCCAAAAGCAATACCCCATGCCTTGCAGTCACTACCTCCAGGTCTCCCCCTGAATTTCCACACCTTTCTAAAGTACTCCCTTTTCTAGCCTTATTTATAGTAGAGAATGTTTTGGCTTCAGTGAGTCAAACAAGAAAACAATAAAGTGTATAAATCACAGTCACAACACAACTATTGTATGTATACGAACAACAAAACACTGATATTTCTTGTGGCCTCCTAGTCTTATCAACCAAATAATTATTTATTATATTAATAAATATAATAAAATGTTTAGATGAGGCTATATGTGTGTAATTTGTTTGTGTGTGTGTGTTTAAAGCTCTAATACTTGTCAGTTATATATATTGTGACACAATAAGCAATTCATTTGCTGAATGTGAAGCTGTAGACACCATTAATAAAAAAAAGATGGCACATATATCCCTAGACCACTAAGACTATCTATCTATCTATCTATCTATCTATCTATCTATCTATCTATCTATCGATCGATAGACAGACAGACAGTACATTTCTACTCCAATCAGAAAAAATACTAGTGGGTGATAAACCAAAAACATTAGACACATACTTAAAATGCTACTGACTCAATTAAATACAAAATATATGTTGTGTAGATGACAACCCATAGCATAAGAATACGAAAAAGAAAAGACAAATAAATATAAAAACAAACAAACAGAAAGGAAACTTGGGAATGGAGCAACCATTGGAACCATTGGAAGTGTCTTTGCTGCACCTAGGGATGAGTGTAAAGTTGCTGGCTGAGAGGATAGACACTTCCTTCAGCTGTGAATACCCTGAAAGTTCTGAGGTAGGATTGTATGCAGAGCACAAGCTAGTAGACTGCTGAGAGTCTATAGGCTGAGTCAAGCCGCTTAGCCATATGGTGATAGAAGTAGTCGTACCTGAAGGGGTTACTAGAATGTAGTCTGTGTCACAGACTGCATCGTAACCAGGTAGTCAGATGCTGCTGGAGTTGTACCTGGAGTGGGTAGTCGGGCAAGCTTTAGTTGTAGCCAGTATGGTTAGTTGGTCATAGCCTGAGTCATTACCAGAGCAGGTAGTCAGACACAGCCAGAGTCATAGCTTAAGAGAGTAGTCAGACAAAGCTGGAATACTAGCAGGAGTGGGTCAGACATAACCTGAATCATTACTGAAGCAGTTAGTCGGACAAACTGGAGTCATAGCTGGAGTGAGTAGTCGGTTGTAGCCTGAGTTGTTACTGGAGCAGGTAGTCAAACAGAGATGGAGTAGATAATCGGTCGTAGCATAAGTCATACCAGAGCCAGTAGTCAAACAAAGCCTGATCAGAAAACAAGTAATCAGCATACGAGTCACAGCAGGCTGGAACTAGGAATAGGGATGTTGTAGAACAAGCAAAACTTACAGGCGGCAGTTTTAAACTCATAACCACCAATGAGAGTACTGGTAATATCAGATTATCAACAGAGAAAGGAATTGGGAAGTGTCTGACAGTACCCCCCCCCCCCCGAGTCGAAAGATGACCTCCAAGCATCCGGGCTTATGAGGGTAAGCCGAATGAAAGGCCTTGACCAAGCCAGGTGCATGCACACCCACCTGAGGAACCCAAAACAGATCATCTGAACCATACCCAGATGCTGTAGCAAACCTCGAACCATACATGTGTACACTTAGAAAAGGGAGCCAAGGAGGTTGAGAGTCCACTGGGAATCTGTACTGAGTGTCAGGTTTCCTCATCTCGTTGTGATAGAATGGCCCCTGCTCCAACCTCGGATGCATCAACCTCAATGAAGAAGAGTCTCAAGGGATCAGGAAAACAAAGAACTGGAGCCAAGGGGAAGGCCCTTCTATGAGTTGGAGAAGGTGGAAAGAGTAGCAGGCAACCATGTGCTGGGATTAGCTCCTTTATGTGTCAGTGTCGTGATGGGAGCAATCACCTTGGAGAAATTTCAGATTAATATCCTGTAATAATTTGCGAATCCCACAAATTGTTGGATGGAGCCTGAGGTAAGCAGTCTTGGCCAATCGGTCACAGCTTTCACCTTATGAGGATCCATGTTAATCCCGGTGTAGGTGATAACATAACCTAAAAAGTTATCTTGGGGAGAGTGTCAAAGTGAAACTTTTCAGCCTTGGCATACAACTGATGCTGTCAAAGATGTTGAAGGACAATGTATCACGGTGCCCGTTATCCATATCCCATGTCGTTACTTGCCTTATCCCCTCTTATGGTTCAGCAGCAGCATGTTGGGTCGCTACCTGTCTGATGGCCTTCCTGTTTGCATACGTGCTTCACTACAGTGTACTCGCTATTTTGTACCCCTGGCCTAAATGGCCAATTGATATCCCGCCTCTCTGGTAGGCCTTATATGCATCCTTCAAACCTAGTTTCAGTGCCCTTTTGTGGTGTATCTGAGCATTGCTAGTATTCTGCTTTCTGTTGTGACCCGTGCTTGGCTGCTGATTCCGATCTGTGTATGACCCTTGGCTTGTCTGACTACCCGATTTGTGTCTGAACCTCTGGCCTTGTCTGACTATCCGATCCGTGCTTGATCCTTGGCTCTGTCTGACTACCCAATCCATGTATGACCTCTGACCTGGCTGACTACCTGCTCCATGCTTGTACTGTGGCTCCGTATGACTATTCGATACATGTATAACCTTGGCTTTGTCTGAGGTACGTTGGGCCTGGCTACGCGCTCAGTGCAGGTACCTGGGCCTGGTCACTGCCTACCGTGCTGTTCCAGGTTTGTCTGCTGCCTTTAGGCCTTGTAGAGTACTGGTCTTACCAAGGGTACTTGCTAAGGACCCTAGCATTCTAGGGCATTTATGTCAGACTGCTTAGGACCCTAGTGTTCTAGGCTATTGTGTCTACAGTAGACCCTAGAGTTCTAGGGTAGAGATCTGCCTCTTAGTCACCCTCTCTCCTTCTTAGGTAGTCTGTGAGAACCATAGGCTAGGTTCACACATTTAAGATGCTGGCATCCTTTTTTTGGTGCCAGCACCGAGTCTTAGAAACATCCAACACATTTCTCCAGTAGATCTGAGTTCAACAGGGGCAGTATGGAAAGTGAGCTGCTAACTAGGGTGCTCTTTTATACCCGCCATTAAATCAAAGCGAGGCGTGAATGTCGACATGCCTCGTTAGTGTTGCGGCCATATTTCAGTAGCCTCATCTATGCTTGTCTATGATGAGTGGCTGGAAGATGAATGTCAGCCTCGTTATTTAGATGCAGGCATTAATAAAGTAATAGACATCACTACTATTTATTATTTATTTATTAGGATAGCCAGTCCTTTGTCGCAAGTATCTTTATATCCCCAACTAGTGACCAATACATTCTAGGGAGCAATAAGGTGTACTTATCATTTAACCCCTTCAGTGCCAGAGGCTCGGGCCATTTTCTGAACCCTGCAGGCCAGACACTTTTTCAACATTTTTGCTATCCTTCCGTTTAGGCTTGATTTCCTATGGGGATTTTTAGTTAAATATGGAAAACTATATATTGTTTT
The DNA here is from genome assembly GCA_037306005.1 of Rhinophrynus dorsalis. Taxonomy (NCBI): domain Eukaryota; kingdom Metazoa; phylum Chordata; class Amphibia; order Anura; family Rhinophrynidae; genus Rhinophrynus; species Rhinophrynus dorsalis. Next base: position 105,008,980 of record CM074718.1, read on the forward strand.
TTTCAGAACGAATTGAGCTTTCTCGTGATACCTTACATGAAGAGAATTTTACATCGTGCAAAAAGTTATGATGTCATAATGACAAAAAAAAGTGAAAATTTACTATTTTTGCTAAAATCACATACTATGTATCAAAAACATTTACCTTGATTGAAAAAGTTTCAATTATTTGAAAAAGCCCAGAGTCCCCCGAGTAAAAAAATACCAAATTTGTATAGTTTTACCTAAGTCCAAGGCTAGCGTAGAGCCCTAATCACCAGCAGCGCAAAATGACATTTTCAACTTTATAAACTAAAATGCACATTCTAGGGTTTTTGTGGTAAAACTACCCTAAAACAGTGGAATAACTATATAAAACTATATATTTCTGAAAAGTAGACAACCTGCCGCATCTAATGAGGGGTAACTTGCCTTCTTGCCCCAAGCCTGTGGTACCCAAATGCTTCCAGAAGGTGGCACTATAGGAAAAAAATGGCATTTTCTTACATTTCTGCCCCTTCAACTGTACTGAAATCTGTGAAAACCATGGAATTTACAACTGTATTCATTAGCTAGTGCTCTTGGGAGAAAAATTACACCCCATTGGTTTGGGTTCACCTACCACAGGGGATGCTAGAAGTGCAAAAAGACACCTACTACAACCTCTAAATTTTCTAACATTTTCTCAAACATTACTTGTCTATACATAAATGGTTATAACAACTAGAGAAGTAAAGAAAGGCTACACAAACCATACCATTTTGGAAAGAAAACAACCTGCCGCATCTAATGAGGGGTGAATTGCCTTCTTACCCCAAGCCTGTTGTGCCCAAATGCTTCCAGAAGGTGGCACTATAGGAAAAAATGGCATTTTCTTACATTTCTGCCCCTTCAACTGTACTGAAATCTGTGAAAACCATGGCATTTCCAACTATATTCATTAGCAAGTGCTCTTGGGAGAAAAATTACACCCCATTGGTATGGGTTCACCTACCTCAGGGGATGCTATAAGTGCAAAAAAACACCTACTACAACCTCTAAATTTTCTAACATTTTCTCAAACATTACTTGTCTATACATAAATGGTTGTAACAACTAGAGAAGTAAAGAAAGGCTACACAAACCATACCATTTTGGAAAGAAAACAACCTGCCGCATCTAATGAGAGGTGAATTGCCTTCTTGCCCCAAGTCTGTGGTACCCAAATGCTTCCAGAAGGTGGCACTATAGGAAAAAAATGGCATTTTCTTACATTTCTGCCCCTTCAACTGTACTGAAATCTGTGAAAACCATGGAATTTACAACTGTATTCATTAGCTAGTGCTCTTGGGAGAAAAATTACACCCCATTGGTATGGGTTCACCTACCACAGGGGATGCTAGAAGTGCAAAAAGACACCTACTACAACCTCTAAATTTTCTAACATTTTTTCAAACATTACTTGTCTATACAAAAATGGTTATAACAACTAGAGAAGTAAAGAAAGGCTACACAAACCATACCATTTTGGAAAGAAGACAACCTGCCGCATCTAATGAGGGGTGAATTGCCTTCTTACCCCAAGCCTGTTGTGCCCAAATGCTTCCAGAAGGTGGCACTATAGGAAAAAAATGGCATTTTCTTACATTTCTGCCCCTTCATCTGTATGGAAATCTGTGAAAACCATGGAATTTCCAACTGTATTCATTAGCTAGTGCTCTTAGGAGAAAAATGACACCTCATTGGTATGAGTTCCCCTACCTTAGTGGGCGCTACAAGTACCAAACTACACCTATTGCAACCACTAATTTTTCTAACATTTTCTCAAACATTACTTGTCTGTACAAAAATGGTTATAACAACTAGAGAAGTGAAGAAAGGCTACACAAACCATACCATTTTTGAAAGAAGACAACCTGCCGCATCTAATGAGGGGTGAATTGCCTTCTTACCCCAAGCCTGTTGTGCCCAAATGCTTCCAGAAGGTGGCACTATAGGAAAAAAATGGCATTTTCTTACATTTCTGCCCCTTCATCTGTATGGAAATCTGTGAAAACCATGGAATTTCCAACTGTATTCATTAGCTAGTGCTCTTAGGAGAAAAATGACACCTCATTGGTATGAGTTCCCCTACCTTAGTGGGCGCTACAAGTACCAAACTACACCTATTGCAACCACTAATTTTTCTAACATTTTCTCAAACATTACTTGTCTGTACAAAAATGGTTATAACAACTAGAGAAGTGAAGAAAGGCTACACAAACCATACCATTTTGGAAAGAAGACAACCTGCCGCATCTAATGAGGGGTGAATTGCCTTCTTACCCCAAGCCTGTTGTGCCCAAATGCTTCCAGAAGGTGGCACTATAGGAAAAAAATGGCATTTTCTTACATTTCTGCCCCTTCATCTGTATGGAAATCTGTGAAAACCATGGAATTTCCAACTGTATTCATTAGCTAGTGCTCTTAGGAGAAAAATGACACCCCATTGGAATGAATCGACATACCTTAGGGGTGCCAGAAAAGCATAACTACACCTGTTTGCTTCTTCGAAAATGGCTGCTTGTACTAAAATATTCATAACTGTTAGAGACATGACGGAAAGGTATAAAAGGTATACCATTTTGGAAAGTAGACATTCTCCCGCATCAAATGAGGGGTCACTTGCCTTTCTACCCCTGGGCTGAAGTGCACAAATATTTCCAAAAGGTGGCACTATGGGAATAAATACATGTCTTTTTTACATTTCCACCACTTCAAAGATACTAAAATCTTTGAAAACCATAACATTTCCTGCTGTATTCAGTACCTGCTACCAACATGAGAAAAATGGTAGCCCATTTGTGTGGCTTAACATACAATATGTGGGTGCTAGGAACACGTACGTAAACCTGACACTTTTGTTTTTGAAATGATCTGCTTGCACTAAAATGGTTATAACCATAATAGATATGCAGGAAAGGTAGAAAACAATGCCATTTTGGAAAGAAAACAACCTGACGCATCTAATGAGGGGTCACTTGCCTTCATACCCAAAGGCTGGCATGCACAAATGCTTCCAGGAGGTGGCGCTAATGAAAAAAAAGGCATTTTCTTACATTTCTGTCCCTTCAAATGTATGGAGCTCTGTGAAAACCATGGAATTTTCACCTGCATTCGTTAGCTAAAGCTCTTAGGAGTCAAACGACACCCCATTGGTATGAGCTGAACTATCTTAGGGAGTGCTAGAAGTAGAAAACTACACCTACTACAAACTGATGTTTCTAACATTTTCTCAAACCTGACTTGCCTCTATGAAAATGGCTATAACACCTTCATAAGTGAAGAAAAGGTAGATAAACTATACCATTTTGGAAAGAAGACAACATGCCGCATGTAATGAGGGGTCACTTGCCTTTTTACCCCTAAGTTAGTTGGCACAACTATTTCCAGAATGTGGTGCTACAGGAAAACAAACAAACATTTCTTTTACACTTCAGTCACTTCAAACATACTAAAATGGTTAAATGGAGTGGGATTTCCTAGGAGGACTTCTTGCCAGCCTAAGAAAAATGGTACTCAACTGCTGTGGGTTGACATACCAATTTGAGTGACAGGAGCGTAGCTACCAGTGAAATAGGAATGGGAAAGCAAACAGTGTATGTGTGATTTTGTGGCTAACAGATGAAAGAAGCTAGGGCGTCAGCCAGTGTACGCGCGGACCTGTGACTACCAGTGTAACAGTGTGGGAGGGTGAGGGATTAGGCAGTGTGTGTGGGTATGAGCAGAGGAGCAAGGATGGTGGAGATGGTGGGGCAGTGTCTGAGAGTGTGTATGGGAGATCTGTGACTACCAGTGTGCACTGTATGTCCCCCTCATACAAAGTTTGATTCCCAGCCTGAATCTAGTGCATACTGGTACTTTGAGTCTACCAATAGGCAGTGGAAACAGGCTGGGGGTCAGGCTGGGGAAATGGGACTGCCAGATGGCTGTGGAACCAGGCAGGGGAATACGGTACGTGTGTGTGTGTGGAGGGGAATCGGAGGCATTTTTTGTGCATGCCACAAGGGTGCCCAATGCACTGCAAAGCAATGCGTTGGACCCTCTGTTGCACACAAAGAGGTTTTTTTTTTTAATTATTATTTTGTATTCATACCTCGTTGGGGAGGCGGTGTCAGGAACATTCCTGGTGTCCCTCATCCAGGTCTAAAAACAGAATAATAAAAATAAAAAAAAGTGTGTGTGTGTGTGTGTGTTACAGGGGGTCCAACGTATTGCAAAGCACTGCGTTGGACCCCCCCTGTGGCACGTGCAGTTTTTGGGGCTTTTCCCCCAATATTTTTGTGTAGACCTCGTTGGGGGCATCAGAACCCATACAATGAGGTCTAAATAAAAAATAAAAGGGGAAAAAAAAATAATCCTTTGGGTGCCACAGGGGTGTCCACTGGATTGCAAAGCAATGCATTGGGCCCCTGTAGCACACAAAGGGTTAATTTTTTTATCGATACTTTGTATTCAGATGGCCACCAAACAAGCTCTGATCACAAAGTAATGATAAAAAGTCCTGTGTGTGCCACAGGAAGGGGGTCTGCATTGAACCCCTATCCCAGTGGCACACACAGGGTTAATTTTTTTTTAATTTATTTTATTTTTTTATTATATACCTCATTGAGGGGCATCAGAACCCCTGATGCGACCGCAGGAGAGCAAGAGCTCTCCTGCCCTTCTCTCCTACCACCGGTAGGAGTGAACAGGACCGGAGAAACTTCCCTAACTTCCCTAACGTCATGTCACCGATGACGTTTGGAGGATTCCCCCGGTCCCGCCCACTCCCACCCGGAAGTTCGGGTAGGAGAGAGGGGGAAGGAGAAACTCTGTTTCTCCTTTGTGTTTATTGATCTCCCAGCCCGATCGGCTGGGAGATCAATAACTGGGGAGGCATGAGGAGTGATCCTCATGCCTCCCCATGAGTGCCAGGGTTTTTTTTTTTTTTAATGCGGCCACTGCATGCCGGTTATACCGGCTCATGCAGTGACCGCGTTTCACTCTTACGCCGTACGAGCGTGGCACAGCAGGTACAGCTGTGTCCACTCGTACGGCATAAGTAGCTGGCACTCTAGGGGTTAAAGGTACAGATTCCATCTTTAAGTGGATTATCGTAGGACCGCAACACTAACGAGGCATGTTGACATTCATGCCTTGCTTTGATTTAACGATGGGTATAAAAGAGCGTGCTAATTAGCGGTTCACTTTCCGTACTGCCCCTGATGAAACCAGATTTACTGGAGAAATGCTTCGGGTGTTTATAAGACTCGGTGCTGGCACCACAAAAAGGATGCCAGCATCTTAAAAGTGTTTTGATCAATTGCAGATGGCTCCTTTAATTAACCCTTTCCCGACAATGGACTGACCAGGTACGGCACGTGAAAATGTCACTTAGTGACAGATGACATACCAGGTAAGTCCAGAAAGTCATTTGCTATAATGCGAAAAAAAAACCCTGTTGTTAAGTCCCAGCCACGTGCAAGGCCGGTCACTAAGGGGTTAAATTGTAATTTAAAGGTCTAGGTAGATAGCATTGCACTGGTACCACTGAAAGGGTGCCAGTTTAACATATATACATTTTTGGAGTTTATTTAGATTTACAACTTCTGACAGAACTGTTAGGATGCCAGTTTTGTTAATTTATACTGAAGTGACCCGCTGTTTATTCCCAATAGGGCAGTTTTGAATAGCCTTCATACACTAGGCAAGAAATTCTATCAGTTATTAGGATTTCTAATTGCATAATGTGCTCTACCATAGGTTTATCAGTGTGGAATTTTTAAGGTTTCAAGGAAAATAGCCAGTGCTCCAGAAACGGAGCCTTACTAGCATTGGATACAGAAAATAAAACAAGTTGCAGAGCGCCTGCAGTACGGCTATCTTTTTGTAACGATCAATCACTGTTACAAACATGGGTACCTTGCGATAAATCATACGTAGGTTTAATCCAATGCTTTCAATAAGTCAGTAACTGTACTTGTGAATGAGCTAAAAAGCAGAGGAAGCTTTTTACAATTTCCAGACGAGGTGCTTTCAAGTTACTGTTATCTAGATTATAACTCTCATGATTATAAGGTAGTGTAGCAGGGCGTCTGCAAAGATACTTGGAGGTTATTGTGTTAATTACACGGCTGATCCTTGAAATTATTCCCACGTAACGTGATCTATGATTAACCCAGTGCATGTAAAGATGAGTAGGAAGAATATCTTCTTTTTCTTCTAAAATTTATTGATATATACATTGGGACTTGCAGTGTAAACCTCTACTAGATTTTTACACACACACTTCCATTTAGTTTTAGCCCAAAGAGGCACCTGATGATCCCTGACCCAGAACACATCAATGAAGATGCAGGGGGCACCAGAATTGATAAATGCTGAGGTAGAGGAGTGTCCTGTAGACCAATCAAGTCACCAGAACTAGGAGATGGTTCTTGCACTTGGTCTTTAGGGGGATACTGCTTGAAGGGGAGCCTCTGTCCTCCTTAGAGCTTTGTCTTTTCCAGGCCTGGTAGGACACTGTCACAGGAGATGTCCTGGAAGTCCACAATATAAACATAGTCCTAGACTATGTAGTTCCATGTAGTTTCATATGTCAAGGTTGGAAATTGTTGGAGTATTGGTTAACAGGAAGGGAGCCTTGTCGGAGATCTAGTAATGAGGCTTCACCATTGGAAGTGTCTTTGCTGCAGCTAGTGCTGAGTTTAAAGTTGCTGGCTGCAAAGCCAGATGACAGGATAGACACTTCCTTTGACTGTAAATCCCCTGGAGGTTCTGAGGCAGGATCATATTCAGAGCACAGGGTAGTAGCCTGGTGAGAGTCTATAGGCTGAGTGGGGTCACTCAGCCAGATGATGATAGAAGTAGTCGTACCTGAAGGGGTTACTAGAATGTAGTTTGGGCTGCAGTCTACATCATAACTGGAGCAGGTAGTCAGACACTGCCAGAGTTGTAGCTGGAGCGGGTAGACAGACAAGCTGAGGTCCTATCAGGCATGGGTAGTTGGACGTAGCCTGAGTCGTTACCAGAACAGACAGTCGGACAAGCTGGAGTCGTAGCCAGAGAGGGTAGTCGGGTGAAGCCTGAGTTGTTATTGGAGCAGGTTTTTGGACAAGCTGGAGTAGTAGCCTCAGCGAGTAGTTGGTTGTAGCCTGAGTTGTTACCAGACCAAGTAGTCGGACAGAGCTGGAGTCATGCCAGAGTGGGTAGTCGGTCATAGCCAAAGTTGTACCAGAGCAGTAGGGATGGGCAAAAATTTTCGCCTCAAAATGAAATCGGCAAAAAACGGGACTTTCCGCTTTGCAAATAATTTCCCATGATTTTCTACTTTTTCCAGTTTTTTCACCTAGCTCATTGTGCATTAAAATCAATGGGAAGAAACATTTTTCTCCACCACACAAAACTTTTCTACAAACACACAAGGGGGAGGGGGAAGCGTGGAGCATTGCAGGGACATGAGAGTAAAGTAGTAGTTCAAAAACTGACTGCAGCAATGGTTGCTGCAACGTGTGCAATCAATGATGATGATCCCTCTACTCCAAGGGAGGATGCAGTTTGTTAAGGTCCCAGCTAAACTTCCAGCACCACCAGTGCCATTACATATAAAGAATAGTGTTGAGCGAGCGTGCTCGGCCGATGCTCGGATCGGCTCGAGCATCGCTCTGCTCGGCACATGGCGGTACTCGTACGAGTACCGCCATGTGCTCGCCCGACATGTTCGGGTGAAGGGGATCTGTGCCGGAAGAGGCACAGATCCGAAGACTCCGCTGGACCACCAGGGACTGGAGGTACGGGGGCATTGCGGAGATGAAGGGGGCATTGCGGAGATGAAGGGGGACATTGTGGAAGAGGGGCATAGACTCTATGCCCCTCTTCCACAATGTCCCCCTTCATCTCCGCTATGCCCCTCTTCCACAATGTCCCCCTTCATCTCCGCTATGCCCCTCTTCCACAATGTCCCCCTTCATCTCCTATGTCATAGAGGAGATGAAGGGGGACATTGTGGAAGAGGGGCATAGCGGAGATGAAGGGGGACATTGTGGAAGAGGGGCATAGAGTCTATGCCCCTCTTCCACAATGTCCCCCTTCATCTCCGCTATGCCCCTCTTCCACAATGTCCCCCTTCATCTCCTCTATGGCATAGGAGATGAAGGGGGACATTGTGGAAGAGGGGCATAGCGGAGCTGAAGGGGGACATTGACCAGGCACCCTCCGCTCATCAGAGCAGGGGGTGCCTGGTTTAATGCTCGAGTGCTCCCATGCTTTTCAATGGGGCTCGGGTGCTCGGCCGAGCACTCGAGCCTCAGGGGGTGCTCGGTCAGAGCACCCGAGCACCCGAGCATCGGGGTGCTCGCTCATCATTAATAAAGAACCATATAAGAAGAACACTCAAAACGACAAGTCACATTCAAGTGTTGATGATGCAATAATATAATAGAGGAAGGTGTAGCAGCTGAACCTCCTGTTGCATCAGATAGTGAGACAAACAAGCACCAAAACACTTGTCCTCAAAGTAGTAGTGAACTTTGTTACAGTAAAAGTAAAAATAAATTGTTTGGGGGGCGTGGCCTGTCAGCCATACTGAGTGGTCACGCTTTGGAAAGGCTCTGTTACTATATGGAAAATCCACTGCCATCCTTGCAGTCTGGCTGTATTTCTACAAATCCTTCATCTAATTTGTGCTCGTTGGCCGCTGGGCTGTCCAGGGAGACCTTTATTTTTTATTTTTTTTTAAAGATTGCACCGATATCTGATTGCCTGGGCCTGGAGCCGCGGTCTGGTGTGGCGCTTCCGCCCGACGGGGCACCGAGTGATGGTGCAAGTGTACGTGAGCGGCTTCTGGAGGCTCCAGTACCTGGTACCCATGATCACATGCACGTATCCTGCCGATTGGGGAATATACGAATCGGTGGTGTGGAGGTGATGCAGAGGCTCTGTTGTTACCAGCACTCAACACAGCTTCCTTGCTTGAGCCTAGTAAGTGACTAACTTTGTTGCTAATAGGGGCCCCAGTGGACATGGGATAAGCCAGACGCTGCCCTCTTGGTTCTAGAGAGCCTTCCTATTTGTTATTTTCCTCCCAGTAACCCTTTTCTTCCCAATAGCCTTATTTTACTATTGATGCTCTTGGAGAGTTTTTGCCTTGCATGGGGACATTTTATGTAGTCTGCCACAGGAACACTGTATCCAGGGGCTGTGGAGCAACTGCAGAGCCTGATATTGCTAACCCCAGCTCTATTTCTTGCTGCTGAGCCAACTGCATAGCTTTGGATGCTGGACTTCCCTGTATTTGTTTCCCTTTTCTGCCCCATGTATAAATGGCTAACTAAGCCCTAAACACAGGATCCTACTTTGTGCACATTGCCTCTGGATGTTCTAAGGGGCAAGGGTTGGTGATACAGAAGCAGCTGGAAGACCTATCATTGCTTTCCTGTTTGACCTGATTGTGCTACTGCTACATGTTCTACTACAGTGGTGGTATACCTTAAAGATATGAGGGTGGCTGAGGAATCTATTGATGCTGTCCTGACCTCCGCTTGCGGCATCTGCTACTGAATCTTAGCCATAAGGATATCACTACCTTCAATGGAGCAATTTTTCCCTTGTTTGTAGCCTCTCCAGTACATGTTTTTCCCCTCCTGCCCCATGTATATTTGAGTCACTATGCTCAAGATTGTGGCAGTTCTTCTCTTATACTTACTGGAAGTTTCTGGCTAACTACAGTGCATGCCTGAAGTTTTTCTGACAGGCTTTGTGTCCAGTGTGAGGCCTGTCTCCAGGTTAACTGCCCTACTGTTAAGATGCTTTACACCTAGGATACAGGAGCAGCTGGAAGGCCTACTATTGCTGCATCATCTTTTAGCTGTGGCGAGCTGCTGACTACCTTGTTCGTCTTCTCTCCTATAAATGTTTTCCCCTCCTGCCCCATGTATCATTGAACATATGAGTGTCATTTGAATTTTGGGGGTCCTGTCTGTACTTCCCCGCCTCGGCAGCAATCATCCACCCTACGCTGATTCTGGCCTATGTTTATCTGACTTACACTTGCCTTCTCAATCTCACTATGGTAAAAAAGTCATCAGAATACAGGAAGAAATTAAGTAAATTTGCTAGGAGAGCTATGGCGGCGGCAGAGGTCACAGCCATGATGGAGGCCCCTTCTGCGGTGGCGTCGCCGACACAGTCCTCTGTTTCTGAAGAAGATGATCCTAAATCCCAATTCACAGAAATAATGTCCGCAATCGCTACCTGCCAGGCTGTCTTGACCAACAAAATCGATAAAGTGCAGGTGGAGATTAATCTTTTGTGTGCGGACCAACAAAACCTGCGTGAAAGCATTACTGATGTTCATCAACGTATCTCTACTGTTGAAGACACGCTTCCTCCTGGAGTCGCCACAGTGTATGAGTTGAAGAATCAAGTACGATCCCTTCAGTCCAAGGTAGATGATCTTGAAAACAGATCTACATGCAGCAATGTTCGTATAATTGGGCTACCGGAGGACTGCGAAGGTTGTGCCCCTGAGCAATTCATGGAGGCCTGGATAAGGGAACATGTTGGCACAGAGGGTCTGTCCCCGTCCTTTACTGTTGAGAGGGCGCATCGTTTGCCGACAGGCCCAAGACCTCCTGGATCCTCTCCTCGTCAGATGATTATTAAACTTTTGAATTACAGAGATTGGGATGCCATACTTCGTATGGCTAGGATGAAAGGCCAAATCCATTTCGAAAATCACCAAATCTCCTTTTATCCGGATTTCTCGGCTGATGTCCAACGCCAGAGACGCAAGTTTGTGGAGGTGAAATGTAAACTTTGAGAGAAAAATATCTCCTATTCTATGCTATTTCCTGCTAGATTGAGAATTGTTCATGACAGTAACACCATCTTCTTCACATCGGATACAGAGGCTAGAGAATGGGTGGACACTCACTAGAACCATTTCATCGCTTTATCGTTTCCTGTCACTGCTGCCATGGTCTTATATTCCTGAGACTTCATATATTTTGTCTCCCTGATTTTTGATGGACACTGGAGCGGATCCCGAGGAACATTACAGCCACCTGAACTGACCCTGCTCCTGCTGATCTACCTGAATGGAGGTCAAGCTCGATTGGATATGGTAACACGGCCCATGTTCAGAGGGGATGTAGAGCAGTGCTGCCGCTGGACTTCGCTCCTCTGGAGCGCATGTTATGTGGTGAACTGTTCTGAGATCTCTATTGTGGTGACGAGGTTGGGGGTGAGATTACATGTTATAATATTTGTAAAACTGACTATATGCCTGTTTTGATAAAGCCATTACAATCATATTGTCACGGTTTGTTATGACTCTCAGAGTTAAGATAAAAACACAACTTTATTGAAAAGTTTAAAGGGAACCCTTGCGGGTTAGCATACACATGCAACATATATATTCAATACATTGTCATAGTGAGTAGTGGTATACCGAATGTAAGACAGGCTCTACCGGCCTTGCCAATACCGGGTAAGGCAACCTTAGATTGGCACCAGATGGAATAGGTTCTACCAGCCTTACCAATATACCGGGCAAGGCAGCCTGGAATGCTAGCAACCGATGAGATTGAGGATGCAAATGACAAATCTCTTCTGCGTGAGCTCTTGGTGATGGCGAGAAAGGTGGTGGCCTTGAACTGGATGTCAAACAGGGGTCCCAGTTGTAGAGCGTGGATAAACCTGGTTTCACAGTGTTTTCCCCATTATAAATTGGTTTACTTACACAGAGGTACTCCGGCTAAGTTTGATAAGATCTTGGGATGATGGCAGACCTGGTGGACAACTAGAGCAGATACTACTGTAACTCCCGACGTTGTGCAACTCTCTGGAGATGGTTGACTGAGATCATATCTGCTTGCCGTGTGGATGGTTGTGACATATATTTGATGTGCACCTTTGTGTATGACTCCTGTACATAACTGGATTCTGTGAAATCACTGGCTGGTGGGTGGTGTTGGGGGGTGCTGCGGGCTCAGGGGAGAGGGGAACTGGGATCGAGGGGTCTAGTCTTAGTTCAGTTAGGTTAGATGTTTGGAGTTTGGGTTTTTCGTGGTTGAAATTATCATAAAAACCTCAGGTTGACTCTGTACGCCCTATTATCATGCATATGTTCTTTCTATTGTTATAAATGTTTGCATACTCTTGATGTACTTGAAATATCTTACATGTACCTTTTTTTCTTTGTATGTGTATGGAGTGATCTGATAATAAAATATATTTAAAATAAATAAATAAATAAATAAATAAATTGTTTGAGACCTCTAAAAGCTTAGAGAAATATACGCGTAGTAGTGGGCAGTTATGATAACTGTAGATGATGCAGATCTAGAATATATCCCTCCAGCTTCCTGCTCTTGTTCAGATACAGATAAAGTTGAGACTGAGGATAATGAAAGGGCTATGAGGTTAGCAGAAAGTCAAAGGCTGAATCTTCCACCACTTTTAACCCCTTAAAGACCAGCCGATCGGCGCGGCACGGTCAGTTAAGGACCATGGAGCATTTTTTTTTTTTGCAGCCACAGGGGGAGCCCAGAATTCCATGATGGTCATAGTACGTCATCGGTCATTCAGTCAGATTTACCCATGATGAACTATGACCATCAAAGGGTAGTTAAGGGGTTAAGGAGCACTGTGCCTGTCTATAAACTGTTTTTTTTTTTTTTTAATATATTTTATTATCAGATCGCTCCATACAAATCACAAATACAGAGAAATACATATAAAATCATTCAGATACAGGAAACATATACAGGTATATGTAACAATGAAAAGAACATAAACATATCAATAGATTGTACAGAGCCAACCTGAGGTTTTATTGTTATGTTAAAAACCAAATCCCCCAAAATAACTAACCTACCTTAACTTTTGTTAAACTCCCCTACCCCATCTCCGAGTCCTCTCTCTCCCGAGCCCGCAGCACCCCCCCCCACCTACCCGCCAGCCAACAAAGCCGCAGGATCTCAATAAGTACAGAGCTCAAACACAGCGTCACACATCGACCATGCCACACAGCCACGCACGCAACCAGCCAGCATGACCCAAATCATCCATTGCCGTCAAGATGTACAGCATCAAGTGCCAGATGAGCATCAGCACTATGCGTCCACCAGTCTGCCAACGTCCCCATATCTTGTCAAACTTGTTTGGATTGCCCCGATGGAAGTAAACCAATCTATAGTGTGGAATGCACTGTAAAACTAAATTAATCCACGCCCTGCAATTGGGAGCACCGTTTGACATCCAGTTCATGGCCACCAGCTTTCTTGCCAACACCAAAAGCTCTCTCAGCAGGGATCTGTCAGCTGCATCCTCACTCTCATCAGGGAAGATAGACAATAAACAAAGTTTCGGAGTCACAGGAACAGGTTTCCCCAGCACCAGGACCACAACATGCATGATTTATTTCCAAAATCTCCCAACCACAGGAAAATCCCAGATCATATGAAGGTATGTGCCCGGAACATTATCACACCGGAGACAACTGTCGGTACCAGAATTCCCCATTCTATACAGTCTGACCGGCGTATAATAAATTTGATGTAGGATATTCAACTGTATCATCTGGTGTCTAGTCGACGTTGCCACCATTGATGGTCCTACCTTTGCCATATCTCATTCCCAGTCCTCTAACGGACCCACGTCCATTTCCCATTTATTCTGAGAAGGGAACTCCTGACACCCTACATGAGATTCCACCCACTGATGAATGAAGGAAAGAGGTCTCGAAGGCTCCAGAAGCAGCAATCTGGCAAGAAGCGGGAAGGTAGAGATCATCGTAGTCCGATCACCCCACTGAGCACTAAGGGCATGTCTAACACACAAATATGAATAAAAAAGAGTATGTGGTATATGGTATTCGTCATGCAACTGTGCAAAAGACTTCAGCCGACTATCCTGGTACAACTGTCCAAGATTAGTAATCCTGAATCTGGCCCACAAGGGGCCAAAGTCACAATTATGTAAGTGATGTAGCCCCGCGGCACCCCACAAGGGGGTATCAGGGTCCATTGCGACATGCCTCAACACTCTCTTCACCTCCACGCCTCGTATAAGGTTGCCGCCAGCTGAGTTCGAATTTTAAAAACCGCAGGGCCTCCGTGCAAGAACTGAAACAGCGCTTAGGCAGGTCGCAACAATAATGTATCAGTCTTAGTAGTCTGGTATCGAGGCTGGGAAGAAACGGAATCCAATGCATATCAGCATTGCGCCGCTAAATAGTACCTATAGAAGTTGGGCAAAGCAATTCCCCCCTCACGTTTAGATCTCATGAGGGTAGTAAGCCTGATCCTAGCCTGACCCCCTCGCCATAGAAAATGTAAAATAATTTTATATGTTTGTCGGAAATATTTTTTAGGTATAGGGACCGGATTGTTTTGAAAGATATACAAAAATTTGGGCAAAAAATAATTTTAATAAGATTCGATCTACCAATAACATTCAAAGGCAGGTGAAGCCATGCAGTCGTTTTGTCTTGAAAGTACTGAATATTGGGTATCAAATTCATCTCCAAAAAAAGAGTCCGTTGTTGCAGCCACCTTAATCCCCAAGTAAGTGCACACATCCACACGTGAAAACGGGATATCAGAAGGACAAGACTCCCGCAAATTATTATCAATCTGAAGTCCAGTTTATTTGGAAACCAGAGTAAGTGCCAAAATCGTCCACCAACTGCAATGTGGTCCTCAAGGAATTCTCATCATCATTCAAAAAAAGCAAGATGTCATCAGCGTGGAGTGCAAGCTTTTCCTCTCTGCCCTCCACCGTGAGACCCTTAATCAATGGATTTGCATGAACGAGAACAGCCAGGGGTTCCAAGGCCAAGGCGAACAGGCCGGGCGAGAGTGGACAGCCCTGTCTGGTACCACAATGTAAGGAGAAGGACTGTGAAGACAGTCCACCTGTCACCACGGAAGCCCTGGGACTACTATACAAAATATGTATCTATTTAATAAAGGATGGGCCGAACCCAAACCCCCGGAGTACCTGCCAAAGATATGGCCATTCGACAGAGTTGAAGGCCTTAGACGCGTCGAGAGATGCAATCACCCTAGCCCCCATGTTGTTGTGAGAAAGCTGCAGGTGCATAAATAGCCACCTAAGATTGTGTGATGTTGATTTACCTGGGATAAAGCCGGTTTGGTCTTTGTGTACTAAAGTCCCTAGTACCATATTCAATCTGGTAGCTAATATTTTCGCTACAATTTTGGCATCTGTAGTCAATAAAGAAATTGGCCTATAAGAATCGCATAACTCCAGATCTTTCCCTGGTTTGGGCAGTGCAATAATGGAGGCGTTGTTCATAGACTCTGGAAGGCAGTCATCCTCAATAGCAGTATAGAAGGTATTTAACAAGTGTGGGGCTAAGACATCCACAAATTCTTTATACCATTCCGCAGGAAGACCATCCGCACCCGACTCCTTGCCCATCGGCAAACCACGGACAGCCTCCACAACCTCTCTCAGAAGTATAGGAGCGTCCAACATCTGCTTATGTTCACAGGAAAGCTGTGGAAGTCCACATCTATCAATAAAAGAAGAAATCTGAGAGTCAGAGCGGGTCAGTCGGGATTCGTAGTCTAGAATAAAAAGACCGAAATTGTGAATTAATCAATTGTGGATCAAGACCAAGTGCACCCCCAGGGTCCCTGAGTGAGGAAACCGATGAAGACCCCCTACTTTGGGAAACAAGACATCAGCCTCCCCGCCCATTTTCAAAAATATTTTGTTTCAAGTAAAAAATGCGACGGGCATTCAGGTCAGACAATTTTATAGAATATTTTAGGGAACAGGAAATAAAGTTAGAATAGGATACCGGGTCCCTTTTTCCCACAAACTGTTTCTCCTCCTCAACAGCATCCGACTCCAATTCCTCCACCTCCTGAGACCCAAGCCTAATGTTGTCTATAAACTGTTTGAGAAAGCCATTGGAAAGTCTGACCCTGGACAAGCACAGATGTCAAAAAGTACACATTTACCCTATCAGTCATCATCCGCATCATTGCCTCTTCAAAGTCCCACTCAGCCTGTTTTGAGTACCCAGCAGCAGCAACAACAACAGCAACACAGGTTATTAACATCCACGATGTTAGATATGACAAGTGCCTCTGCTGCTGCTGCTGTAAGTGCTGCACCTTTGACACCTAGTAGTAGCGGCAGGAGAATGGCATCAACATCTTGCCCCAGTAGTAGTAGTAGTAGAAGCAGCACCTCAGGAACCCATCAGTCCATGAAGTCCACAGTATGGAGATACATCACTCAGGATCCTCAAGCTAAGCAAGTTGCCATCTGTTGCAAAAAGCAAGTGAGCAGGGGGAAAGCAAGCTCAAACCTATGAGATCCCACCTGAAGCACAACCACAGGTCTGACTGTGAGATACACTACATTCAGCAGGCCAAAGGTGCCACAACTAGCAGAAGCCCTTTAAAAAGTTCCAAGGGCTCTAGGACAGAAAAAAGAAATATTGAAGTTATTTATGTCAGAAAGTGTGCTACTGCCAGTGCCAACAGTTAGTTCAGTTCAAATAATACCTATGGCTCCTGCTGCAGAGGAGTATGACGACTCTGGCTTTGCTGTAGGAAATGACAAGAGTCATAGACTGTCCACACATGCTGCCTCTACCGTCACCACCTCCTCTAGTCATGTTGTCAAGCTTCTTGTGCAACGTCCTGACAACCTACACTGACTGAGTTCCTGGAAAGGAGTCAAAAACTTTACAAAAACAATCCCAAAGTACGCCCGTGGAATGGCAAGGTTGCCAAGATGTTGGAAATGGACATGCTGCCGTTTTGAGAAAACCAAGGTTTCTGAGAACTGATGTCATGTGTAGCTCTACGCTGGAATATCCGAAGCCGCAGTTATTTTTCCAGGACAGCTGTGCTTGAATTGTACAAGCAGGTGGTTAGTGTGTTGGGCAAAGGTCTGAAAAGTGCATATGGCAAGAAAATCTACCTGACAACAGATATGTGTGAAAGTGGGCAGAGCACAAATTATATGACTGTGACTGCTCACTAGTTTTCCCACCCAGCATCAATAGTGGACAACACTAGCTTATAGTATCAGGCGAAAGCCAGTAATTGTGCTTCTAGTTGTGGCAGTGTGATTAAAAGGTGGCAGCAGCAGCAGGATAGCCCATACCATCATCACGCCACTTTGTGCATGCACAGTCCCACAAAGCTGTAAATGTTTCAAGTAAGCTACAGCAGGTGAATGGCTTGTACCCCTCTCCTAAAAAACTGGTTTTGTGTCTGCTGGTAACGGCACCAACATAATCACTGTTTTGAGAATGGTATGGTGCATGTGCCCTGCTTTGCCCATGTGCTAAATTTAGTTGTGATCAGATTCATGGCAGAATCCAAAACCCTCACAGAGATGCTTACTAATGCCCAAAAAATCTGTGCCCATTTTAGTCACGCCTATAGTGCATTTAACACTCTATATTCTATACAAGAGCATAACAACCTGCCCCATCACCAGATGGAATCCCACAATGTACATCCTAGAGCATTTGTACGAGCAGTATCAGGCCATTAGTGAGTGCCCCATGCTAAACTGGAAGGCTTTGGAGGGAGCTTCTTTGTCACCTGGCCAATGGCAACTAATGTGTGATGTATGTGAGCTACTGAAGCCATTGGAGGAAGCAACCATACTGGTGAGTCGCATTGGGGCAGGAATTAGTGAAATTCTACCACTGATATTTTTATTGCAGAAAAAAATGAGGAGCATCGCTGAGGATTCTTACCATAGTGAGAACACAGACATGCACCAGGTGGTAAAGGACATGTTAGCCTGCCTTCAACAAGATCCTTCCATAGTGACCATTAAAAGCAATGAGGAATACATTCTTGCCACTTTGCTGGACCCCTGCTTCAAACACAAAATTTCAGAATTTCTGCCAAAGGGCCATCAGCAGTTTGTCACAACAAGGATTCATGACGCCTGAGGAATATCGAGACATGCTTATTGATCGAGTGGAGGGTTGCATTGTGAAGGATGAGAGGGAGAGAGTGAGGGCACAACAAACATCTAGACAGTATAGTGAAAAGGAAGGCAGCAAAGCATTTCAACCAGAAGAAGCAGATACATCATTAACCAGAATATCCCATTCGGAACACAGGGCAATTCATGGGTCTCAAAAGGGGTGTCGAAACTCAACATTGGTGGTGGTGGTGGTAGCACATCTCTTTGGGACTTGCTTCCTGAGTATGGGTTGGTAACTTACACACAGGTACACTGTGTAGCTCCTAGAAGTGGTCCCACTACATGTGAGATGGTTTCTGCATACTTGCAGGATAGTTATGTTCTAGACCGAAACAATGACACCATGGACTACTGGCAAAGAAAGCAGTGTGTGTGGCCAGCATTGACACGTACTACAGTGGAAACCCTCAGTTGTCCTCCAGCAAGCACTGAGTCTGAGACAGTTTTCAGTGTGGCTGGTTATATTGTCAACGACCTCAGGACATGGTTATCAAACAGCAATGTTGGGAGACTAACATTTTTAAAAACGAACCAACATCTCATACCATCTGAGTATCAGGTAGCAGAAACCACACATGTCATACAAAGCCAAGACAAATATATTAACAGCAGCACAGATAAGGAGGTGGAGGAGGGATGTGAAGAAGGTTTGCCACCATCTACCCCACTTGGGACCACTGCTGTAAGTGACAAATAATGTGTGTCAATAATCTGAGAAGGAGAATAGAGATTTAACACAAATATGATATTGGTAAAAACTATATACATACAAAAATCACAGCATACCAGCCAGTCCCACACGACCACCACCACTACAATACACATCTGCCACATTGTAGGATGTATTTTTTTTTTTAATCTCTTGACATCATGATGAATATGTGCCAGTGTCATTTAAGAAGGAAGTTAGTGTTGTGGGTAAAGGACAATGCACTCTGCAAGCTAATACATTTTTTAAGGCATATGTTGCTGTAGGACTCATGACTTTGACTTTCAGCCACTTATTTGTAAACTACAGCACTCAGAAGTATTGTTGCACTGGGAAATGTAGTACATATAGGAAATTTAGGCGAAACATTTGTTAAAATAGGCGAAAAGGAGGAAAAATTTGCCTAGGGGAAAAGGAGAAAACTTTCACGAAAAAAGCAAAAAATCAACAAATTTTCACAAAAATTTATGCGGGAAATTTTTCCCACTTTTTGCCCATCCCTACAGAGCAGGTAGGCAAACAAAGCTGGATCAGAAAACAAGTAATCAGCAGATGGTTTGCAACACACTGGAACTATGAACAAGGAAATTGAAGAACAAGCACCGGCTGACAGGAGGAGCACAGATTTAAACTCATAGCCAACAATGAGAGTATTGGTAAAATCAGATTATCAATGGAGCAAGGAATTAGGAAGTGTCTGACAATAACCACAGTGGCACAGAGTGATGGTGGTGTTTACAAATCGCCAGTTGCCTATACTGTTGAAAGTAGATTTTACTAAAGTGAGATGAGTATGTTTGTGAAGGCACTGTAATAATAAATCAATATTCCCCAACTGGCACGTTTGAATGAGTCGAAAAGAAAAATAAAGTCCATATATTACAGTTTATACAAGTAGGAAAATGTTGCACATTGTAATTGCAACATATAAACATATAGATGTTTTACTCCACTGACAGGGTGGCAGATAAGTGGAATATTCATTATTATTTTAATGTATTTTTTCTGATATCTATTAACCACTTAATGACAAATGACATGTCATAGAATTTAGTCCTTTAAGGACCAGTGATGCTCCGGGCATGTTATTGGTTAATGACCACAGTGTGCCACAGGGCACATAACAATCATGGGGGGAAGGCTGTAACTAACTGCTACAATTTCAACACTCAGCATTCCTTTCCCCATACACCATACTATATTTTGTTTTTCTGTTTATTGTTTAGTACCAATGTAACAAGTCAATAATCACCAAATTCCCTTTTTGACTTCAAAAATATATAAAAGTATAGTAAGAAAAAAAAAAAAATTTATATATATATATATATATATATATACAGTAATGTGAAAAAGTTTTAGTTATAGGCAGGTGTGAAAAATGCTGTAAAGTAAGAATGCTTTCAAAAATAGATATGTTAGTAGTTTATATTTATCAATGAAAGGGTCACTAATGTCCCATAAAAAATGGGATAGTTTTGTAAAGGTTAAAAAATTAAAATATATGCTACAAATCCTATCATTCAAACCTCTATGGTTTAAGAGATATTCACTTTCAAAGTTCCCCCCTCCCTCCCCTTCTCCTGATGTCAGCGCTGTGCTGACAGCAGGAGATCCCAGTCTGGGGACAAGCCGGTGGCTTTGCAGCAGAGACAAAGTCGCATTATAGGAAAATAATTACTTCATTGGAAAGGTCTACAAATTGTGCCTTGTTTGCAAGCAAATTTTGTATACCGTTCCAATGAAGTAATTCTTTTTAAATAACGGGATTTTGGCTCTGCTGAAGAGCCTCATCGAGTCACACAACTCGAATCTCCTGCTGTCAGCTTTACAGGTGACATTAGGAGAAGGGAGGGAGGGGGGAATTTGAAAGTAAATATCTCTCAAACCATAGTGGTTTGAGAGATACTGTAGATTTTGTGGCAAATAGTTTATTTTTTTAAGCTCTACAAAACTATAAGATTTTTTTCTGGAACATTACTGTCCCTTTAACAAAATGCATAGTGATGAACAGAAGAAAACTCTAAATCAAATATTTGGTTTGACAACCCTTTGCCTTCAAAACAGCATCAGTTCTTCTAGGTACACTTGCACACAGTTTTTTAAGGAACTCAGCAGGTAAGTTTTTCTAAACAACTTGGAGAACTAACCACAGTCCTTCTGTAGATTTAGGCAGCCTCAGTTACTTCTCTCTCTTCATGCAATCCCAGACAGACTTGATGCATTCTTCTAGCTCAGTTAGTGTGATTAATTTGATGGTTTAACCAATCAAAGCATTGTGTTGATAATGTGATTAAATTTTCTGAATTAAAACTTAAAAAAAACTTATTGTTGCAAGTAACATATCCATATTTTCATTCACATATAGGGTTAGTGAATGTAACATAAAATTGTGCTTGAAAAATACATGGAAATATTCTAAAAATCCTCAAATACTGACCCCAAAGTTGTGTTTGGTAAGCATCAATCTGTGCATTGTTATTACTATTCCATAATAGCTATGGGATGTATAGGTTGCCTTTATTATTTTCATACTGATGCACAGAAATATATCACTTTATAATTATTGCATAAATGTAACTAGTTTTTAATGTTGAGTATTAAACACCAATTAGATTTCATTACATTAACACTGCTTTATTCCTGTCAGAACACATAAGTTTTTTAACAGTATTTATAGCTTTCCAGTAGTGATGAGCGAGCACCCCAATGCTCGGGTGTTCGGGTGCTCTGACCGAGCACCCCCTGAGGCTCGAGTGCTCGGCCGAGCACCCGAGCCCCATTGAAGTCAATGGGAGGACTCGAGCATTACACCAGGCACCCCCTGCTCTGATGAGGGGAGGGTGCCTGGTCCATAGGAAAAGGGCAGAAAAGGATGGAAACACCACAGAAATGGTTCAGGGACAGCATAGGGAGGATGTCTGGATGCATCTTGGACTCCAACATCGCTGCTGGGAACGATCTTTCGCCCGTAGTACGCCATTTTTACAGACTGACCATAAAACACACAAAAAGGAAAATAAAAACGACTTTAGGCGAAAAATTGTTACCAAACAATATTTGCTGTATATTTACTTGTATATCATCTGCAAATTATCCCAAAAATTTCCTTGATTTTCGGAAGTGAGGCCATGATTAAGAGGGAAACGTGCGCAGAGGCAAATTCTCCCAAAAATTTCCTTGATTTTCAGAACTGAGGCCATGATTAAGAGGGAAACGTGCGCAGAGGCAAATTCTCCCAAAAATTTCCTTGATTTTCAGAACTGAGGCCATGATTAAGAGGGAAACGTGCGCAGAGGCAAATTCTCCCAAAAATTTCCTTGATTTTCAGAACTGAGGCCATGATTAAGAGGGAAACGTGCGCTGAGCTGACCATCTAAAACATTATGGGTGAGGGTCTGCTGCAGAGCTGACCATCCTAAACATTATATGCGAAGGCCCGCTAGTGAGCTGACGCTATAAAACATTAAATGAGAGCGCCCGCTAGAGAGCTGACCCAATAAAACATTATATGAGAAGGCCCGCTGGTGAGCTGGCCCTATATAAAAATTATATCACAGGGCCCGCTGGTGAGCTGGCCCTATATAAAAATTATAGCACAGGGCCCGCTGGTGAGCTGGCCCTATATAAAAATTATAGCACAGGGCATATGGAAGAGGAGGAGGAGGATGAGAAGATTAAGAGTCAACCATATACCCGTTTTTTGGGTGGAAGGGGTGAATGGGAATACAGAGTATTCCCATCATTGTAAATAACATATATAAAGTGAGTTTATGTTCCCCCGGGGCTTTCCTCCAGTGGAGTGGAGAAGTCAGGGGAAATCCAGGCCTTGTTCATTTTTATAAGTGTCAACCTATCAGCATTGTCGGTGGAAAGGCGGATACGCTTATCTGTTATGATGCCACCAGCAGCACTAAATACCCGCTCAGACAGAACGCTGGCGGCAGGGCAGGCCAGCACCTCCAAGGCGTAGAGTGCCAGTTCATACCACGTGTCCAGCTTGGACACCCAGTAGTTGTAAGGCACAGAGGGATCATTGAGGACGCTGACACGGTCCGCTACGTACTCCTTCACCATCTTCCAAAACTTTTCCCTCCTTGTGACACTAGGCTGCGCATCAGGGTGAGGGTGCTGGCGGGGTGTCATGAAGGTGTCCCACGCCTTGGAGAGTGTTGCCCTGCCTTTCTCGGAACTGCTGTGTGCTCCCCTTTTCTCCCCTTCTCGGTTGGCCAAGGTAGCACGTACTCTGCCACCAGCGTTGTCAGATGGAAAATTTTGGAGCAATTTTTCGACAAGAACCTTCTGGTATTGCACCATTTTGCTTGTCCTCTCCACCGGAGGAATGAGAGATGAGAAATTTTCTTTGTAGCGGGGGTCCAGAAGGGTGAACACCTAGTAATCCGTGTTGTTTAAAATGCGTATAACGCGTGGGTCACGGGAAAGGCAGCCTAACATAAAGTCAGCCATGTGTGCCAGAGTACCAACAGTCAAGATTTCGCTGTCCTCACCAGGAGGATGACTCTCAATCTCCTCATCCTCTTCCTCCTCTTCTGCCCACCCACGCTGAAGAGACGGAACTAAAGTTCCATGGCTACCCTCTGTAGCGGAGGCAACCGTGTCTTCCTCCTCCTCCTCCTCCTCCTCCGCCTCCTCCAATTGTCGCTGAGAAGACGAAGTGAGGGTGCTCTGGCTATCACCTTGTGTAAGCTCTTCCTCCCCCATTTCCACCTCTTCCACATGCAAAGCGTCGGTTTTAATTGTGAGCAGCGAGCGTTTCAGTAGACACAGAAGTGGGATGGTTACACTGATAATAGCGTTATCGCCGCTCACCATCTGTGTCGATTCCTCAAAATTGCGTAAAACCTCGCAGAGGTCTGACATCCATTCCCACTCCTCACTTCTGATTACAGGAAGTTGAACGGAGAGGCGACGACCGTGTAACAGCTGGTACTCCACTACTGCCCTCTGCTGCTCACAAAGCCGGGCCAACATGTGGAAGGTGGAGTTCCAGCGCGTGCTCACGTCACACAGCAGCCGGTGAGCTGGCAATTGTAAGCGCTGCTGCAGCTTCAACAGGCGGGCCGAAGCTGTAGATGACTTACGGAAATGTGCACACACGCGGCGCACCTTGGTCAAGAGATCATGCACATTGGGGTAGGTTTTTAGAAATCGCTGCACCACTAAATTAAATACATGCGCTAGGCATGGTATGTGTGTGAGCTTGCCGAGCTCCAAAGCCGCCACCAAGTTACGCCCATTATCACACACAACCATGCCTGGTTGCAGGTTGAGTGGCGAGAGCCACTGCTCGGTCTGGTGACTAATCCCCTGCAACAGCTCTGAGGCCGTGTGCTGTTTGTCCCCAAGGCAGATCAGCTTCAGCACGGCCTGTTGACGCTTCCCCACTGCAGTGCTACACTGCTTCCAGCTACCGGCTGATGGGGGAGTGGCGCTGCGTGTAGAGAATTCGGAGGTGGAAACGGAGGAGGAGGAGCCAATAACGTAGGTGCTGGCGGAAACCCTGATGGAGGTAGGGCCCGCAATCCTCGGCGTGGGTAGCACCCGTGCCATCCCAGGGTCCGAGTCGCTCCCAGCCTCCACGACATTCACCCAGTGTGCCGTCAGGGAAATGTAGCGTCCCTGGCCACAAGCACTTGTCCATGTGTCAGTCGTTAAGTGGACCTTCCCAGTAACTGCGTTGGTCAGGGCACGGGTGATGTTACGGGACACATGGTGGTGTAATGCGGGGATGGCACACCGGGAAAAGTAGTGGCGGCTGGGGACCGCGTACCGAGGGACAGCTGCTGCCATCAGGCTGCGGAAGGACTCAGTGTCCACAAGCCTAAATGGCAGCATTTCGATGGCCAGTAATTTTGAAAGGTGTGAGGTTAGTGCTATGGCCTGTGGGTGGGTGGCTGGGTACTTTCTCTTGCGCTCAAATGCCTGGGGTAACGACATTTGGACGCTGTGCTGGGACAGGGAAGTGGATGTGGTCGCTGATGGTGCTTCAGATGGTACAGGTGCAGGGCGGGAGGTATGCGGGCCTGCGCCTTCGACAGGCAATTGGCCGGCACCGAAAACAGGGGAAGAGGAGGCAGTGGTGTGGCCTGCAGACACAGATGGGCGATCCAGGCGTTCCTCCCACTTACTACGGTGCTTGGATGCCATGTGTCGGATCATGCTGGTGGTGGTGAGGTTTCTAGTGTTCATGCCTCGGCTCATTCTGGTGTGGCACAGGTTGCAAACTACAATTCTTTTGTCATCCGCACTTTCCTTAAAAAAACGCCATACCGCGGAACACCTACCCTTTGGCAAGGTAGATTTACGCAAGGGGGTGCTCCGTGGAACATTTGCGGGCCGGTTTGGTGCGGTCCGCCTTCTTTCTGTAGCCACACCACTGCCTCTTCCAGCCTGTTGCGGTGCTGCAGATGGCTCACCCTCAGGACTGCTGTCATCGCTCGGCTCTACACCTTCCCAGGTGGGGTCAGTCACCTCATCGTCCACCAAGTCCTCCTCCACTTCCTCACTCTGATCATCCTCCTCAAGTCTTGATCCCACCACATACTCAGTCATTGACAACTGTATAACATTCTCCTCAACAAGGTCTTGAGACGGAAATAGTGGTTGATTTAATGGCAACTGTGTCTCATCATCATCATCATCATCCACTACTTCCTTTGACCTTAAATGCCGTTCACATCTGTCATCTTCTTGTGATTGGGTAGCCTCTAGAGGTTGTGAATCAGGGCACAAGATGTCATGTTCCTCTGCAAGCGTGCTTGGAGAGAGGGTCAAATGAAGGATTGGTGATGAGACGAGCTCCTCACTATATCCCAGTGTGGGATCACTTCTTTGACCAGACCGTGTATGGTGGGAGGAAGGATGATCAGAGTGAGGATTATGTTGACCAGACTCTTGGCTACTGAGAGTGGACTTGGTGGAAGACAGGGTGGTGCTTAACCGACTGGAAGCAGTATCAGCTGTCATCCAACCGACCACCTGTTCGCAGTGGTCGGACCTCGAGAGTGATGTCCTGCGACGCCCTGTAAAATTACACATGAAGCTAGGTATGGTGGATGTCTTTCTTTCTTGTGCTCTGGCACCAGGCACAGTTTCTCCGCGTCCTGACCCGCGCCCTGAACTTTCAGGATCACGTCCACTTCCCCGTCCCTTTTTACCCGCCTTCTTCATCTTACACAGAATATGTGACTTTAATATTTGAGTTTGAAAACTTAACAGTATTTCTTACTATTCTGCAACTGTGCAGAGTACACAGAATAGGCTGCTAAACGGCGGTGAAACACACTGAATGGAATATGTGACTTTAATATTTGAGTTTGAAAACTTAACAGTATTTCTTACTATTCTGCAACTGTGCAGAGTACACAGAATAGGCTGCTAAACGGCGGTGAAACACACTGAATGGAATATGTGACTTTAATATTTGAGTTTGAAAACTTAACAGTATTTCTTACTATTCTGCAACTGTGCAGAGTACACAGAATAGGCTGCTAAACGGCGGTGAAACACACTGAATGGAATATGTGACTTTAATATTTGAGTTTGAAAACTTAACAGTATTTCTTACTATTCTGCAACTGTGCAGAGTACACAGAATAGGCTGCTAAACGGCGGTGAAACACACTGAATGGAATATGTGACTTTAATATTTGAGTTTGAAAACTTAACAGTATTTCTTACTATTCTGCAACTCTGCAGAGTACACAGAATAGGCTGCTAAACGGCGGTGATACACACTGAATGGAATATGTGACTTTGATATTTTAGTTTGAAAACTTAACAGTATTTCTTACTATTCTGCAACTGTGCAGAGTACACAGAATAGGCTGCTAAACGGCGGTGAAACACACTGAATGGAATATGTGACTTTAATATTTGAGTTTGAAAACTTAACAGTATTTCTTACTATTCTGCAACTCTGCAGAGTACACAGAATAGGCTGCTAAACGGCGGTGATACACACTGAATGGAATATGTGACTTTGATATTTTAGTTTGAAAACTTAACAGTATTTCTTACTATTCTGCAACTGTGCAGAGTACACAGAATAGGCTGCTAAACGGCGGTGAAACACACTGAATGGAATATGTGACTTTAATATTTGAGTTTGAAAACTTAACAGTATTTCTTACTATTCTGCAACTCTGCACACTACACAGAATGTGCTGCTAAACGGCGGTGATACACACTGAATGGAATATGTGACTTTGATATTTTAGTTTGAAAACTTAACAGTATTTCTTACTATTCTGCAACTGTGCAGAGTACACAGAATAGGCTGCTAAACGGCGGTGAAACACACTGAATGGAATATGTGACTTTAATATTTGAGTTTGAAAACTTAACAGTATTTCTTACTATTCTGCAACTCTGCAGAGTACACAGAATAGGCTGCTAAACGGCGGTGATACACACTGAATGGAATATGTGACTTTGATATTTTAGTTTGAAAACTTAACAGTATTTCTTACTATTCTGCAACTGTGCAGAGTACACAGAATAGGCTGCTAAACGGCGGTGAAACACACTGAATGGAATATGTTACTTTAATATTTGAGTTTGAAAACTTAACAGTATTTCTTACTATTCTGCAACTGTGCAGAGTACACAGAATAGGCTGCTAAACGGCGGTGAAACACACTGAATGGAATATGTGACTTTAATATTTGAGTTTGAAAACTTAACAGTATTTCTTACTATTCTGCAACTGTGCAGAGTACACAGAATAGGCTGCTAAACGGCGGTGAAACACACTGAATGGAATATGTGACTTTAATATTTGAGTTTGAAAACTTAACAGTATTTCTTACTATTCTGCAACTCTGCAGAGTACACAGAATAGGCTGCTAAACGGCGGTGATACACACTGAATGGAATATGTGACTTTGATATTTTAGTTTGAAAACTTAACAGTATTTCTTACTATTCTGCAACTGTGCAGAGTACACAGAATAGGCTGCTAAACGGCGGTGAAACACACTGAATGGAATATGTGACTTTAATATTTGAGTTTGAAAACTTAACAGTATTTCTTACTATTCTGCAACTCTGCAGAGTACACAGAATAGGCTGCTAAACGGCGGTGATACACACTGAATGGAATATGTGACTTTGATATTTTAGTTTGAAAACTTAACAGTATTTCTTACTATTCTGCAACTGTGCAGAGTACACAGAATAGGCTGCTAAACGGCGGTGAAACACACTGAATGGAATATGTGACTTTAATATTTGAGTTTGAAAACTTAACAGTATTTCTTACTATTCTGCAACTCTGCACACTACACAGAATGTGCTGCTAAACGGCGGTGATACACACTGAATGGAATATGTGACTTTGATATTTTAGTTTGAAAACTTAACAGTATTTCTTACTATTCTGCAACTGTGCAGAGTACACAGAATAGGCTGCTAAACGGCGGTGAAACACACTGAATGGAATATGTTACTTTAATATTTGAGTTTGAAAACTTAACAGTATTTCTTACTATTCTGCAACTGTGCAGAGTACACAGAATAGGCTGCTAAACGGCGGTGAAACACACTGAATGGAATATGTGACTTTAATATTTGAGTTTGAAAACTTAACAGTATTTCTTACTATTCTGCAACTGTGCAGAGTACACAGAATAGGCTGCTAAACGGCGGTGAAACACACTGAATGGAATATGTGACTTTAATATTTGAGTTTGAAAACTTAACAGTATTTCTTACTATTCTGCAACTCTGCAGAGTACACAGAATAGGCTGCTAAACGGCGGTGATACACACTGAATGGAATATGTGACTTTGATATTTTAGTTTGAAAACTTAACAGTATTTCTTACTATTCTGCAACTGTGCAGAGTACACAGAATAGGCTGCTAAACGGCGGTGAAACACACTGAATGGAATATGTGACTTTAATATTTGAGTTTGAAAACTTAACAGTATTTCTTACTATTCTGCAACTCTGCAGAGTACACAGAATAGGCTGCTAAACGGCGGTGATACACACTGAATGGAATATGTGACTTTGATATTTTAGTTTGAAAACTTAACAGTATTTCTTACTATTCTGCAACTGTGCAGAGTACACAGAATAGGCTGCTAAACGGAGGTGAAACACACTGAATGGAATATGTGACTTTAATATTTGAGTTTGAAAACTTAACAGTATTTCTTACTATTCTGCAACTCTGCACACTACACAGAATGTGCTGCTAAACGGCGGTGATACACACTGAATGGAATATGTGACTTTGATATTTTAGTTTGAAAACTTAACAGTATTTCTTACTATTCTGCAACTGTGCAGAGTACACAGAATAGGCTGCTAAACGGCGGTGAAACACACTGAATGGAATATGTGACTTTAATATTTGAGTTTGAAAACTTAACAGTATTTCTTACTATTCTGCAACTCTGCAGAGTACACAGAATAGGCTGCTAAACGGCGGTGATACACACTGAATGGAATATGTGACTTTGATATTTTAGTTTGAAAACTTAACAGTATTTCTTACTATTCTGCAACTGTGCAGAGTACACAGAATAGGCTGCTAAACGGCGGTGAAACACACTGAATGGAATATGTGACTTTAATATTTGAGTTTGAAAACTTAACAGTATTTCTTACTATTCTGCAACTCTGCAGAGTACACAGAATAGGCTGCTAAACGGCGGTGATACACACTGAATGGAATATGTGACTTTGATATTTTAGTTTGAAAACTTAACAGTATTTCTTACTATTCTGCAACTGTGCAGAGTACACAGAATAGGCTGCTAAACGGCGGTGAAACACACTGAATGGAATATGTGACTTTAATATTTGAGTTTGAAAACTTAACAGTATTTCTTACTATTCTGCAACTCTGCAGAGTACACAGAATAGGCTGCTAAACGGCGGTGATACACACTGAATGGAATATGTGACTTTGATATTTTAGTTTGAAAACTTAACAGTATTTCTTACTATTCTGCAACTGTGCAGAGTACACAGAATAGGCTGCTAAACGGCGGTGAAACACACTGAATGGAATATGTGACTTTAATATTTGAGTTTGAAAACTTAACAGTATTTCTTACTATTCTGCAACTCTGCACACTACACAGAATGTGCTGCTACACTGCGGCGAAGCACACTGAATGGAATATGTGACTTTGATATTTTAGTTTGAAGACTTAACAGTATTTCTTCCTATTCTGCAACTCTGCACAGTACACAGAATGTGCTGCTACACTGCGGCGAAGCACACTGAATGGAATATGTGACTTTGATATTTTAGTTTGAAGACTTAACAGTATTTCTTCCTATTCTGCAACTCTGCACAGTACACAGAATGTGCTGCTAAACTGCGGCGACGCACACTGAATGGAATATGTGACTTTGATATTTTAGTTTGAAGACTTAACAGTATTTCTTCCTATTCTGCAACTCTGCACAGTACACAGAATGTGCTGCTAAACTGCGGCGAAGCACACTGAATGGAATATGTGACTTTGATATTTTCGTTTGAAGACTTAACAGTATTTCTTCCTATTCTGCAACTCTGCACAGTACACAGAATGTGCTGCTAAACTGCGGCGAAGCACACTGAATGGAATATGTGACTTTGATATTTTAGTTTGAAGACTTAACAGTATTTCTTCCTATTCTGCAACTCTGCACAGTACACAGAATGTGCTGCTAAACTGCGGCGACGCACACTGAATGGAATATGTGACTTTGATATTTTAGTTTGAAGACTTAACAGAATGTGCTCTAATCTGCAACTTTGCACACTAAACAGAATGTGCTCTAATCTGCAACTTTGCACACTAAACAGAATGTGCTCTAATCTGCAACTTTGCACACTAAACAGAATGTGCTCTAATCTGCAACTGTGCACACTAAACAGAATGTGCTCTAATCTGCAACTTTTCACACTAAACAGAATATATTTTTTTTTTTTTTTTTTTTTTTTTTTCCCCCCACACAAAATAACCTGCTGCCCCCACACACAGTAGTCCTAAAAAGGACTTTTGGTTCTTTTTTTTCACAATTTTTGTTTTTTTCCTCCCTACACTGCCTTTCCCTTCCTATCCTCAGCTCTCCCTGGCTCAGACTGAGCCGAACTCGATGGTCAGGTGCTATACAGCACCCGACCACGGGTTCTGGCCAGCCAATCAGTGTAATGCCAGCAGCCAACATGGCTGCTGGCATTACACCGATGTCAGAGCCTCCCTGCACGTTTATTGGCTGCGCAGCAGCCGCAAAACGTGCGGGGAGGAGACCCGAACATGGCGGGCGAGCACATGCGGTACTCGTACGAGTACCGCCATGTGCCGAGCAGAGCGATGCTCGAGCCGATCCGAGCATCGGCCGAGCATGCTCGCTCAACACTACTTTCCAGGCTTTAAATTATTCCTGAATAAAAAAGTTTCAAAGACATATTTGTAAACATGATACATGTTGAATTTGGAACTTTTGATATAATTATAAGACATGTACATATCATCGAGGACACAAAAGTTCATTTTTTTGTGGATGGACATTTCTAGGAGTCATTCCTTGCATTCCTTGGGTTGTATGCTAAATAGCATGCTTAAAAATTCTCATATTTAACATAAATGGAATGATTATTTACAAATACAAACAATCCCTTTAATTTGAGCTGAAACACAGGAAGGCAGCTAAACCAATTATATACCCACTATTGGACATAATATATATATATATATATATATATATATATATATATATATATATATATATATAAATTTATATATATAATAATAATAATAATCTTTATTTATATAGAGCCAACTTATTCCGCAGCGCTTTACAATAGGGGATAGACATACAGGGATATTAAATAGTACAAATCATGTGTGGAGAACAGAAGGATCAGAGGGCCCTGCTCGTGAGAGCTTACAGTCTATATATATATATAAACACTGGTTGAATAATTATTTAGTTAAATCTCTAGACAAGAATTCACATTATTTTTTTTAAAACTATGCTTAGAATATGTGAGCAGAAGAATACCTGCCAATAAATACTTAAACTACTGGTAAATCATGCCTACTATTTATCAAACATGGAAATAAGTAAAGTTATTCCTCAGTCTGTAGAATTATAAATATGAAAAATATTCTTCTGGAATTGTTTGCATTGCAGGAACAAATACCCACTCATAAATGTCATGAACATTTGATATACTACAATATTTCAACTATTTTCATACATATATTTATAACCTAGTTGTGATTTTGGAATGTGAACACATGCTAAATAACCCAGCCCATCTCCTTCCAATTCAAAGGACCTTAAAACGTGTCATGAGAAAAAGAAAATACTTATATGCAATAATGTTCAGCTTGATTCAAATTATTAGTAACAATATCCTTGATCATATTATAATTGGCGGCAATTGATTTTGCTCAATTTGCTCTTCTAATGTGCACTGGTTGGCTCGGCCATCTTTATTGAAGAAATTAAACAGATGAAATTCTTACTTTAGCAGTAAAATCATAATTTAGATTTGCGTAACTTTCACTCAATTAAATATGTTAAATGAAAATATGTTTAAAATAATTGTAACTTACACTACTGAATATTTATCATAGAAATAAGAACAGCCTGGTACAAGTATGGAGATTGCAAACTTCTTTACTTTTTAAAGGGGAGTAATGTTTTAAAATAAAAGCAGCTCCAATTAATCTTTATAGTATATGGGCCATGGAGAGTGCTATTTCAAAACTGAGAGATTTGTAGTTCAAGAGTAATTAAATGATAAAGTACCCCCTCCCTCTTTACTGATGTAACACTGCTCACCTCAGAACAGAAAGGTGGTGTCCAGATGGCATGCAGAGAGGGACAATCTTCAATCAGCATAAGGTAAAAGCCTAAAAAAACCTTTCAAGGGGGCAGTGTTTTCATTGTTCTCGTTGTAAAAAGATTGTCCCTTGCTGTGAGCTGTCTAGTCTTAAGACCAGATTACACATCTGAGGGGAAGAGGCTTACACTAGGTAAAAGGGGCGGGAGGGGGATACTTTATCATTCAATTATTCTTGCACTACAACTCTGACAGTATTGAAATAACATTCTTTATGGCCCAAATACTATGAAGATTAATTGGAGCTGCTTTTATTTTGAAACATTAATATAGCAAAGTTATTTCATGGTTAAACAGCTGCACATATGTAAAAAGAAAATGCTCATGAGAATCTGTTAGGTTTATAATTTTTACATCTATTACATTTTGCCCTAGAATTGCTTTAACTTAGCTTTCATGCAAAAGGCCAAATTGGACATGTGTTAAAAGATTTGTGCAGGGATACATTCTAATGCACATATAAACTGTGGATATCCAACTATGGCTAAGTACAAGGATTCCTCAACAAGATCAGAAGGACACGCTGTGGGAGCTTCAGCGACATTTACTGGCTAAAAATGAGCCAGAACAGATTTTCACTCTCCATGTTAAAGATTTTAAGTTAGATATGTGTATTTTTATTTTCTTCATTACCATGGTGGCACAGGACTCCTTAAGTGTACATTATCTCACTATTGCTCCAAATATCTTACAGAATAATTATTACCAACCTTAGTGTGAAATGAGTTACCATGCACTCGTTTACTCTTTAACAGGGTTTAAAAAGTAAACAACTTCAACACCCTCCTAATTGCCCATTGCCTAAGGGGCCAGTAATGCATGATAAACAAACAAAATCACACTCTACCACTGCCTTGAATTTACTTATCTATTATCTGAGGGCCAAACATTATGATCCCTCAGATAACATCATTAAACCTCACCCCGAGGTTACAAATCCATTCCCTATTTACACACACACACGCGCACACACACATTGAGAACTAAAGTTTGAAAAAGTCTTACTTTCCTCAACCACTGGACTATATGGAGGTAACATTATGCACCATGAGGTGGTAATAGATCCACTTCCCTTTCCCACCACCCAGTGGATGACAAAAATAACAATAATAGTAGAAACCCAACAGAGTAAGCACAAATAATCACATGTAACTTCGGGGATGTGACGCTGTAGGGGTGATCTAAAAAAAAAAAAAATAATTGAAATCAGCCACATTATTATCAGATATTAAGCCAGTGAGTATCTAATCTATATTCATTTTTCTCATCTGTATTTATTTATTTTTAAGATTTGTTTAATGTTTTTGGCAGGACATTTTTGTATTCTAAACCTTTTTTATTTTGTTAAGACATTGTTTCTGGCTCTGCGAAAAACCCACCTTTTTTTCCAGTGGAAATTTTCATGAAAAATGCATGTTCTGCTTTCCCCATGGGAATTCCCTCACATAAAGGAAATCCATACATTTTCCATATTTTGCTAACACCACAAATTTTCCCATGAAAACAGTTCTACTTACCACCAAATTTTCAAGGGTGGCAAAACTTCCTGGCCGCCTTACTATAAAAACCTGGAACTTTCCATCATGCAGCATATTGTACAACAGGAACAGAGAGAGAGAGAGAGTGAAAGAGAGAGAGAGAGAGAAAACATTTTAAAAAATAAAGTTGTTTGGAGTGCTGGCTAGAAGAAGAGCAGTAGAAGAACCTGAAGGGATACTCATCCTGAATCTGATGTGGAAGAATCCAGAAGCGGCAGTGAAGGAAGTCCATTTCCTTCTGACAGAATTATTTCAAATCCCCCAAGCTGCCTGTGCATGCATGTGACTGCTACTACTGTTGTCAGTCTTCCACCTTCTGAGGTGATAGCAAATATGACAGCAGGAGACCCTCTGTTACATTTCCCATCAACCAGTCATACGGAGCAGCAAGAGACTGGTGGTGGTGGCGATGAGAGTGCTTGTAGTGGAGCCGCTAGTGTGTAAAATATTTTGATTGGATTTCTTGACAGAAAGTGATAATGAATAGGAGAAAGAGATGCACCTCCACCCGCAGTGACATTCTGGAATTTGCTGCTGTTGTAATGAGAGACATACATTCATCTGTAATAGTAGCAGGCTGATAACCAGGCTACTGTGCCACAGAACACAGTGGCCACCATGGGACTGGGTTCAAGCATCAGTAATATGGGGCAATATGGGGCTAGGACAAGAAAATGTGATTCCTTTTGCCATCACTACTCCAAATCCTACCTCTAGTACTGATGTTGATGCAGAAGCATCTACCTTAGCCATTACAGGTGCTTCTGGAGAAGAAGAATGCTATTATTCTCCACCTGCACCCTCACTAAAATCATGGGTGTTGGAATATGTTTCCCTTGGGGCAGGCCAAGTTCAGTCATCAACAATTGCACTGTGCAATGTGTGAATAGTTAGTGAAAGTAAGAAAGGAAGGAACACATCTTGACATATCTGCCATCTTAAGGACATGCTTCATAAACACTTTGCTGTTTATGGAAAGCATATGAAAGCATCACCCCATAAAACAAAATTGAATGCCACTGTCACTGTGTTCCTTGTTCCTCTCCAAGAGCACAAAAAATTGGGGCGAATATCCCAGAGGAAAAAAAGAAAAACACCCTACCAGCATGTAAGCTCAATGATGACTGCAACACTTTTGTTGTCTTGTCATCATCTTTTTGTGCTATGTTACATGTGTGGGAAAATGTACTCATTGTCCTGTCCCAGGCAGCCTCAAAATCCTATTCCTTATCCAGCATACCATTGTTGCCTCTGTTACTTCCCTCACCAGCTGACAGTGAGTCTATAGTTGTGAAAACATAGCAGTTCATATCAACCCATTGTGCATTTTGTTGAACACTGACCTCATATAGCAATGTGGTAGAGAGCAATTGAATGCAGGGTATTAGGGAGCATTGATAGACATTTGTCATAGGTATTGCCAGGGTGTCCTAATGTCTGGACTGGATAGCATTGCTGAAGAGCAAAGTTGGGGAATGTTGTCGGTCGCACCTGTCCCTTGCTGCAGCCAAAGCCAGACAATGGTGCTGGCTGTAAAACCAGATGTCCGATCCCAGCTGAGTTGGGACCCTGGTCAGGATGCGATTTATGTGCACACTGGTATAGGTGTTGGACAAAGGACCCACTGGGGACCCCATATGCAGATCCTCTAAGCTCCAAACAAACAGGAATGGTTCACACAAGATAGTAGGCTGGGTTCAACAGAGTTCAGCAGTAGGGCAATAGAGAATAGCCCTTTACAGGTAGCAGACTGGGACTGCTCACTTTTCAAACAGAACAATGTAAGAACACTCGTCACCATAAGCTAGTGAAGGTAATAGAGCTGGAAGGTCGTAGTATAACCTAAGATGGAGATTTGACCATGGATTGAATATAACCCAGTCGAAAATATTGATCTACAACTATAAGTCAAAGAGTGCCCTACTAGGATTAAGGGTAAGAATCTACAACTAGGAAATAAAGCAAATCCGACCACTATGACAAGCGCAATGGAAATCTAACTGCGGCTTGGAAATGATTTGACTTGGTTCATAAGATCTCATTTCCCCCCAGAGACAAGAGTAGGGTACTACCACCACCAAGCGATCAACTTGAACTGGTTCAACCCTCACACCACTTGTACCCAGGATAGGAAAGGACAAACAGAATCAGGGCAAAGAATCGACAAGACAGATGAACTTAATCACCCCGGCCTACTCCAAACACTAGGTCAGGACCACAGCTACTGCAATGCCCCTGGCAGACACTGCACGCCCTGCTTCGACTCACCCTGCAGCAAAAACTCACTCGTGGGCAAAGCCTGCCATGGGCAGTATTGACAGAAGCTGGGACTGAAGTCGAAGGTAAATAGTGGGGTTTATGAAGGTAACACTATAATAGCGCCTATCGACTTGCTCAAAGGAAACATAAAAATAATAGGTAATTGAGTGAGCACAATTTCCCCTGGCCTGGAGGTGCAAGATATAAGGAAGGAATCAAGGAAATCCATAGTCAAAACAAGCCAAGGTCACCAGGTGCTTATGGGGTGTAAAAGATAAGCAAATCTGTTGTCAGTAAAAGTAAGCCAGGAAATAAAAAGCCCAGAGGACAATAGAAAGAGGACACAACCCAAGGTCAAAGATGCACACAAAATCTGGTCAATTAACAAATGAACACTAATAATTGGGCCAGGAGAAATAAAAGGCCTCAGGCTTAGGGATGATTGAAAATTTCTGCCTCAAACCAAAATCGGCAAATATTTTCCCTCTAAAACTGCAGTTTTTCTGCTTTTTTCACCTTGCTGATTGCATTGAAATCAATGGGAGCATTACATTTACGCACAACACATAGCAAATGCTATTTTATTTCTCAAAGGTATAGTATAAAAGGTGTCTGAGGGTGCATGTGTTGGAGGAATGTGGGGAAAGAACCAGTTTAACAAAGATGTCATTGTGAGATTTGTTTACTGGGATTTGGGGGACAGTTAATAAAAAAACAAATACAACAAAAAGAAAACATGAGACATGGTATAAAAGGGAGGTTTTTTTTGGGGGGGTTGACTGGAATTGAGGGGACAGTAAAAATAAACAAATAAATAAATAAATAAATAAATAAATAAAATAAGAAATTGGTACGTAATGTAACAGAGACCCCCTGACGTAAGCTGTGACTGGAGAAGACTGATACTCAACAGAAAAGAGTATTTTGTAGAATATGATTTGTAGGACTTGTTGTTAGAGGCCCAAGCCCAAAGGAATCATTGATTTTTTTAGGACTCAGACCTATTAGAGGCCCAAGCCCTGAGGAACCATGGATTTGTTGTAGGACTTGTGTTAGGCCCAAGTCCTGAGGAAACATTGATTTGTAGGACTTAGAAACAAGCCACAAAAATATTTTTTTTGGTAAGCCCTGAGAAAAAAAAATCCCTATTGGCCTAGTGCCAGCAGGTCATGTTATGGTGGCCAGTGGCCAGTGGCCATTGTCAAATGCATTGGTGTCATTGCAGCATTTGCAACTGCTGTTCCTGCTGCTGCTGAGTTGTTTAAGCAGTGGAAAGATTAGGCTGCTCCAGTGGAATGGGATCAACAACAGCAGTGATATGAGTGCTGCATGATCATGCTGCCACTTGGCACTACTAGCTACAGTGATGCTCCTGAGGCAGTAGCAGCATCACAACTAGCCCCCAACTGTTCAGGTATATATGGAGCAAAGGAGTTGGCCAATAATGCTTCTCTACCTGCCCCTACAACAAAATCATGGGCGTGTTGTTGGAATAGAAATGTTTGCCTTGAGAGCAGAAAGGAACTGTGCCTTTTATCATAAATTGCAATGTGTGTATGTAAATATTAGGCTAAAACAGAGCTATTACTCATCCCACCCAGGTCTGGCCCACTAGTGCCCTTCCAGGTGACTGTGAATGGCACTACCATAAATCTGGTATCAGAATCATGGTGCCCAGGGGTGATAATTGATACATCTCTCTCATTCTCTCCTCATATTAACGCCATTGCTAAATTGTGCTGCTTTCACTTGCGTAATATTGCTAAAATCCTTTGCTCCTCCACAGCCAAAATTCTCACACAAGTACTCATCATTTACAGCATGGACTACTGTAACCTTCTTCTCTCTGGCCTTCCTGCATCCCATCTCCATCCTCTTCAATCCATAAAGAATGCTGCAGCACAAATTATCCTATTGTCACCTAGGTTTGTCGCTGCCCCACTCCTCCTCAAATCTCTCCAGTGGCTGCCTATAAAACTTCAAATCTCTTACAAAATTCTGCTTCTCTCATTCAAAACTCTTCTCACCTCTACCCCTTCCTATATTTCCACTCTAATATCCCGCTATACTCCATCATGCCACTTACGATCAGCCAATAACAATCTTCTCTCAGCTCCTTTTGTGTTTACAGCCTTCTCACATATCAAACCTTTTTCTCTCATTGCTCCTTACCTATGGAATGCTCTACCTCCCACTCTGCGCCACTGCACCTCTCTGATGGTCTTCAAATCATGATTGAAACTACACTTTCTTAACAAAACTTAAACATGTTATATGGCACTCACTTTGTGTATTACTTAATTTATGTCCCCTATCCTAACTGGAACTCTGGCACTGTATATAGCACTTGACCCTCATGTACTCTGTATGTCTCCCATTACCACTTTAGATTGTAAGCTTTTGGGCAGGGACTTCACTTCCAGTGTTCTACTTTGCACAGCACTTATAACCCTGCATTGTCTAAACCCTTAAATTGTAAAGTGCTGCGTACACTTGTGGCGCTATATAAATAAACATATATATATATATATATATATATATATATATATATTCCTACAACATTTTTTACTATTATCCTGTCTGCGTCAAATGTAAGATATCCTTCTTCTCAAATTAGTGATACACATTACTTATTGCTTATAGCAGTGGTCCCAAGTATGGTAGATGGTAGCAACCCTTCTTCATATCCCTCCTCCTCTTCCTCATCATCATCTGTGCTGTTAATACATTTGGCCTAGCTTTCTCTGCCATAGCTTTTGGATCCTGAGTGAAGTATCTACTGTGGACTTCATGGAGTGAGTGGTTCCTGAGGGGTTGCTGCTACTACTGGGGCTACATGCTGATTCAGTTCTACTGATACTACTTCTGGGTGTCAGCACTTTCAGCAGCAGCAGCAGAGGAACTAATCATAGCTAAGGTTGTGGATGTTAAAAACCTATGTTCCTGTTGCTGCTGGTTACTGGTTACTCGACAGAGTGTGTGTGGCTGACTGGAACTTGGACTTGGAAGCACTGAAGATGCTGATGATTACTGACAGGATTACTTGCTGTTTACTTTTTGCCATCTTTGCTTGTCCAGGGTCAGAGTTTCCAATGGTTTACGCACACAGTTTATAGTCAGGCACAGTGATCCTTTTCAGCGGTGGAAGATTGAGCTTTTACCTTTCTGCTAAATTTCTGGCCATGTCATCATCCCTCTCACTCTCAACTTCATCTGTATCTGAACAAGAGGAGGATGCTAGAGGGATATATTCTAGATCTACATCATCATCATCAGTCATCATTAGGTTACCCTCAGCATCAGCATCACTACTGCTTCTTGCCCACTATCCTTATTTTCCTCTAAGCTTTTAGACGTGCCAAACAATGTCTTTTAATTTTACTTTCACAAAGTTCACTACTACTTTGAGGACAGGAGTTTTGGTGCTTGTCTGTCTCACTGTCAGATGCAGCAGCTGGTTCAGTTGCTACACATTCCTCCATTATACCTTTGCCATCATCAACACTAGAATGTGACTCGTTTCCTCTTCAGTGATTATTTATATCATTTTTTTTGCACTTGGGCTGGTGGTGGTGGAACTTTTAGCGGGACCTTGAGAAACTGCATCCTCCCTGGGAGGAGAGCGGTCATCATAATTTATTGCACACGCTGCAGCAACCTTTCCCCCTCCCCTGCTGTCTTGTCCTCAACAAAATTCTCAGTGTCGTCTGCTGTCTTCCATGTCTGCCTCAGTCGCACAGCTCACGTCAGGCACCCAGTCTGATGTCAGTGACCTAATATATTTATTTGTTTGTTTATTTATTTTTTATTTTAGTTTTTTGTTGTGTTTTTTTTTTAAAGTTGACCACCATATCTTATCACGATCTATCCAAAAAAAAACCTGAAAAACTAAATCAACAACTTCTTTCCCAAGACTTCCCCAGCACAAAGACAATAACAGTAAGATTAGCAAGCAAATTGAACCCCCTCTGCCTGTGTCTTGCCAGTCACTCACACCATATGTTGGGGTATTTGGGGTTAACCTCCTTTCTTCTCCCCAAAGTGCCCCCATACTCCCCTAATACAGAGAACAAATGCAGATACATCATTGAGCATGTCAACACATTGAATGTTGCGAGAATGTACAGCAGACATGAAACACAATACAAGCAGCTACAGAGAGAGGGAGGGGATAGGCTGTTCTGCTGTGAGTTAATAGAAAAATTGAGGTATGATTGGCTCATAGTGACTGCTATCACTATGGTCAAGTTGAATAATAATGAAAGGAGGAGCTGGAAGGACTGTTATGATTCCAGTGAGTCTGAGGAGGAGGAAGTGACCACTAAGATCCTTGAAGGGTCTGGATGCCTTGATTCCCCAGATCCAATGATGGTCAGTCCCCCTTCGTCACATTGTGTCAAGGGAGAAAGAATAAAGTAGTGGCAATGTGAGCAGGACAGGTCAGCTGCCTGTACCTGCTTCCAGTGCTGCACTTGCTGACAGTGCATCCTGTTATTCTCAGGATCGAGGGAAGGAGAAGATGAGGTGAAGTGCGACAGCAGGGGACCTTAAGTCACTCTATCGCCAAGCAGTCCCACCAAAAGTACTACTACTAAAGAGATCCAGCAGCTTGTACAGACTCAGAGTGTTGGGAACGAGGCAGTGGGTGATCATACCACTAGTGAGGAAGAAGACTCAGGGACTGAAATTGATGTGGTGGGTGTTAGTAGTAATAGTGATGGTAAAGCAGCTGATGAGACTAGCAGAGTTGTGGGGGAAGTAATGCAGAGAGGCAGGACTAGCAGTTAAGGGAGCTCACAACATATCTAATATATTTCATCTCTCATATCCCTGTCCTTGCGCAGGTGTGCAGACGTTACTATTGAAAGATGTCTATGCTCCTTCCTGCCTGTCAGCCCGGGAGCAGTGGATAATTCTCATTAACACGGTAATACCTCTGGCTACTAGTGCTACTTATCAGCTAGTCGCCAGATGGGGAATTATTGGGGATGACGTTTGTTAGTGGTGGTAGTACCGCTTTAATTCAATGAAAATTTGTATTTACTCCTTATGA
This sequence comes from Rhinophrynus dorsalis, assembly GCA_037306005.1. Classification (NCBI taxonomy): domain Eukaryota; kingdom Metazoa; phylum Chordata; class Amphibia; order Anura; family Rhinophrynidae; genus Rhinophrynus; species Rhinophrynus dorsalis. The sequence continues at coordinate 105,050,395 of CM074718.1, forward strand.
TACAGTTGGATTGTCCCACAACTGAGGAACTTTTCTTTGTTCATCAGCCTCACTACGGCTGGTTTACGTGCAATAAGTGATAAATCATCAGGGACAAATAAAATGTATCTTTGAGTATGAAAGAATAAGTATGGAAGAGGTCCCATTAATCACAGATGGGGTTAAAACCCCATTTAAACAAATGCATGACTATTAATAAAGATTATGAATTAAGATAGCACTAGTGATGAGCGAGCACCCCAATGCTCGGGTGTTCGGGTGCTCTGACCGAGCACCCCCGGAGGCTCGAGTGCTCGGCCGAGCACCCGAGCCCCATTGAAGTCAATGGGAGGACTCGAGCATTACACCAGGCACCCCCTGCTCTGATGAGGGGAGGGTGCCTGGTCCATAGGAAAAGGGCAGAAAAGGATGGAAACACCACAGAAATGGTTCAGGGACAGCATAGGGAGGATGTCTGGATGCATCTTGGACTCCAACATCGCTGCTGGGAACGATCTTTCGCCCGTAGTACGCCATTTTTACAGACTGACCGTAAAACACACAAAAAGGAAAATAAAAACGACTTTAGGCGAAAAATTGTTACCAAACAGTATTTGCTGTATATTTACTTGTATATCATCTGCAAATTCTGCAAAAAATTTCATCGATTTTTCTGAAGTGAGGCCATGATTAAGAGGGAAACGTGCGCAAAGCCAAATTCTCCCAAAAATTTCCTCGATTTTTCTGAACTGGGGCCATGATTAAGAGGGAAACGTGCGCTGAGCCGACCATCTAAAACATTATGGGTGAGGGTCTGCTGCGGAGCTGACCATCCTAAACATTATATGCGAAGGCCCGCTAGTGAGCTGACGCTATAAAACATTATATGAGAGGGCCCGCTAGAGAGCTGACCCAATAAAACATTATAGGAGAAGGCCCGCTGGTGAGCTGACCTATATAAAAATTGTCAAACAGGGCCCGCTGGTGAGCTGGCCCTATATAAAAATTATATCACAGGGCATATGGAAGAGGAGGAGGAGGATGAGAAGATTAAGAGTCAACCATATACCCGTTTTTTGGGTGGAAGGGGTGAATGGGAATACAGAGTATTCCCATCATTGTAAATAACATATATAAAGTCACTTTATGTTCCCCCGAGGCTTTCCTCCAGTGGAGTGGAGAAGTCAGGGGAAATCCAGGCCTTGTTCATTTTTATAAGTGTCAACCTATCAGCATTGTCGGTGGAAAGGCGGATACGCTTATCTGTTATGATGCCACCAGCAGCACTAAATACACGCTCAGACAGAACGCTGGCGGCAGGGCAGGCCAGCACCTCCAAGGCGTAGAGTGCCAGTTCATACCACGTGTCCAGCTTGGACACCCAGTAGTTGTAAGGCACAGAGGGATCATTGAGGACGCTGACACGGTCTGCTACGTACTCCTTCACCATTTTCCAAAACTTTTCCCTCCTTGTGACACTAGGCTGCGCATCAGGGTGAGGGTGCTGGCGGGGTGTCATGAAGGTGTCCCACGCCTTGGAGAGTGTTGCCCTGCCTTTGTCGGAACTGCTGTGTGCTCCCCTTTTCTCCCCTTCTCGGTTGGCCAAGGTAGCACGTACTCTGCCGCCAGCGTTGTCAGATGGAAAATTTTGGAGCAATTTTTCAACAAGAACCTTCTGGTATTGCACCATTTTGCTTGTCCTCTCCACCGGAGGAATGAGAGATGAGAAATTCTCTTTGTAGCGGGGGTCCAGAAGGGTGAACACCCAGTAATCCGTGTTGTCTAAAATGCGTGTAACGCGTGGGTCACGGGAAAGGCAGTCTAACATAAAGTCAGCCATGTGTGCCAGAGTACCAACAGTCAAGATTTTGCTGTCCTCACCAGGAGGATGACTCTCAATCTCCTCATCCTCTTCCTCCTCTTCTGCCCACCCACGCTGAAGAGATGGAACTAAAGTTCCATGGCTACCCTCTGTAGCGGAGGCAACCGTGTCTTCCTCCTCCTCCTCCTCCTCCTCCTCCGCCTCCTCCAATTGTCGCTGAGAAGACGAAGTGAGGGTGCTCTGGCTATCACCTTGTGTAAGCTCTTCCTCCCGCATTTCCACCTCTTCCACATGCAAAGCGTCAGTTTTAATTGTGAGCAGCGAGCGTTTCAGTAGACACAGAAGTGGGATGGTTACACTGATAATAGCGTTATCGCCGCTCACCATCTGTGTCGATTCCTCAAAATTGCGTAAAACCTCACAGAGGTCTGACATCCATTCCCACTCCTCACTTCTGATTACAGGAAGTTGAACGGAGAGGCGACGACCGTGTAACAGCTGGTACTCCACTACTGCCCTCTGCTGCTCACAAAGCCGGGCCAACATGTGGAAGGTGGAGTTCCAGCGCGTGCTCACGTCACACAGCAGCCGGTGAGCTGGCAATTGTAAGCGCTGCTGCAGCTTCAACAGACCGGCCGAAGCTGTAGATGACTTACGGAAATGTGCACACACGCGGCGCACCTTGGTCAAGACATCATGCACATTGGGGTAGGTTTTTAGAAATCGCTGAACCACTAAATTAAATACATGCGCTAGGCATGGTACGTGTGTGAGCTTGCCGAGCTCCAAAGCCGCCACCAAGTTACGCCCATTATCACACACAACCATGCCTGGTTGCAGGTTGAGTGGCGAGAGACACTGCTCGGTCTGGTGACTAATCCCCTGCAACAGCTCTGAGGCCGTGTGCTGTTTGTCCCCAAGGCAGATCAGCTTCAGCACGGCCTGTTAACGCTTCCCCACTGCAGTGCTACACTGCTTCCAGCTACCGGCTGATGGGGGAGTGGCGCTGCGTGTAGAGAATTCGGAGGTGGAAACGGAGGAGGAGGAGCCAATAACGTAGGTGCTGGCGGAAACCCTGATGGAGGTAGGGCCCGCAATCCTCGGCGTGGGTAGCACCCGTGCCATCCCAGGGTCCGAGTCGCTCCCAGCCTCCACGACATTCACCCAGTGTGCCGTCAGGGAAATGTAGCGTCCCTGGCCACAAGCACTTGTCCATGTGTCAGTCGTTAAGTGGACCTTCCCAGTAACTGCGTTGGTCAGGGCACGGGTGATGTTACGGGACACATGGTGGTGTAATGCGGGGATGGCACACCGGGAAAAGTAGTGGCGGCTGGGGACCGCGTACCGAGGGACAGCTGCTGCCATCAGGCTGCGGAAGGACTCAGTCTCCACAAGCCTAAATGGCAGCATTTCGGTGGCCAGTAATTTGGAAAGGTGTGAGGTTAGTGCTATGGCCTGTGGGTGGGTGGCTGGGTATTTTCGCTTGCGCTCAAATGCCTGGGGTAACGACATTTGGACGCTGTGCTGGGACAGGGAAGTGGATGTGGTCGCTGATGGTGCTTTAGATGGTACAGGTGCAGGGAGGGAGGTATGCGGGCCTGCGTCTTCGACAGGCGATTGGCCGGCACCGAAAACAGGGGAAGAGGAGGTAGTGGTGTGGCCTGCAGACACAGATGGGCGATCCAGGTGTTCCTCCCACTTATTACGGGGCTTGGATGCCATGTGGCGGATCATGCTGGTGGTGGTGAGGTTTCTAGTGTTCATGCCTCGGCTCATTCTGGTGTGGCACAGGTTGCAAACTACAATTCTTTTGTCGTCCGCACTTTCCTTAAAAAAACGCCATACCGCGGAACACCTACCCCTTGGCAAGGGAGATTTACGCAAGGGGGTGCTCCGTGGAACATTTGCGGGCCGGTTTGGTGCGGTCCGCCTTCTTTCTGTAGCCACACCACTGCCTCTTACAGCCTGTTGCGGTGCTGCAGATGGCTCACCCTCAGGACTGCTGTCATCGGTCGGCTCTACACCTTCCCAGGTGGGGTCAGTCACCTCATCGTCCACCAAGTCCTCCTCCACTTCCTCACTCTGATCATCCTCCTCATGTCTTGATCCCACCACATACTCAGTCATTGACAACTGTATAACATCCTCCTCAACAAGGTCTTGAGACAGTAATAGTGGTTGATTTAATGGCAACTGTGTCTCATCATCATCATCATCCACTATTTCCTTTGACCTTAAATGCCGTTCACATCTGTCATCTTCTTGTGATTGGGTACCCTCTAGAGGTTGTGAATCAGGGCATAAGATGTCATGTTCCTCTGCAAGCGTGCTTGGAGAGAGGGTCAAATGAAGGATTGGTGATGAGACGAGCTCCTCACTATATCCCAGTGTGGGATCACTTCTTTGACCAGACCGTCTATGGTGGGAGGAAGGATGATCAGAGTGAGGATTATTTTGACCAGACTCTTGGCTACTGAGAGTGGACTTGGTGGAAGACAGGGTGGTGCTTAACCGACTGGAAGCAGTATCAGCTGACATCCAACCGACCACCTGTTCGCAGTGGTCGGACCTCGAGAGTGATGTCCTGCGACGCCCTGTAAAATGAGACATGAAGCTAGGTATGGTGGATGTCTTTCTTTCTTGTGCTCTGGCACCAGGCACAGTTTCTCCGCGTCCTGACCCGCGCCCTGAACTATCAGGATCACGTCCACTTCCCCGTCCCTTTTTACCCGCCTTCTTCATCTTACACGGAATATGTGACTTTGATATTTTAGTTTGAAGACTTAACAGTATTTCTTCCTATTCTGCAACTGTGCAGAGTACACAGAATATGCTGCTAAACTGCGGTGACGCACACTGAATGGAATATGTGACTTTGATATTTGAGTTTGAAGACTTAACAGTATTTCTTCCTATTCTGCAACTGTGCAGAGTACACAGAATATGCTGCTAAACTGCGGCGAAGCACACTGAATGGAATATGTGACTTTGATATTTTAGTTTGAAGACTTAACAGTATTTATTCCTATTCTGCAACTGTGCAGAGTACACAGAATATGCTGCTAAACTGCGGCGAAGCACACTGAATGGAATATGTGACTTTGATATTTTAGTTTGAAGACTTAACAGTATTTCTTCCTATTCTGCAACTGTGCAGAGTACACAGAATATGCTGCTAAACTGCGGTGACGCACACTGAATGGAATATGTGACTTTGATATTTCAGTTTGAAGACTTAACAGTATTTCTTACTATTCTGCAACTGTGCAGAGTACACAGAATATGCTGCTAAACTGCGGTGACGCACACTGAATGGAATATGTGACTTTGATATTTTAGTTTGAAGACTTAACAGTATTTCTTCCTATTCTGCAACTGTGCAGAGTACACAGAATATGCTGCTAAACTGCGGTGACGCACACTGAATGGAATATGTGACTTTGATATTTCAGTTTGAAGACTTAACAGTATTTCTTCCTATTCTGCAACTGTGCAGAGTACACAGAATATGCTGCTAAACTGCGGTGACGCACACTGAATGGAATATGTGACTTTGATATTTGAGTTTGAAGACTTAACAGTATTTCTTCCTATTCTGCAACTGTGCAGAGTACACAGAATATGCTGCTAAACTGCGGCGAAGCACACTGAATGGAATATGTGACTTTGATATTTTAGTTTGAAGACTTAACAGTATTTCTTCCTATTCTGCAACTGTGCAGAGTACACAGAATATGCTGCTAAACTGCGGCGAAGCACACTAAATGGAATATGTGACTTTGATATTTTAGTTTGAAGACTTAACAGTATTTCTTCCTATTCTGCAACTGTGCAGAGTACACAGAATATGCTGCTAAACTGCGGTGACGCACACTGAATGGAATATGTGACTTTGATATTTGAGTTTGAAGACTTAACAGTATTTCTTCCTATTCTGCAACTGTGCAGAGTACACAGAATATGCTGCTAAACTGCGGTGACGCACACTGAATGGAATATGTGACTTTGATATTTTAGTTTGAAGACTTAACAGTATTTCTTCCTATTCTGCAACTGTGCAGAGTACACAGAATATGCTGCTAAACTGCGGCGAAACATACTGAATGGAATATGTGACTTTGATATTTTAGTTTGAAGACTTAACAGTATTTCTTCCTATTCTGCAACTGTGCAGAGTACACAGAATATGCTGCTAAACTGCGGTGACGCACACTGAATGGAATATGTGACTTTGATATTTCAGTTTGAAGACTTAACAGTATTTCTTACTATTCTGCAACTGTGCAGAGTACACAGAATATGCTGCTAAACTGCGGTGACGCACACTGAATGGAATATGTGACTTTGATATTTTAGTTTGAAGACTTAACAGTATTTCTTCCTATTCTGCAACTGTGCAGAGTACACAGAATATGCTGCTAAACTGCGGTGACGCACACTGAATGGAATATGTGACTTTGATATTTCAGTTTGAAGACTTAACAGTATTTCTTCCTATTCTGCAACTGTGCAGAGTACACAGAATATGCTGCTAAACTGCGGTGACGCACACTGAATGGAATATGTGACTTTGATATTTGAGTTTGAAGACTTAACAGTATTTCTTCCTATTCTGCAACTGTGCAGAGTACACAGAATATGCTGCTAAACTGCGGCGAAGCACACTGAATGGAATATGTGACTTTGATATTTTAGTTTGAAGACTTAACAGTATTTCTTCCTATTCTGCAACTGTGCAGAGTACACAGAATATGCTGCTAAACTGCGGCGAAGCACACTAAATGGAATATGTGACTTTGATATTTTAGTTTGAAGACTTAACAGTATTTCTTCCTATTCTGCAACTGTGTAGAGTACACAGAATATGCTGCTAAACTGCGGCGAAGCACACTGAATGGAATATGTGACTTTGATATTTGAGTTTGAAGACTTAACAGTATTTCTTCCTATTCTGCAACTGTGCAGAGTACACAGAATATGCTGCTAAACTGCGGCGAAGCACACTGAATGGAATATGTGACTTTGATATTTTAGTTTGAAGACTTAACAGTATTTCTTCCTATTCTGCAACTCTGCACAGTACACAGAATGTGCTGCTAAACTGCGGCGAAGCACACTGAATGGAATATGTGACTTTGATATTTTAGTTTGAAGACTTAACAGTATTTCTTCCTATTCTGCAACTCTGCACAGTACACAGAATGTGCTGCTAAACTGCGGTGACGCACACTGAATGGAATATGTGACTTTGATATTTTAGTTTGAAGACTTAACAGTATTTCTTCCTATTCTGCAACTCTGCACAGTACACAGAATGTGCTGCTAAACTGCGGCGAAGCACACTGAATGGAATATGTGACTTTGATATTTTAGTTTGAAGATTTAACAGTATTTCTTCCTATTCTGCAACTCTGCACAGTACACAGAATGTGCTGCTAAACTGCGACGAAGCACACTGAATGGAATATGTGACTTTGATATTTTAGTTTGAAGACTTAACAGTATTTCTTCCTATTCTGCAACTCTGCACAGTACACAGAATGTGCTGCTAAACTGCGGCGAAGCACACTGAATGGAATATGTGACTTTGATATTTTAGTTTGAAGACTTAACAGTATTTCTTCCTATTCTGCAACTCTGCACAGTACACAGAATGTGCTGCTAAACTGCGGCGAAGCACACTGAATGGAATATGTGACTTTGATATTTTAGTTTGAAGACTTAACAGAATGTGCTCTAATCTGCAACTTTGCACACTAAACAGAATGTGCTCTAATCTGCAACTTTGCACACTAAACAGAATGTGCTCTAATCTGCAACTTTGCACACTAAACAGAATGTGCTCTAATCTGCAACTTTGCACACTAAACAGAATGTGCTCTAATCTGCAACTTTGCACACTAAACAGAATATATGACATTTTTTTTTTTTTGTTTTTTTCCCCCCACACAAAATAAACTGCTGCCCCCACACACAGTAGTCCTAAAAAGGACTTTTGTTTCTTTTTTTTCACAAATTTGCTTTTTTTCTCCCTACACTGACTTTCCCTTCCTATCCTCATCTCTCCCTGGCTAAGACTGAGCCGAACTCGCTGGTCAGGTGCTATACAGCACCCGACCACGGGTTCTGGCCAGCCAATCAGTGTAATGCCAGCAGCCAACATGGCTGCTGGCATTACACTGATGTCAGAGCCTCCCTGCACGTTTATTGGCTGCGCAGCAGCCGCAAAACGTGCGGGGAGGAGACCCGAACATGGCGGGCGAGCACATGCGGTACTCGTACGAGTACCGCCATGTGCCGAGCAGAGCGATGCTCGAGCCGATCCGAGCATCGGCCGAGCATGCTCGCTCAACACTAGATAGCACTAGTGATGAATGAACATGAACTGAATTAGCACAGTCTTGCAGATCATGTTAGTGCAAATTCAATTTTTATATTTAGATGAATCTCAAACTTAAAGGGGCAGTGCAGGTCCTACCCTTTTAAATCATTGACTGTGTTCCAGGATCGATGAGAATGGAGTTCCCATAACTCAGAAATCTTCTGTTTATCCTCTGCTTGCCTTGAAGATGACCATGATCTGCAAGGCTGGGTGACATTCAACACCAAGTGTGGCCCTCCTGGAAGATTCCTGAGTGCCAGAGAGGTATACAAAGCATTACAGAGCAATGTTCTTAAAACCCCTTTCACACTCAAATGGATAAAGTCAATAGAAACCCTGTTTCAGTGAATCCAAAAATACAATTCTTTATTTTATTGAGTTAGGTGACAACAGTTTTCTGAAACGATTTTGTTTTCTGCTGTAATGTTCATTTGTTTTAATAGTTATCAGTAGAGTAATGCAGGATAGTGAATGTTTTAGACAGAGTAAATTAATAGTAAATAACTTGTCAGACTGTCAATTTTCATATTAATAAAAATCTTATTAACTTGTTACAGCTATCAGAATATATTAAGATTCAATGTCAGGTTTGAGATTTTGTGAAACTCAGTGAAATTATATTGAAAATTACTGATCCTAACAGTTTTACATTTTTTTTTCTTTTACAATAAAATCAAATTACCAATGAAGTTGAGAAATGTTAAATATATTGTTCACATTAAACTTTTATTTTGGATATCTAGTATTACTTCAAAAACGTTATAAAGAATAAAATGAGAAAAACATTGTGAAAATAAACAATGAAATTGCTATCTTTCTTTAATGAGTATACTTGTGGGCCAAACAGAGGTTCAACATTGAGTACATAGGTGAAACTTTATTTTAGCGCTGGGATTCCCTCTCTTGACTGTGGAATTTGGCCATTTTTTGCTTTTCTTCAAACTTGAATTACATTATATAGAAATAATAGCCTCATATAAATGGTTTTGAAAAATGTTCACACTGGAACTGAAACAATAGCTTCTGATATGTTTTGATAATTCACTGAGGAATAGTGTGGCATTCAGACTTATTTCATGTTCCCTTTTTTAAAGGCGTAGAGGCAGTGTGTTACACTAAGTTGCTTTAACACAAAGAAATGAGTATTTTGATATTTGGTGATGTTTTTTTATTTTGACTAACAGTATATATTTTAAGACAAGCTTTTGAGAGATCAACTCTCATCCTCATGTCAAGCAATGCTGAATCACAAAGTCTGTTTAATCATACAGGCTATTCAAAACTATGCACAGTTCCTAAGTTAGATATCAATCTAGAGTAAGAAATGCAGTACTGTAAATGTCACTAAGGTAATGAGTAGGGATGGAAATGTTTGCCTCAAACCAAAAACAGCGAAAAATGGCACTTCCCACTTAAAATTTGCGCAAACTTTCCCACAAAAAGTGCACTTTTTCCACTTTTTTCTCCTAGCTCACTATATTGAAATCAATGGGAACATTCAATTTACACACAACACATAGCAAATGCGTACCTAACATGATAGAGTCAGGGATCCACTGACGTAAGCTGCCACTGGGGTAGATAGATACTTGATGTAACAGAGTATTTTGAGGATGATTTGTAAGATTTGTTGCTAGAGGCCCAAGCCCTGAGAAAACATTGATTTGTAGGACTTAGACTTGTCAGAAACAAGCCCCCGAAATATTGTACCAAGTACTGCTGCTGTCACTATGCCCCTTGTCCACACCCCTCTAAGGACATATTACAACTTGCTGACAGTTTAATAGTAATGATATACCCTCCCTACCCCCAGCTTAGCATATTCTGCAGAATGGAATCTCCTCAGATGCTGCTTGATGCCCTGCTTGCGATTCTCTTCCACCACACTGCCATGTGCGGTCAGTGTACCAAAAAGTGTACAATGGGTGGACACGAACTGCCACATCCTAACATCTACAGAGTGGCTATCACTTGGTGGGGGAGGTAACAATGAACAAAGTGGATTGGCAGATATGATGTTGATCCAGGGAACTATCTGACTGCTTTTTTGAGTCAGGAAGGAATTTTTTTTACCCACTTGGGGCTAAATTGGTATCACGGTGCCCGTGATTTCTGTACTGAGCGACATTGTTACTTCTGGGTTTACCCTGGCCTTATTCTCATTGGCTCTGTGTTGGTGACTCCTCCCAGGGATTGCCTTTATATACACCCTCCTGTTATTCTACCGGTGCCCTTTCGTGGTGTACCCGTAACTAGCGATTAGATGTACTTGTTCCTGTTTCCGTGTATGACCCGGCTCACCTGACTAAGTTTAGTTCCTGACGCTCCTGTGATCCGATTCCATTGCTGACCTTGGACTGGCTGACTAACTCTTGTGTACCAAACTGGCTTGGCAGAGTATCTGGTTCCATTACCGACTAGGACTGGCTGACTGACTCCTTGTGTACTGACCTGGCCTGGCTGAGTACCCGATTCTGTTACCGACTAAGGACTGGCTGACTAACTCCGTGTGTACCGATCTGGCTTGGCTGAGTATACGATTCCATTACCGACTAAGGACTGGCTGACTACTCTGTATGTACCGAGCTGGCTGGGCTAGTGTCTGGTTGTACCATCTAGACTGACTGTATATTCCATGTGTGCCGACCTGGTTGAGCTTCTGGTTCCGTTGCTAATGGGACTGGCTGACTACTTCTGTGTGTACCGATGAGGGTGACACCGGCTACTGATTGGTTACGTTACGTACCTTGCTCTCTCCCACTCTCTATACCGCATTGCGCCTGTTAGGCCAACCCACTCCAGTAGTCTCCTGGGGCTTGTGGGAGACCAATCACTTACCAGTGTCTGTGTTGCCTCCAGCAACCCTATAGTATTAGGGTCCAGTCTGAGCCAGACTCCTGCCCGTGTTGCCTATGTTAACCCTAGTGGTCTAGGGTCAATATAATGCCAGTGTCTGGTGTCTGTTGCCTCCGTTAACCCTAGCGTGCTAGGGCCAAGTCGCTGCCATAGTCCTGTCCGTTTTGCCTCCATTAACCCTAGCGTTCTAGGGTCAAGTCACTGCCAGAGTCTTGTCCATGTTGCCTCCATTAACCCTAGCGTTCTAGGTTCCAGTCACTGCCAGAGTCCTGTCCGTGTTGCCTCCATTTACCCTAAACCCATAGGGTCAGTTCTCTGCCAGAGTCTTGCCTGTGTTGCCTCCATTAACCCTAGAATTCTAGGTCAGGTGTCTACCTGAACACTGTCTGTGCTGCCTCCGATATCCCTAGTCCACTAGGGGATTGCCCTGCAGTTACCCATCGCTTGTGTCACCTTTTGCGGTGTGGGGCTGTTGAGGATATTCTTGTTCCTGAACCTATCTACAGATTCAGCCTGCAAAGTCCACAATCTTCACATTTATCTAGTATTATTGCTACTGTGTGTGTTCTCACCCTGACCCGAGTCAGATTTGGAAAGTACCTGGTACAGACCTCATCTGGACCTGAGTGGGGCGATTATTATTTATTTTCATTAAAGCTTTTAACCTTACCTAACTGTCTAAGCGTTCTTACAAAACCGTGACAATTGGAAATTGCTCCAGAAGGCTTTTTTTTGCCTTCCTCTGGATCAACAGGGGTGTTTTTGACATGGGCTGGACTTGATGGACGCATGTCTTTTTCCAGCCTCATCAACTACGTTAACCTAGCACATGAAAGTGATGGTGAGCTAGTTGTTTCGTTCGTCATCGAACTTCCAGTCTCTGGCTGGGTTGCTCTAATCTTCCTCCCCTTTGATCTCTGCGTTGCCTCTTGTTGCCTCTCTGGAGAGTCAGGGGGTACAGCAACAGGAGGTACAGCAACAGTGGTGCTCGATTTCTGTGGTGAATGTGGCTTTAACATGTTTCACATAAATGTCATGGTATCTGTGTTTCATGTGTGTGTTACCAGGGTAGTTGTGCCAAGGTGTATTCCCTTTTTTCCCCTTGTTTTACTTTTCTCTGGATCAATAAGAACAATATGGCTTTGGCTGAACTTGATGGATGCATGTCTTTTTTCAGCCTCATTGATTATTTGACTATGTTAAAGCATAGGTAGGAAACACATTTCTCATGAGGAATTCAATGATAGTAATGACAAGGCAGAAATATTATGTATTTTAAAGACAGGGGAATTTCTGTGGAAAAAAAATCTCTGAAAAAATAGATAAGATGAAAAAAATGATGAAAAAATGATGAGTGTTTTTTGGTGAATGTTCTTTGAGGAAGTCTGACTGGAAATTATTGACAAGTTACCTGCTCCCTCACAGTCTAATTTTACCCTCCTTTTCACTTCCTCGGGTACACTCCACTTAGGTTAATTATGAACCCATTCCCTTCCTGAACAAGTTGGGACTTTTTTGGACAAATTAAAAAAATGCAAGTATTATTTTGTTCTTTTATATAAAATGTAAACATGCAAACATTTCACAACATATCATTACATTCACAAGATGGCGCAACACAATGAAAAGAAGTGCATTGAAGTGCTATCATATAAATAATTACATTGGCAATGCAATGTTACTTTTGCTAGTATTTTCTATTTTTCATGGTAAAATTTGGTAGTATAATTCAATTTTACCATATGCTGGAGCGTAATATGTCAATATGTATACTGATTATTATGCATAATCATTTGTTTGCATGCTATTGTACTAATTCAGATCTTTTTAACAGGTTGTAATGCAAGTTGAACTATTAACTCTGTGAATATAACACCTATTATTTTAGCTGCTGATTTGGATAATTCCGAGAGCATGCGCTGAAAACGCTTTGAGTCCAACTGGGAGAAAGGCGCTATATAAATATTAGTTATTATTATTTAAAAACCAAACTATCTAAATACCAGATTAAAGATTAGGTTGAGCAACCTTGCAAAATACATATCATTTATGACTGAGATGAACATATCAATAAAAATGGAATCCCTAAGACATGTAGGGGGTCATGCATTAAAGAAAGATAAAGAGGTTATAAAGCGGAGATGACTTCTCCAGTAATATCCCTTCTCCAGTTCCTATTTATTATCTATAAAGCCTATGCACAAGTTGGAGAGATCTTATTGCGTGGGCTCCATAGAATAAAATAGGAATTGGAGAAGTGATATCACTGGAGAAGTCATCTCTATTTTATCACCTCGCTATAACTCCTTAATGCAACTATTACGTAATGTTATAAGACGTTGTGAAACGTTTGCCTCAAAATAGGTTTAGGTTTCTCAACTATGTATCTATGCAAAATGTGATCTCTATTTTATTGCCTCGCTAATGTTCCTTAGTGCAACTCCCCTGTAATGTTATATAAAGTTGTAAAACATTTGCCTCAAATAGGTTTAGGTGATTCAACTATGTATCTATAAAAATGTATTACTGGTAAACATTTTATATAAACATATGAAAAGTAGGTGATAACAATGCCTGTAACGCTGAAAATATAATTAAAATCAATAGAATAATAATACAAAAATACAATGCACAATTAGCATGATATAATTTGTGGATTTTAAAGCTTACTATTAAAATAATTAGAATTATTGGGTAAGTATATATAAATAGTAAAACTAACTGCTGTTTTATAATTTGTGGTGTGTTTTCTGTTGTGGTGGAATGAAACATACATAGCAATATCTTATTTCATTGTACCATAGAATATTAATCAAGGAAATGTTCCACAGCGAGTTGGTCTTGGCTTAAAGATTCATGAAAATCAGAACTGTAGAAGTGCTCAAGCATTAAATGCCAGCTGTATATTCAGAGTGTCTTTTTAAAGTTCTTCCTGCTTGGAGGCTAAGATAATGCCACAAAGTATTTTAAAATCATTGGGCATTCATTGCAGAAATGCTTTTCTAAATGGAAAATAAAGTATTAAATGTGAATAAAGCCAGGGTAAGCAATCCCAGCTTTCAAAATAAAATCAGAGAATTACATCTGTAAAATGCAAAAAGCATACAATTGTTTATTATATTAAAGCATGTTTTATTGAATAGAACGTGCAGCTGAATCTAATTTAATCTTGTTCTTGTATAAAACTAGTTTTTATGCTAATGAGCCAGCTCATATATGTAAAATTAACAAAGGCTATGTTATCGTAAGAATGTGTATAACACAAAAGAGTAGCATTACCATTTCTTAGACCCTGGGCACCAGACACATTTTCAGCATTTTTAATATCCATCTCTTTAGCCATGATTATCATAGGTGACTTTATAGTTACATATAGAAAACTATACATTGTTGTTTTTCATTGTTTTTTTAACATTCAGCTTTTTCATGATGCCTCATATAAAGTAAATTTTGAAAGTGACAAGCTATTATGCCATAAACACAATCATAAACGTACAAAATTATAAATGTAATAAAAAGGTTTTTATAAAAAATGTAATTTTAAAATATTTATAACAAATATATATAATTTTACCTGTATGCATGGCTACACAGACCCCTAATTAACAAGAGAACAAAAGTATATATGAAGCAAAAATATATTGGATCCCACACAACTAGTTAAACCTAGGGAAGATACTATGTATTGCATACACAGGGTGTCTCCTATCCAAAAATATACGTAAAAACAAAACAAGAAAACAGTGAATATAACAAGGGTACTCACCTTCCTCATCATATTCTATTTAAAAATAAAAAAGACACATATAGTAAATATCAAAAATATAAATTTATTAAGTAACCTGGCTAATACAAAATTGCCCCAGGATATAAGCGGATCCCACTGCATAGGGTCCCCCAATCACCGAACCCGCTTCCAAACCACACCCGGGAAACAAATCAAATCACCATATTAAAAACAACCCCTCACTAATTATGTCGGCATCTGTATACTAAATACCTATAATAGCTGCTATCCAGCTACTGGTATATTGAACCTATTAATACAGATAGAGGAAATGTTCTTTTTCAATGATGCCAAGAATAGATTGGGCAGCACGGTGGCTCAGTGGTTAGCACTGTTGCCTTGCAGCGCTGGGGTCCTGGGTTCACATCCCACCAAGGACAACATCTGCAATGAGTTTGTATGTTCTCACTGTGTTTGCGTGGGTTTCCTCCGGGTACTCCGATTTCCTTCCACACTCCAAAAAACATACTGATAGGTGAATTTAGATTGTGAGCCCCAATGGGGACAGTGACCAATATGAGTGTAAAGCGCTGCTTAATCTGTGTGCGCTATATAAATAAATAATAATAATGAACTCCTGATATGACCAAAACCTAACCGTATGTCCTTATTAGTTCAGCACAGTGTAAATTATAACGACAGTCACTGAGAATCGCATATTCATTCAAAACTGGGATCCAGTCTCAGGTAGATATTTATGCCTATAAACTTTCAGTATACAAATGTATAATTCACATAGGATGCCTGGAGCATTAGACCTCAGAAAGCTTTAGATCTGGATGACACTATTTTAAAGGATCTTGAGGATCTATTAATCTAAAATGACTTGTATGAGGGGGTATCGAACAACATATTAATGATATAATGTATACCTCTCTTAAACTTAAATCCACTTGTGTACCTCCTTTAGGATTGAATGCAAATATTAGGATTTTCACAGAATTAGTTGAGGAAGAAATTTCAAACATCTCACTTCCGATTAAGTCCAGACATAATTTATTGAAAGATGAATAACTGGCTTTGGATGATCTAAAGAGGCATAGGGAGATCAACGTGGTGTTGATGTCAGAAGACTTCTATAAAAAGGAAATTAATAGACAACTTCAGGACTGACTGTGTTACAAACATTTGGAAAGAGATCCTACTGAGGTGATTCAACATAGATTAAAGGTGATATTACAGTTTGCACTGGAGAAACATTTAATTAATGTACAAGAATTTAAGTATATGGTGGTTGATCACCCAAGGGTGCCCACCATATACATATTACCTAAAATCCATAAATCACTTTGGTTACTCCCTGGAAGACCAGTGGTTTCTGGTATTGGAGGGGTGACTGAAAATATTAGTAGATACACTGATTATAGGTTGAAGTCTTTTGTGACATTGTTGCCCTCCTATGTCCAAGATACCAGATATGTCTTTCGCCATTTGGATGGTTTGGTGGTATGCAGTGACTCCATTCTGGTTACACTGGATGTTGAGTCACTGTACACCTCCATTCCAAATGAGAGTGGAATATGGAATACATGCTTGCAGGAGTTTCCTTGAAACAACGGGTATTCAGTTTATTGTTCAAACCAAGTTAATCTTGGAATTATTGGAGTTTGTGTTAACTAATAATTATTTTTTGTTTGATATATGATTCTATCAGCAATATAGAGGAGTTGCAATGGAGGCCACATGTGCCCGGACCTAAGTTTGTTTGCACCTGGGTTGATGGGAGCAACACGGGCTGTTTTGCGAGCATGGGTTCGAGGCACACGTGGCCCTCTGGATCCACTACATCAATGATATTTTTCTTATATGGACTGGGACTATGGAACAATTAGATGATTTTGTGAATCAACTTAATTCTAATCCTTTTTACATCAAGTTGACCCTAAAGAGTAGAGATGGAATTTCTGGATCTTCAGATATTTAAAGATCAGGAGGTTATTAAAAAGATCAGATCAGGAGGTTATTAAAACTTTTAGAAAGGAGACAGCATGTAATACACTTTTACATTATAACAATCAGGGCTCAAAATTTCCACTCGCCACTAGCCAATGACGAGTGAAAATTTAGCAGTGGCGAGTAGAAATTCAGCCCTGTTTGGTATGTTTTGGCTTGCAGTGGCGAGTAACTTTTCAGGTCTGGCTAGTAGCAGAGGACTTAAAATTATAAGGCCTGATAACAATCACCATTTAGAGTCTCAGAAAGAGGGATTCCCTTGGGGACAGCTTCTATGCCGTAGAAGAAACTGTTTGAATGATAATGATTTAGGGAAAGGGGCTACCCCAAGAAACGTTTGATGAGGTGTTATAGGATAGCCTTGAAATGTGAGAGAGATACTTCAATTTTTTCAGGATACAATAAGTAAATGAATGATCAAAAAGAACAATGACTGTGTGCAATTTATTACACATTTTGGGAATCAGTAGTCACAGGTAAGACAGATATTAACCAAACACTGGCATCTGGTAATAAGAAATCCCACGCTAAGAGAGATAGTGGGTGAAAGACCTATGTTTGTAGCCAAAAGATCTAGGAATATCAGATCACTTGGTAAGATCTGAATTTGTTGGTACTAAAAATATTAATTGATTAAATTGTACATAGCCATGTTTAAAGGGATAGTAATACTTCGTTTTATCTTTATTTTATTTTGTAGGCATGAAAAAAACATGAAGAACTATATAAGTCTTATCTCTCAAACCTTTATGGTTTATGAGATATTCACAAGCAAAGTTTCCCCTCCCGCCCCTTTTTCCTAGTGTAAGCCATCTCTTCTCAGATGTGAATCTGGCTGTAAGACCAGACAGAAAACAGAAGGGGACAATTTTCTTTGTATGAAAACAATGAAAGCCTTTCCCCCCTTGACAAGTTTTTCAGCTTTTTCCCTTATCTTAATTGAAGATTGTCCCTCTCTGCAGTCTACCTGGGCACCTCCCTTCTGATATGGCTGAACGGGGGGGGGGGATACTTTGTGAATATCTCTTAAACCATAAAGGTTTGAGAGATAAGACTTATATCGTTCTTCATGTTTTTTTAATGCCTACAAAATAAAATAAAGATAAAAAGAAGTATTACTATCCCTTTAAATGTGGTTCATGTAAGGTCTGCAAGTATATTGAGAAGTGTAAATGCTTTTTTAACTATAATAAATGCTATACCGTTAAGCAATTTTTTAATTGCAATTCA
Organism: Rhinophrynus dorsalis; assembly: GCA_037306005.1. Taxonomy (NCBI): domain Eukaryota; kingdom Metazoa; phylum Chordata; class Amphibia; order Anura; family Rhinophrynidae; genus Rhinophrynus; species Rhinophrynus dorsalis. The sequence continues at coordinate 105,068,404 of CM074718.1, forward strand.
GAAGAAGTGATTTATCAATTTATTTGTCCCTGTCAAATTATTTATTTTGGGAAGACAAAAAGACAGTTTAGAGTTAGACTGTTAGAACATATAACAGATATAATTAATAAAAAAAGTTGAAAGCCCGGTGGCTAGGCATGTCAAAGGGAAACATGGGAATTCTCCTACTCAGTTGAGGGCTATGTGTATTTCACAAATTCAAAAGGATCAGAGGAGATGTGACAGAGATAGAGCATTGTTACAACTGCAATCCAGGTGGAGCTATGATTTAGCATTACATCCTAAGGGGTTAAATGATGAGTTAAGATTTAATGTTTTCCTATAAGATGCATATATGAGATCAAAATGCTTCTGGGAATTTAAAATTATACATGTTAAAGGTGGTCCATAAGGATGTTTTAAGTGCCCTATGTCCTGATGTATACATGGGCATATTAGCATTTATTGGTGATGGATGCGATGGGACAGGTGTGTATGCACTGGGACATTTGTTTGTATGGTAAGCAAAAATATGTACATATGTTGTGCACATGCTTATGATAATATGTATCCATGTACATGTATGCAAGAAAATTGAGGTATGCAGTACATGGATAATGCAGAGATATTTTAACTTTGGATCACAGTTTGGATGTGTAGATCCTACTGTATAAAGGGTTAGTGTTATTTGAATTTCAATCAACAGATTTGGCTTAAAATGATATTCAAAAAGCTGCTGGGTTAGGAAGGTAGACTTCCAGTAAATGGGTATTTAATGTGTTAATTTCTTAATTGATTTTATCCTTGACAAAGCTCCGATGCTGGGAGCAAAACATATTGGTGGTATAAATACCTTCTAAAGATGCCACATACTGAAGTGAATGTTGCCAATAGACTTCCCTGATATGAAATGGAAACATTCCGGATATGTTAATGAAGCACACAAGAAATATCTAATTAATGACAAGCATTGTTTGAACTCGATTGTTTGGAGATCACTCCTACAAAGTAAACAAAGGAACGGTGGTTCCATGCTGTGAGGACACAGGCTGGACTATGACATAAAGGGATTGCCGTGATGGTCAAGCTGGAGACATCGAATTGGTGAGAGTGTTCCGATTTTATTTCTAGTGTTTGACTTACTAATGCTCCAGGCATCCCTATGTGAATTATACATATGTATACTGAATGTCTATAGGCATGAATATCTACCTGAGATTGGATCCCAGTTTTGAATGAATATGCAATTCTCAGTGACTGTCGTTATAATTTACAATGTGCTGAACTAATAAGGACACACAATTACATTTTGATCATATCAGAAGTTCATAATCTATTCTTGGAATCAATAAGAAAGAAAATTTCCTGTACCTGTATTAATAGGTTCAATATACTAGTAGCTGGATACCAGCTATTATAGGTATTTAGTATACAGATGCCGGCATCTTTAGTGAGGGGTGTTTTTAGCAAAAAGCGTGAAAAATTTCCTGCATGACTTTGCGAAAACTTGCGGATTTTTCGCTTTTTCCACGAAAAATTTTGCCTTTCGACCTATACATAAATGTCCTCCTTTTTACCTATTTTAACTAATTTTCAGCCTATTTTAACACATTTTCCCCTATATTTCCTATAGGTACTACATTTCCCACTGTAATATTACTTCTTCTGAGGGCTGAAGTTTAGAAATAAGTGTCTGAAAGTCAAAGTTGTGAGTCCTACAGCAAAATATGACTTGAAAAATGTGTTAGCATGCAGAATGCATTTGTCCTTTACCCACAACACTAACTTTCTATTTAAAGGGATAGTATTACTTCAAAATTAGTATCCCTCATATTGTAGCCCTTAATAAACTGAGTTAAATGACACTGGCGGCATCTCGCAAACCTTTATGGTTTAAGAGATAGCTGCTTTCAAAGTTTCCTCTCCCCTGTTGTCAGCGTCCTGCTGCCAGCAGGGGAATCCGGTCCCGGGACAAGTAGAGGCTCTTAAACAGAGCCAATATCTCATTATGGAAGGAAAAATGATTCATTGAAACAGTCTTCTACATGTGCTTGGTTACCAAGCACACGTAGAAGACTGTTTCAATGAATCATTTTTCCTTCCATAACGAGATATCGGCTCTGCTGAAGAGCCTCCTCTTGATTCAGAGACTGGACTCTCATGCTGGCAGCAGAACACTGACAGCAGGGGAGAGGAAACTTTGAAAGTGGCTATCTCTTAAACCATAAAGGTTTGAGAGATGCCGCTGGTGTCATTTAACTCAGTTTATTAAGGGCTATAATATGAGGGATAGTCATTTTGAAGTAATACTATCCCTTTAAGTGACACTGGCACATATTCATGATGATGTCAAGTAATCAAAAAATAAAGTACAACCTACAATGTGGCAAATGTGTATTGTAGTGGTGGTAGTGGAGGACTAACATGGTGTGATTTGTGTATGTATTTTTACCATTGTCATACCCTATCTTCCTTCTCAGATTATTGACACACATTACGTATTGGTCATAGCATTGGTCATAGCAGTGGTCCCAAGTGGGGTAGATGGTGGCAATCCTTCTTCACATCCCTCCTCCACCTCTTCCTCTGTGCTGCTGTTAATATATTTGTCCTGGCTTTGTCTGTTATACTCCTCTGCAACAGGAGCAATAGGTGTTATTTGGACTGAACTAACTGTTGGCACTGGCAGTAGCACACTCTCTGACACATAAATAACTTTATTTCTGTCCTAGAGCCCTGGTAATGTTTTAAAGTGCTTCTGCTGCTGCTGCTAGTTGTGGCACCTTTGGCCTGCTGATAGTGTGTCTCCCAGTCAGACCTGTGGTTGTGCTTCTGGTGGGATCTCATAGAGGAGGGGCCTAGGTGTGAGCCTACTTTCCCCCTGCTCACGTGCTTTTTGCACAGACAACATATAGCAACATGCTTAGCTTGAAGATCCTGACTGAAGTATCTCCATACTGTAGACTTCATAGAATGAGAGGTTCCTGAGGTGGTGGTGCTGCTACTGCTACTACTATTACTACTACTACTACTACCACCACTACTGGGGCTAGATGTTGATGCAGTTCTAATGCCACTACTATTAGTGTCAAAGGTGCAACACTTACAGCAGCAGCAGAGGCACTCATCATATCTAACATTGCGGATGTTAACCTGTGTTGCTGTTGCTGGGTACTCAAAAAAGGTGTGTATGGGTAAGTGGGACTTTGGCTTTGAAGAGGCAGTGATGCTGATGACTGATAGGGTGACTGTGTGCTTTTTTGACATCTGTGCCTGCCCAGGATCAGACTTTCCAATGGCTTTCTCAAATAATTTATAGACAGACACAGTGCTCCTTAAAAGTGGTGGAAGATTCAGCCTTTTACTTTCTGCTAACCTTCTATCCATGTCATCATCCTCACTCTCAACTTAATCTGTATCTAAACAAGAGAATGATGCTGGAGGAATATATTCTAGATCTGCATCATCATCAGTCATCATTAGATCATCCTAATCAGCATTACTTGACACTTCTTGCCCACTACCCTTATATTCCTCAAAGCTTTTGGACAATTTATTTTTATTTTTACTGTAACAAGGTTCACTACTAATTTGAGGATGGGTTTTTTGGTGCTTGTTTGTCTCACTATCTGATGCAGCAGGCGGTTCAACTGCTACACTTTCCTCTATTATGCTATTGCCAGCATTATCAACACTTGAATGAGACTTATCATCTTCAGTGTTCTTCTAACTTGGTTCCTTATTTCTACTGGCATTAGTGGTGCTGGAACTAGCTTTGCTGGGACCTTGCCAAACTGCTTCCTCCCTTGGAGTAGAGGCATCATCATCAATGATTGCACACGCTGCAACAACCATTGCTGTAGTCAGTTTTAGAACTACTAATTTACTCTCATATACCTGCACTGCTCCACCCCTCCCTCTTCTCCTTGTGCGTTTGCTGGACATTACTCAACAATACTGTGTTTTTTTACTCTATGGTACACAGCACAACTGATGGAGCTGTATGATGCCTTGCCTAAGCTGAGTCAGCTGTCTGTCACTGTCACCTAATATATAGGGATGGTCGAAAATTTCCACCTCAAACTGAAATTGGCAAAAAATGGCACTTTCCGCTTGGCAAAAGATTTCCCCTGACATAAGCTGCCACTGGGGTGGGTTGATACTTGACTTTTGTAGATGATGATTTGTTTGATTTGTTTTTAGAAGCCTTTGTAGGACTTAGACTTATTTGAGACCCAAGCCCTGAAGAAGCATTGATTTGTAGGACTTAAGCTTGTTTGGCACAAAACCCTAAGGAAACATTTATTTGTAGGACTTAAACTTGTTAGAAACAAAGCCCCCAAAAACTGTTTATTTTTTGTAGCACTAGTTTTTTTTAATTGTTTTATTTATTGTATTTATTTTCAAAACACAAGCCCTGAGAAAAAAATAAAAATGCCATACTGGCCTAATGCCAGCAGGTCATGTTGGCCAGTGGCCACTGTCAAATGTCCTCCTGAGTCCTGAGTTGCAACTGCTATTCGACTGCTGCAGCTGAGTTGTTTAAGCAGCAGGATGATTAGGCAGCTGAAAGGGAATGGGATCAACAATAGAAGTAACATGGAAGATGGATTATGAAGGTTCCACTTGCCATGACTGGCTCCAGTGATGCACCTGAAGCAGTAGCAGGAAAATAAGTAGCCCCCCCAGTCTATGTGGAGGAAAGAAGAAGTTGACCAATAAATCTTCTCCACCTGCCCCTCCACTAAAATTATCATGGGTGTGTTGTTATTAGAATAAATGTTTTCCCTTGAGAGCAGGAACAGCAGGTCCCATCAGCAACTAAAATGTGCACAGTGTGTGTGTGTGTGTGGTAAATAACATCTGGGGGCACAACTGTATCCAAACACCACGACACCTGAAACCAAGTACTGCCACAGTCACTTTACCCCTTTTCCACACCCGCCAAGGACACATGACAGCTTGCTGACAGTTTAATAGTAATGATGAACACTCACTGACACCATCTTAGCATATTCTGCCAGATGGAATCTCCTCAGATGCCGCTTGATGCACTGATTGTGATTCTCCTCCACCACACTGGCATGTGTGGTCAGCGCACCACACAGTGTGCAATGGGTAGAGATGAACTGCCACATCCTGTCATCAACAAAGTGGCTATCATTTGGTGGGGGAGGTAATAAATGAGATGGATTGGCAGAAGATGTAGTTATCCTAGAAGGTGATGACGAGCTAGTTGCTTCACTCGTCCTGGAACTTCCACTCTCTGCTTGGGTTGTTCTATTCTTCCTCCTCCTCTTTGATCTCCGCCTCACCTCTTGTTTCCTTTCTGGAGAGTCAGGGACAGCAAAAGTGGTGCTTGAATTATCTGGTGGGTGTTTGTCTTTAACATGTTTGGAGTAAATGTCATGGTGTCTGTGTTTCATGTGTGATATCAGGGCGCTTGTGCCAAGGTGTGTTCCCTCCTTTCCTATTTTCACTGACTTGTTACAAATTGTGCACAACACCATTGCTGATGACTGCACTGTTCCTGCCCCAAGAGAAAAATAGTGTCAGGACTCAGTCTTCCCTTAAAACCCTCCTCAGGAAGTATGTAGGAGGAGCAGCTCAGAGGGAGGAAGTAGGTAGGAGGAGACTACAGGGAGCAAACACATAAAACAGATGCCTGCTGCATGCTTGAATCCTAGCGACTGCAGATGACTCATCTTGCTTTGATGCATCCAACCATGCGTCATTCCGGTGACATCCATGCAGCATGGACGGCTGCTGATGCTGAACAATCATTTCAAGCGTCGCCTGAAGCTGCAGTGCTGGAACCAAGGTAATCTGTAACAAATAGTCCCACACCCATGATGACTTTAGGGGGAAGGGGAAAAATGGAGAAGAATGGCCTCTTTCTTTTTGTCCTCCACATTCCCTTTCATTGTCTGTGGCAGCGGATAATGTTGCTGCTACTGCCTCAGATTCAGCACTGCAACTAGGATCAGGAGTATTGCTACTGCTGTCAAGGGGAACCTGTCCTAGTCCCTCATCACTTGTTGACCCCATTCTCACTGTGTCTACGGTGGTCTGTGGCACACTAGCCTGCTCCTCAGCATCCTGCTGCCCTTGCATCACAGCACCAGAAGGAATTAGAGCAGTTGCAAATTCCTCTAATTCCAAAATATCATTGCTAGTGGTGGTAGCAATCCTCATCCCTGTTTCCCATTCCTTCTCAGTTTCTGCTAAAAAGGCCATCAATGTCTCTTCCACCCCAACTTTTCGATCATCATCATCATCATCACAACCACTAGTTGTGATGCTGCTCTTCCAGACATCTCACTGCTGCTTGGAGGAGGTGACAAGCAATATGACAGAGGGTCCCCTAATGTGACACTTGCCATTTCCTTTTGACCTGAAGAAGAAAGCAGACTAGCACTAGCAGCAGTAGCAGCAGGCACAGGCAGCTGATCTATGCCCCTGCTGGTGGTTATGGTATTAATTCTGAGCCTGCTCTCCTCCCCCAACATCAGTTCTGGCATCTTAAGGATCATGTACAACTTGAACACTGTAGTGAAGGGAAGGGGACTCCCAGAGCCAGAGGAATGGTGTGGGCTCCCTTAACCGCTAGTCTGGACACTCTCAAATGTCTCTTCCTCCTCAGTCTCACAGTCACTAGTAATATGAGGATATTGTTGATTACCCCCTCCTTCACTCCTAATGCTAACAAGCTGTTGGACCTTAGTAGCAGTAGTATTAGCACTGGAAGGACTGCTTGGGAATGACAAGTGTGATTTAGGGTCCCTTGCTGTCACACTTGGCTTCATTTTCTCCTTCCCCCCCTGAGTACTACAAGAAACAATAGGAGCAGGCAAAGTATTGGTGGCAGCAGGTTCAGCAATGGAAGCAGGTTTAGCACTGGCAGCAGGTTCAGTACTAGCAGCAGGTTTAGCACTGACAGCAGGTTCAGCACTGGCAGCAGGTACAGCACTGGTGGTTGCATGGGCAGCATGTCTGTCAGCAGGTACAGCACTAGTAGCTGCAGTTATCAATGGTGGCATTAGTAGCAGGGGCAGCACGTCTGGCAGCAGGCACAGGCAGCTGATCTGTCCTGCTCTCACTAGTACTATAATTTTCTCCCTTCCTTCCCATTCCCTTTTCTCCCTTTCTTCCCTTTTCTCCCTCCCTTCCCATTCCCTTTTCTCCCTCCCTTCTCATTAAATTCAACAAGATCCCTTGGGGTGATTTAGGGGGACTGGACAGCATTGGTTCAGTACTGCTAGTCACTTCCTCCTCCTCAGACTCAGTGGACACATAATAAGGGTCCTTCCAGTTCCTCTTTTTGCTGCTCATAGTGATAGGAGTCATTATTAGACATGTGCGAATTCATTCGGAGACATTCGGATTTCGTCGAAAATGGGGTCATTCGGAGACATTCGGCCAATCCGAAACTCAAGGGTCATTCGGAAAAAATGATCCGACTCCGAACAGCCCAGGTCCGAAATTCGTCGAAACTTTCGGAAGTTTCGGCAATCGACACATTTCCAAAAGTTTTGACTACTTTTGACCAGGACATTTTGTACTTCCTGTGCGCGCTCAATTACTTTCCCTCCATAATTTTCCCTCCATGTCTCTAGTCCAATTCCATTCTCCATTTCATGCACTACTTCCCTCTTTTGTCTGTATTCGAATAGCCTTCTTCGTTTCATGATGGGGGTTGGACTACTGACACAGTCACACAGACAGACTGCCTGCATTTCCTCATTGGGTTGTTGGAGCTCAGAGAGAGAAGAGATTAGAGAGTGTACAGTTGTTGTGTAGACAGGCAGGTAGCATTAGGCTAGGCATAGGTAGGCAGCCAGCATTAGTTCCAGTTATTGCCACTGCAAGAACAAGTAATATTTGTTTCTGTGCAAAATATAAAAAAATATTAGGTATTTGTTCGAATACAGGGCCGGCCCTTACATGGGTCCCAGAGGGTCCATGGACCCAGGCGACACTTTGACAGGGGCGGCAATTTGCCGTCCCATAGCATGTTTATTTTGTGCTCTTCCGCCATTTCTGTGTTGCAGGGTGTCCCATCAGTGTGACTGTCAGCAGCCGGGCAGCCCTATGCTCACTCAGTGGTGATGCCTGCTGGCTGCTTCAGTGACGTGAATTATGTGATAGTGAAACATTATGCCTATTTTGTATTGTTTATCGCCCACCTAAAGTCAAGACTTGAGTAAATAGGTCTACCATCCCAGATTTGCTAGAGAGGTTTTACAAATACAGGAGGGTGCCCCCTGTACAAAATGAGTCTAAACATTTGGGATCCCTAGTATGAGTGCACAACAGTGCATGATGTGTCCTGAACAGGATTGCTGTGAGGTGTCTCCACCCAGAAGGTGCTGGCCGGGCTGAGCTTCAACATTGAGACAAGTGACCAACTAAGAGCACCGTGCCGTGCAGCCATAGCATCACCCCCTCCTACTCTCCGGGTCCCGCTGACTGGCAATAACAGGTGAGTCACTAAGAGATCTGAAGCCTTTCTGGAAGTCCTTTCACTTGGAAAGGGGCTAGGTATTACTTGGGGGAGTTGCCTCGTGTGTAAATAATTTCTAGGTGGGAGATGAATGTGCATCACTTATGTGTTTCCTAACAGTAGTTAGAATACAACTCCCATCATCCCCTGATTATGACATTGGGAAATGCCCAGCAATTACCGTAGAGCCCTGTATTGCACACTCACGGAAAACGGTGATATTGCTATACTAAGACAATGCTGTGGACCCCTCTTCAGTATAGATGTCAAGCATTTTTTTTATTTCTCTCCTGTGTTGCAGTTTGTTCACAACAGAATGTCTCAATTTTTCTTTTTAACCCTTTGAATGCCAGAGTGGTATGCAACGTATTGCTTTGCAATGCATTGCGTACCACTCTGGCACTCAAAGGGTTAACACATTACATCTATCACATTACAATCATTGATGTTTATTCTTGATGTAGTATGAAACTCTACAATGTATATACACATAGAGTTATCTGATATGAGGGGAAATCAGGATAGGAAAACGAGAGAGAGGAATTTGGGTACTAAAGAGGGACAGTAGGGTAGGAGGCTGGTACCAGAAAATGAAACCTTAATCTTTACCCATGTACTAACATAGAATGTGACATGTAGTTTGTCCATATTCGAGTCGACCACTTATGTTGAGTAGGATGTGACAGGCATGGGTTTTCGATGTCGAGCATATGCTAAATTGAATGACAGGCATGAGGTTTCGATGTTCGAACATATGCTAGATTGAAGGACAGGCATGGGGTTTCGATGTTCGAACATGATAAATTGAATGACAGGCATGGGGTTTCGATGTTCGACGTTTGCATTGTGACTGGCATCCCATGCTAGAGTAGAGGCATGCACAGACTTTCAATGTATGACAATGTCCGTTTTTGGGATGGATCTTTTTCTAAATGCACACCCTGTCTGCAAATAATGATAGCAGCGTGCACGGAGGCGCACTGCTATAATTTAACCCATGTTAAATTCGGCCGAATAATTCGGAATAGATCAGAATTTCGTCCGAATCGAATAGGCCCGGTCCGAAATTAGGATCATCCGAATTAGAAAAAAAAAAATTCGTCCGAATTTGAATTTTACCGAAAATTTTGCCCGTGCACAAGTCTAGTCATTATGAGCCTCTCCTGCCTCACTTTTTACAAAATATCACAAGAGAACAGCACAGCACGTCTATCTCGCTCTGTAGCTGCTTCTATTGAGTCTACCGTCAGCGAAAATGCCACGTTTTTATAGCAGAAGTGCGAAAACAACGTAAATCAATGGGTGAAAACTTTTTAGCCATTGAAAAAATTGTGAAAGATTTTTCCAATGGGTAAAAGATGCAACAATTTTAACCGCTAGTTTTAAAGCAGATTTTCCCACAAAAAAGTGGATAACGTGTTTTTCGCAAAATTTGGCGAAACTGTCACCCAACCCTACTAATATATTTAGTTCTTCATTCTTTTTTATTTATTTATTTTTAAGTTGTCCACTCTGCTGTCTTATCACAGTTTGTCCAAAAAAAATTATAACTGAAAAACAAAATCTACATCTTCTTTCCAAAGACTTCCCCACCCAGTACAGAGACAATAACAGCAAGATCAGCAGGCAAATAGGTCCCTAGCTGCCTATATCTTGCCACTCAGATTCTTAGTCCTAGCAACATAAGGTCCAACCATCTGTTGTGTAATTTAGGTGGTAATAGCTAGATGCCACCCATGTGCTCAATTATTATTTATCAAATACCATTATACAAGAGTTTTGTTCTTAACTTACCTTATCTAAGATTTGAATTGATTTTTTTGTTTTTTCTTATATGTTATGTGTTGTCTTTATACTCTACATTAAGCTTGATTTTAAGCCTTATGGCTACTCTATACATTTTCATATATTTTAATATTTCTACCAATTAACTATTAATAAATGTTATTTATTTGCTACATGCAATTGTCATTTGCTTATTACACTTAGATCTTTTTTGCGCTGTTTTTCTTTTCTCTTTTCCTATTACTAGGGCAATGGCCTGATAGGTAGGCAGGGGGGATCTCTGTCATCTGCATGCCTGCTGCCACCAGCTGAGACAGCAGCCGTGGTAAGGGAACATTTGGCCAGACAACATATTTTGGACCTTTTTTAAACAAAAAATGGCAAAAAAAAAAAAAAAGTTTAATTAGACAGATGCAACACTTCTTTTCACCCTTTGAGTGCCAGAAGAGTACCTCTCCGGCATCTTTTGGAGGCTTTTTTTAAAAACAACATAACTACTGATTGAATTTTTTTTAAACAGGTTGGAAAGAAGAAGGGAAGAAAGAAGACAGAAGATTAAAGAAAAAGACAGACAGTGTAAAATGTAAAAGTGTTACATTTCTGAGTGTTAGGATAGTGTTGGGACAATATCATTTAGTGTCATATTAGGGTTAATGTAGGATTAGTGTTTGAGAGGTATGGGGGAGGTGACAGTTTTGAGCTCACTCTCCTTGTTTGAAACTGAGTTGGATTTTTTCCTTTGACGTTCACACAATTCACGTAATTCAACAATTTGACCATCAGTGCTGGTTGTTCCATGTACCTCACCAGCTATAGAATAGCTGCAGTACATAGGTGGGTTTGACACTCAGTGTTTTTTCACTTACCAGCTGTTTTAAAGGAGGGAATAGAATCAAGCCCAAAGTCCTTCCCTAAATGAGAGCTTCCATCTTCAAATGATTTACATGATTATTCCTATTTATGAATTTATGCTACTCCTCTGATGAATTTCTCAGTGTGGGAGTAATTAATTATGCATGTTTTATCTAACCAAAATCTATACAACTATTAACCTGTTTGCAAAAAGCAAACTAAATTATAGGCAGTTTAAAAATATAGAATCAATGACATGTGTTATTTCCTTCTCAGGACTAGGCATGGGAGAAAAGCTGAATTTGTTTTCAGTGAGGGATTTTCATGGTAAACTAGCAATCTGCCACTTTTTCAGTGAAAATTCCTGCATATAGAGACCCCCCTAAAATAATCTGTTTTTCTAGATCCCAATACATTTCCTGCAGGAACTTTTCCAGAGTTTAATCTAAGTATGTAATGGTCTACCTACACCAATGCAGTAGGACTAGGCTGGAATTTGGGATGCTGGTGTTCTATGGCTACCAATGAAGTGGAAAAAGGTTGGATCTATGGCAACTAAGACAAGGCTGGAAGATACATATGGGTTGGTCTTTGGCTACAGTGGGACAAGGTTGGGGGGTTATGTTTCATCCTATGTCAACCATTGACAAAAGCTGGAGTGGAGTTAGTATGTATGATTCTATAGTTACTATGGGACTGGGGTGAAAGAAGTAGTGCCCAACATGAGACCATCCAGCTTCTCTCAGACTACAACTTTTATCATTCCTCACCAGCCATTGGGTGGCAAAGACTGATCGTAGTTGTAGTTTGGCAGCAGAGGGGGGGACTTAAATTGTCCACCCTGGCAACTATCAGACACCGGGATAAGACTGGGTGGTCAGAAGGGATGGGTGAAAATTTTTGCCTCAAACCAAAATTGAGGAATAATGGCACTTAAGCTTGGTGAATAATTTCCTACTAAAAGTGACTTTTTTGCCTCATTGCATTACAATCAGTAGCAACATTGAAATTACACAGAACACATAGCAAATGTTATTTTATTTTCCACGTGCATAGTATAAGAGGGGTCTGAGGCTGACTGTGTTGATGCAGTGTGGGTAAAGAATCAGTTGAACAGGGACTTTTGGGGGGGTTGTTGACTGGGATTGGTGGGGACAGTTAATAAAATAAATAAATTAATTAATTAATTAAAAAATACTACATGCGATGAAAGGGGTCAAGGGGTGCCTGTACTGGTGGAGTCTGGGGTAAGAATCAGATGAACAAGGAATTTTTTGGGGGGTTGTTGACTGGTATTGGGGGGAACAGTAAAATAAATATAAATAAAGAAAGAAAAGTAATGAAAATAAGTATTTGGTATGTAAAATGAAAGGGACCCCAACATAATCTGTGACTGGGGCAGACTGATACTTTAAGGGATAGTAATGTTTCATAATAAAGGCAGCTCTAATTAATCATCATAGTATTTGGACTTTGTAGAGTATTATTTCAATTCTGTCAGAGTTGTAGTTCAAGAGTAATTCAATGACAAAGTCTCCCCCTTCCACCCCTTTTACTGATGTAACACTGCTCAGCCAGAGCAGAAGGGAGGTGCCCAGGTAGATTGCAGAGAGGGACAATCTTCAATTAAGATAAGGGAAAAACCTGATTGTTAGAGGCAAAAGCCCAGAGGAAACTTAGACTTGTTAGAGTCCCAAGCCCTAAGGAAACATTGATTTGTTGCAGGAAGCTAGACTTATCTTAGGCCAAAGTGCTGAGGAATCAGTGAGTTCAAGGACTTCGACTTATTAGAGGTACAAGACCTGAGAAAATATTAATTTGTATGACTTTTGCTTGTTAGCAACAAAAGCTTTGAGGAATCATTTCAGACATACTTTTTATCGATCAGGCTAATTAAAGGGATAGTAATACTTTAATATTACTAATCCCCATAGTGTAGCTATTTAAAAAAGAATTCAATTGCTCCCAGTGTCATCTCTCAAACCTTTATGGTTTTAGAGATAACCGTAAGCATAGTTCACCACTCCCTCCCCTTTCCTGAAGTCAACGTTGTACTGACTGCAGGAATATCCGGTTTTATTTTCATCAGGCGGCTCTGCAGCAGAGCATAGATCGCGTTAGTAAAAAAAAATTATTTCACTGAAGCGGTCTTCTACGTGTGCTTGCAAACCAGGCACACATAGAAGACCGTTTCAGTCTTCTTACTAACGCGATCTCGGCTCAGCTGCAGAGCAGCAAGCCTGTCGTACGGCAGACTTCCCCTGCAGTCAGTACAATGCTGACTTCAGGGAAGGGGGAGGGAGGGGGGAACTTTGCCTACTATTATCTCTCAAACCATAAAGGTGTGAGAGATGACACTGGGGGCAATTGAATTCTTTTTTAAAAAGCTACACTATGGGGATTAGTAATATTAAAGTACTATTATCCCTTTAATGTCACAAGCCCTCAGGAATCACATAAGTTTTATCACTCAGGCTTGTTAGCATCACAAGCCCTGAGGAATCAGTGGTTTGTAGGACTTAGGCTTATTAGAAACAAGCCCCCCACTCCATTTTTTTATTTGTAGGTCTCTGGTTTGTGTTTAAAGAACAAGCCCTAAAAAATGCTCTACTGGCCTAGCACCAGCAGATCATGATATCACTGTGGCACTGTGTCACTGCAGCATTTGCAACTGCTGTTCTTACTGCTGCTGAGTCGTTTAAGCAGAAAGATGATTCAGCATCTCCAAGGGAATGGGATCAACAACAGCAGTGAGATAGTGTAAGAGCGACACTTACCTTGGAGAACCAGCCTCTGAGTACAGATCAGTGGTCGGCCTTCTACTACTCCTCTGGCAGTCCAGTTTCTGGGTCTGGGTCCATGCAGCTCCTGCCCTTTTGAGTTCCTCTTCCGGCCAGCAGAGTGTGGGCGTGCGCCACAGGGATTCCCTTAGTGACGTTGTGACCCGGCTTTCTTAAAGAGATGGTACCCTTATTGCTCCATCTCTCAGAGGTGGAGCAATAAGTATTTAAACTGCCTGGACACCACATCATTTGACCTTTGACCTGGTGCTGATCTGTGTCTCTGTCTGACTACCCGCTCTGTGTATGACCCTAGGCTTGTCCGACAACCAGTCTGGTGCAGACCTGTGGCTCTGGCTCACTAAATGCTCTGTGTATGACCAGGCTTGTCTGACTAACCAATCTGGTGCTGACCTGTGGCTCTGTCTCACTACCCGTTCCGTGTATGACCCTAGGCTTGTTCGACAACCAAAATGGTGCAGACCTGTGGCTCTGGCTGACTAACCACTCCGTGTATGACCAGGCACGTCTTACCAACCTATCTGGTGTTGTCCTGTGGCTCTGTTTGGCTTGTCACTTGTGTTGCCTCCTTCCATGGACATCCATCTGGCACAGACCATCTAAACCAACAGCAGGCATGAGTCCGGTACCCAATTCTATCTATACCGACTACAGGCGTGAGTCTGGTATCAGATTCCAGCTGTACTGACTGCAGGCATGAGTCAGAGATCAGCTTCTAGCTTGTTGACTGCAGGCGTGAGTCAGCTATTCTTCCAGCTAGACTGACTGCAGGCGTGAGTCAGTATCTCCTTGTATATTCCTGTTCCTGTTCCAGTCCAGTTCCAGCGGAGACTTCCAGTGGCTTTGGCCTAGTCTCGAGCAGTGTGGTCTATCCTAGGTGGCCTACTGTTCCTGATAGTAGTGCTACCTTATCTGTTGAACTACTGTCAGTTCCGGTTGTCTGTTCTCTTACCTTATTCTGTGCCTTGAATAAAGGTGGTTTTACTTATACGTTCTGACTACTGAGTTATCTGGGTAACCGTGACAGATGGGCGATGATGATCATGGTTCCACTTGCCACTACTAACTACAGTGATGTTACTGAGGCAGTGGCAGCATCAAAACTAGCCCCCACCTCTTCAGGTATATGTAGAGAAAAGAAGTTGGCCAATAAAGCTTCTCCACCTTCCCCTTCTTGAAAATAATGGGCGTGTTGTTGGATTATACATTTTTACCCTTGAGAGCAGGAAGGGACTGTGCCTCTTGTCAACAACTGAAATGTGCACAGTGTGTATAGTAAATAAGGGAAGGACTGGGATCAATGGGCACATCTGCACTCACATCAAACACCTGGCATGACTCTACCCAAACACCATGATGCTTAGTGTCCCCAGTGTGAAATCATCCCACCAGAAACCAAGTACTGCTGCTGTCACTAGACCCCTTGTCCATTCACCACTAAGGACACATGACAACTTGCAGTTTTAATAGTAATGATGAACCCTCCCTGCCAGCAGCTTAGCATATTCTGCAGGATGGAATCTCCTCAGATTCCGCATGATGCCCTGCTTACCATTATCCTCCACCACATTGCCATGATACCCAGCTCCATATTTGTCTCCCATTCCTTCTCAGTTTGGGCCTTTAATGTCTCTCCCACCTCAGCTGCTCCACCATCACCCTCATCATCATCACCACCACCAGTCCTTCCTTGCTGCTGCTCTATTACAGTCTCACCAGCTGGAAGTGATGACAAATGTGACAAAGGGTCCTCTACTGTTACACTTGCCATCATTTGTACTGAAGAAGGCAGACAGACAGAACTAGCAGCAGGCACAGGCAGATGATCTGGGCTCATGGTGGTATTACTGCTGCTAGCCACCAGTTCTGCCTTTCTCACCTCCCAGCCAATCAACTTCAAACAGGTTCATTCAATCCCCCGCTCAAATCTGATTGGCTGGGAGGTGCATAAGCACACATCACAGTCAATGGCTGTGAGTCATTTTGGACAGAGACTGTCCATTTAAAAAGGCAGTCTCTGTTCAAAGTTCCCTCACACTGGAACTGACACCAGCCCATGAGGTACTTAGCGGTGTCCTGCCACCAGCACTGACAGCAGCAGTGAACACAAAGGGGGTATTTTCTTACTGATCAATTTTTCATGCAAAAGTTTTGTTTTCTAATAGAAAACAAAAATAGAATATTAGTGGAGAAATGGAGAAATATTTTTTTTCCGTTTGCCAGCATCTTTTGTTATAACCCTTTGAGTACCAGAGAGGTATGCAACGCATTTCTCTGCAAAGCATTGCGTACCTCTCTGGTACTCGAGGGGTTAAACTATGCACATATGCACATTTGTCCAAGGTACGTTTGGGACACACAGTTAATATTTCTCTTTTTCTTTCTTTTACAGGACTTAGACTGGAACACAGAAGGAAAGAAGAAGGAACAGAAGAAGAGAGAAAATGGAAGAAAAAGACAGATAGTAGCTGACCAAGGTGCTGGATTACTGGTAAGTGTTTCTTTTCAGGGGCTGTTGCTTTGTAACTTAGCTGGATTAACCCTGTGAGTGCCAGTGGAGTAAGCATACCATACTGTCACTCATAGGGTTAATTCTACAAACATTGGACACATTTGGGGTATGCTTTGGATGCATTGATATGGGGCTTAGGGCCTCATATCAATACATCCACTGGGGACTGAGTTTTATTTTTTTTACTCTTTTTGCACATTCAGTTGATGCAATGGTGGTTTAAAGATGCAATAAGGGATTCTGTACCCAAAAAAACTGGGTGCAAATTTTCCCACGTTAAAATAGATCTCTTACAGATATAGTAATGGCTGAAAAAAATCCAGCTCCTATTGATCCTCATATAACATGGGTCATGTAGATCTGTGTTTCAATATTTTACATTTTGTAGTTCATCAGTAACTCAATTCTAAAGTATTTCACTTCCCTTTCACCTACGTCATGCTGTCTGTCTGAACCAGCTGGATGGAGTGAAGTGAGGGACAATCTTCATTGAGCATAAGAAAGTCCTGCTCTCCTTTGCCAAGGGAGTCAAGGTTTTCCTTATACTCAGTGGATGAAGATTGTCCCGGATTCCACATCTGAAGGGAGGCGGCATACAGAAGGTAAAAGGGGTGGGAGGGAGACACTTAAGAAATTAATTACGTTTGAACTACAAAACATAAAACATTTAAATACAGCATCATGACCCATGTTATATGATGATCAATCTGAGCTATATTTTTTCAACTATAACTATCCCTTTAACTCATCTTACTGTTAACGCAGTCAACTGAATGGCACATTCTGCTGTTTACAGTATGTTTCTAACTTTAGCGCTCAAGGGGCTGGATTTTATTGCAGGTGTGAATTTTATCACTGCTTTTATCTCCAGTTTTCCCCATAGACTTCAGTAGGAAAATGTTTAATAAAATTGGTGTTAACATTTAGCACCTGCATTAGAATCTAGCCCGAGATGCTTTTTTTTTGCCGGCATTTCTTCATAGAGCAGGTAATTGAATTGCTTGCCGTACTTAAAAAATGCCAGTGGGTTGATTTTTGTGGCATCAGGGACATTTAAATCAAGGCCCTAAGTGTGAAAACTATTTTACTAGCATTGACAGATAATTCATGCTAGTATGATATCAGTAAGTTAACAGCTCTTGTAGGGCTCAGTTCTATTACCCATGCTAAAACCGGCATCATAAGAAAAACAAGCAACGCTTATTTTGCAAACATATTGTTACACCAGTATTCTATTGCAGAACCACTATAAAATAAAACAGGCGTAGACAGCACATTTCAGAATACTAACAAAAATGGCGCTGTCTGCTTTTAATCAACTACCACCTAAATTGGTAAATATTTTTTAAAACAAGTATTACTACTATATACGCGTCTAATGTCTGTTGTGGGAACAATTGCCCTGAAAGAACCAAATAAAATGCTGTCAACATATATGGTAGAAGTGTATCTTGGAACTTTTTATAGTAAATGAGTGGGAAACCATCGGGTCCAGGACTTTTCCCCAGAGCCATGGATTTGATGGTGTCCTTGATTTCATCTTCAGAAACAGGATATTCAAAGGAAACTGATTCAGAGCTTGAGAGTTTGGGGGAGTTGGCTTTTTAAAGAAATGATTCTAATTTTTGTTTATACACACTTGTGGGAGGATCATGGATGTTTTTTTAGGTTATATAATTCAGAATAGAAGTTATTGAAGGTCTCTGCTATATTGGGGAAAGAATGATTGGTCTATCCTTCTGGTGTGTGAATCTGAGGAATAATAGCCACTCTACATTTCCATTTAATTAATCTCGCCAAGGATTTGCCACAGGTGTTATCAAATATGTATCTATGGTATCTGATCCACATATGTGATCTGACCACATCCTGCTGTAAGAGAGAGTTTAGTTCTTGTTTTGGAGGTCTGAAGGTAATAAGTGTCTTTTGTGCAATAATGTGCAATAAGTGTCTTTTGTGCAATAATTCAAAATTACGGATTCTGTTGGAAAGGTCATCTATTGGATGTTTATGTACAATCTAAATTAGAAAGTGAAACTGGTGATTATAAATTTAATAATTGCAGTTGGGTTCTTGTGTTTGCAAACCCCAGAGTGCTCAGAGAATATTAAAGTAAATAAAAAATCTGGAAAAGCTGCAATCGTTCCTTAAAGGCATTCCTGTTGGTTTGAAAAAACAAGCAGAAAGAATGCAAAAGGGATTGAAGCAATCAGTCTACTTCCAAGTGGGGATGAGTGGTTTGAGAATAAAGTGTGTGGAGAAATGTCTTGAAATAATTGGATAGAGGCTCCCTCGCATTGCGACAGCTTGCCCTCTCTGCTAATTCTCATGATTCTTTTTTTTGTGGTGTAGTCTTGGAATTTTGTTATTACATCTCATACTGAACCATCTTCCCGCTCTTTTAAGGCACGGTGTATGCGATCAAAGATGATAACTGCAGGAGCAGCACTGCCAAGAAGAGACAAAGTATTTGGCCATAGTTTCCCTCAGATTTTGGGGCAAAACGGACTAAGGTAGATGTCTTATACTCACATTGTTTTTTTTTGCTACAATTATCCATATCATCTACTCTCAATGTCAAATGCAAAATATTATCTCTCTGTTGAGTCAGTGTCTGTTCCATTGAGTTAGCGTATTCTGCTGCGATTAACCTTTCTTCCTCTAGCAGGTTATTTCTCTGTGTTAATTGTTGAATATTACAGTTGATGTTTGTGATTTTTTCTGTAAGTGATGATTCCATATTATCAATGACGGTTTTTAAATCTTCTTTTGTAGGGAGCCATGAGTAATTTCTATAAATCATCTTTTGGCCAAAGTAACAGACATTTCTGAAACTTCAGGAATGGGACACAAATTTGGAGACTTTAGAGAAATGTCTTCTTTATCAGAGGATGATGAAGAAAGTAGCTGTCCCTGTGAAATATCTCCATTACCAGTGCTGTCTTGAGCTACAGGCAGGATGGCTGAATGACTCTTAAGGTAAGTGGTGATGCGTTCTTGTTCAGAAAGATGTTTAGACTTCTTGCTTCTTTTTTTTCTTTTATAAGCAGTCAGAATCACCATCAAGAATTTGTATTTCTTTCAGGAATGAAGAATTCGATTAGGAACAAAGGGGTAATATGCCCGAATTATACAAAATAGCTCAGTGAAGCAGGAGCTCACAGATTATGTGACTAACTACATTGCCAGTCAGGACACCCCCCTTTTTATTTTATTTTTAATTGTATTTAAAAAAAATAGTTCAGACCTCAAGGGGGGCATCATGACCCCTCCTGACACCCCCCTAGCATTGATCACCTATCCAGTAGGATAGGTGATCAATGCAGGCGACAATTTCCCGCATTTTTAATAAAGCCCATGTCACATATGTTCTATGGGCTTTCTTCTTATAATTATTGATATATTTAGTTAAAAAATATAAATTTCAGACCTCGAGAGAAGCATCAGGACCCCTCCTGACAGCCCCCTAGTGATGAAAGAGCAGCGCTGCACTTTCTAAGAATGAACCCAGTGACAGGGTTCATTCACTTCAAGAGCTTGTACTGGAGTGGCTTATACAGCCACTCCAGTACTAAGGAAGTACTAAAGAAGGCAGAAAATGCCTTCCTTGTCACCCATGGATCACCAATCCAGAAGAATAGGTGATCCATGTTAGGGGGTGTCAGGAGGGGTCCTGATGCTCCCCTCAAGGTCTGCAATTATTGGATTGGTAAACGTGCACATAACCTATGCACTCTATTTAAAAAACAGGAAGTTGTCACCTACATGTTATCACTGTGCCTGTGCTCAAGGCCACAGGCGGCGACATTATTATTCCTGATTCATTGCCTCTCTCTTATTGGTCTTGCGATCCTGACTCCATCCAGGGCCAGCCTTTATATACTCTGTCATGTCTATACTGAGGCACCCTTTTGTGGTGTACCTGTTCCTGACGTTAGTTCCTGTTTTGCTCTGATCGTGTATGACCTGGCCTGCCTGACAACATTCCTGTGCATCCTGTGTTGCTGTTTCTGTTGCTGACTGATCTGGCTGAGAACCCGCTACATTGTTGACTGATCTGGCTGTGAACCCGCTATGTTGTTGACAGTATCTGGCTGAGAACCCATTCCGTTGCTGACTGAACTGGCTGAGAACCCGCTAAGTTGCTGACAGTATCTGTCTGAGAACCCGCTCCGTTGCTAACTGTGCCTGGCTGAACCCGCTCAGTTGCCTCTATCTGGCAAGCATTCCACTCTGCTGCCTTCCTGTTGCGCTTGTCTGTAGTAGCGCCGCATGGCGCTTCCATCCTCTTGCCGACCATAGGCTGAGCATTCATGCTATAGCTACTTACTGAATAACCGCCTCAGGCGGTGTGCACATGCGAAGTACCGGTTCAGTGCTGTATAGCGCAGACTGAGTTACTCTGATATCCATCTGTGTCCTCTTCCGCTTTCATAGCTGGGCTCACTCCCTGTGGGAGTTGCAGACTTCTCTCTGGGTGTTACCTTTAGACCCTTTCAGTGCCTAGATCCTCTAGGCAGGGTCAGTGCTCCATTCCCTTCTGCAGTAGCCTCCAGGCTCAAGAGCCAGCTGTTGCATTACATCACACTTTGCAAGTGTGCGAGGACACAAGTTGCCTTCGTGTAGAATGTCTCGATCCACCCCAAGTGTTCTAGGGTTTTCCTACCAGAAGCAGTTGCCTTGGTCCTACTGTGACCCTAGTCCCTAGCGTCAGTGTTGCCTCATTACTACTGGGTTCAGTGCCTCCCAGGCGTCTGGGTCTCGTGCCAGTTACCTACTACTGGACTCCTAGTGTTCTAGGGTCCTACCGCCAGTACTTGGGCTACGTAGCCTCTGCTAACACCTAGTCCGCTAGGGTTTGGTTGCCTATTGTCTCGTGTGCCTCCAGTCATTTGGCTTCAAGTTCAGAACTCTTTCCAGCCAGCTGTTGTCTCCATCTCTTCCTATATCTTAAGGGACTGGCTTGTTATTGCAATATATGTTCTGTTATTGTGAGCTTGTGGGCCTAACTTATTGTATGTACTTTATCCTAATAAAGTCATTTTAACCTTACCAGTCGGGTCTGAGTGTTCATCAAAAACCGTGTATAACCTATCCTAATGGGTGTCAGGAGGAGTCCTGATGCCCCCTCAAGGTCTGAAGTTTATATTTTTTAACTAAACAAAAACATTTATTACACATATACAGTCATGCTATTAAGCAGCATACTTTGCCTATTAATCCTTTGAGTATCAGAGGGGTAGAAAACACATTGCAATGTGTTGCTACCTCTCTGGTACTCATAGAGTTAATCATGTAATACAAATACAAAAAGGGCATGTTGAAAAATATTGGAGAAGAAACAATGTCACATTTAAATGGAGAACAAGTCATGTGAGCGCTATAAGTCGAATTTCGAAGGGGGGTTAAAATGTGGAATATGATCAATATTTGTTGAATTAAAATGATGAAAGAAAGCACTATAATTAGCATTTCGAAGGGGGGGTTAATATGTTGAAGGGGGCACTCTATGTCAGATTTCTATGATGTATACTGTATTCTGCATTGCTTTTGTTCGAACACCGATGGTCTTGAAATCGTTGTTGTGGCTTCTACTCCTCAACTCTGAGGTGCAGGATTACCGACAGAAAATTTTAACCACAAAACAGGCAGTAATACATATATAACATTTCTATATAGAATGCCACTTGCGCATTGTTTTTAGTTATTTCTTATGGGCTTTTTTTTTGACTGGTGGTACGTATAACTACCGCTGATTTTGTTTACACAAGTCGGGTAAAAGGATACTAAAACCTGACTTAAAAAACACAACGCCTGTTTTGTTTTAGCTCTGGTAATAGAATCGAGCCCCTAGATGGTTATTGCGATTTGATAGCATCTTTAGAGAGAAACCACAAACAACCTGTTTTTATGTTGCATAGAGAAAGGTAAGCATGAGCAATTTTGCTCAATGACTGACAAATTTAATCACTTATTGCTCCTTTCTAGTATACTTTGGGAAAACCTGAATGTTATGGAAATGAAGTATATTTAAAAAGGAATTGTTTTACTTTTTTTTAAAGGGATAGTAATACTTAAAATGTAAATAAAAATATGTTGTAGAGTTTATCCCCCTGAGTAAAACAAGGGCACTCCCACTGCCGAAAGGTGTTTCATTCAAAAGTTATTAATTTTCAAATTTGAATTTTTTAGGTGCAATATCACAGTGGCCTGAAATTGTATAGTGGCGCTGTTGCTACACCATTCTATGGAGATTTATGGTCAACTGACCAGAACTATCCATAGGATTGTGTAGCAACAGCGCCACTCTATAATTTCAGGCCACTGTGATATTGCACCTAAAAAATTCAACTTTGAAAATTAATAACTTTTGAATGAAACACCTTTCAGCAGTGGAAGTACTATTGTTTTACTCAGGGGGATAAACCCTACAACATATTTTTTTTTACATTTTAAGTATTAATATCCCTTTAAATAGCAGTAATAGCAATACATTTATTAAGCCTTTCAATGTGTAGAGGGGTTTGCAATGTATTCCTTCACTTTGCTTCCTTAAAGCAAAGTGCCTTTAAAAGGCTAAAAAAATAGAATACATTTAGTCTGTAAATTCATATTCAGGAGACCGCTAATGAATAACTGCCAAGTGAATGTGCACAGCTGCATGTTCTGCACAATAGACTTTCAATTATTGCTCAGCAGTGTCTCCCTATACACACTGTCCACATTATGTAAATCAATGAACTTCTAATGGAAACATCTAGTTTAGAATTTCATTTTAATTTACATAGATCATCTTTCTGGACTCCTTCCTGATACCCCCATACCAAAAATTAATCTAAAATGTTACTGTAAAGATAATTTCATATTTTAAAAGATCTTGCTCTTTTTTTATCACCTACTTGATATTTCATCGTCATATTTTTTTCAAAGATGTATATTTATTAATGCCAACTTACAACTGAGCCCTCAGCTTTGTCTTGATCTTTTTTTGTCCAGCACACTGCCATTTTTCAGGTAGGTTTAGAATATTGCTATTTTACTTCTTCTTACTCTCCTCTCTCTCCACTACTATACATACTGATGAGAGATTAATGTTGAACACATTTTACATGATGTTATGGTAACAGTTCACAATTTCTTAACAATAAAAAACTCAGCTGAAGAAAATAATAAAGACAAGAGCAATGGTGAGAAAACATAATAGTGTCATCTTTTGTTGATTACATAGAAATCCAGTCTCGGAGTACAGAAATAAATGACCCTATATGTAAATGGAATTACTTTTCATATAAATATATCATTGCAGGTGTATATGTTTTATGTATGTTTATTGTGTGCTGAAATGCAGAATGGTGTAAAATGAAAAAGAACCTTGCCAATTCCCTCCTATGCCCAAGAATTTCTGTCGCTATATAGATTAAGTGTTTGTGATTCTTTGGCTACCAGTGCAGTGGGACAATGCTGGGACTCCTGGGAGGTTAGTATGTGTGTTTCTCTGGGTACCTGTGTAGTGAGACAAGCCTGGGGGGGTCAGTACTTGAGGTTCAATGGCTACCGTGGAGCTGGGATGGCAGGCAATGGGAAGCCCTATAGCTACTTCTAGACCACAACTCACAGCTTCCTGGGGATTGGGAAAGTTGTAGTCTAGCAGCAGCTTTAGGGCTTCCCATGCACATCACAATCCAGGCTACTGTGGGACAAGGCTGGGGGTCAGTAAATGGGGTTCTATGACTATCAATATTGAGAGACAAGGCTGTTGATCATTGTGTGTATTTATAGCATTACCAGTGCAGTGTGCCAAGGCTAGGAGTCAGTAAGTGTGGCTATATGACTAACCGTGCAGTGGGACAAGGCTGGAGGTCAATATGAATGGTTATATGGCTACTAGTTCCATGGTACAAGGCTGGGGGGCATTTATGTTTGATGTTCTGTGGTTACCATGGGATAACAATGAGGGTCAGTATGTGTGGATCTATTGCTTCTAATGCAATGAAGTCATAGCAGAAAAAAATGTCACTCTTCACTAGAATTCCCACCAAAGACTAAAAGGGCCTTTTTCACATGTTTCTCTTTAAGAGTAGAAACATGTTGCCTATCCATGGCCAACATATTGTGATAGGTGCAGTTCTGTGCTAGTTATATCTGCTAAAGTATGTAAGTCATTACTAATAGGGTACCATTTTACCTATGCGGCCTCTATATTACAGTATCTTCAAATTAGTGAAACTGTGTTATGATTCAGCACCTGTAAGGTCATATATAGCATTGCACATTTATATGTTATATTTATGGTTATTTTGTGCTGAAATGCAGAATGCTGTAAAATTTGTTAAAAAAAAGTAATTTTTGGTTTTGTTTTTCCGTTACAGATTTTTATAGGAAAACCTATGTTTAAAACTATAACGTTTGGTATTTTAAAAATATGACACAATACTAATAATTTTCTAGTGAAATATAGAAATAATAGGTTGACTGAGTTCTTAGTTGTTTACTTTATTTGAATTTCAATAAAAACATTTTTGAGGGGCTTCTGGATACATTTTGCCAGTCATGTTAGGAGGGATACACAAACCAGTATGTTTATAATGTACAGGGAAATCGTGATATGCCTTAAATATTCATTTGACAGTATGAACATATGTTTATCTTAGGGAGGTGAAAAGCCTTAAAAGGTAAGTGGTTAATGGCGTTCTCTACAGTCTTATTCATATATCCTCTATCTACCAATCTAGCTTTAAGCTCTTATGATTGTTCTACAAGTTTATTAACATTTAAGCTATGTCTTGTAAATCAAACTGTGACAGTTTAGCAAGTTTTTGATGACATATTTCCAGATGGCAGCTGCTACCATACAAAACAATGTTACCTGCAGTGGAGTGCTGTGTTCATCGTTCCTGTTACAGGATCCTCTTTTATAGTGAGATCCAAATAAGTAATTGTTGAAAACTGATGTGAAAATTGGAATGCCAAATTATAAAAATTGTGAAGTAGGAAAGATGCAAAGCTACACACTTCATCCTCTGTACTGTTCTAAAGAAAAAAATATTTATGTAGTTTATATAGATCAATATAATTTCTATAAGGGTTATTAGATCCATAAATGTAGCAATGCTTCCACCAATCCATAAAAAGGTTTGCACTGTAGGGAACAAACTTGGCTCCCATAGAAATTTCACAGTTTTGGAGACAGTACATTCTATCAAAAATATCAACAGATAGTGCAGGTGCATAAATGGTGTAATGATAAATATAATTGTGTTTTGTATCTAGCCCTAAATCACGGGGAATACAGGAATATAAGAAATACCATTGCATTGAGCAGATAGTTGTGTGTAATGCATTTAAAAGCAATGTATGGTCTACCCCCCCATTCCTAAAATGTTTAATATGTGGCCATCAAGTATCTCCCTTTCCAAAGGATTGTCTTTTGATTGGTTCCTTATTTTTGCAGATGGCTTTGTTAGAGTACCCAGCCTTGTATGTTTTTCTATATTCCTGTGTAACCCTTTGAGTGCCATAGGAATGAGCAATGCACTGCTAATCATGATGGAGCAAAGCTTTTGCCCTATAAGGGATGTCTTAAATTCACCATCCACATTAGTTTGGATGCTGAAGTTTTGTGAATATGTCCTACATCCAACACATATATGGCATGATATGGCATGGTAAGAAAAAGTATTCTTCTCCTCCCTCATATTTTTTCTGTTTCACTTTTCCCTGTTAATAAAATCAATGTTTCTTTCACAAACTGATATTGTCACACATGTATGCTCATCTCCACTTCCCAGCACACACCTAAAGTTCATGTTTTAAGAGTATCCCTTACTGAGCAAGTGAGGGGGATCATTCCCAGCGTAAGTGACATTGATTTTCCATCTGTTGTTGAAGCCTTAACCAACACCAAATATCAAGAACATATGTATATAATTAGCAAAAGTCCAGGTATGAGAACAGGACTATTGAGATGGTGGGTGCTGTGTAGGTGTCTACCTATATGCTCCTATAAAACTGTGACTAATCCTGGGAATTCATGCACTGCCACCAGAAAATCAAATCCAGAGTAAAACCAACAATCTTTATTGGTAATCATAAAAACATACCTTCACAAATCTTCTGGCCAACATTAATGCTAATGGAGAGACTTAGCAGCAGACGGTACACACAGGTAGATGCAACAGGATGACATCTCAGATAGATCCACATGTTTTTCTGTTGGCAGTTAGTGAATTCCCAGGATTTGTCATAGCTGTTTGAGCAGCACAGATCAGCTGCCTATGCCTGCTGATACTTAGCTGGTACTGCTAAGGCACACTTGTCATCCTCAAGCGATCCCACTACCACTCATCAGCTAGAGACTGGAGGGGGCAATGGTGGTGGTAGAGTAGCTGCTGAGACTAGCTGGATGGACCCTAATGTTGCTGTTGAGGTGGAAGGAGAAGTTGGCATCTAGACTAGCAGTCAAGGGAGCACTAGGTTCATCTGAAGCCAATTAATTGTGGCTTACATAAAAATGGCTTACAGAGAAGTGGCATTTGAAAGAATCAGGAGTTAGAACAGAAGAAGGAATTTGAAATCAACAAATCCAAGGGATTTAGGGGTAGATTTAATGGTTTGCATTAAAACTGCCGCTAAGTAAAAAAGGCACATCAGCTGCAAATAATGTATAGTTTACATCAGATTTGAAAGGTAGTCTACAAGAATAGCTAAGGAGTGTAGGCACAACAAAAAACATGTAACACAAAAACCTGCCTCACATCTTTTTTTGCATCACTGTGCATCCTAATCACCCATTAAAACACAACTTAAGTCAACTTGTAACTTAACGGCTGATGTTGTCTAGCAACCCTGAAGATGCACAAACAAATTCAAACCTAAGCCAATCCCAAGACCCCAAAGTATCAAAAATGCTTAAATACACCTATATATATATACCCCAAAATAATGGTCACATGTCTGTGTTTCAAGTTTTGGGAAGCTAGAGCACAGGACCCAGGAGCATTAGATAGCAATTAGAACGAGAGAGAGAGAGAGAGAGAGAGAGAGAGAGAGAGAGAGGAGCATTCAGAAGAGCATGGTAGAAGGAATTTAGAGTTTGGAGTTTGGAGAGGTGCACTTAAATAGACACATAGCACACTTTGGCACATATCACATACACCTATACAAACACATGCACACACATTTATTTTATAACACTCTACGCATTTTTAAAACTTTATTTTTTCAGTGTGAATCTGTGAGTGACAGAGTGTGACAGAGAATGAGTGGGATTGAGTGTGTCTGTGAGGGCCTGTGTGTGAATGGGTGAATGATGGCCAGGAGAGGAGGACAGGATAGAGGGATGGGGAGAGTAGTGGAGGGGGAGGTGGAAGGTCAGGAGGGCATCCCTGCTGAAAATAGGAGTGGGAGAGGGAGATCCGCAGGGCGGTGGGGGACCCGGCCCAGAAGAACAGGCACAAGGAGGACTGGTACAGAAGCTGCAGTGGGAATGGGGGTACCTGTTGGGGAGTACCATGCACAGGCAGGACCAGAGCAGGCAGGACATTCTGGCCACAGCTCTGACACCTCGCAGGCCGGAGCTGATGAAAAGAGGGTCAGGGATCCTCGCTATTTAGAAGAGGAAAACAGGGCCCTCGTGGAGGCTGTCTTGGAGAATGAGAGTGTCCTCTTTCTGAGAGAGAGGGTCCCTGACCTGTGAGGAGAAAGGCCACCTGGAACCAAGTGTGTAGCAGGTTGAATGCAGTGGCCACCTGCAGGTGGGATGTGGACTCCATGA
Organism: Rhinophrynus dorsalis; assembly: GCA_037306005.1. Taxonomy (NCBI): domain Eukaryota; kingdom Metazoa; phylum Chordata; class Amphibia; order Anura; family Rhinophrynidae; genus Rhinophrynus; species Rhinophrynus dorsalis. Next base: position 105,096,609 of record CM074718.1, read on the forward strand.
AGAAGAGTTGGGGTGACTGCCCAACACCACCACCACAGAGATCAGTGGGCAGCTCGGAGTCCCTGGATGTGGTGGGCACATGGCTATCATCTGCAGCAACCTCACCACCACCAGCCTCACCTGCAGCCTCACCTGTAGCCTCACCACTAGAAGCAGCCTTACCTGCAGCCTCACCAGCAGCCGCACCAGCAGCCACACCAGGTATATCCTCCTCCAGCAGTGCAACAGCAGCAGGGGGGTGAAGGCAGAATGCCTTGTGCTACAGAGGAGGCAAATCAGGGAATCCCAAAGGACCAACAGGTACATCAGAAGGCTCCAAAGGGATTCCCTGAGGAACACTGCAAGACTACAAGCCAGCATACATGTCTTGGAGGTACAGCACACGGTGCTGACTGCAGAGCTGCATCAGTACAGTACAGGGATGATGGACTTGATGGGGCAGCTGCTAATGGAGTTCAGAGACCAGAACTACAGGGAAAACCTGCATGCAGAGAGGGAGCAGCAGTAAACAGAGGGTTACACTGCACCCCCGTCTCCCTCAAGTGTGACCCCAGAAACCATGCCAAGGGTGCAAAGGGTGATCAGGCATTCAGGCAGGGCATCCATGTCTGGCACCCAACAGCCCAACTTTTTATTTTCCCCCTAAATAAAACAAGCACATCTGCATTTGAAGCCTGTCTGATATGGTTTGTGTTTACTATAGATTAGGTGGCAAAGATGTTTCCAATGCATTGCAAAGCAATTCAGAGAACACAACTTCTGCTCAGGTCACATGTTTGTAGAATGTTTCAACATGGGTTCTCACATACAACGTTGTCCAAATTCAACTTGCAATCCACCACTGGAGCCAAATAACATGACAGTGTTATCTGGCCTTGATGTGGGTTGGATTTGAACAACAGATACCTACCCCTTAGCACAACATTTCAACACTATGAACATTCATTTGCATCAATTGTTGTGGTTTAAAGGGGTTAACCAAACAGCTATTTGACTTAGCTAAGAAATAACAGGCAGGATAGCTAGAACATGCAGCCAAATAGGCTGTGAAAATAACTTACTGGATAACCAAGTGATCACCCTTAGATTTCAATGTCTGCTACACATTGAAACCCTAGGGTAAGCATTTGGTTATGCAGTAAGTTGTGTTATGGTTTTCACTAAGGTTGATACAGACTTCACCAGTGATATAACATCACCACTTAGATTGTTTGTTTGTTAATGTGGTCCATGTACTTAGAAATGTCAAACTAAAGCAATATCAGAACATTGATTACATTGATCAACATGGAAACTGTGGACATGAGATCACTGTGGAAGTATGCCCCCTGTATCACCTCTTTATCATTCACAACACATTAGTGTATCACTGCCATCATCTCTTTGTATGAATAAATCACAAAGTCCACTTACGGTCAAATAATTAGTTAACTCCTTTGATGTAGGTCATGCCTTCCAATGTATGAGAGATACTCTAGCCATGGGTATGGTTCAACATTGAGAAATGTCTAATTCCACATTTAATTTACCAGACACATTATTGAATATTGATGGTTCTCCTTTAATGTGTCTCACACTACATTAAAACATACATGTGGTTTTTGGGTATATTGACTATGTGCATTGAACACTTTTATGAGCAGACAAAAGGTACATAAAAACTTTAAAAAGGATCCTGAAGAAACACTACTGAACTGCTCATTTGTTATTCACAAGGCATTGTAACTCTGCAGATGAGCATTCTTACTGTTCAGGTTTGATAACTGGATGTTAGGAAACACATACATTTGGGTCTTCTGTGGATATGTGGATGCTCCAGTAGAGGTTGCTGTGAACATCAGGATATACAATGCAACACCAGCACAAGCACTTGAAATCACCAAGGGGTGAGCTTCATGGAGGTGTTGTCAAGGCTTCAGTCCAGTCACATGGAAACTCCTCTGTTCTAGGATGGATCATTCTATGGATGCCTATGGGAAAACATGACAAGATTTGGAACAGCACCATCAAACTGATCATCATGCAACAGCTCCAACATTACTATCCCATGAGTCTTATCCATTACAGGGAAGTACACAATTCATTTCTTTGTAATGTGTTGTGTACTCATCTGTAACCCATTATGTGGAGAACTAAGGGGATGTCAACCAGCCCTATGGATATGTGCCCCTGACATAAATCCAAACATCAAGAATTATGTCCTGATAGCTCCATGAAACAGATACATGTTGGCTGCCACGGTCAGAGTGCTGCACACACACATGCACACACACACACACACAGGTCAGCATGGTGTCCCTTGCGATCTGATCCACCTTTCATGATCTCTACATTGTGTAATACAATACCACTATAGTCCCACCCCTCTGCTACTCTTTTCAGCTATAGCAAACTACAGGTCTCATGTTCACTCCAATGGCCCCTTAACCCCTGATGTGACAAAGTGTTATCTGATGCATTGCATTGGATAACGCTATTTTGCTACAGGGGTACCATGGTTGCTATGGCTATGATCATAGCAAAACACTTTAGTTGCTGCCTATGAAACCCTAGGATATGCTGAACATGGGCTGAACATGTTGTAACTTGGTTTCCATAGGGTCATGCAGGTGTTAGGGACCAGGAACCAGACAAACACAAAAATATGAAGTGCAAAATACAAGCCGGGGTCAGGAAATAACACAGGTACTAAGCCAAGCCGGGGTCAGGAACAATCCAGGAGCCAGAAGGGACATCAGAGGAAGCCAGGTCATTCACAGCTAGTCAGCAACGAAGCAGAACACTTGCATCCAGAAGCAAACTCCACCCAAGGTAGCAGGTCCGACCAATTATTCTGATGATCTGAGATGTAGCACCACAGGAATTGCTCAAAGGCCTGATTAACCCTTTCAGTGGCCCCATTTGATTGTGGGTGATGGGCCGAGGAGAAGGCGCGTTGGATACCGAGTTGTGCACAGAAGGCCCTCCAGAATCTTGAGACAAACTGGCTATCCCAGTCGGAAACTATGCCTTTGGGAACCTCATGTAGCCGATAGACCTCCTTGACAAAGACCGTAGCCAACTCTTTAGTGGATGGGAGTTTTTTTAAAAGGTATGCAATGAATCATTTTAGAAAATCGGTCAACGACCATGAGGATGACTGTGTTACTGTTAGACAAAGGGAGGTTGACTATGAAGTCTATGGCAAGGTATGACCATGGCCTCTCCCCATTAGGTATGGGTAAGAGAAGGACCACTGGAAGGTGACGGGGGAATTTATTCTGCGCATAGACTGAACAGGAAGCAACAAGGGCAGCAATATCTTTGTTATGTTCTGGACACCAGAAAAGACAGGAAACCAACCAGAGAAGCTGGTTCTTACCGGAATGCCCTGCTGACTTCGTATTATGATATGTGGAAAATACCTTGGTACAGAGGTTACTAGGCACAAAACAGGGCCCAGAAGGAGTCTCAGCAGGTGCATCTACTTGAGCGGCCCGTATTCTCTTCCCAAAGGGAGATGTAATGCTTGAACGTATGGTGGCAAGTACTCGGCCCGGATTGATAATAGGACTAGGAGGGCTCTCCTGCTTAGCGCCCGAGAACTGTCTGGATAGAGCATCAGCCCAGACATTCTTGGTACCCGGTAGGTACGAGACCATATAATTAAAACAGGACAGAAATAAGACCCATCTGGCCTGTCTTGGAGTCAAGCACTTCGCTTCAGACAGGTATGTGAGGTTTTTATGATCAATGTGTATTAGGATTGGCACTGAGGTTCCCTTGCGCAAAAGCCTCCATTCTTTGAGAGTGAGTATTATAGCCAGCAACTCGCGGCCACCAATTTCATAGTTGCACTCCGCAGGACTTAGCTTCTTCGAGAAATACCCACACGGGTGCAACTGGATCTCAGGAGTAGGACATTGAGACAGGAGGGCGCCTACTTCTGTCTCAGACGCATCAACCTCAAGAATGAATGGAAGCTCAGGTTTCGGGTGTGCCAAAATGAGTGCTGCGGCAAAGGCGACTTTTAATGCTTCCAATGCTTTGATGGCCTCCAGAGATCAGTGAGCAGAGTTACCATATCTTTTGGTCATGTCGGTAAGGAGTTTTACAATTGAGGAATAATTGCAGATAAATTTCCTGTAGTAATTAGTGAACCCAAGGAAATGTTGCAGGGAGCAGAGACCTACGGGTGGCAGCCACTCAAGAACAGCCGAGAGTTTCTCAGGGTCCATAGTGAAACTGACTGAGATTACGTAGTCCTGGGCTGCCATCTCATCTTTAAGTGTACCTGAAAGCCCATTAGAGAAAGCAGCCACAAGGGCCTCATCATTCCAACCAACCTCGGCTGCCAGGGTACGAAACTTTATGGCATAATCCGAAACTGTCCTTGTACCCTGCTGGATAGACAATAGTTGATTGGCAGCCGAGGTGGAACGGTCCGGTACATCAAATACCCTTTTAAAGGATGCCACAACCTCAGGGTAGTTGTACACAATAGGTTTCTGCATCTCCCAAAGGGGATTAGCCCATGCCAAGGCCCTGTCAGAGAGTAAGGAAATCACAAGGCCCACCTTACTCCTATCAGACAGAAAGTACTGTGGTACCATCTTCAGATAGATACCGACTTGGTTCAGGAAACCTCTGCACTGGTTATGGTCACCCTCATAACACTGGGGAAGCAGGGCAGTACCAGTCATGCCTCTAGCAACATTGGAATCACTATTGACAGCTGGAGCGGGAGTGGCAGCAGCTATAGGGGCAGCCTGTGCCAGGGGTTTCTGAGTTGGTGGAGCCAGATGCACAGTATGAAGCAACAAAGTCTGGAGGGCTAACGTAAACTGGTCCATATGCTGGTCTACCTGGTCCAGCCTGAAAAAAACATTCGGTGGATTGCCTGAGACTTATGAATTCATGGCCCTTGTGCACTGTTAGGGACCACGAACCAGACAGATAAAAAAATATAAAGTGCAAAACACTTTTATTAAAATAACAAAAGCAGACAAAGCAAAATCGTGATCCAGAAGGGTAAACCAAAAGACAAGCTGGGGTCAGGAACCAAGCCAGGTCATACACAGGTAGTCAGCAACACAGTAGAACACTCTTGCAGTCAGAAGCAAACACAAGGGCAATCATGTAGTGAGCCAAGCTGCTTTAAATACCCTGGGAAGGTTGGTTGTTGGCTGATAGCAGTCAGGTGAGCAAACACAGAGAGGTCAGCTGATTCAACCTGATCCAGCAAAGGAAAGGCAGCAGTAATGGATAGTAGAGCACTGGATTAGCTCAGACAGCAGAATCGAGCAGCAAAGTAGAGCAGCTCTGACAAACCTTGACAGCATGATATCCTTGAGGTAACAATATCAACATGGACTACAGGGTGGCAGATGTTATAGGAATCCCCAGCCACAATATGACCCATCCATGGAATGGTAGATTTTTGTGGTCCATACTGCAGCCAGTGTCAGGACTGTGTCACTGGTTCCGTGGGGTAAAACAGAACATGTGTGTTGTAGTGCGTGTGTCTGCACCAATTCACAGGACCGATGATGGACATGCATGGATTGTATGCATGCATGTTTTATACTCACAGCTGTAGTGTTCCCTGATCAACCTGTATCTTATCTGTGTCTTCACCCTCAACAATGTCCAAAGGGTCATCAGGTATAGGTGGGGGCTGGATATCGTCCACAAGTCTAGTGTCCACCGCAATAGTGTGTAATATTGCACGTCATTATGATATCGCAGACTTGGTGCATACTGTAGTTCTCCCCCAGAGTGATCCAGACACCTGAACCGGGATTTTAGGAGCCCGAAAGTCCTCTCAATGGCATTCCGAGTTCTGCAATGAGCCTGACTGTATCGCTTCTGGGCATCAGTTTGGGGATTTGCGACCGGGGTCGTTAGCCAGGATTTGCAGCTATAGCCTGAATCACTTGTGGAAAGTGAGTGACATGGTTAGACAGGAAGCACATGTTGTGTGACTGATGTTTTATGAGGTGGACATACTAGCTGTGAGTGAAGAGCATGCTGAGCAGTGTTATGTGTGCACGTGTGGACATGGGGTGATTTAGTATTGTTAACTCACCCAGAAGACATCCACCTGTATACGTTCCATTTTCAAGGTCTCTGTGCACAGATGAGTTTTGGAGTATGTATGCATCATGACAGCTCCCTGGCTATTTCGCACAGACATTCATGATCCTCATGCTGTTGTCACACACCACCTGCACATTGATGGAGTGGAAGTAATTGCGGTTAATGTATAAATCTCCCTCATGTGCTGGAGCTTTGATATGGACATGGTGCAATCTATTGCACCCATGACGCTGGGCATGCCTCCCCTTGTGTACAAGCCCTGCTTCAAACGTGTCCACTCCATGTCAGTGGTGGGAAAATGTATATATCTACTGGCCTTGCTTTCCAGGGCTGGCAAAACCTGGGCCAGCACCCTCGAGAATGTGGCCTGTGACATGCCAGATGCGTAACCTTCTGTCGACTGGAAGGCTCCACTTGCCATGAAATGTACAGCACACATGAGTTTTTGCAAGCCAGTTAGGGCATGGTTGTGGATATTTATGGGATCAACCTCATCCTTGATGACCTTATATAGCGCAATGATTCTGTTCGGCCTTAACCTCTAGCGATCTATCACCTCGTCATCAGTCATTCCCAGGAGCGCGACCCTTGGGTGGTATACCCTGGGCCTTTGTGGTCATCTGTACATCCTGCGCTGCTCCAGGGGTCTCTTTGGCAGCTGGGGAGCATTCTGTTGCAGCAGCTGTGGTTCTGCAGGCAGGTGTTATCCTCCAGGTGGTGATGGGCTCCTATGTGGCTCTTGAGCCAGAGCCTCCTCACTTTCAGCATGTGAAGGCTGTTGATCAGGTGTGCTTGGGAGTTGCTAGTGTTCCCTAGCCCTCGCCCTTGCATGCCTTCTCCTCAGTCTTCACACCAATAGGTTTGCAAACATCTCTATCTCTCTCGCTTTCTCTTGGTCTCTCCCTCCCTGAGTGGATAACAAGCCACATGTGAGTATGGTAGGCTGCCCCTTTAAGACCATGTTGGGGAGTTGTCAAGGTGTGGTCATGAGGTGAGTGATGACCAATGGGAGGGTGTTTGTTGTCCAGGTAAGTGTTTGCCGGTTTGTTTGTGTTCTAAAATCTACTGTGTTTTGATTGGTGTGTCGCTGTCAGTTGCGAGTGTAACATTGCGGGGTACAGGTTGCGTCTCTATCGTACTGACATGTTGCCCAGGTGAGCTTGTTTTGTATTGAGAGGTGTCTGTGCTATGTGTTAACCCGCATTGTTCCGTGCAATGTTGTGATGTATTGTGTTGGTTTGCTTTTTGACAGCTTTGTTCCTGTGGTGTTGCTAGGTTGTTGTATTGTGTGTGTAAGTGATTTGTGGTGTATGGGCATGGTTTTTATGTTATTTTGGCATTGCAAAGGTTAATTTTTCCATATGCATGCTTGTGCTGTGTGCTGTTAGTCTGATTTCTTTTTGCTGTTATGTGTTTTATGGCTAACAAAACTGGGTCTTAACTTTTAAATGTATCTTTGTTTCAGCCGTTAGCAGTACCGCACTCCTTTAAATGGCTCTGGGAAATCTTGTTCCATGAGGCTCAATGCACTTTATCGGCCATAAGGATTAGTGAACTGCCGTTAGCTGTTAATAAGATGGACCTTTAAATGACTTACTGAATGTTAAAAAACACAACAGTAGTTTTTTTTTTGCTAATACCTGCCTTTAAATCTATCCCTTACTCTGGTGTCCAACATGGCTTTTGTGGAATTTCTCACGGGAACACAGTGAGAGTTTTCTCCAACCCCTAGTGGCTAAGTAAGTTAATCAACAACAAAAGAGAGCTAAGAACAACTTTAATGGTACTCAGTCTTATCAGTCAACCTTCACTAAGGGTACAGGTTATGTTCATATAAAAGCAAAAAGCATTATCAGTGATAATTAAAAAACAAAAGAGCTAAAGAAAGGAAAAATTAAAAACAACATTTCTGGGAATTATCTTCTTTATTAAGTTGTTAATGTTATATGTTTGTAATATTTGTGTTTAACATTCAGAAAATTATGTGACACTTTATTGTACAACAGCTTGAAAATAACCAATACTAGAACAATTTATTTAGACTCCACTAATAGAATTAGCTCCTCATATAACTCTAATCTCTAATGGCTTATATATAAGAATTGTATTAATGAGTGGTTAATTATAGGTATCTTTCCACTATTACACTGGTAAGGCTATGTAGTTCAGTGAATTATTAGCCTCTCATAAATGTATCCCTTTTGTCATGAAAATGATGGAGTCACCAAAATCCTAGCAACTCGCCAACAAACAAACACTTATATCACACATAATTCTTTGTGGTCCCAACAGCGGGAATATATTTGAAAGTAGCTAGCTAGTGACCCCTTATAAGCAAAACCCAATTGAACTAGGGTAAATAGAGAAGGCTCAAGACTGTACTACAGCCAAAACCAAAACATAGTAAGTAATTCTATTAATAAACCCAAAATGCAAAATAAAATGGATTGATGTAGAGACCCGGTACAGCTAGTGATCCTCAATCTTCCTCCACATTATAGTGAGATTCTAGGGGAACCTAGCAACTTCATTAATGCTGTTCTTCTCATCACTCATAGCCATCTTATATGCAGCTCTCTAAGCCATAACTCAGATAGAGTCGCTGATGTGTGCCCGTACTAAGCTCTAAACAGGATCCAATTACATAGCCTTATTTTCGTTCTAGTATGCTATTCTTATTTACATTTCTACATAAATCTAATCAATCTAGCAGATGCCTCTTATGAAGCCCTGTCATACGGGTGAAACACGTCAGTCTATGCATTACAATGGACATATCTAGTTATCTTAATATAATGGAAATGATTGAATGCTAGATTGATTAGTTTTATGTAGAAATACCTATAATTAACCATTCATTAATACAATTCTTCTATATAAGCCACTACAGATTAGAGCTACATGAGGAGATAATTTTATTAATGGAATCTAAATAAATTGTTCTAGTATTGGTCATTTCCATATAAGCTGTTGTACAATAAAGCAGCACATAATTTGCTGAATGTTAAACATAAATATTACAAACATATAACATTAACAGCTTAACCCCTTAAGGACCAGAGCACACACAAGCAGCCAGCAATTAAGGACCACAGAGCATTTTTTTTTTTTTTTTTTGTGATTCCGATTCAGGGCTCACCGAGAGGTGTGTAGCCGCTCGGGGAGACCTGAATTACATGACGTGCCAGGACCGTCCCTGGTCCTTAAGTGCTGGACAGCTGGGGAGGTCCTGGCATGGTATGGATGTTAAGGGAGTCTGGAGTCCCAGAAATGTTGTTTTTATTTTTTCCTTTCTTTAGCACATATGTTTTTAATTATCACCAATAAAGCTTTTTGTTTTTATATGAATATAACCTATAGCCTTAGTGAAGGTCAATAAACATAGAATATCAGGATAAGACTTAGTGCCATTAAAGTGGCTCTTTGCTCTATTTTGTTGTTTACATGCTAAAAACCACCTAATATTGATGAGAATTTTGAAGCAAAAAAGCTATTGCAAATTAGAAAAGTGTCATATCATGGGCATTCTTTAATATGGGAGATTTCAACTATCCATATGTAAACTGGAGAGATGAGACCTGTCAGAGTGCTAAGAGAAGCAGGTTTGTGAGCATGCTTAGGAATAGTTACATGCAACAAATGGTGGAAGTGCCTACAAAAACAATCATATATTGGACCTACAGACATGCTGCCCAGTGTTAAAGTAGTTGAACATTTGGGAAACAGTGACTAAAACTAGGGGTGGGACGAAAAGTATGAAAACATTTTTGCATGACTTTTCACGAAAAACGGATGATTTTTCGCCTTTTTCACTCAAGTTTTCTCTATTTCTCCAATGCAAAATTTTCCTCCTTTTCGACTATTCCAGCAAATTTTTCACCTATTCCAGCACATTATTCTCCTATTCTAACACATTTTTTGCTTAGTCTAACACATCTTTCGCCTATTCTAACACATCGTCTTCCTATTCCAACACATTTTTCTCCTATTCCAACACATTTTTCTCCTATTCCAACACATTTTTTTCCTATGTTTCCTATGGTGCAACATTTCCCAGCACAATATTACTTCTTCTGAGGGCTGTAGTGGAGAAATAAGTAGCTGGAAGTTAAAGTTGTGAGTCCTACAGCAACATATACCTTGAAAAATGTGTTAGCATGCAGCGTGCCTTTGTCCTTTCACACAACACTTACTTCCTGCTTAAGTGACACTGGCATGTTTTTATGACGCTGTTAGGTGATTAAAAAAAATAAAGTACAACATACAATGTGGCAAATGTGTACCGTAGTAGTGGTGGGGGACTGGCGTGGTGTGATTGGTGGGACCTTGACAAACTGCATCCACCCTGGGAGAAGAGGGATCATCATTATTTATTGCACATGCTACAGTAATGATTGCTGCAGTCAGTTTTTGAACTCTTTATTCCCATGCCCCTGCACTCGCTTGTGTATTTGCTAGACATAACGTAACTACTGTGTGTGTTTTCACTCAAAATTCATGGCGTGTGATGCCTTGCCTTGGCCCACAACAAATGTCATTTGCTGTCTATCAAGTCTGCCTCAGTCACAAAGCTCCCAGTCAGCTGTCTAATATATTTATTTGTTTAATTATTTATGGTTTTTCTTATTTATTTATTTATTTATTTATTTATTTATATATTTATTTTAAGTTGTCCACCATATCTTATCACAGTTAGTCCCCCCCCAAAAAAAAAAAAATATATATATATATATATATATATATATAAAACTAAAAAACAAAATCAACAACTTCTTTCCTCAGACTACCCTAGCACAGAGACAATAAAAGTAAAATCATCAAGCAATTTGGACCCCAGCTGCCTGTGTCTTGCCAGTCAGTCATACCACATTTTGGGGAATTTTGGTTCAACCTCCTTCCTCCCTTCTTCTCCTCATTGTGCCCCCAGACTCCCCTACTACAGAGACCAAATGTCCTACCTAAATGACTCCCTAAAACTAAGCTTCAATTCCCATTTATTTGCCTATGTTCTCTAACTCAAAAACATGCTGCTTTCTCCTCTCACAAGCACTGAATTGCTGCTGTGAGAGCCTGACAGCCTTTTATATGGTTGTAGAAAACTTTCATGAGGTGGAGAAAAATGTTTCTACCCATTGATTTCAATGCAATGGACTAGGTGAAAAAAGTGTGAAAAAGCAAAAAAAAAACCCCCCCAAAAAAAAACAGTGTCATTTTTCGACGGTTTCAATTTGAGGCAAAAAATTTCGCCCATTCCTAATCACAACATGTGAGATCAGTTTGGAAAAGCAAAACTGTATAGGATCAATCCAAAACTCTTAATTTTAAAAAAATGAACTTCAAATTGTTAATGGCATCAATGCAACACATAGCTGGGATTAATTATTTAAAGGAAAAATACAGAGGAAAAATTGTCAGTACTCAAATTTAAATTGCAACAATATATTCCAGTATATGCCAGTAGGTTACAAATGCGAAAGAAGTAGATCCCAACTAATATGGTTAAAGGCAAATGTAAAGAAAGAAATGACAAGGAAAAAATGCATTAACCTTCTGTGTTCCAGAGCGGTACACAACGCATTACAAAACAACACATTGCATTCCTCACTGCCACTCAAAGTGTTAAACTAAGTCTGAAGAAACAGAAAATTCTTGACATTCTAAACTAAGAATAGCAGAATCTTGAGCAAGTCTTTTTGGGTGTGAGAGGCAGAGATATTGAGAGCCTATTACTCCAGTAGGACAATCTCTGGATATTCCTACTGAATTCTATTACTCTCCAAGGACTTAATGTAGATATGTTTTTGTGAGTATTCATTTTGATTATTACTTGTCCTCCTCTTGTATTTAATGCATTCAATTTCTATGCTGTTTGGCTAATAGCATCATATACTGCAATATGCCTCAAAAGTCCAATTGGAATATGAATTCTCAAAATGAGAACAAATTTATCTATGACACTATTTGATTATCAGTTTTGGACATAATAAGGGTATAGCACAGTCATTTGTTTCTTTAAAACTATATTGCTACTAAAACACACAAAATAAACCAAAATCATATAATAGTATAGAAAATAGACATTTTGAAGATCATACATGATCATTCCGACTGTTTTATTAGGTTTGATTGCTCTATTGATAAAATATTTGTCAAATCCCTTTACTATCCATACTATTTTTTACACCTGTATGGGGAAGAATATAAGCCATAATTAATATCTACACCCTATGATATACAGCTATTCATCATCAGTATGAAAATAAGATTTTGTTACATGGATAGATAGTCTAACTCTGTCTACCCTCTGTCTTTTCCCCAGAGGCAGCAATATTTTTCGGGAGAGGCAAAGGTTGGTTGGGTGAGTATTGCTTTTGAAATGGCAGGTGGTTTGGGACACCAATTTTGGGAGGGCCTTGATGGGCCAGATGAGCTGACTGACTGTGGAGTCAACCCGTCTTGGGTCTCCTCCTGGGTCAGTGTCCTTCGGAAGGGGGAGAAATGTGATGGAACCCTCTTTCACTCTGGCTACTGGATGGGGCTGAGGTCCAGCCTCCTGCCCACAGACTATGGACTCCATACATGGGGAAGCTCCTTCCTCAGCTTCCCAGTCCCCTCTTGGGTCTAAGTCACCTCTAGTCAGACCTCTATAGCTAGGGGGGAGCACTGTCACAGGAATAGGACTGCAAAGACTCATTGTGTGGAAAAACATTTTGTTTACATTTACCCCTTGCTGGAGAAACTGTTGTAACAGGTCCCTAAATGTTACATGGAGGCCGTTTCAGGTCTGGAACAAAACACTTTTGTGTTCCATATGTACCTTTCCATTGTATGTGAACAAGCCCCATTGTGTTTCATATTTACAATCCCATTGTTTTCATTGTACTCCATGTTTCTACACTAGTGTGTCTTCCCCCACTCACTGACCCTTTGTAAAGATGTGTATTCCCATCGAAATATTGTCCTCCAGTTATGTATAAAATATCTACTGTTTTGAAATAAAAGGTCAGTTCTTGTTCTACTCCTACACTGGTCTTTCCTGGTGCTTGGGGGTAGATTGCTGTATCCAGAGTGCTTTCACCCTACACTGAGTCTTGCTTAAGTGACTGGGTTACTGGAGCTATGATCCTGATTCCTTGCTGGTGGAATTCCTGAGTGTCATCCTGGGTTAAAGAAGCACAGTTTTGGTTTAGTCAGTCTGACTACGGGTATCCGCCACACACATTTTATATCCACCAGGAGTAATTGAATCAACTTCACTTATCTATGATTCTTCTAAACAATCATCTGGCACTCAGGACAGATTGCAAAGAGTTTTAATGTAAGAGTGTATTCCTGGCTACAGATGAGAGCAATTTTTTGCCTCAAACAAAAATCAGCCAATTATGGCACTTACTGCATGGGGAATAATTTCAAAGAAAAGTACCGTTTTTTTACCTTTTCCCCTAGGTCATTGCATTGAAATCAATGGGAACACTGAATTTACACACAACATATAGTAAATTTTATTTCCCACAGACATATCATAAAAGAGGTATGAGGGTGCCTGTGTCGGTGGATAGCGGGGAAATAATCAGTTTAGCAGGCAAGTTTTTGGAGGGTTGTTGACTGAGATTGGGGAAACATTTATTAAAAAATAATAAATAAATAAATAAGACATGTATTAAAGGGGTCTGAGGAGGGTGTCTGGGTTGTGGAGTCTGGGGAATAAATCAGTTAAACAGGGAATTTTTTGGGGGATTATTGTTGACTGGGATTGGTGGGACAGTTAAGAAAAAAAAAATTAATAAAATTAAAAATCAAATAAGAAATTGGTACGTAACATGACAAAGACCCCCTAACATAAGCTGTGACTAGGGAAGACTGACACTTAATGGAATGAAGTATTTTGTAGAGCAGGGCTGTACAAGTTTAGTCCTCAAGGGTCACCAACAGTACAGGTTTTAAGGATTTACCTGATTAAGCACAGGTGAGTCAGTCAAAATGAATAGGCCACTAATTAACTTACCTATGTTTAGTCAGGGATATCCTTAAAGGTACAGTAATGGTAAGTTAATTTAATATTGTAGATATTAAAAAAAGAAAACAATTGAGGCCAGTCCCATCTCTCAAACCTTTATGGTTTGAGATATATTCAAAGCTAAAGATCTCCATTCCCTCCCCTTGCTTGGTTTGCAAGCACACTTTGTAGACTGTTCCAATTAAGTATTTGTTTTTACATCGTGCTATTTCGGCTCTGCTGAATAGCCACCGGCCAGACTGCGGACCAGGATTGACTGCTGTATACCAGAGCCTGACATCAGTGTAAGTGGAAGGAGGGAGGAACTTTAGCTGTGAATATCTCTCAAACCATAAAGGTTTGAGAGATGAGACTGCCCTCAATTACTTTCTTTTTTAATATCTACAATATTAAATTCAATTAAAAAGATCCATTTCTATCCCTTTAAATCCTGGCCTATTGGTGTTCCTAGAGGACTGAACTTGGACAGCCCTGTTGTAGAGGTTGATTTCTAGGACTTAGACTTGTTGTTAGGGGCTCAAGCCTGAGGAAACATTAATGTGTTGTAGGACTTGGACTTATGTTAGGCCCAAGCCCAGAGAATACATTGATTTGTAGTACTTAGAGTTGTGTTAGGTCCAAGCCCTGATGAAAAATTGATTTGTAGGACTTTAGCTTGCTAACATCACAAGCCCTGAGGAATCACATCACAGATTTTATCTATCAGGCTTGCTAATGTCACAAGCCCTGAGAAAACAGAGATAGGTCATTTTTATCACTCAGGCTTGTTAGCATCAGAAGCCCTGAAGAATCACAGAGATAATTTTTATCCTTCAGGCTTGTTAGTGCAAAATATCACATCAGATATATATTTTTACTCAGGCTTGTTAGCATCGCAATCCCTGAGGAATCAGAGATAATTTTTATCAATTCTGCTTGTTAGTGTCACAAGCCCTGAACGATCAGAGATCATTTTTATCAATTTGGCTTATTATTATCACAAGCACGGAGGAATCATTGATTTGTAGAACTTAGGATTGTTAGAAGCAAGCCCCCTTAAAAAAATAAATATGCCCCACTGACCTAGTGCCAGCACGTCATGCCACCCAGTGGCAAATGCCCCAGTGTCACTGCAGCATTTGCAACTGCTGTTCTTGCTGCTGATGCTCAGTTGTTTAAGCAGCAGAATGATTTGGCGGCTCCAAGGGAATGGGATCAACAACAGTGATATGGGTGATGCTGCTCATGGTTCCACTTGCCACTACTAGCTCCAGTGATGTGCCTGAGGCAGTAGCAGCACCACAACAAGCCCCCACCACTTCAGGTATATGTGGAGAAAATAAATTGGCCAATAATGCTACTTCACCTGCCACTCCTCCAAAATCATGCGGGTGTTGTTGGAATATAAATTTTTCCTTTGAAAGCAGGAAGGAACTGTGCCTCTCATAAGCAACTGCAGTGTCCACAGTGTATGCAGTAAATAAAGGAAGCACTGAGAACAATGGACACATCTGCACTTGCATCAATCACCTGGCACAAATGTAACATAACACCATAAACTTAGGGTCCCCAATGGGGGACCAGAAACCAAATACTGATGCTGTCACTATACCCCTAGCACCCCCCCCCCCCCCCAGCTACTTGTATTTCATTTCCTGGAAAGTTAAATTTTTATAGTGCAAATGCAAATAAAATGTAAGTAAATGGGAGAAAAGTTTGTAGTCATTTTGGCAATGGATGAAAACTGGGCCTTTTGTCCACCCCTACTCCTGGACAGAAAAAACTGAGACAGGATACACTGTGGAGTTTGATCCCAGCCCAGGTGTCCTCCCCAATGTAATGGACCTGTTTAAACACTGTTTTTATATATATTTTGGATATGAGGGTCTGTAGTTCACCTCCCCTGCTGATGATTTACACCTGTCATAGTATCATTAATAAATTCCACTTGTTCATATTGTATCACCAGCAGAGAGTCTTTCCATCTAAAATCAGGAAGGAAATCAGGAAGAACAAGTTCTGTCAGGTGTACTGTAGTACTATCTCTTTCTCTAGTACTCTGGCCTTTCCCCACCAGCAAAAGAAAGTTCATATCACGTTGTTTTCTTTTTCTAGGAGTTTGGTACTCATTGCCTCTGTGGGTAGAGCTATGGGGAAAATGGAAGCAGTTACCTAAATGTTTTACCTATTTGGTAACCAGACACTCTTACCCAACAGCAGGAACTGGAAAAAAGACCAATCCTGACTCAAAAGCTGAAAGAATATGGTTTCTTGGTGCTGCTTCAGAGCATGCCAGCTTCTTTAACCATCCATGTGAGCACTCTTGGGAATGATATATTTGACCTGTCCCTTTCCTGGAAAGTGAAATGTTCTGGTCAGATGGCCAGTGACCTTTGCTTGTCTTTAGTTCATGTCTTTAATTCCCCTGTAATCAACCTCTTTCTCCAGGTTTATCCCATTTCTCCTTGTTTGTTGTTGATCCAAGATAGGCAGGGTCACCTGGTTCTCATCTTCCATCAAGGTTTTCAGTAGCTAAACTGCCTGAGACAACTGCTTGGGAGAATGGTGATTCACCACACTTTCCATGAGTTCCTTTTTACTTTGTTCTTCAGTTTGGATCTAATGGGTGCAGAGATCTTGCAATCGCTGTGCCACAGCCAGAGGGGTGGTCTTTGGCCATACAGCTTGCAAGCCCAGACTGCTGGTGATAGTAGGCCTCCTCAGTAAGCCCCAAACAGTTAAGGTGGCTGACTTGATTTGCTGATAGTCTACTGCTTACTCCATAGAGATAGCTTGGTATGCAGCCTGAGTTTCCCCAATAAGCAGAAGGGCCAGGGTGTAAACCAACAATCCCTGGCCCAGTGTGCAGTGATCACCCACTGAAATGTCAAGGTGAAAGCCTGTGGATCATCAGCAGTTTTAATTTTAAAGGGGAACATTCACCTCTAAAAAACTTTTGACCATAGGTTTAATTATTATACTGGTATTATAGAAATGTGTTTTTTTTGTGGGTGTGTGTATTTATGTATTTTTAAGATATTTATTCTTTAAGCTGTGCACTTCCGCAGTATGTGGCACTCCGAATCTTCGTCACAGCTCTTCAACCTCAGTAGAATGATAAACAGAGCTTGCTGTAATGATACAAGTGATTCATATCACACCGAAGGGAAGCATGAACGTGCTCCCTGGAACATCTGGGAGGGAGGAGAATTAAGTAGCACTGGCAAGTTAGGAAGATCTGTGCCTAAGATTCAGAGTGCCCCAAAATGCGGAGGTGCACAGCCTAAAGAATAAATATCTTAAAAAGTATGTAAATGCACAAAAAAACCCCACGTTTCCTAATACAAGTATAATTAAACATATGGTAAAAAGTTTTATAGAGGTGAATGTTCCCCTTTAAGCAAGCAAACTAACAGGCTACTTGAAAGTTCTGCTCTGCCAGATGAAGGGGCCAAGGCCAACATATGTGTACATTTCTCCTCATGACTGACTGAAGAATGGAAACTTTCCATGTGGAGGAAACTCATTCTTTACAAAGCTTCTATAGATAGATAGATAGATAGATAGATAGATAGATAGATAGATAGATAGATAGATAGATAGATAGATAGATAGATATGAAAAATCATTGATAATAGACTTACGATTGCTGATGCGAAATATCATCATAGGGATCACCAATTCATATATTTCAGTTCCTTTTAGCTACAAAATCCATGCTTAAATGTCTGAAAAACAGTAAATAAAAATCAATATTTAATTTTGTGCCGGAAGTCATATTGCTCCAGTCAATTTCAGGATAGTTGAAATCTCCCATTATAATTACCTTTACTGACCTAGAAGCCTTTTCCATTTGCATTAAAAGTTGGGCTTCCTCCAACTCCCCAATATTTGGTGGCTTGTAGCAAATTCCCACTAACAACTTTTTATTATGAGTACCCCAGTGTGTATTTCAACCCACAAGGCCTCTACCTTTTCATAGGATCCTTAATTTATATCTTCCCTTAAACTAGGTTTTAAGGTATGTTTTACATATAGGCATACCCCTCCTCCTCTTTTATTAACCCTATCCCTCCCTAAAAGTGAATAAGCCTCTAGATTGAGCAGGCATGGTGATACTTAATAAACTAGCAAATACATATATATTTAAACATTTTCCTACTACTCTTTTTATCTCCCATATACCAAAACTCCGCAAGGACTCTGTTAACTTGCCAGGCAGACCAACAATCAAACATTACCAGCATATAGTAGGGACTCGCAAGATAGCCTTAATAAATTAGGGTCTATTGTATGGTAAGTGGGTTATATGTGGGTCACATTAGATGTGTCTTCACTCTATACCTGCATAGATCATCTACTGGGCCTGTAGGCTGTAAGACAGTTTTGGAAAGTGATAAAAATCTACTAGCTGAACAGGTGGAATTTATTTTGGAGTTTGTTAGTTTTATCCTGAACTAAAGTTTTTTTGAATACCAGGGGGATTGTTTTTTCCTCCATACTAGAGGAACAGACATGGGTACCATATTTGCCCCCTCATATGCCAACCTCTCCATGGGCCTATGAGAAGATCTTTTTGTGTGGCCCAGGGAGAGATGAAGGCATCTGGTCTACAATGCATGTTATATCGACAATGTGCTAATAATCTGGAGAGGACCATTGGAGAAGTTGCATCTTCTAATAAAACAGTTCAATAATAACACCATGGACCTTTCTTTCACTTTTGACTTTCGTGCACATAACATCAATTTTTTGGATCTCAACCCCTGTGGCTAAAATGGTCAACCGATAGGTAGTTTACTATACAGAAAGGATGTCTGACAGTTGACAGAAAGGATGGCTGACAGCTGACAGTTGCCATTATCGAAAATGAATTACCAACAAAACATTTGGCCAGTTCCATAGACTCTGGAGGAAATGTAGTGACAATTATGACTTCCATCAAAAGAGTGAAAAGCTGAAACAGCAATTCTTGGAATGTGGACACAAACCAAGTATAGCAGAATCTGCTTATCAAAGGGCAAGTACGCTCAACAGAAGTACCATCTACAAGTGAAAACCAGCTTGTAAAAGGATACCACCATCAATTATTACACAATACAATGTGGCATCAGACATTCTGAAGAAAACTGTGGAGAAAAACTGGAACATCTTGAAACAAGACCTCTTGCTAATTAATGATAATACCAATAAGACTAGAATAACATATAGGAAAGCCAAAAGTATTCAAGGTCATGAATACAGGTCTTTGCTCAAGAATGCATTTCTTTCAAAATGAGGTCTGGACGTGAACTGGTATAGATAGGCAGTGTGATATCTCCAGACCTCGTTTTTGGAGCGAGGCTGGAACAGAATCCAGGAAGCATAAAAATCGAATGAAGGCAAACATGTCTAAAAAGGTGTCAATGTATATGAATGTGTATAATGTTCTATCCCCTGATGAAGTGAGTACATTCTCGTGAACCGCATAGGGAAGTTTATATAAAAGTTTTATTGAAATATTTTATCAGAAAAATAAAAGCTTTTAACATTACAAGAACATCCGATTTATTGAGGAAATACTGTCTATGCTATATATCTATATCTATCTGGTGAGTCCAAATTTATAGGGGCCTTTGCTGGGATCTGTGACGCTTACGGTTTACCATTAGAGGAGGTGCCCTTTATATTTTCTATCAAGGTTCCAATAAGGTGTAACTGGAGGAACTATTTTGACATACCACAAGAGGCAGAGAGTATTCCCTTGTAAAAAGACACAGCCACCTATTTCTGAAGGCAGCCTAATTACAGAGTTTCCTTTTGTGCAATTCCACAAGAATCCATATAGTAAGTGCAATTGTATCAAACAATGTACCCCTGTGATCAATAGCAGCTCTCAGATCTCTTCTGCTCTTTTCATTTTTTTTTTATTTACCTAATTTATTTATAATTGCTTATAAAATTAAGATCATTTTCTGTGTCAGACAATGTTGGATAAAG
Source organism: Rhinophrynus dorsalis (assembly GCA_037306005.1). NCBI lineage: Eukaryota > Metazoa > Chordata > Amphibia > Anura > Rhinophrynidae > Rhinophrynus > Rhinophrynus dorsalis. The sequence goes on from CM074718.1 coordinate 105,116,662, forward strand.
ATTTGTCAGGGGAAGGTAAGGAGTGATGACATGACTATGAGCAGTGCTAGAAAAACTTAGGGTGACATTCATTGTGGAAATGATATGGAAATCCAGCTCTGTGAATAGTAGCATTATTATTAGCATTGTGAATGTTAACACCATGAAAATCATTTAGTTGTCAAAAGGGGACTTAAGATGTGGAAGGGTGGAGAGATGACGTAGCACGCATGCGTTAGGGGGAGGTGCGGTGACCTGTTGAGGATTGAGGAGATGGCGCCGTAAGATTTGGCGTGCTCTGTGCGCCTCTCCCTTCGACCTTTTTCCCTACCTGAGGCATGTCTGGGGGTCCGGAATTGGTGGACGATTGAGTACCCCAGCCGTAGTCGGATGCGGTGAGGTGGCTTGCCTGCCGGTGATGAGGGGAGGTGGCGGACGCAGGAGACACCGCGCTTTGGGAGCCCGGGCCCTGTTTGGAACTTTGGAGTTGGAGGGTGGGCGAGTGCCCCGGCTGTCCCTGGGTGCGGCGATGCGGTCTGCCTGCTGGTGATGAGGGGAGGTGGCGGACGCAGGAGACACCGTGTTCTGGGAGCTTGCTGGATAGTTGCCGCAAGACAGATGGAGCCTCATCGAATGGTGGTGGATCCTTTTTTCTCAGGTATGGCTTCAGTCTCTCTGGCTTATTGGTGACGAAAGAGAGGAAAAAGAGCTTGAAGTAGAGAAAAGTGGAAACTTTTGAAAGAGAGAAAATCTGCAGAGAAGGAAGAAGGGGAAGGAGTGAGAGGAGAGAAGGAGAAAAGAGAAAAAGAGAATTAAAGGGGAAGTGAAAGAAACCTGTAAAAGGACAGAATGGAACGAAATAACAACTGGGAGGTTCCCCTGTGAGTACAGACTCTCCTCTCTCCCCATGTATACATTTTGCTGCCATATATCTGGGTGAATATTTATTGTATTGTTGGATATGTCTAATTGATATATGCAAATATAGATGAGTTCTGACGCCAATTATCTATAGAGAGGAGATAGTCCCCTTAAGTGACTGTTTTTCTTTGCTGAATCTATATACTGACCTAGAGGTGGGGCATATGGTCCTAAACTAAAGAGCGCAAAGAGTCTTGTTTATTTATTCAATCAAGATGAGTCCTAAAGATAAAATGAAAAAGGCGGAGAGATCTGGGAAAGTGAATAAATCCAAATCACAGCCTATTAGTCCATTTTGCTCCCCCAGGGTTCAGCCAGAGAAGGCAACTATAGCTATTGATTCTACATATCTGGAACAAACGCTTGAGGGGTCTGATATAGAGGCCTCAGTTGGCCTATCCATTTCGGGCCTGAATAAAGCCTTAGAAGCCTTACATGTTAAAATTAAGCTGGATCTGGAAAAGAATATAAGTGAATTAAGATATGAAATTGCACAGTTTCGCCAAACTCTGACAGAAGAGATGGCACAGTTAGCGAAGGAAAATGTGGAGCTAAAAAAGCAAAATGAGCTTTTTAAGGAGAGTATACAAAGAATGGAAGGGAAGCTAGCAGAAATTGAAGATGCATCTAGAAGGCAGAACCTCAAGATTTGGGGTATACCTGAAGACATTACGGACTTAGATGGCTATTTAATGGAATGTCTGACCACCTTTGTTGACTCTAAAACCATAGGGGAAATTCCAATTGAACGAGCCCACAGACTTCCCAAGCCATCTAATATTACAACAGGGTCAAGAGATTATTGTTCGCTTCAACAATTATAAGCTCAAAGAGCGGTTCTTGGAAGAATGGAGGAAAAAATCTGGGACTGGGAAATTTGCTTCGCTGGTGATGTTTCCTGATCTTTCTGTCATTACTAGGAATATGAGGAGGACATATAGAGAAATCACAATGTGTTTAAGATCAAAAGGTGTCCCTTATAGATGGGGCTTTCCCACAAAGTTGATTGTGCGATACAGAGACTCCTCATATATGTTTATGGATCCGCAAATGGCTAGACAGAAGATGATGGAGTGGAGCTTATTGTAGGGTTGAAGGAGGAGGGGAGGGGGGTAAGCTGAGACTGTATGGGGTTCTAAGGGAGGTTTTTTTTTTTTTTTTTTTTGTTTTTTTGAATTTTATGATTAATTAGATAGTTTGGGTTTTTGGTTTAGTGGATATGTCATGGGGCTTCCTGGGGACTCTTTGAAGTCTTAAAATTAGGTTAGTATTCATAGTTTTATATACTGGTAAGGGTTACTATGGGATTAACGGTGACACAAAGGCACTGGGGGTAATTTAGATTTTGGTGGAGGTTCATACCTATAGTCTAGCACTAGATATAGTCTAAGTTAAGGCATTCTGAGATATTACACAATTGGAGATTGCATGAGGGTTGGACCCAGCAGGCCCAATGACACTTCAAAATTATTAAGTGGAGGGGGAATAAGATGACTGTTTACAATGTTGTATGGGAAGAAAGCCCGGAGAGTCATTTATCTGTAATGAAGGTGGTAAATATGTATAATTGTTTGATATTTAGGACTTAATAGTTGGTTAGGGTTACGCATAGGGATTGGTTATAGTGGATGTATTCTTGGAGCTTTCTGGGGACCCCTCGGAGTTTGAAAGTAAAAGTAATATGTATATTCTTAAATAACGGTAGGAGCTATCATGGGGTTAAAGGTGGTATATGGGCATTAAGGATACTGCTGGTTATGGTTGCACTCTAAATTTAGAGTTTTATATCAGATCTAGTTTAAATTAAGGTGTATTGAGTTATTATAAAACTGATGATTTTTTGAGGCTTAACCCCAGCAGGTTCCATGAAGCTTCTACATTGTTAATGAAGGTTGATGGGACTGTTTATAATTCTGTGAAGGAAGAATGCTTGAGAGTTATTTTTATGATTAGTTATTATGGAAAATGGTATGTAGGTTTAAGTTTTTTTTTTGTTTTTTTTTTCTCTTAATTTTATGATCAATGAGATAATTTGGGCTTTGGTTCAGTTGATATGTCATGGGGTTGCCTGGGGACTTCTTGAAGCCTTAAAATTAGGGTAGTATTTACAGTTTTATATATAGATAGGGGTTATTATGGGATTATTGGTGATATAAAGGTACTGGGGGTAATTCAGATTTTGGTGGAGGTTTATATCTACATTCTAGTATTAGATATAGTCTAAGATAAGGCACTTTGAGATACTACACAGTTGGCGATCGCATGAGGGATGGACCCAGCAAGCCCCATGACATTTCAAAATTACTAAGTGGAGGGGGAATAGGACGATTGATTATAATATTGTATGGGAAGAAAGCCCGAAGAGCCATTTATCTGTAAAGACGGTGGTAAATATGTATTATTGTTTGACACTCAGGACTTAATAGTTGGTTAGGATTATGCACAGGGACTGGTTGCAGTGGATGTATTCTTGGAGCTTTCTGGGGACCCCTCGGAGCTTGAAAGTAATAGTAAAATGTATATTTTTTAAATAATGGTAGGACCCATCAAGGGTTTAAAGGCGGTATAGGGCACTAAGGATACTGTTGGTTACGGTTTAGCCCTAAATTTAGTGCTTTGTATCAGATTTAGTTTAAATTAAGGTGCACGGAGTTATTATAAAATTGATGATTTTCTGAGGCTTAACCCCAATAGGCTCCATGAAGCTCCCATATTGTTAATGAAGGATGATGGGATTCTTTATAATTTTGTGAAGGAAGTATGTTTGACAGTTATTCTTATGATCAGACATTATGGAAAAGGCATGTAGGTTCAAGCTGAAGGTTTTTTTTTTTTTTTTTCCTTTCTCCCCCTTTTCTGCGCTGTCTAGGTAAAATACAAAGAAATATTGCATGGGTTACTATATCTTCCGGTAATCCCTGGTGGTTGAAGGGATAGTAGTTCCTTCTTGATGGAGAACGGAGCAGTTCACCATCTTATTATTCAGGAAGGGTTAGGGTTAGAGAATGAATGGAGATTGGTACGATTGTGTTTTGGTATGAGTGGTGAAGATGAAGGTGGTATGAGATGGCTTTTCAGTTGCCGGGAGATTCTTATCTTCGATGAGTGGGGGCGAGGTAGACGAAGGTGCATTTAATGGTTTTGACCTTTGTTACTATAAATTCGCGGGGGCTCAACTCCCCATTTAAACGGGCATGTTTGTACGACCTCCTGATTCGAAATAATGTAGATGTTGCTTTAATTCAAGAGACACACTGGAGAGCCTCGGATGGGGATCTTTGGAAATATCGTAAATATCCACATATTTATATGTCATCAATGCTGGGGAAAAAGAAGAGGGGGGTGGCAATAGTAATTTCCCAGAGAATTAAGTTTGAGTATATTCATCAAGAGGTAGACAATTTAGGTAGATATATAATTTTGGTATGTAAACTGAATGATACTTGCTTTACTATAGCGAGCCTATATGCTCCCTCAGGAGACTCTGTTTCCTTTGTCGACTCGGTTATGGCAAAATCTGACCAACTAGCGAAGGGCAGAGTGGTTATGGGAGGTGATTTGAATTGTATAATGAACAATTATCTGGATAAGAAATGCTCGACAAGTTATTCTAAAGGGAATGGCAGACTTAGGAAACAGGCAAAGGCAATGTCATCAGTGTTGTTCAAAAATAACTATTATGATGTCTGGCGCGTACAACACCCGCAGGAGAAAGATTTTACTTTCTTCTCGAATCCTCATGCCTCATATTCCAGGACTGATTTTTTTCTTATGAGACCAATTGATTTAGAATTGTGCCAAGATTCACGAATTGGTAGTATCAGCTGGTCGGATCACGCTCCGGTCTTTTTGAGTATGAGAGACAACCCTATGTACAAAGTAAGTACTAGTTGGAAATTAAACAATAGCTTATTGAGTTCAGTAGCAAGTAGAACAGACCTAATAAGGGAAGCGGAGAGGTTCCTGGCTGAAAATAATAACAATGAAGTATCTAATTCTACATTGTGGTGTGCCTTGAAAAGTTATCTCAGGGGGTATCTAATCAAGCAGGGACTTTATAATAAGAGGAAGCAGGGCAGGCCTCTGGCGGATTTATATATTGCACTTGCAGCTTTGGAGAGGAGGGACAGGGATGCTCCTCTGGCGGAATTCAGTAGGGAGAGGGTGCTACTTCAGGAGGAAATTAAAGTAAAAGTTAGAGAGAAGCTAAATGCGAATTTAACTCGTTTAAAGCATCACTGGTATTATTCTAATAATAGGCCAGGTAAAGAACTGACATTGAAACTTAAGTTTCATAACCAAAGGCATCGGATTAACCAGATAATATATGAGGGTAGGTCTTGCGTTTCTCTTCGCCAGATTAGTGAGGCGTTTAGATCATATTATGAAGGTTTATATAATTTGCCAGAGCTAAATAAGACAAACCTGGAAATGAGAGAATTTCTCGCAAGATTGAATTTGCCTGTCCTACATGATAGGAAACTGAATATTCTAAATAACCCATTCTCTAGCGAGGAGATAGCTAGTGTGATACGGGGCCTGAAGGATGGTAAAGCACCGGGCCCAGACGGTTTCACTGCAAAATTTTACAAAGTAATAGAGGCCCAGGTCGGGCCGTTGTTGGAACGGGTCTATAATGCCATGGGGGGGGATCAGGGATTTCCTGAAGAAATGCTGGAGGCAACAATTTTCCCAATTTTAAAACCAGGAAAAGATCCAACTCTCGTTACTAATTATAGGCTCATTTTTTTGATAAATTATGACATCAAGATTTACTCTAAAATTTTAGCTCTGAGGCTTAATTCTGTGATCCCGGATTTGATTCATCCCGACCAAGTGGGCTTTGTCACTGGGAGGGCCGGGGAAGATAATACTCGAAGGATTTTCGACATCCTGGACCATATTCAGTTGGGGAAGATTACATCAATATGTATGGCCCTGGATGCCGAGAAGGCCTTTGATAGGGTAAATTGGAGATTTTTGTCGGAAACGCTTAGGGCCTTTGGATTAAGGGGAAGAATCTTTGAATATATAATGGCGTTATATACGGTTCCAAGGGCTAGGGTGACGGGTCCGTTTTTGGGATCAATGGAATTTAGAATTCGGAATGGGACCAGACAGGGTTGCCCACTGGCTCCTTTGCTGTATGCCCTGTCAATAGAGTCCTTGGCTTCCTTGGTTAGAGCCTCTCCAGACATATGTGGAATAAAGATTGGTTTACAAGACCATCGGATATCCTTATATGCTGATGATGTTATGCTGACCTTGGCCTCTCCTGAGACCTCTCTCCCAGGTGTCCTGGAAATATTGGAACTATATGGCGGATACTCTAATTATAAGTTAAATCTTTCAAAAACACAAACTATTTCCAGCTTTATTCCGGAATCATCTTTTGCTAGTCTGAGAGGACAGGTCCTGTTGGATTGGGATAGTAAGTTTATTTCTTATTTGGGGATACAGATTAGTTTGGATATGGCACAAACATTAGAGATGAGCTATTCCATGCTTCTCAGTACACTATGGGATTTAAGGTCAAGATGGAGGGGCTTAGAGGTTTCTTGGATGGGTCGAATAAACATAGTTAAATCTTATTGGGTTCCGAAGACAGTCTACCTTTTTAGGGCTATCCCGGTGCCAGTCCCTGTTTGTATTTTAAGAGATCTAGAAAGTCTGATAGCTGGTTACATCTGGGATATTATAAAGCCTAGAATTCCTAAAGACTCGTTGAAAAGAAAGTTGAACCTGGATGGTGTAGGTTACCCGGATCTCTTTAAGCTACATGAGGCGTGTATGTTGTCTCATTTTTTGATGTGGGAAGCTAAAAGAGGAACAGGATTGGGCTGGAGTAATATAGAATTGGATAAATGTAAGGGGTATGATCCCTTTTTGTTTTTTTGGCTGGAACCTGTTCGCTTTAGGAAATTGAGTCTAGATAATAGTATAGTGGTTGGATTAATGACTTGGATTTATAAATTTCGGAGGAAATACTGTTCTACAGATAATCAGAGTTACTTGAACTTATCAAGCCCAATTAGGGTTTTGTCTCTCTACTTGGAGGATTTGGAGCTTGATCGTTGGCTGGATGCAGGTATTAGGAGGATTGTGGATCTCTTTCATCAAGGTTCTCCGCTCTCATTTCCGGAGTTGCAGCGGAGGTTTGGGGTGGTTTCTAATGATTTTTTTAAATATATTAGAATTAAAACGTTTTTGGCAGGAAAGAATATTTCGACTCTAGACACTGGAGAAATGTTAACCAGTGTACTTAAGGGCAGACATATTATCTCCAGAGTAAGAAACGTGTTGTTAAATTTGGTTCCACCCCGGAAGCCACGAGCTTTCCGGAAATGGGAGGCGGAGTTAGACATTTTTGTTCCCTTACAGGACTGGTATGCAGCATGGAGGATCACAAGACGTTCAGTTCATTGCATTAGTTTGATAGAACAATATTATAAATTGATCCATAGATGGTATAGGGTACCTCACCTTCTATGCAGATTTAAGGCAGGACTTCCGAATTTATGCTGGAGATGCTCAATAGAGGCAGGTACTCAATTGCATATTTGGTGGGACTGCTCTAAGCTTGATGGTCTTAAGATGACACTGATGGAGTTGCTAAATAATATGTTCCAAATTCGGACTGTTTTGAGTCCCAGATCTTTTTTGTTCCATTTGGAGCTTCCTGTCACAAAAGTTAGTGATAAATTTCTATGTGTTTATATTTTATTGGCTGTTAAAATGGTAATCGCAAGATATTGGAGGAGACAGGAGGCTCCGACATGGAACGAAATTGAGGCTCAAGTTGATTTCCAGTGCGAGTCGGAAAGGTACTTTTATAGTAGAAATCATTTAGCCATTGATTTATATGGCTTCGAAGAAAGGCCCGCACTGTACACTGATAGGGGTATGAAGGTTTGATTTGAGACCCCCGCGGATCAAAAATTTAGTTGATTATGGTTTAGTAATTGCCCCCTGGTATTAAGGCTTATTCTTTTTTTTTTAGAATGGTGAAGATAGAATCTCCCAGATGGGTTGGCGATGATTGGTGGTTTGATGAATGGGGGTTTATGTGAAATTTATGTGATTGTATTGTAATGAGTTTGTATTTTCTGAACTATGTGTATTTTATTGATTGATTGTGTATTATGCAATTTATAATAAAAAAAAAAAAAAAAAAAAAAAGGGACTTAAAAGGCAAATAATGCAATTTTTACAGGGTCAGCTATTTTATCTCCCCCTCCTCAAACTTCCTGTGTAACAATTAGGAACTTGCATCTTATTTTACCTGTAGGAGGAGAAATGCCATGAAATTTCAGGGCCAGGTATTAGTGCTAAGGTGATGCATTAGTTCTTTGGTTGCTTCAGAGCTGAAAATATTATTCCACAAAAAAAAATTTGCGTAGCCCTCTAATGTAACCCTCACAAGCACACAATTTACTAATACAAATTCTGCATCCCAACCGTTTAGTCATACCTTCCGTAGGCAAGAGGGACATGCCAACTGCTTGTGATTATATTAAATATTGCTTCTGTGTCATGCACTCTTTCATATGCAATGTATTCCATCCAATGTGGAAACGCTAAGGTTAAATTGAGTAACCTATCAATCCTCTTATGAAGATTATTTTGATAAACACTCATTAAGTAATCAGGACAATCTCATAGCTCATTAGCATTAATAATTGGTACAAGGTGCATAATAGTCAGTTGGATAGCAGAGAACACATACGCCTTTAATTCAGAGATACTTATGAAACATTCTTTCAGCAGAAATGCACAGGCATCAGTGCAACCCTGCAACTTTTAAGTGTCCCTGATTTAAAGGGATATGTGGTCACCTTAGTACAGGGTATCCATTTATATTTGTGTAGAATCATTGCACTTTAATATGTGGTACTTTGGTACTTTTTTGTTTCTTATACAAACTTGCACAAAATTATTGTGCCATACATTCTGTATAGCAAATTGTGAGTTATGTAAACATCAGAAAATATTTGAAAAGCTATTTCAAAAACAAAAGTTCCTTAATAGAAATGTTTGTGAAAAGTTTTGCATTTCTTAATGCATGCTTCCTATAGCTACTGGGTAGTATAATGGTGTGTTCAATGAAATAAACATTTTGAGATACTGAATATCTTATGACCCAAAGCTCTTGCAACTCAAAAGTACCTGAAAATGAGGAAGCTCATGGAATTATGGAATTGCTCCATAATGCTGTTTCAAATTAAGGACAGCACGGTAGCACTGCTCTCTGGTTGTCCACTAAATACCAAAAATAGAAGGTAAAGTGGAGTCGGGCAGAACATATGTGAATCTATGACTACCAGTGGGCAGTGGAACCAGGCCACGGGGGGTGGCGTCATACAGTGTATATGTGGAACTGTACTACCCATTGGTAGTGGAATCAAATTTGAGATCAGTGTATCTGGTGATCTGTGACTACCAGCAGACAATGGAACAATGCTGGGAGTTCAGACAGTATATGTTGTTATCTGTGACTATTAGCAGGCAGGCGAACAAGACTAGTGAGTCAGGCAGTGTATGTGAATATATGTTATTACCACTGGTCAGTAGGACCAGGCTGGTTGTTAAGACATTGTGGGCTTCATTCATTGTCCCCAGTTAGGACAATGTGTTGCATACCCCTTCTGACTCTCACGGGGTCAAACTATGCATAAATGCATGACTTATTTTAAGGAAACGTTTATTAATGGTATTTTTATTTTACAGCCACAAGGAGACAGAGGAAGAAAGAAGATGATGAAGGAAGTGTGAAGAAAAGAGGAACAAATAGGAAGACAGGAGACAGACAGGTATCTATGACCACTAGTGGACAGACAAGTTTAACACAGAAAAGCTAACCATAGGTGCTGAAAGTATGTCAGGCACCAAAAGTTAGCTTTTTTCCTTTGAAGTTCCCAATATTACCACTATTTAGTGGGCATTTTGGGAACTTAATGCACAAAATGGACCTTTGGCCACAAGACCTTTTCTTTGGCCCAATGTCTGTTGTGCATTTAGCTGGTATGACAATTGAATACCTCGTTAGCAGTTTTTGGTAACGGGTCGGTATCCAATTTTGCTATACCAGCTGTTTTGGGAACTTAATGTGCATGAAGGACCTTTGGCCACAAGACCTTTTCTGTGGCTCAGTGTCCGTTGTGCATATAGCTGGTATGGCAATTGAATAACTTGTTAGCGGTTTTTGCTAACAGGCCAGTATTCAGTTTTACCCTACCTGCTGTTTCAAGCCTTGTATGTGGGATCTGTGACAACAAGTGGATAATGGAACCATGCTGGGGGTTCAAATAGTATTGAGGGTATCTTTGACTAAAAGTAGACAGGGGAGCCAAGCTAGTGGATCAGACATTGTATGTGGGCATATGTAATTGCCAGTTATCAGTTGAACCAGAGAAAAGGTTACTACATGTACATATTTTAAAAGTGTAGATAAGAATACTTATCTAAATTTCAACAGTTGCCATAATAAGAAATGGCTACGCAATATTCCTTATAGTCAATTGTACATTTTTATATGACCCTTTTTTAAGAGATATTACTCCTGATCCTCCAAGATTGGTATGTAGAAGAGCATATACTTTAAGGAACAGCTTGGCACCCAGTCATTTCAATGAAAATAAAAAATTAAGTGTAAGACAGGGTAGTCTGGATATGAATTTAACAATAGGACTATCTATTAACAGATCTTACGAGTGCTCCAAACCTTGGTGTCAAATTTGTCCTTATATTGCACACAAAACGGATACCTTTACTTCTTTTATTACATCTGAGTCATTTAAGATAAAGGAATTTATGAATTGTGGCACAGATTATGTTATATATTTCTTGACATGTATTTGTGGCCTACAATATGTGGGCTGAATCACGCAGAATGCGCGCACGCATTTTGGACAACACAAGCAAAATATCCTGAGGGTATCACATAATTTTTTAATACAGATCACCCCCATTGATCATATTAATATATCGAATAGATATGATAGAACTCATCACCTAATAAATAGAGAATCCTATGGGATTTACAAATTGAATACTTTAATACCATCAGGGTTAAATGAGTGTATAGAAAAACATCTTGGTATGAATTCCATTGGTGTTTTTTTTTTGTTCATTTTAAATAGGGTTTATACTTTTAATTCATTCACAATATTACATGAATATAGATATGAACATATACAGTGTTTTGTGTATGTAGGTAGATTGTATATGTGTATATACATATATGTGTATGAATAAGTTTACATTTTTAAGACTAGCGACATAGATACATATTAGATATTAGGAATTTAAATAGGTGGTTTTGTTACAATGTTCAAACACATTTTAAGCACTAAATAGATATTTAAAAAATATGGAATTTAGGATAAAAATGTAATATATATTTATAATTACATGAATATGACTATCCTAAAGTTAAATATACATTTTATGGAGAGATTGGGTTATGGTAAAGGTTTAGCCACAATCACAAGTAATATCTTTTTTTATATAGAGATCTGTGTAATGGTAGAATTTTGATTATGACTGAATATGATGGAGTTATATATGTACTCAATGGGGATAGATTTGGTCCTTTAATATTTGGGTTATTGACATGTGTATATTGGTATATATACCTATATACTAATATGTGTTTATGTGTGCATGTATGTATGCACATGTACACATATAGATGAGTGATTCTTTTTGTTTGCTCTTTTTGGGGAGTTTTTATGACTGGCTGCTCTATGCTGTTGTGCGCATGTTTTGTGCGGTATGTTGTATGATATATATAGTCTGGTATATGATTAAGTGTAAATATGTGAGATTGTGGGCACGCTTATCATCCTCCCACATAAAATTATGATACAGATGTGTATACAATGGATAGATATTTCTCTGACTTTGTATTTTTTTAATTTTTTTGATCTATTATATTTTAATATATGAAATGTTTTTTACGAGTGAAGATGCAGAATATCCAATTGCACATGCTCTCTTTGAGAATGAAGCTGGATCTGGACAGACAGTAATGAAATAGAGAGCTCTGTGCTCGTACTGATCTTTCCAGGACACATGTGAGTGTGGTTGCTGATGGTTGATAACTCTATAGGGAGCATGTGCATTGGGTCTCTGAGGTTAGAAGACTATGGGCCTAAGTGACCTGTAGAGTCTCGCTTCTGAGACTTTTGATTGGAGAGTTCAGGGATTAATTTAGCTGTTCTATACGGGGGTTTGTTTGGTGTCTCATTTGAAATTATATTTGATAAGACAACTTGATAAAGCAAACCCGTATTCTTTTTAATTGTCACATATATTTTTCTACATTTTATTTTTTCAACATTAATGTTTTTTACTTTTGAATATATTAACATTTTTTGAATACCAGACATGTAGGATTTTTTGGAATAGACGTGAGTGGAGCAGCTGACTGTGTGGAAGCGAGTGGGGAGGGGAGATAGGTCTCCACCTGTCTGATTGTCAGTTTTGGAGATACCCCCCTGGCTGACCACAAATAAATGTGAGTACATTGATTTACCTTCTATATATATTCAAGTATTTGCTGCAATATTTCACTATTGGGTGCTCTCTTGTGTGTTTTTCTCTAGGAGATTTCAGATGTTTGCACATCTAGCACAGAAGAGTTGTTACAGACAGTCCAAATGATAGGATTGGTAGCCAATTATCATAATAATTGATAGAGATGCAGACAGGATGATTAACACAGAGTGCCAAGAGGTGGGAGATACCTATTTAGGTGAAAGGAGACAGTTGGTTAGGATGGAAGAAAGCCAGAGGAAGTAGAGACAGTTTGAAGGTGTGAATTTAGTCAGCTGGCAGATCTTACTCCATTAAGCACTTCTACAGCAGCATTTTAGCTGTTTGTACTTAGATGTGATTCTCACTGTTTGCCAAAAGATATATCATTTGATTCTTTTGAAAATACAGAAGAGCATAATTTGTTTAAGGTGTCAGTCACCGTATCCTTGGTTTTAAGGAGCCTAATATCAAACTTCCTCTCTTTGCCATTTGTTTACTTGTAAGATTTAGGATTTTTTTTGTCATCTTTTGAAATTCTTCTCTTATTTTAAACTTTAGCTAGCTTTATTGATTGTTTGCAAATTCTATTCCATTCTTTATATTTTTAAACGATGGCTCTTGCCCCTTAAACAATTTTAAAACTTGTCAATTCCTTATTTTCTTGTGAACCTCATTGTGAAGCAAAATAGATTTTTTTGTTTGTCTTAGAGTTAGTAACATTAATATATTGACACATATTTATCTGAAATTATTTTGAATACATTTCACCTTTCTTCTGCATTGTTACCTTTGAAGATTGCATGCCACTGAATGTTATCTAATACTGTTGTTAGCATTGTAAATTGTGCCTTTTTAAAACTGAACTTATATTTTCTCATCAAAAAAAAAAATCAGATAATACCAAATTATGGTCACTGAGGCCAAAATGCTACCTGCATATTGCATACCATTTGGATCACTAAGCCAAGCAAGGACTCATTTCTATTTGGCTCTTTTCCAGTTTGGACATGAAATTGTATTTGTAAAATTGTTTTCCTTTGTTTTGCTGAATGTCTAATTTCTCATTTTCAGTGTAGTTACAACCTAAGTTTGGATTACAAATCCTAACTGAGAAAACTTTTCCATTTGCAGTAGTAGATTACCTTCTAAAATCCCTTATATCAGCTGGCTTGTTCCAAATGTCCATCAATCTTTGGACCCTTCATTTATATCTTACCTTATATTAGTTGTTAAAGGGATAGTAATACTTAATTTTATCTTTATTTTATTTTGTAGGCATTAAAAAAACATGAAGAACGATATAAGTTATCTCTCAAACCTTTATGGTTTGAGAGATATTCACAAGTAAAGTTTTCCCTCCCACCCCTTTTACCTAGTGTAAGCGATCTCTTCTCAGATGTGAAACGCAGTCCATAGACCAGACAGATAACAGAAGGGGACAATCCTCTTCTTATGAGAACAATGAAGGCCCTTCCCCCCTTGACACATTTTTCAGGTTTTCCCTTATCTTAACTGAAGATTGTCCTTCTCTGCAGTCTACCTGGGCACCTCCCTTCTGATCTGGCTGAACAGTGTTACATCAGTAAAAGGGGCAGGAGGGGGATATTTTTTCATTGAATTACTCTTGATCTGCAGCTCTGACAGAATTGAAATAACACTCTCCAAAGTCCAAATACTATGATGATTAATTAGAGCTGCTTTTATTATGAAACATTACTATCCCTTTAAGGCTTGCATTGTATACAGGTAATCATCCAACTTCAATTACCCTAATACTGCTAAAAACTGAATAGCCCTCTAGAATGACTACCCAGTCTTGTACATCATCCAACCAGTTTTTTGTAATACCTAAAAAATCATACTGATCATTCACTGAAATTAGTTCCAATTCCCTCCGCTTACCTGCCTCAAACATTTGCACATATACATGTTGTGTATTGTGAACATTTTTATTTGATTTTTATTAAACTGTAACAGTTGAGTTAGCCATTCCCTCCTCTTGTGGTAGCAGGTCAAAGGGTCACTGACACTTTTAGTGGGTCATTCATTACTACTCAAACAAATAAATGACTCTGCCTGACATGAGTGTTGTTCATTCTGCTGGGTGGTCAGTCTGCAGATGGCCCCTTATCCCCAGCATATTGTCGGCCTCCAACTCTCCACGATATTGCAACATGAAGTTATTGTGTCACACAATGTGTAATATGTTGAGGCATATTGCTAGATTTGTCATCTGCAGATTTAATATCTGTTGGAGGTACTAGTGGGAAATACATCCATTGCAGTGCCACTTCAGAGGAGGTGCCTGGGATTACAAGAGGGGGAAATGGGATATTACTGCAAGTCACCAGGACCCTAGACTATGTAATGATGTGCCATTTTTCACCATCAATATTCTGGGCTGATGACTGATTACCTTTTTTGGGCCACTTTGCTCGAGTGGTAGTGTGATAATTCAATGACCCACTTAGAACAATTAAAAAGAAATTGGCAGGCTTCCTTGAACTGAGTTTTTAGAAAGATTTTAAAACTTTGATGGAGTATTAAAAGGAATTCCATATGACAGGTGCATGCATGCACAAGAAAAATCTAGCAGATGCGAATTAGAGGAAATAATGAGAGATGAGCTGAGAAGAGAGGGAATTGGATTTTATTTAGAAACAAGAATAGATGTGAAAGGTGCAATGTTTGTAAGAGTTCTTTAAGTTAGAATCAATATTTTAAAATGAAAACACAGTACAAGGACTGTCAGAGTGGAACATCATCATTGGAGCCACATCAGAGGTACCTGAACATGGTAGCGGAGTTATATATTATAGTGAAGACATTTGGGTAAGAGGACAGTAATCTTTTCATTGTAAATGATATGGAAAGGCTTAACCTTAATAAAAATGTATCACAGAGTCATTACAAACTTTCTTTTCCTTATTTAACAAAGTATTCTTAGCAACACACATACCTCTATACATTAAAAAATAAACTATTGTGAAGAAAGTGCTCAGACTTAAATGACACTGTTCTCTGATAGGGTTTTTATTCTCTTCTATATTATTTGGTTCAAGATAATTGACACCTGACTTCTAATGTGAAGTGACAATTGTTTTTCTTTTTCTTGCATTTTTGTGTTTCCTAAAGTACAATGAAGGAAATATAAACATCTCCTTGATAGTACTTTCCACAACACTGGACCAATAAAACGTTTATCTGTAATATTTTATGGAAGAAAGAAGCAATCGCTTCCTGGGTCCACTTCTTGTGGCCACTGCATCTCCTGCTTACTATTACCCAGCTGCCTACATGCTGCTCCTCATCTACATATCCACCCTCCTCACTACAAACCTCATATCCTACCTGCACAGTGAGCTCCAAGCTCCTTTCCAGGTTTAAGATATCAGACAGTGTTGCAATATTTCTTTCCAGATCAAGTATCTTGTAAACGAATGTATATTTGTAGTATCAGTTTATAATATGAACATAATGGCAGTAATAAAACAAGTTAACATGAGCCATAACATGTTCATATGTTATAAATATGATATCTACTGATAAAAGGATGACAAAATTGCCTAATGTTTATGAATGGAGGGCAATAACACTACTGACAACTCTCCCTGTCCGCTGAAAAGACTTTAGCCATTGAACATGAAGATGTTGTCCATTTATATATATATGGTCTAAGGCAATTAAGGGGTTCATTCTTTAGTTTTATATAAATGTGGTAAAGCTAAATATGTTTCGAGTTTGTGCTTTTACTGAGCAACTCATCAGTTTCAGAAATTTAAGTAATGAAAACAGTTATTCAGTTGTGTCAGGCTATTTATAAGGTTGCTTGACTTTGAACAATCACTGCAACATTCTGATCAAGTAAAATTAGTATTTCTGCATAAAATTGCCATAAAAAACTAAAAACAACCTTCACATTGCAGATTATAATACTTTTCCATTTGCACGAGACATTTCCATTTTAATTACTTTTAGATGCACATATTTCCAAGCTTGCACAGGTTATAAGGCAGAATAAATATTGGAAAAAGAGATGTGAATCATTGACAGGCTGTTATAATGTAACATAATATATAACCGTATTTATGTAATTCCTATTTATAATATTATTTATTTATAACACAACAGCATTCTATTATATACAGTTGAAAAAAACACACCAACCTCAGACATGGTCTGAAATCAATTGTGCCCAAGATACCCACAAGGGAATGAAAAGGGCTTTTGTTTTATCCCCTCCCTTCAGTGTTTCTAAGTGATCTATATATATAAAATAATAAGCCTCATTGCATAATTTATGGTTCCTCACACACACACAACATAATTTATGTCTCCTCAGAAAACACACACACATTGCACAGAATGCCTCATTACATAATTTATGTCTCATTAGGAGACACAACTCCCATAGGGTGATTCAATGGGGACATTACTGCTCACATTGGGTGATTTAATGGGGGCATGTTTATCATACAGAGAGTTAGCCTGCCCCCTCCAGCCCGCCCACCACTATCCAACTGACAAAAAAAAAAATATAGCTGCCACTCACTCCTGAAGTAGGGGATATCAATAACTTCTCACTCAGGATCATGACCCCACAAACACACTGTTTCACCTCCCACAGATAATTGTAACCTTCCATACACTCTGTTTCAGTATGAGGATGTAATGTTTCCATAAAATACAAACTCAGGGATAAGCTTAATAGCAACTCTTTTATTTAGCTCTTTTTATCTCTTCAGTCAACCTCACTAACTGTCTGTTTTCAACTGTCACTCCTCCACTTCCTGATTCCCGCCCTTTTTCCTTAAAGGGAGAGATATGCTTTGCTGTATGTTACAAAGGGCAAGCCTCAAACACCACTTTCTGTTTGTTCCAGCCACCGTGTGTTATATTGCTATATTACCTCAGCTTAAGTAAGGAGGAGTTACTGCTCCCATTGGGTGATTCAATGGAGGAGTGATTTAAATCATGCAGGGAGTTGGCCTGCCCCCACTATCCAGCCCGCCCACCACTATCCAAGTGACTGAAAAACCAAAATGGCTGCCACTCGCTCCTACACCACAGACACAAACACATCAGACACAAACACACTCACACACACACTCAATCACACACACTCAATCATACACACTCACACACACTCTCTCACTCACACTCTCACTCACTCACACACAATCGCACTCACACACACACTCAATCACACACAATCACACACACTCAATCACACACACACTCTCACTCACACTTACTCACTCACACTCTTACTCACACACACTCACACACTCAATCACACACACTCTCTCTCACTCACACTCTCTCACACTCACACTCTCTCTCACACTCTCTCTCTCTCACACTTTCACTCTCTCACTCACTCTCTCTCTCTCACACTCACTCTCACTCACACTCACTCTCACACACACTCAATCACACTCACTCACACACACTCACACTATCACACACTCAGTCACACACACACTCATACTCACATTCACTCAATCACACACACTCACATTCAATCACACACACTCTCAGTCACACTCTATCACGGTGCCCATGCTCCCCTTGTTATTTTCCTGTCAGTCTACACTGTGATTGCTCCCACTGGCTGTCCTGTGTTTGTCCCACTCAGTATGTCCTTTATATACTGGGCTCTGGCACTCATCCGGGGCCCTTTCGTGGTGTTCCTGTACCAGTGCTTGTTTCTGCTCAGTGATTCCCAGTGTACCAACTTGGCCTGCCTGACTACTCTGCATCTTTTTTTTTAAATCTCTTTATTGAAAAACATTGTGCACAATACAGAGTTTCATAAACAAAAAAACACAAAGTAGATGTATGCTGTGTAAACACACATAATACAAGGGTTCCAGCATTGAGAAAACATACACCGGTATAATAACTATAATACTGATTGCCAGACCAAGCAGATTAGACAAATGTAATGTATACAACTAAAGCATAGTAGGGAGAAGCTTATAAGAAAAAAGAAAGAGAAGAGAAAAGGCAAAAGATGAAGATAGGCATAGGGAAAAAGAATCCGAGAAGTGAGATTGGTCAGAAAGAAAGATAGAGGGGAAGGGAATAAGAAGGGAATGGTAAAAGAAACTTAGGAGTCCATGAGGAGAGGCAGGTAACGAGATTACTGCCAAAATAAATCACAAACATAAAGGTGTAACCGAATCCGGGGTTGGGGGTATGGAGGGCGAGGACAGAAGTGTAGTCCCCATAAACCAACATTGGACATGACGAAGACAAGACTAGGGACCTAAAGGCACCAGTTAGAAGGAAAGATCCACATCACTCGAACTCAAGGGCTGTATCCAGAGGAAAACTTGTATGAGAGGCTATGTCTCGCCTAAAGGAATCTGTAGAAAAGAGAAGAAAAAACAGGAGGCGCTCCTAGTGTAAAATCTTCTATGAACCAATAACACCAACCACCACCATAAGGACACTACTCACAAAGATAGTGGCTGAATAAAACACCAATCTGGCCTTTTTTTCTTTTTATCAAGGCCAGATTGGTTGATAAAGCAGCCGTGGGTGCTGCGAAACGCGTTCCCTGGAGCCTATTATTGCCATTTGGCATTTATTTTGTTTTTAGGAATAAATATATTTTTTTATTGGAAGATTACGGCTATGAGTTTATTTATTTCATATATGGTGTTGATTGAAGATACATCCTTCTCATCTGGACTTCGGAGTTGGAGATCATAGAACCCAGACAGGGACGGGTAAAGTACACTGAAAGTGTTTACTGTTGATCATAGACATATGTCTTTGGATCAACCTGTTGCTAATGTGAGTGCATCTATATATTATATGCTGATAATTGATATATTGAGATAACGCACTATTGGCGCTTTGTTCTTTCGTTTTTGTCTTTTTGCTCGCCTAAAGGAATGCACATGTGGTCAAAGGAATCCAACCCAAACATGGGACCCAGACTATAGCAAATCTAGTTGTGTTCTATATAACAGCCATGAGTCCCAGATACTGTGGTAGAGAGGAAAGCTGTTCATGACAGAGGCATGTGTTCTTTCTAAGGAAGCTATGCCGTCTACATCTCTGCTTCAGTCAGCCACTGACGGAGGGATCGCTGATCTCCATTTCGCAGGTATGAGTTGTTTAGCGACACTCAGTAAAAAAACAAGAAGCCTCCACTGCAACTTATCAAGTAGCACGCCAGTATGCAAAACCTCAAAGAGAAAGAACTTCGGGTCAGCGGTAAAATTTGTATGAAAGATCAAATTGAGTGCGGCTAGCACTTCCGACCAGAAGGTATTAAGAACAGAACAGGACCACCGGATATGAAGGGTCGAACCAACGGCCTCCCCACACCTCCAGCACAAGGGAGAGCTTAGAGGAAACATCTTAGACAAAGTGACAGGTGTATAATGCCATCTAGTGAGCAGTTTAAAGTTGGCTTCTCTAGCTGACATAGTAGGTGCTTTATAGACTAGTGTCTGGAAGATCTTGATCCAAACTGGTATAGACCATGACACATTCAATTCCTGTTCCCACTGTCTCAAAAAGCCAGGTTTAGTGGTTAGAACAGCAGGAGCTAACCATTTATTAAGTTTAGAGACTGGGTGTGAAAACAGATGGCCAGTTGAAAACGCCGATTCAAAGGGAGTCAGTTGCCGAGGAACATACCCCCGTGCTAGCAACCCCAAGACATAATGTTCAAGCTGACGATACTGCCAGGTTTGGTTAGCAGGTAGAAAGAAATTGAGACACAAAGATTCAAAGGATAGTAGACCGGAGTCGACTACCAGATGTTCTAGGGTATGGATGTTAAAAGCCCTCCACTGTTGAAATGGGCTATGTCCTAAGCCCAGGGCAAACTCAGGGTTACTGCATATGGATAAGAGGGGAGATGGATAAGAAGTCAGGTGGGAGGAAGTTGCAACTTTATCCCAAACCTCCAATGCCCTCCGCGTGATAGGGAAGCGAGCAAAAATGGCCTGTCGAGATTGTTTAGGTATCCAGGGGATATTGGAAGGGTTCACCTCCGGGTCCAGAGCACACAGCACCTTGAGCCAAGGCTTGAGGTCGGAGTTCACGCAGTCAATTAACAGGGCCAGAGAGGAGGAATCATAGATAAGTGAAATGTCTAACAACCCCATACCCCCTTCTCGCAGCAGCGATATAACCATGATGAGCGAAGTCGGGGCCTCTTATATCGCCAGACAAAAGAATTAAGTATAGACTGTAACCGCACAATGTAAGCCCGAGGAAAAGGGATGGGTAGTACACTAAAGAGATATAAGATCTGGGGCAAAGCAATCATTTTTATGAGATTAACCCTGCCAAACCAAGAGATAAACAGAGAATTCCATGAACGAAGCTCAACAGTTAAGAGCTCAGACAGTCTGTCCATGTTAATCGTAAGCAGTTTGGGAAATGAGGATGAGAGTTGCATACCAAGATAAGTAATATGGGAGCTCGCCCATTTAAAGGGAAAGGGATAGCGGTAGCGCGATATTTATAGGTAGCGCCTCTGATTTAGAGTAATTTATCTTGAAGTTAGAAATAGCACTATAATCCAATAAAATAGCCATAAGAGGGTATAGAAGTGCCCAGATCAGTGAGAAAAAGTAGGATATCATCCGCAAAACAGGCTAATTTCTCCTCCCCAGTTTGTAGCGGAATACCTCTAATCAGGGTACACTTACGGATAGTTCGAAGTAAGAGTTCCAGGCAAAGAATGAAAAGGATAGGGGAAAGAGGGCAACCCTGATGGGTCCCGTTGGAGATAGTGAACAGATCACAAAGAAACCCAATAATAATGAAATGGGCCGTTGGGGAGTTATACAGG
This sequence comes from Rhinophrynus dorsalis, assembly GCA_037306005.1. Taxonomy (NCBI): domain Eukaryota; kingdom Metazoa; phylum Chordata; class Amphibia; order Anura; family Rhinophrynidae; genus Rhinophrynus; species Rhinophrynus dorsalis. Next base: position 105,137,924 of record CM074718.1, read on the forward strand.
CTCATAATACAATGGTCCCAATCCCAGATAGCGAAGAAGGTCTTCCAAATACAGCCAATGTACCCGATCAAAGGCCTTCTCCGCATCTATTGAGATCAATGCAGCGGGAAGGCCCTTTGAGATAGCTAGGTGAAGAAGCGCTGTCGCCTTGATGGTATTATCTTTCGTTTGACACACTGGGACAAACCCCGATTGATCCAAATGAATATATTGGGGAAGAAATGGTTTCAACCTATCTGCCAAGAGTTTTGCAAAAAGCTTCACGTCGGTGTTTAGGAGAGAGATAGGTCTATAATTCGTACAAGAAGTAGGGTCTTTGCCCGGTTTTGGAATAAGAGTAATGTGTGCTGTTAAACTATCTGTCGGAAAAGAGAACCCCTGAGCTATAGAATTAAAGGCTACTAAAAGGTGCGGGCAAGAATATTAAACAAACACCTATAGTACAAAATTGGAAAGCCATCAGGACCCGGGCACTTATGGAGAGGGATCCGCTTAAGAACTCATTCAAGTTCTTCCTTCATGAAGGGAGCTTCCAGAGCAGCGATAGCAGTCTCTGGTAAATGTTCAGTACCTGCTTCCTCAAGAAAGGAACGAACCAGAGCATGGAAAGAGGGAGGGTGTAACGGGGGTTGAGAAGCTGACAGATTGTATAAAGAATTATAGAACTGAAGGAATTCAGCTGCAATATCCGGAAAAGTACTACGTAAGACCCCAGAACCATCCCGTATATTACTAATGTAAGTTGCTCTCCGCTTGCGACATATTAGTCTAGCTAATAACTTTCCATATTGATTGCCCTGCATATACCGTTCATATTTATGCCAGTGGAAAGATTTGAATACGCAAGCTTTATAGACCGCAGCTAATTCAGCTTTACATTTAGAAAGTTGTGCTAAACCAGAAGAGAGTAAGGTGCGTTTGTGTCTGGTATCTAGTAGTTTAATTTGCTCACAGAGGTCATGTATCTGTTGACGCCGCTGCTTATTTTTATAGGAGCCCAGTTTGATAAACTCCCCTCGAACAACGCATTTATGCGCTTCCCAAAGGGACATGGGAGAGGGCACACTCCCCACATTTTCAGTAAAATAATGAGTCAAGACAGAGGAGATGGAAGTCAGATCACACCCCTCAGAAAGAAGGGTCTCATTAAGTTTCCATGAAGGGGCTCCTGGCAATCTAACTTCCCATTGAAAGTCCAGCCAAACTGGTCCATGGTCTGACCAGGTGATAGGTTCAATAGCCGCATCCACGACCATGTGCACTAAATATTGTTCGGGAAAGAGAAAATCGATTCTAGTGTACCTATTGTGAAGAGAGGAAAAGTAAGAGTAATTCTTAGAAGGAAAAAGTAACCTCCAAACATCAATAAGATTGTACGAAGAGAGGATCGAAGAGGTGCCTGCTGAGCAATCCAACTCTGGATCGATAGGTAGATTAAAGTCCCCTCCCAAAACTAGCTTGCCTACTTTCAATTGCATAAGAGTCGAAAGGGTCCTAGAGATGAAAGAAGTCTGTTTTTTGTTAGGTACATAAATGGAAGCAAAAGTGCATGGAGAGCCAAAAAGTAAGCCTTTAAGAAAGATATATCTACCATCTTCATCTCTATATACATCCTGAAATTGCCACGCCAGAGATTTATGCAACAAAATTGCTACCCCACAGTGTTTTTTATCCTGTCTCGATGAGGCCAACCACATGTTGGGAAATTGTCTATTAACTAGCGATTGAGGTGCCGACTGCAGGAAATGCGTTTCCTGGATGAGGACCACATGTGCTTTCAATCTAGTGACTTCACGTAGTGCTATGGACCTTTTCTCCGGGATATTTGATCCTTTAGCATTTACAGACAAAACATGTATCGGAGCGTTCATTCCTAGTCTCTGCATTAGCTATATCGAAGTAGAGAGTTATCTGCATAAATCCAATGGTTAATCCCCACCTCCCACCAGCCCCGGATCATCAATAAACATAGACAATGGACACCAAAAGTGGAAAAGGATAGCACAAGAGAGTGCAGAAAAAGAAGAAGAGTAAAAACGTGAACTAACCCTAAGCGAAATACACACGTCAGGATAAGTGTTTTGGCACGTTAGTGGTGACGCACCACCAAGGGGAAGAAAACACAATACAAAGGGAACCAATCCCCGTGCCGTAAGCAGCTTTGGATGATAGGTGCAGGAAAAAGAAATTACCTCCACTGAAAAAAAGTGGTAGTGGAAAATTGGGCCTAAGGGTAAATACCTTGCCCTGCTGACAAAGGCAAATATAGGTTCCCGTATGTCTACAAGGAGCAACAAAACAAAACAAAACAAAAAAAAAAAAAGGGGGAGTCACTTGTCAACATGCTCCTCCATGCAGAGCGCACGATCTCCAAGAGAGAACGTGGCCAAATTCTCTAACACGGGTGCTCATGCGACAAGCACAACCCCTCCGACATACAGGTGATCATGAGGACGGGGGCAATCGGACAGAGCACAAAACCCTGTCCCAGAGCCTCATAAGCAATAAGATGTTAAGTTTCATACCAGAAATAGGTCCCCAATAAACTGCATCATCCCCGAGTCCCGGAGATCCGGCCTACCACACGCAAGGCACATCTATGTGTGATGAAGCCAGAACCCCAGGGCCCAGGCCTACTAATTGCTCCTCTAACTCAAGGCCCGACTGAACCCGGGTCACCCTCCCACCTACAAGCATCACTTGAGCAACATAACACTACCGTCACCGAGAGAGGTCCAGACAGCCCCCCCACAAAAAAAAAAAGGGAAAGGGGGAGAGCCTCCGGAGCGCCCCCACCAACAGCCATGAACAAACCCCCACCAGCATCAGGAAAAATACAATAGAAAAAAAAACGTTGTGATAATAATCATGAGGGAAAGGGGTCAGTGAACCCCAGGGAGCATGACTCTGAACAAAGGGTCACAAACCCCCCCATATAGCTAAAATTAGAACTAGGTAGAGTCCAGGATACAATGTCCAAACATAACAGTTAAGGAGAGCAGAGACAGTGAGTAAGTCCCTAGCCCGCTCCCTCCGGTGAATCTGTACCCAAATCTTTGCGTCGTCTCCTCTTAGGGTCGAGAACCTCCGTCCATCTCGGACGTTGCTCTCTTGCATTCCCCCGTGTCGGTCAAGTCCCGTCTCTTCGGCTGTCCCCTCCAGGTGCCATCTCCGGCAATGCAATCCCCAACTCCTTGCAGAAAGATGGGACATCTTCTAGAGAGCGTGCAGAGATTGGGTAACCCTTGTGTAGAGTACTAATGCAAAAGGGGAATCCCCAACAGTAGCGGATATTCAAACACCGCAGGTGCTCCGTCAATGGCTTAAACGCTCTGCGTAACTGAAAGGTGTAAGGAGAGAGATCCTGGTACAATTGAAGAGATGCACCCATAAAATCTATATCTCCCATCTCCCTGCCTCTGGTGAGGATAGCCTCACAGTCTTGAAAGCGTAACAAACAGCACACTACATCTCTGGGAGGTTCAGCATCAGATTTCCTAGGCCACAACGCTCTGTGGGCCCTTTCTATGTCAATCACCGGAGTTCTAGGTACACCCAGGACATCATGAAACAAGGTGAGCAAAGTAGAGGTCAGATCCTTGGGCTGAACAGATTCTGGCAATCCCCGGATACGTAGGTTGTTCCGTCTACCCTTATTGTCCAAGTCATCCAGCTTGTATGTCAAAAATTGAATAGTGTCATCTTGTTGATCTAGCAGATGCTCCAGATCATGTTGGCCTTTATATAGATCATCTTTGTCTTTCTCAAGCTGGAAAAGCCTGGTACCTAATTGGGTCAGGTCTCTGCGGAGATCCGAGATTGAGTCTTTGACCACTGATGTAATTTCTGTGGCTGGTAATTGGAGGTCAGCCTTGGTTACCACATCAGTAGAGGCTGCCACCGGAGGAGACAACCCCACGGATTCCATTGAACCTGCTTCAGTAACCAGGGGTAGTGCCCCTGCGTCAGCTGAGATGATGGGAGAAATCGAAGCAGGATGGCTCAAATGAGTGAGCCGCAGTGGGGTCTCCGGAAACTTCTCCTTAATACTGCTCAGTGGGAAGTCTTGTGTAGAAAGATGGCGCCCCGGTATATAGTTAGTTATCTTCGTCGGGCCTGCTCTGCACAATTTTGAGTCCCTTTTCCTCATTTGAGACATCGATCGGGCAATAAGCATATAGGCATCCAGTAAGCCCAAAGAAAATAAAAAAAAAACGCTGAAGGAGGCAATTAATTGCTGAGTTTAAGCTGCTACGGCACGGAGCTCCCAACTTATGCGACCGTCTCCATTCGCAGTCGCTCCTTCCCCCCACTACTATGCGTCTTGTCTCCTGCCTGTGTACTGACCCAGATTGCCTGACTACTCTTCTGCACCTGCTCCTGTGTACCAACCCAGCTTGGCTGATGTTCCTGCTCCTGTGTACCGACCCGGCCTGGCTGATGTTCCTGCTCAGTGATTCGACCCGGCTTGGCTGACGTTCCTGCTCCTTGACTAGTCCCGGCTTGGTTGGCATTCCTGCTCTGGCGGTCTCTGTGTCACCTTGGTGACATTCTGATCCTTCAGGCAATCCAGTCTCCGTTACTGCTTCTGCAGCGTGCATGTGTAGTCTCCGTTACTGCTACGGTAGTGTGTCATTGGCCTAGTCTCCGTTACCTCATCTGCAGAGTGCAAGTGTCTGCCTCCGTTACTGCTACGGCAGTGTGCCATTGGCCTAGTCTCCGTTACTGCTTCTGCAGAGTGCAAGTGTAGTCTCCATTACTGCTATGGCAGTGTGTCATTGGCCTAGTCTCCGTTATTGCTTCTGCAGAGTACAAGTGTCTGCCTCTTCACTGCTACGGCAGTGTGCCATTGGCCTAGTCTCCGTTACTGCTTCTGCAGAGTGCAAGTGTAGTCTCCATTACTGCTACGGCAGTGTGTCATTGGCCTAGTCTCTGTTATTGCTTCTGCAGAGTACAAGTGTCTGCCTCTTCACTGCTACGGCAGTGTGCCATTGGCCTAGTCTCCGTTACTGCTTCTGCAGAGTGCAAGTGTCTGCCTCTGTTACTGCTACGGCAGTGTGCCATTGGCTAGTCTCCGTTACTGCTCCTGCAGAGTGCAAGTGTCTGCCTCCGTTACTGCTACGGCAGTGAGCCATTGGTCTAGTCTCCATTACTGCTCCTGCGGAGTGCAAGTGTCTACCTCCGTTACTGCTACGGCAGTGTGCCATTGGCCTAGTCTCCGTTACAGCTCCTGCGGAGTGCAAGTGTCTGCCTCCGTTACTACTACGGCAGTGTGCCATTGGCCTAGTCTCAATTACAGCTCCTCCAGAGTGCAAGTGTCTGCCTCTATTACTGCTACGGCAGTGTGCCATTGGCCTTGTCTCCGTTACTGCTCCTGAAGAGTGCAAGTGGCCTGTCTCCGTTACTGCTACGGCAGTGTGCCAGTGGTCTTGTCTCCGTTACTGCTCCAGCAGAGTGCGAGTGGTCTGGTCTCCGTTACTGCTATGGCAGTGCCCTATGTTGTTCAATTCCTGATATTACTCTGGCAGTTCACGTTTGTTCTGCTAATCTGTCTCTGGGCGTTACGTATCCTTAAGCTCTTTATATGGCGAGAGCTCCATTACAGACCTCTCTGCACATGGGACTGTTTACACTCATTGAAGACCATTAACCCATGCAGTACCTGTCTCCTGGGAATTCATCATATTCTGCCTGACCTGTGTCAGTATAGACTCTTATGGCCTTTATGGTTATACTGGACCTGTGTAGGCATTTGTATATGTAACCTGTCGTGTGTCTGTAATATTCTGCTTAAATACTACAGGACCTGTGAGGGTTATTATATTACTGTGATTTCAATAAAACTGTGTTTTATCCTAAACCACTGTGTCTGTGTGTCGAAAAAACCGTTACACACTCACACTCTCACTCTCACTCACACACTCTCACTCACACACACTCACTCACACACACTCACTCATGCAATCACTCACATGCAATCACTCACACACTCACTCTCGCACTCGCACTCACTCACACTTACTCACTCTCACTCACACCCCGGGAGCCAGCACGATCCACCTTCCACCATAGTCTCACTCACACTCACTCACACCCCGGGATCCAGCACAATCCACCTTCCACCATAGTACGTGCAATTACCACATGCATTTCAACTACATGAATGAATGCCACTGACTCTCACTCACACACACTCACTCACACCCCAGGAGCCAGCACAATCCACCTTCCGCCATAGAATGTGCAATCACCACATGCATTTCAACTATATGAATAAATGCCACTCACACACTCACTCACTCACACCCAGGGAGCCAGCACGATTCACTTTCCACCATAGTATGTGCAATCACCACATTCATTTCAACTATATGAATGAATGCCACAGTGGAGGCATAAGTACAAACACAAACTCATTACAATGATACATAAGTCACCCCCTTATGACTCACTTCTGTGTGTGTGTGTCTCTGTGTGTGCCTGTGTGTTCCTCACTGTGTGTGTTACATGTCTGTATCACTCTATGTGTCTGCATGTTGTACATTGCATGTATGGGTGTAAGACTGTGTCGCTCTTTATGCATCTCAGTGCATGCATGTGCATTTGCGTGTGTGTCTCTGTGTGTGTGTGTCTTGCATCCGTGTGTGTGCATTATTTCCCTGTATAGCCTGACGGGCAGCGCCGTCCCACATTGCTAGTATATATATATTTTTTTGTATATTTTTTAAAAGTTATGCTTTGATTTTACTTTGTTTGTTTTGTGCCCCATTGCCAAATAGGGTAATAGTGTGCCTCAGTGTGAGAGTGCATTAAACATTGTTCTGCTGCACCCACACAGTTGGCAGACATTATAGTTAGTTACTAGTATTTTATATAGCACTCTCCTTATATTTTCTTGTTTTGGGTTTTCTAGATATATACCCTCTTTCTACTAGGATCGTAGCAGTTCTACTTGGGGTACAGTGTTCATTGGAATTATAATATAGGAGACAGAGTGCCTTTTTATTCACATTTTTAGTGGTGTACAGTAGTTAACTATATTATTAACAACTAGCAATATTGGCATGGCTTTTGCCTGTACTGTTAAAAAAAACAGTGACTGTTTTAATGACTGACTTGTTGACTTTTCAGTGCTTAATGCTTTCAGCTCCATAAAGGTGTTCAATGAATTGCAATGCATTACACAACTTTCCATCAGTGAGAGTGAATGTGAGCATGTGACTGATCATGTGCGTAAGCGAGAGTGTGTATGAGAGTGTGTTTGTACAAGAGCATGTTTGAGCAAGAGCATCTGTTTTGAGTGTAGTGTGTGTTTTGCATGTTGTGTGTTTTGCATGAAGTGTTTTGTTTGTATTGTGATTTGCTGTTTTGAACATATTGCATTTTGCACGTATTGCCTATAGCATGGTGCTTATAATGGCATATAGCATATTGCATACAGAATATTGAGTATATCGTATTGGGTATAACATTATGCCTGTGACATAGTGTATTGCATATGACATATAGCTTTTGCCATTTAGCATTCCACGTATAGTATATTGCATACAGTGTTTCACGTATAGCGTTTTTACTGTTTGCTTTTGGCGTATAGTGTTTGGTAAATGGCATTTAGTATTTTGTGGTTTCTGTATAGCTTTTTCAATACAGCTTTTTACATATAGCGTTTTGCATACAATCATATTCTTGTAGAGTTTGGCTGATTGCATTTAGAGTTGGCATTTGGTGTATAGCATTTATTGTTTTGTTTATATTGTTTTGTGTATGGTGTACAACATTTTGTTGTATGGTGTATAGCATTTTGCATTTTACATGAAATATATTGAGTATAGAGTAGTGCATATGGCATTCAGTATATTGCTTATAGTGTTTGGCTATTGCACATTGCATTTGGCATATGGCATTTATCATACAGTGATTTGCGTATACAGTTTTGTGTATAGCATTTTGATTATGTAGTACAGCATTTTGCATATAGCGCTGCGTGTATAGTGTTCAGAGTATAGCATTTGGTGTACGCATTTAGTGTATAGCGTTTTCCATTTAGCATGTTGCGTTTGAAGTATAGAGTTTGGTGTAATGTATTTGCCATAATAGCGTATTGTGTATAGCATTTAGCACTTGTAATAATAGTGTATAATGTTTTTGTATTGCATATAGCATTTTTTTTATATCGTATGGCATATAGAGTTTTAAGTGTGAATAGTGCTTTTGCATATGGAGTTTGGTGTATATAATTTACGTATTGTTGTGCGTATTATGTTGTGCATAATGCATGTGTATTGTGTGTGCCTGTGTACGTGTGTGACTGTGCATGTGATTGTGTATATGTAAAATGTCTGAGTGCATATCTGTTTTGAGGATGTGTGTAAAAAGTATATTTGGTTGGTTATTAAATAAAATATATGATATTTCAGTTTGTAATAGGTTTTGTTATGATTGTTCAAGAGCAAAGGACCTGTAGTGGACTAACACCTCTGCTGTATTGTAACCACATATACACATTTCCTGAGTTTGTAGATAAACCTAGAATTTCAATTTTCACTTGTGTTTATCAGAGATAAAAAAAACACAAACATCTAGAATATGACAGCAGACAATCAACTGGCCCCTATAGCCTTCCCATTTCCATATCTATTTTAAAAGCTCTAGCACAATCTTGCATATTATGTTCTAGTATTGAAATTTAAACAACACCTTAGGGAAAAATATATATTTTTTTTAAGAGAAAAAATGCATTGTACATCCCCCTGGTCATCAATGGGTTAAGGACTCTGAGTATAATCCCTTTTTCCTAGTGTAAGCCATCTCTTCTCAGATGTGAATCTGGTTGTATGACAGTACAGATAACAGAAGGGGACAATTTTCTTTGTATGAAAACAATGAAAGCCCTTCCCCCCTTGACAAGTTTTTCAGCTTTTTCCCTTATCTTAATTGAAGATTGTCCCTCTCTGCAGTCTACCTGGGCACCTCCCTTCTGATCTGGCTGAACAGGGGAGGGGGATACTTTGCTTGTGAATATCTCTTAAACCATAAAGGTTTGAGAGATAAGACTTATATCGTTCTTCATGTTTTTTTAATGCCTACAAAATAAAATAAAGATAAAATGAAGTATTACTATCCCTTTAACACATTTTTTTCTCTCAAGACAGACAGGAATGAAAGAGATTAGCTTCTTAATTTACTTGGTAAAATCATGTTTTGTTCTGCTTAATAACTCAGTGGCTCCCATTCACCTGCTATCATTTTAGCTTTTAAAATATTAAAAAAAAAATCTTAAGGTATATTTCTGAATACAAATATAAGTAGGTTATTTATGAAGCAACAGAAAATAATTTAATGTTATTGCTCGCACTATCAAAATAATCCACAAAGCCTAACTTAAACATCCATTTAATGCCACGCGTATTATCAACAAAGCCATTGTAGTCTGACATTATCTCACACTTGTTATGGATTAATTCTATGGAAACAGAAGATTAAATTAGCATTATTTATTTCAAAGGTCTTACATGTTACAGCTTCACAGGGAGTGTAATATAAAACAAAAAATTAAAAACCATCTTAACTTGAAAAGCAAACTGTTCATTATTATAGAAACATAGATTTTGATAGACAGACAATAACCATTTGGCCCATGCTGTCTGCCCATTTCTCTTAAAATAGTCTTAAATTAATTTTGGAATAGACTTACGTCTATTACCATTATTCATTATTTTTGGAGGGTTAAAATAATCTTCTTGATAAGATCCAGGGAGAAGATGCACTAAGGTTTAATAATGGTCCTGTATGATGATATTGTGATGAATTTGATCAATAAATCCTTCTTGTCATGCGCGTTAAGTTATATTATCTGTGATTCACTTTAAAATATTTCTACACTAGTTGAAGAGCCCGTGTACATGGGCCACAGTGCCACCCAGCAAAAGGCCACGATGCAGCCATGCACAGTAGAGACTGCCTGCGCAGCGGCTGATACAGAGCAGGACACTCCGAATTCAGACCTTCGGTGCGCAGAGAGGACTACAGTCTGAATTCAGAGCCCCACTACATTATCAGCCTCAGTGTGGGCAGCCTGTACTGCGCATGACTGCAGTGTGTGAAGCCATTTGTACTGAGAATGATGGCTTCTGACAAACACACACTTAGCAAATTATTATATAGGATGGGTCAGATCTCACAGAAACAAACTCTCCTGTCTGAGACTGGAGAAATGTACATTTTACCATATGCAGTCCTTAGGTCACACGGATTCAAGTAAACAAGCTCACATATAATTTTTGCATACTGGAATAATCAGCATATTTCTTAGCTCTCCATAATTGTACATTTTAAAGTTCTCAGACTATGATTATTTCAAAGTTCAACATCGAAGAATATTTCACAGTTAGCTATATTTCAGACTGCATTCAAACATCTCTATAGCTGTCTAACATCAAAAGTCTCTGAAGACGGAAAGGGGGGAGCTGAATATTAATGCTATGGAAACATTTTAAATACACTATGATTGATTAGTTTGACATTAGTCTGCTTATTAACTTGAATGTAGACATGCTATTACAACACATCCTCAAGCTTTACATCAACAACATATAATAATTACAAATGTCTCGCCCTACCTTTCTGCATACTTAGTGTATAAGGCTAAGTGTGTCCTATTCATCAAGGCAAAATATTACAATATAATTTGGAGAAATAGGATTTTGTGTTGGTTGCCGATAAAACATATTCTCTTATTCCATTCAGGACCATAGGGTTAAGTTCATACCAATAGGAGGCAGAGTGCTTTAAGAAATAAGTCTCTGGAGAAGGTCACTCCCACTGAGCCTTGCTTAATCTCCCAGACAGTTCTGATGCTATTTAGTTTATATATAGTAATGCAAACCAAAGACAAAGGCTAAACTCAAGAAATAAAAATGAAGCAAGGGTTGAAAGGAATTCATCCATCCAGAGAAACTGAAAATGTCAGGGGACTACTGCCAGATAAAAGAAAAGACAGCGTTTTCTATGGGAGGGACTCCATGTGGACTAAGTGAAAAGGATTAGTATGTAACACAAAAAAAATTTTCTTTTACTTCCTATCAGGGTACAGTTACATAGAAACATAGAAACATAGAATTTGACGGCAGATAAGAACCATTCGGCCCATCTAGTCTGTCCAATTTCCTACTGTGTAAAAAAAAAAAAAAAAAAAAACACACAACCTCAAACCTTTTTTGGTCCTTGGTCTTTTCTTATGTTAAGGACCACCTTATGCCTATCCCATGCAATGCTTAAATTCTGTCACTGTATTGACATCTACCACTTCTGCTTGTAGGCTATTCCACTTGTCTACTACCCTCTCAGTGAAGTAAAACTTTCTTACATTACATAAACCTGTGTCCCTCTAGTTTTAGACTATGGCCTCTTGTCCTAACGTTTTTACTCTTTTGAAATATACTTCCATCCTGTACTTTGTTGAATCCCTTCATGTATTTGAATGTTTCTATCATATCCCCTCTCTCTCTTCTCTCCTCCAAGCTCCTCCAAGCTATACATATTCAGATCCTTTAGTCTATCCTGATATTTCTTTTCCTGTAGACCAGTCACCCTTCTTTGAATTTTCTCCAGAGTATCAATATCCTTCTGGAGATGGGGTCTCCAGTACTGTACACAATATTCTAGGTGAGGTCTAACTAGAGATCTGTACAGTGGCATGACTATTTCCCTTTTTCTGCTACTAATGCCCCTAGCTATACAACCCAGTGCCCTGCTTGCATTCCCCATCGCTTTATTACATTGCCTGCTTACCTTTAAGTCATTAGAAATAATTACTCCCAAATCCCTTTCCTCTGTTGTCTCTGACAGCACAGTACCCTTAATGGTATATTTTTCCTTTGGATTTTTATGTCCCAAGTGCATTATTTTACATTTATCAACGTTAAAGTGCATCTGCTACACTCTTGACCATTCTCCTAATTTACCTAAATCATTCGCCATTTGGCTTTTTCCCCCTGGAATGTCTACCCTATTGCAGATCTTTGCATCATCTGCAAAAAGGCATACCTTTCCTTGAAGACCTTTTGCAATATCACTAATAAAAATATTAAAAAGAATGGGCCCCAGTACAGATCCCTGAGTTACTCCACTAGTAACACTCCTTTCGTCCGAATATTCTCCATTGACTACCACCTTCTGTCTCCTGTCACTCAGACATTGCCTTATCCATTTCACTATTTTTACATCTAGACCCAAACACTGCAATTTATTTATGAGTCTTCTATGAGGGACAGTGTCAAATGCTTTACTGAAATCTAGATAAGCTATATCTACTGCTCCCCCTTGATCTATTATTTTAGTTACCCAGTCAAAAAAATCTATGAGGTTAGTTTGACAAGATCTCCCTGCTGTAAACCCATGCTGTTTGGTATCTTGCAAGCTATTCATATTCAGATATTCAACAATTCTTTCCTTTAACATAGTCTCCATTAATTTTCCCAGTACTGATGTAAGACTTACTGGTCTGTAGTTACCAGACTCTTCCCTGCTACCTTTTTTTGTGAAGCGGTACAATGGTTACAATGGTTATATACCAACAATACCCCAAACACTGTGATGGAATGAGTGAAAACTATCATGGTCAAAACCAAAGCAAAACCCCACCAAAGCAATCACATGACAGTAGACCAAGTCCTCACACAAAGAGAAAGCAGTGAGGAACCCAACATCAGACATTCTAGGATAAAAGATAAAGTGGAAAGAACACTGGAAGGACTAAACAGTCAGCTACCTTAACCAGCAGCACGTGCCTCTCCACAACACAACACAACTCTGTCAAAAACATACAAAGACCTTGCACCTCTACTCTAACAAACATTGGCCTTAAAGGAGCAGTAAAGTTTTGAAAAAAAAGATATATATTTCACTGCTTTTTCTGATGAGTAAAATAAGGGTACCCCCGCTACTGCTGAGAGACACATATTTCCAGAACTATCACAAATTAAACACATGCTTTTTTATATTAACAGTTCCCTTTAGTGGACAAATTCATATTATTCTGTTACATTCAATTTGAATGTCAAGTCAATGACAAACAGTTCTTCGTAGAATGTGATAGAAACTGCAGTGCTGAGTCATGTTAGACCTATCAGGAAGTAAGCATGATGTAAATGTACTTCCTGATTATTGGGGATTATAGTGGGCGTGTCTTGTTTTACTCAGCAGGAAAAAGTATATACCATGTTTTCATAATAAATGCTTACTGCTCCTTCAATGTCCAAAACCCACTAAGAAAGTATAGACCGGGAACAAAAATAGAATCAACCATGTAGAATGCAGACAAGATTATGGGCCACAATCAACAGAGGCCAACTGACCACATTTTGAACTGCCCATAAATGCAAAAGAGGGACCTGGTTCATGTCAGTCTGACAAACTAGGACAAAGGCCAAGAAAATGGATGACACAACACACATCCAATAAGTAAAACCCTCCCCTCCTATCCTATAGAAAAAGAGGATAGAAGGAAACAAGGAGTTAAAAAGTCATAATTCAAATAGAAATGCTGACAGTTCTTCAGTTAGAGATTGAAGCAAAAAAAGTTAAAAGAAATCCTCTCCAGAGCCAAGATCTGGTCCCAAAAGACAGAAGAATGTCTAGAAACAGACACCACACATCACCCCATGACAAAAATTCAACAAACTCTGCAATCTAACGTTGGAACAAAACTGTGGAGATGAGACACATTTGAGCGCAAGAAATATCTTCAATGTATCTCAAAGCACTATGTTGGAGAATTTGTTAGCATTCAAGGGGTTAAAAGTCAAATTTAGATTATTGAGAATTTTTAAGTTCCCCTGTGGTGCAGTTGGTTTGATCCAGAATTGCTTCAGTTTTGAACACAGAGTGTAATAATCTGTGCATTCCTAGTATGTTGATATGTATGTATGTATCTTTATTTATATAGTGCCAAATATGTACACATCACTTTACATAAATACTAGTAGTACAATAAATATACAGGACAGGGTTAAGAGCATCACTGCATTATTAGCTGTGGAAAATATGCAGCAAGGAGAATCATACATTGAGAAGGGGAACCTGCTCCAAGGAGCTAATAATCTAATTAGTAATCATGATAACATACAGAGACAGTAAGAGGATAATAAGTGCAAGTACAAGGCTTTCGAAAAGGAAGTGCAGAACGATTCTAATGTGACTGTCAGTGTGCAAAAGGAGATAATTGTTACAGAGATGCCTCCTTTAGCATGTGGGTTTTTAGGAGATGCTTGAAAGTGATTAGTGTGGTTTATTGACGAATGGTGATAGTGAGTAGGGGTGGGTGAAAAGTGGGAAACATTTTCTGCTTGATTTTTTGTTTTTTTAGTGAACGTTTTCTCCTTTTCTTCTAGGAGCTACACGGTGTTCCTGTGTGTCAGTTACCAACCCATACTCAGGGAGCAAGTCCAAAAGAGATGTGCTGCCGCCACCACCACCATCAATGTTGGGTTTTGCCTCCCCTGCTGAGACCCATGAATTGCCCTGTGTTCCGAATGGGCTATTCTGGTTGATGATGTAGCTGCATCTGTTGGTTGAAATGCTTTGCTGCCTTCCTATTCACTATAATGTCTAGATGTTTGTTGTGCCCTCACTTTCTTCCTCTCTTCCTCCACAATGCAACCCTCCACTCGATCAATATGCATTTCACAAAATCTGATTCCTCATAGATTTGCTGCTGATAAACTGCTGATGGCCCTTTCACAGAGATTCCGAAATTTTGTGTTTGAAATGGGGGCCCAGCAAAGTGGCAAGAATGTATTGCTCATTGTTTTTAATGGGATCTATGCAAGGATCTTGTTCAAAGCACGCTAACATGTCCTTTAGCAGCTGGTGCATGTCTATGTTATCATTATGGTAAGAATCCTCAGCCATGCTCCTCATTTTTTTCTGCAATAAAAATATCAGTGGTAGAATTTCACTAATTCCATCCCCAATGTGACTCACCAGCATGGTTGTCTCCTCAAACGGTTTCAATTGCTCACATACACCGCACATTAGTTGCCAGTGGCCAGTTGACAAAGAGGCTCCCTCCAAAGCCTTCCAGTTTTACATGGCTTTATGCTGCTCATACAAATGCTCTAGCATGTACATTGTGGAATTCCACCTGGTAGGGACCTCCATTTTCAGCTGGGTTTTTGCTCTTGTATGGAATATAGATTGTCGCGTGCATTGTAAGAGTGACTAAAATGGGCACCAATTTTGCAGGTATTAGTAAGCATCTCTCTGAGGTTTCGGATTCTGCCAGGAATAAACTAAATTTAGCACATGGGCAAAGCAGTGCACATGCACCATATCACCTATTCTCAAAGTAGAGATTATGTTGGAGCTCTGGGGGGGTGGAAACCCAGTGAGCAGTCACAGTCATATAGTCTTCGCTCTGCCCACTTGTCCACATATCTGTTGTTAGGTGGATTTTCTTGCCATATGAACTTTTCAACCCTTTGCCCACCACACTAACCACCTGCTTGTACAATTCAGGCACAACCATCCTCGAAAAATAACTGTGGCTTGGGATATTCCAGCGTGGAGCTACACATGACATCAGTTATCTGAAAACCTGGTTTTCTATAAAAGAATATGGCAGCATGTCCATTGCCAACATCTTAGCAATCTTGCCATTCCACAGGCATACTTTGGGATTGTTTTTGTGAAGTTTTTGACTCTTTCCCATGAACTCACATAGTGGGGGCTGGCAGGACATGGCAGAAGAAGCCTGAAACTTTATTGCTTTAACAACATTAATAGAGGAGGTGGAGTTGGTATCGGCAGCATGTGAGCAGTCTATGACTCTTGCCATCTCCTGCAGCAAAGCCAGAGTCATCATACTTCTCTGCAGCAGGAGCCATAGGTGTTATTTGGACTAAAATAACTGTTGGCACTGGCAGTAGCACAATCTCTGACATGTAAATAACTTTACTACTTTTTCTGTCCTAGAGCCCCGGGAACTTTTTAAAGCGCTAATGCTGCTGCTAGTTGTGGTACCTTTAGCCTGCTGATAGAGTGTCTCCCAGTCAGGCCTGTGGTTGTGATTCAGGTGGAATCTCATAAAGGAGGTGCTTAGGTGTGAGCCTTCTTTCCCCTGCTCATGTGCATTTTGCACAGACAACAGATTGCAACATGCTTAGCTTGAGGAACCTGAGTGAAGAATCTCCATACTGTAGACTTCATAGACTGACGGGTTCCTGAGAGGCTACTACTACTACTACTGGGGCTAGATGTTGATACAATTCTACTGCCACTACTAGTACTAGGTGTCAAAAGTGCACCACTTACTGCAGCATCAGCAGTGGCACTAGTCATATCTAACATTGTGGATGCTAATAACTGCTGTTGCTGCTGCTGGGTACTCAAAACAGGTATGTGTGGCTGAGTGGGACTTGGACTTTGAAAAGGTGTTGATACTGATGACATAGGGTGACCGTGTGCTTTTTGACATCTGTACTTGTCCAGGGTAAGACTTTCCAATGGCTTTCTCAAACATTTTGTAGACAAGCACAATGCTCCTTTTCATTGGTGGAAGATCCAGCCTTTGAATACCTTCTAACCTTATAGCCCTGTCATCATCCTCACACTCAACTTCATCTGTATCTGAACAATAGAAGTATACTGGAGGGATATATTCTAGATCTGCGTCATCATCAGTCATCATTAGGTCATTCTCAGCAGCATCACCTGACAATTGTTTCCCACTACCCTTGCCTCTAAATAGAGGTCCCAACCAATTTATTTTTACTTTGACTGTAACAAAGTTTGTTCCTACTTTGAGGACAGGAGTTTTGGTGCTTGTTTGTCTCACTATCTGATGCAACAGATGGTTCAGCTGTTACACCTTCCTCTACTATGCTATTGCATCAACACTTGAATGTGAATTGTTGTCGTCTTCAGTGTTATTTTTATATGGTTCTTTATTTGTACTGGCACTGGTGGTGCTGCCTCCTCCACTGGAGTAGAGGGATCATCATCATTGATTGCACGTGCTGCAGCAACTGTTGCTGCAGTCAGTTTTTGAACTACTACTTTACTCTCACATCCCTGCAATTTTACAACCTTCCCCCTCCCCCTGTGCGTTGGTTGGATATTACTCAACTACTCTGTGTGTTTTTACTGTACACTACATAACACAATTGATGGAGTATGATCTCTTGTCACTGTCACCCAATATATTTTATTCTTTATTTCTTTATTCTTTTTCTATTTATTTTTTTTATTCTTTTTTTTAAGCTGTTCACCCTGTCTTATCACTGTCACTGTCTGTCCCAAAAAAAAAAATAAATATAACTGAAAACCAAATCAACAACTTCTTTCCCCAGAGTTCCCCACCCAGCACAGAGACAATAACAGCAAGAGCAGCAAGCAAATAGGTCCTCAGCTGCCTGTGTCTTGCCAGTCAGTCATGTGGAATTTTTGGTTATACGGGTTCAACCTCCTTCCTCCCTTCTTCTCACCAGAGTGCCCCACTGACTCTCTTAACAGATGTCCTACCTAAAAGATTCACTAAACTAAACTTAAATTCCCCTTTCTATCTTCCCTAGCTCAAAAAACATACTGCTCTCTCCTCTCACAAACACAAAATGGCATACTGTGAGATCCTGACAGCCTTTTATATGGCTGTAGAAAACTTTAGTGTGTTGGGGAAATATTTTTCTTCCCGTTGATTTCAATGGGCGGAAAAGGCGTGAAAAAGTGGTAAAACAGTACTTTTCGCTGTAAATTATTCGTCAAGCGGAAAGTGCCATTATTCACTGATTTCAGTTTAACGTGAAAATTTTCACCCATCCCTAACTATGTGCAGTAAAAGGAGGAACTGGAAGGACCCTTATTATGTGTCCACTGAGTCTGAAGAGGAGGAGGAAGTGTGCAGTACTGAACCAATGCTGTCCAGTCCACCTAAATCACCCCTAGGGATCTTGGGGAAATTAATGGCAAGGGAGGAAGAGAAGGGTAGTACTAGTGAGAGCAGGACAGGTCAGCTGCCTGTGCCTGCTGCAAGACGTGCTGCCCCTGCTGCCAATGCCACCATTGCAGTACCAGCAGCCAACATTGCTGTACCTTCTGCCACCATTGCTGCCCTTGCGACTAGTAGTGCTGTACCTGCTGTCAGACATGCTGTCCCTGCTGCCACTAGTGCTGTACCTGCTACCAGACATACTACCCATGCTACTGCTACCACCATTGCTGTGCCTGCTGTCAGACTTGCTGCCCCTGCTGCCACCAGTGCTGTACCTGTTGCCAATGCTGCACCTTAAACTAAACTTCAATCCCCCTATCTAGTTCAAACAACGTGCTGCTCTCTACTCTCAGAAACACGGAATGGCATGCTGTGAGACCCTGACACCCTTTTACATGGCTGTAGAAAACTAGAGAAAACTTTCATGTGGAGCAAAATTTTTCTTCCCATTGATTTCAATGCACAATGAGCTAGGTGAAAAAAGTGGGAAAAAGCAGAAAATCGGGAGCTTTTCATGGGAAATTATCCACCAAGTGGAAAGAGCCATTTTTAGCTGAAAAATTATTGCATCCAAGAGATGGCTCAAGTTCCATAAGGAGAGAACAGAAAAAAATGTTGAGAAGAATGCAGGTGACGAGAAGGATTGTAGCGGGAGAGAAGAGCAGAAATGTAAGAGGATGACAAAGAAAATAGTGACTTAAAGGAAAGGAGAAGAATTTTGGAAGAAATGTGAGACCTTATAGGTAGCCAAGACAGGGTTCAGGAACAGAAGAGAGGTAAAGTATCTGGGAGTAAGGGTAGAATGTTGCAATAATGAAGTCTACAGAGAATAAGGGACTGAGTGAGAGTTTTTACAGTTGACATACAGAGGAAGGGTCATATTTTGGCAATAACAGAATGCATAAAAAGAACAATAAACATGCTTTAGACAATTAAAATTCAAGTGCAGGGGGTATGACTGGCTGTCTTGCATGGCAGACGTGTGAGCTCTGTGCTCCTAAGCCCTTAGCCTTTCCCATCAATACCCATAGCGTTCTCATAGGTGGAAGTGGATTCCCTATCCCTCTCCTTGCCACTTATGCTTGGTGTTCCCCATGATGGGCAAAAAAATTGTTTGCCAATAGGATCCTACTTTGGAGTCTCAGTGACCCGGAGGAGAAAAGGCATGACAGACCCCGAGGTGGCCTTGTTGGTCCCCCATAGACCCTCATTGTCTTCCACTCAATAACTTTATGTTATGGAGGCCAAGGTCCCTTCTCTCAACCCAGCTCAATCCTGATCTCTTGAGGTGGACATCTCTGAAGAAGAGGTGACAACTAACCATTAAACAAATATATTTGGGGGAAAGTCCAGGCTCTGATGGGTTTCCCTTGCATTATTTATCCTGTATGCCAATCTTTGGGTCACCATACATGTTAAAAACGTCAATGAGTTTCCAACCACTAGCTCCAACCATTCCCTTTTCTCTGAAGGCCACATAACTGTTTTGCCCAAACATGGAAAAGACCCTTCACGTTGCTCTACCTATCAACCTATTTCCTTCCTTAATGTGTAATCAGCTTTGAGAACATCTCCCTAACCTGGTCCACCCAGATAATGCCGGGTTCATGTCAGGTAGGGAGGCCATGGATACATAATAGTTACATAGTTACATAGTAGTTTAGATTGAAAAAAGACTTGCATCCATCAAGTTTAACCCTTTTTTAATTCTTGTTTACAGCTGTTGATCCAAAAGAAGGCAAAAAAAAAAACTCATTTCAGCAATTTCAAATTCTACCTTTAATTGGGGGAAAAAAGTCCTTCTTGACTCCAAATGGCAATCAAATCTCCCCTTGGATCAACAAGCCCAAAATAAATATTAATCCCAGTACTAACATACATAGCCCTCTATATTCTGCTCCTTTAAAGAAGCATCTAGACCCCTTTTAAGGGCATCTAATGTATTCGATACCACCACCTCAGTGAATTCCATACCTTTATTGTCCTTACTGTAAAGAATCTCTTCCACTGTTGCAGATGAAATCTCCTTTCCTCAAGTCTAAGCGGATGACCCCTTGAACCATTCTGTTAATGAACAGATCTTTGGAGAGCACTTTGTATGGGGCCTGATCATATTTATGTAATTTTATCATATTCCCTCTAAAATGCCGCTTCTCTAGTGTGTACATATTTAACTTTTCTAGCCTTTCTTCATAACTACAATGCACAGAATTGAACTGCATATTCAAGGTGGGGTCTTACCATGGACCTGTAAAGAGGCAGAACAACATCTTCCTCCCGTGAGTCAATGTCCCTTTTAATACATGCCAATATATTATTGGCCTTTTCAGCTGCCAGAGCACTACTGCTAAGTCTGTTGTCTACCATTACTCCCAAATCCTTTTCGTTAGTAGATTTCCCCAAATAAACACCATTTAAACTATATGTTGCATTTTTATTATTATACCCAAAATTCATAACTTTACACTTGTCTATATTGAATTTAATTTGCCATTTGCCTGCCCAGTTACCAAGTTTGTCCATATCTTGTTATGAAGACACATCCAGTTCAGACTTTATTACCCTATTTAAATTTGTGTCATCGTCAAACACTGATGCATGGCTCCTTATGCCCACTGGGAGATCACTAAATTAAAAAGAAGAGGTCCCAGCACAGATCCCTGAGGTACTCCACTTGTAACATTTGTCCAATTTGAGAACTTCCTATTTACCACAATTCGTTGCATTTCATCTTTCAACCAATTTCCAATCCACGCACAAACGTTTGTGCCTAAGCCTATTTCAGTAAATTTGCATAGTAACCTTTTGTGTGGAGCCGTATCAAATGCCTTAGCAAAGTCTAAATGGATCACATCAACCACAGCACCCAAATCTACATTTTTACTCACCTGTCTTTCACAAAGCCATGTTGGCTCCTGCTAATGATATTCCTGTTCAAGATAATTTTTTGAATATATTCCCTTAGCAACCCTTCAAACATTTTCCCCACCACAGATGTCAAGCTTACAGGTCAGTACTTTGATCCCTTTTTTAAATATGGGCACCACATCTGCTTTACACCATACCTGAAGTAAAAGAATCCCTGAAAATAAAAAAAAAACAGCCTGGCCAGGGCCCAGCTTAGCTCCTTATGTAGCTGTGGGTGTATACCATCTGTCATTGCAGGTTTGTATACCTTAACACCATTTATTTGTCTAAACAATTTTTTTATGTCAGCCAATCCCATGCTTGCTGTGACTGCTCTTTAAAAGTAGTTTGCAGGCACTTGTCCATCTTCCTTGGTAAAAACAGGAGAAAATAAATTATTTAAAATATCTGCTTTCTCTCTGTCCCCACTGACCATCTCATACATTTCAGATAACAAAGACCCAACATTATCAGACTTTAATTTTTTGCCATTAATGTATTTAAAGCAATTTTTGGGGATTGCTCTTGCTCTCCTTAGCAATTATTTTATCATTCTCCTATTTAGCTAATTTAATTGCATTTTTACAGGCTTTGTTGGCATCTTTGTATTTTTCAAATGCCTCTGCTGACCCCTTAGCTTTACAATAATGTTTGAATGCTACCTTCTTATTATTAATTTAATTAACTGATTAGCCACATTTAATTTGCTCCTTTTGTATTTGTTTCCAAAGGATATAAATCTATCTATATTTTTGTAATGTTATTTTGAAAGTATTCCACTTGCCTTCTGTGTTTCTTCCAGAAAATATTTTATCCCAGTCAGTGAGACCCAGCGATACATTAAACCTGCTAAAATTGTCCGCTTTAAAATTCAGTGTTTTGGTGGAATCCATACCAAATAGCTTTTTTGAATTAATCTCAAATGATACCATGTTATGATCACTATTCCCCAAGTGCTTCCTTACTTGGATGTTGGAGATAAGCTCTTCATTGTTAGTTATTACCAAATTCAGACACATATCCCCTCTGATTGAGTTCTGTACTAGTTGAGACAAAATATTGTCATTCAACAAGTTCAGAAATGTACTACTTCTAGCAGAATTAGTTGTTCCATTATTCCAATCTATTTCTGGATAATTAAAATCCCCCATAATTATAGTTCTCCCTATTTGTTCTAATAGCTGTGATTTTTCAAGGTCACCAATGATAATACGATCATGGTTGCTTACCCTGGTTCAACATGCTCATTCTATCTCTAAGACCTCACTTTTATTATTGTTAGATGCCGAAAAGGCTTTTGATATGGTAAACTGTAACTCTATTACTTGTGATCTTCAGGGTTTTGGATTGGGTGACAGATTTATTTCTTATATTTGGGCCCTGTACACTAATCCGTCAGCAAGTGTGCGGGTCAATGGTACCCTCTCCATCTTCTCCTTGTACAACGGTACTAAGCAGGGTTTCCCCTTATTGCAGATAATCTTCATTCTCATTATGGTAATACCGGCCAAAAATTTGCTTGACCCTTTCTATTTGGGGCATACCTATGGATCAGATTCATGGGAACATAAAATGGCACTCCTTGCTAATGATGTTATTTGTATGCTTAATGATTTCTCCCACTCTCTTCTTGTGATCCTTACCAAACTGTACAAGTTTGGCCTAGTTAGTATCTTCATGTTCAAAAGTCTGAAATACTCAACCTTGCAGTTTCAAGGCAAATGATTCTCTCAATTCTTCCATCCTTTATCTTGTCATCCACCTTACTCCCACTGTGTCCTCCCTCTTTTGTGCTAATTAAATTCCTTTGTTGACCCAAATTTCTAGAGAACTGATGTGTTTGAAAACTCACTTTCTCTCCTGAATAGGCCAAATTAATGTACAAAAACCTGGCTTTTTGCTGAAAATATTGCACTTATTTAAAACTTTTCTGATCACCCTTTCTTGGGCATATCTGAAATCACTCCATCATTCTTTTACCTCTATTATATGGAACTATAAACCAGCTAGGCTTCAGTTCTCAGTCCTCTCCAGGGCACAGTCGGTGGGGGGCTGGGGGTTGGGTGCACCCAATCTCTTCCAAGATTACCAGGCAAAACATTTCTCTTCCATTCTTAACTGGTTCCTTTCGACATCCTCAAAACAGTGGGTGCAACCTTTCCTATTATCTTTAGTTCCCTGGTTACTGTTCTCTGTACCTGGATCTCTAACCGCTTGACATCTTCTACGGCCAATTCTTGCCACTTGGGACTCAGTGGTGACCGACCGGTTGAGTGTTCCTTACCCCCTTCTATCCTTATTATCTCATCCTGATTTCTCTCTGGGGTGTCCCCCCTACTGCTTTTCTACAGACTGGAGTCAGTCTGTGGTTTTTTGGGTGTCTCTTTGATCATTATAGGCAACTTCCTTCTTTGGTTCTGTTGCATTATAGGCAACTTCAGTCCATCCTTTCTTCCCCCCTCCTCTTCCCCTAACCTCTTGCATGCCAATACTTGTCTTTTTGGCATTATCCCTCTCCCCCTTCCCTTTTCCCCCTCTTACTTTTATTCTGTTTATGTACATTTTTCTTTCCTTTTTTCTTTGTTGCATCACATATTGTTGAAGCTGGAGCTCTCCCTCAATTGAGAATTTGCCAGTCTTATTTGTTATATGCTTTGTACTCCCATTGTTTGTTGTGCACTACCTCAATGCTCATACTTCTTCCCTTTTGTGCATTGTATTATCATTCTATCTTTTAATAAAATCTATAAAAAATGCAAGTACAAGTGACTTTTAACCTTTCTGATTGCCAGAAGGGGTTATATCCAATTGTGGAACACACAAAATGGTTAAACAATAGACAATGATTGTGAAAATGTGATATAGTGTTTAAAACTGTACATAGCAAAAGCTAGAGACAGCTATCATTCAAGGACTAAAAACCATTTGCAGGATAAACTGTAGAAAGGTATTACTGTTTTGCATACACATCTTTTGCTTGATTTGCACATATTTAATTTGATAGAGAATATAACCTTCTACATTGCATTCATGTTATTTACTGCTTCAATAAATTTAATCTGTTTAAGTCTTAGTGTGCTATGTTCTTGTGCCTCGTTCACTACCTAGTTTCATTCTCGTGTTGGTCACAGCTTAATTGAGATATCTATAACTAATGAGGAGGAAAAAGATCTAAAGTGGTTTAGATGTTGAATAAATGAGGAATAAATGATGTTTAAGCAAACATTTAAACTAACTTTAAATGACTTTGCTACTATTCACTTTGATATTTAAAAACATGATGTATCAACATTAGGCTCTCTATTTTGAGAAGTCATAATATGACGTATTCCTAGACCTTTTCTTAGCTTCCATAATTTCACTAGATTTAAGCCTGAATGTAAAACATCCAAAGCGAAAATGATGTTCTAGTAACAGGCAATTCTTGAGCAACCCAACTGCACCTTAGGAGACAAGTAAAAATTCATAGGCCTCGATCCAAAAATGTTTAGGCTTTGATCCAATCTTAGGCCTTGACCGAAGGCTGGTAAAACAACCGGTAGGGCAATATTGGCTAACAACCCATTAGCAAAAAGTGCTAGCAGAGTTATTCAGTTGCCCTACCAGCTGAAACCAAAATCGACGTTAAGACTAGTGGCCAACCATCTGTTTTCTGCTTTATGTTTCCAGAATGCATGAATAATGGGAACATCAAAAGTAAAAAGCTAACGATCAGTGCCTGACATACTGTCAAGCAATGATTGTTAGCGCAAACACACAGTCACTCTCCCAAACATTAACCCTACACTACAGTGCAGCATTACTACTCCTAACAGTAGCCAAACACCCAGATCTGTGTAACACTAACCTGTACATAGCAAAAGCTAGAGACATCTGTCATTCAAGGACTAAAAACCGTTTGCAGGATAAACTGTAGAAAGGTATTACTGTTTTGCATATGCATCTTTTGCTTGATTTGCACATATTTAATTTGATAGAGAATATAACCTTCTACATTGCATTAATGTTATTTACTGCTTCAATAAATTGAATCTGTTTAAGTCTTAGTGTGCTATGTTCTTGTGCCTCGTTCACTACCTAGTTTCATTCTCGTGATGGTCACAGGTTAATTGAGATATCTATAACTAATGAGAAGGAAAAAGATCTAAAGTGGTTTAGATGTTGAATAAATGAGGAATAAATGATGTTTAAGCAAACATTTAAACTAACTTTAAATGACTTTGCTACTATTCACTTTGATATTTAAAAACATGATGTATCAACATTAGGCTCTCTATTTTGAGAAGTCATAATATGACGTATTCCTAGACCTTTTCTTAGCTTCCATAATTTCACTAGATTTAAGCCTGCATGTAAAACATCCAAAGCGAAAATGATGTTCTAGTAACAGGCAATTCTTGAGCAACCCAACTGCACCTTAGGAGACAAGTAAAAATTCATAGGCCTCGATCCAAAAATGTTTAGGCTTTGATCCAATCTTAGGCCTTGACCGAAGGCTGGTAAAACAACCGGTAGGGCAATATTGGCTAACAACCCATTAGCAAAAAGTGCTAGCAGAGTTATTCAGTTGCCCTACCAGCTGAAACCAAAATCGACGTTAAGACTAGTGGCCAACCATCTGTTTTCTGCTTTATGTTTCCAGAATGCATGAATAATGGGAACATCAAAAGTAAAAAGCTAACGATCAGTGCCTGACATACTGTCAAGCAATGATTGTTAGCGCAAACACACAGTCACTCTCCCAAACATTAACCCTACACTACAGTGCAGCATTACTACTCCTAACAGTAGCCAAACACCCAGATCTGTGTAACACTAACCTGTACATAGCAAAAGCTAGAGACATCTGTCATTCAAGGACTAAAAACCGTTTGCAGGATAAACTGTAGAAAGGTATTACTGTTTTGCATATGCATCTTTTGCTTGATTTGCACATATTTAATTTGATAGAGAATATAACCTTCTACATTGCATTAATGTTATTTACTGCTTCAATAAATTGAATCTGTTTAAGTCTTAGTGTGCTATGTTCTTGTGCCTCGTTCACTACCTAGTTTCATTCTCGTGATGGTCACAGGTTAATTGAGATATCTATAACTAATGAGAAGGAAAAAGATCTAAAGTGGTTTAGATGTTGTATAAATGAGGAATAAATGATGTTTAAGGAAACATTGAAACTAACCTTAAATGACTTTGCTACTATTCACTTTGATATTTAAAAACATGATGTATCAACATTAGGCTCTCTATTTTGAGAAATCATAATATGACGTATTCCTAGACCTTTTCTTAGCTTCCATAATTTCACTAGATTTAAGCCTGCATGAAAAACATCCAAAGTGAAAATGATGTACTAGTAACAGGCAATTCTGGAGCAACCCAACTGCACCTTAGGAGACAAGTAAAAATTCTTAGGCCTCGATTCAAAAATGTTTAGGCTTCGATCCAATCTTAGGCCTTGATCGAAGGCTGGTAAAACAACTGGTAGGGCAATATTGGCTAACAGCCCATTAACAAAAAGTGCTAGCAGAGTTATTCAGTTGCCACCTTGGATGACCCTGCCAGAAGTATATGTTCCAGATGGCATAGTTCTCTGCTTCACTGACACACGCAAACACTCCTTCCACAATAAGTCAGTGACACATGGGAGTGATATATATATATATATAGCGAGGAGGTGAGTGTTCGCATAACGGGGTGAGTGAAGCATCCAAAATATTGCAACATGTTTTTGAAGTTTTCGCTACACTGATTCGATATGTGTTACATTTTGGTCTGCTAGAGCAGTCTAGTTTTGTATGTAAGGTCAGGGTACTGCCAAAGGAAAATTAATAAACAGAGATTTGTAAACAATAGGTTTAAGTATTTTAGTGAAAATTATAAAAATAGGAATGGTGGAGACAATGACGGACTTAAGGAAGTTAAGAATATACAATCAAAAACAAAGGATGATACAAAGGTTTTAAGTAAGAAATCCCCACAATATATATATATATATATATATATATATATATATATATATATATATATATATATATATGCAAAGGCTGCACTCTCAACACATGGCATTTTAGCCTGGGTGCCAGACAATCCATGTAATACTCTTCTAAAAATCAGCACTCTCAGGACTGCTCAAATGGTGAAATGAGTTACTTTAATTTAGATCAACGTTTCGATCCCCACACCGGGATCTTTATCAAGACAACAACATAGACCACTAACCCTCTTTAAATACCCTGTGACCCGTGGAAAGATTCTCCTGCCAAAGACAAGTGTACAAACTTTTTCCAGGGACCCAGGTAAACCACTGGGTGTGGATACTAATAACTATAAAAATACCACCACTTAAAAATATATGAAAGTGATGTTTGAAAACATAACCGGAGGTTTCACTGACCTTTAACGTCTTGTGACACCAACAATTGATATACCCCTAAATCTCAAGATAGAGCAATATAATATCTACTATATCGTAACAAATTCATCTGATGATTATAGCAAATAGACCTGTCTATGGCCCCCTGCTTAATCACAGGTCCCCCCGATATATATCCACATAGGGAAACTCACAAATAGACCGTATCACACATCGCTCTCACCCCGTATGCCCGAGAGGTATAGAGGTTTCGGGTAGACAGAAGAATTGGCCAAATTGGAGTAACTAACCCCAATCATGGCTGTTTCATCACTGGGGTGAGAGTGAAGGTGCTGCTCAACGTGAGGTAGTCCTCGTTACTATGGGGGGATTGAAATGTTGATCTAAATTAAAGTAACTCATTTGAGCCTGTCTGAGAGTTCTGAATTTAAGAAGACTATTACATGGATTGTCTGGCACCCGGGCTATAATGCCATGTGTTGAGAGTGCAGCCTTTGCATAAATATATATATATATATATATATATATATATATATATATATATATATATATTGTGGGGATTTCTTACTTAAAACCTTTGTATCATCCTTTGTTTTTGATTGTATATCCTTAACTTCCTTAAGTCCGTCATTGTCTCCACCATTCCTATTTTTATAATTTTCACTAAAATACCTATTGTTCACAAATCTCTGTTTATTAATTTTTCCTTTGGCAGTACCCTGACCTTACATACAAAACTAGACCGCTCTAGCAGACCAAAATGTAACACATATCGTATCAGTGTAGCGAAAACTTCAAAAACATGTTGCAATATTTTGGATGCTTCACTCACCCCGTCATGCGAACACTCACCTCCTCACTTGATAATCAAGCTGACGCCAATCATCAACCTAAAGAGCGGTGCCAGAACCAAGGAGCTCCACTCCTCTAATTGGAATAAGTCAAAAAAGAACAAAAGGGTCCGCACTCGCTGACGTTTGTGAAAAAATAAAATATTTATAATTTATTGGAAAGTGATAAAAACATCCGGACACAAACAAAACAAAAATAACCCCACGATAATTCCCTAACGCGTTTCAGATCTCAATGGTCCTTACTCATAGGCGGACCCTTTTGTTCTTTTTTGACAGTATCCTGACCTTCCTGAGGTTAGTCCTGAACATCACTTTTCAATTTATTCCCCTTCTTTTCCTTTAACTCTTTTTCTGACAAATTTAAATTGTTTTGAACTGTTTTATCTAGATCAGAGAAAAGTGGGTTGTTTTCGTATTTTTTCAAATCTTTATAAAATTCCTCTATCTCCTGTTCTATTTTCACCAAACATTCTTCCCTATATTCACTGATGGACTTAATTAAAGTTTTTGAGCACTGTTCTAATGCTCCATTCCATAGTCCTAAAAATCTTTCATCATTGAATGGGGATTTTTTTATATAATCTCAATCCTCTAGGAATAATATGCTTTTCTAAATACTTTTCTAACAATAAACAATCCCACCAATGTCTTAACTCAGTACCTAATGCTTTCTCTAATCCATTAAATAGTTTTCTAATTTATTTATCTTCATTATTGTTACTTACAGATCTTTCAGATACATTCTCTTCTTTTTTAAAAAAGACATTTAAGTATTTCTTCCTCTTTTCCCGCATCAAAATTGCGTTACAAACCATCGTTTTATATTTCACCCACCCCGGTGAAAAGTGGGGGTATATCTAATTTTAGGGTTATGGGAATTGATTGGGTTCCACCTCAAAATAATAGGTTTCATAAACTATATAGGCAGGAAGCCTATTGGATATACACATTGGGGACATTAGTGAACAAAAAGGGGTTAAATGATTTGGACTTCCATTATATTTGATTTTTCTCTTTGTTCCCTCTGTGAGTTCCTGGCTCTTGTTTTGGAAGGGTATTTATAGTTTTTTGTTGTGGTGATCATTCTGTTTGGACTGAGGAATATGCAAATGGTCCTTATTTGACTATGCCGCATTGGTGGCACTTCCAGCTTGAGATGATTATCTCTCCACCGGATATATATTATGGCATACATTGGCTGATGGATGTTTCCAATAAACCATATATATATGGGAATTTTTGTTAAACCATTGGTATTTTAGTTTAATAATTTTGGGTTATTGGAAGAGTTGGGGAGTGAATATGTATATTTGTATTTTATATAGTTCGTGTGTCATTGTATATATGCGGTAAGTTGCTGCTTCTGTTGTACTTGGTATGGGATGACTGTTTACTCGATGGAATGTGTGCCTGGATGCACGTTGGTTGATGTCCTATTCCTATGGGCTATTGGTCGATGTGGGATGATGTGGAGATTGGGACTAGCCTTTGATCTTATGAGGTTTGTCCTCCATGGTTTGATGTGCCGGCAGTGGGTCCCGTGGTGTGTGGACGTCACGATCACGTGCACGTAAGGGTGCATTTGAGATCGAGTCACATTCACCCAGGTGAGTCATGGGATGCAGGAAATGAAGAAAGCTGGACCGCACGCCATAATTGATGCATACTGAGTGGTAAAAAGTTATCAGCTGTATAAGTGAGAGTAATTTGGTAAACTAATTGACCTTTAATATGTTTAAATGTTTTGAAATTTGGAGAAACATTTTCATGCAAGCCTCTGATGAAGTAGCGTTACTGCTACGAAACACGTTAGCGAACATAGATATATTTTCTTGACATTTTTGTCTGGAATTATCTATTGATATTTTATTTTGGATTTATTCTAATTATTTTAATTATTTTTAATAAATGTAATGAAGTTTTATTACAATATCTTGATCTAGCCTCTGGTTCAATATTCCTCTGGATGATATAGGCTTAATATAGAATAAAGAGTTACTGCCAGGGATATATTGGGCAATATTTGGCCCTTTATTAGAGTAGCAGTTTCTATAGATATATTATTAATCCCTGTTGGAGTGAAAAAGAAAAAGGAGAGCATAAAGTAGATCGAGGAATGATTACACCATACTGGGGTGAGAGCCAGTGGATACGGTTTTACTGAGAGGCAAGCTATCGCCTCTGGAGAATGTAACGCTTGAATCAATGTGGTGTTGGTGAAGAACTCCTTTTGAAAGTTTCTACTACACTTAGAAGAGTTCCTGCGCCGCTTTTTGTGTCTTCTTTTTGTTTCAGTTTTTTGTGGGTGCCCAACCCATGGGAGGCTGCAGCAGTGAATTCTGGAACTGTAGTGGGATTAACAGCGACCAATACTCTGGAGAGGAGGACTTGGATAACGTGATATTGATATATATTCATTTTTATATATATTTTCTTGTGTTTATTGTGAGTTTAAATATTTCCTGTTTGCAAACCTGGTTGTGCTTGGTGTGGGACCGTGTATACACTTTTTATTCGGTGAGTTACACATCAAGTATAATCAGGTATAATTAATGTCAAATTGTACTATTGTTTGTATAGATTTTTCTAGCCTTCCTGTTTTAGAGATCCAGGCAATTGGAATTAGTGGGTTTTTCACAACTATTTGTTGGGGATACATACTTTTTTCCTTCTTTTATGGGTTTATAGATGGCTGACTGGCTCTGGAGATCAGAGAAGACCAACATACAGAAGACAGGGACGCAATAGAATAGAGAGACCTAAAATCACCACAATTGATGAATCATCTTGTAATTCATCTGGATCAGAGACAGAACACATTGACCAACCACAAACAGCAGAGGGAGCTACAGGAAATACACCTAGTCATAACACTAATTCACAAGTCACTTTTTTAGGAGTTACAACAAGAAATCAATCTGCAAGGGGCAGGAGAGGCCCCACAAAAGACGAGTGGAGGCGACACAGGCGACCATATACAGGTCTGACCCCCCAGCCAAGTGAAGAAGTAATTTTTAATCTTTCAACACATGTCTTAACCCTGGCAGAAAAAAGTGCTCTAGCCAGAGGTTTGTCATTTGTCCCTACTACTAAACAAGACTCACTAGATATAGCCATTGATTTATTCCGTTTTCAAAGACAGATGAAGTTGAAAGACTTTTTCCAACATACTTCAACCAAGAGTCCATTTAAACCTAAGAGCACATTTGAACCCAGCAATACTAATAAATTAATCAGTGCATACTGCAGAATACTACAAGAGAGCATCAACACCAGTGACATTGTAGGTAAGAAACAGTATTCTAATTTGACAAAAGAGGAAAGAGGGGCTATTAAAGCTTTATCATCCAATATTGTTATTAGGCCTGCGGATAAAGGGGGAGCAATAGTGATCATGGACTATCAACAATACAGACAGGATATTATGGGCCAATTACAAGATACTCAGATCTATCAACTCCTGAAAGGAGAACCTACAAAAAATATAAAGCAATGATAGATGAAACTTTATGTATGGCACACAATTCAGGCTGGATTACAGGTGATACTATGAAATTCCTTACACAAGATTTTCTTGTAACCTCCATCTTGTACACCATCCCTAAACTACATAAGGATTCCACAAACCCTCCAGGGAGACATATTGTGGCTGCTATTGGATCATTACTTCAACCGATAGCCCAATTTTTGGACTATTATATCCAGCCATTAGTACACAGATCTGAATCATATATTAAAGACACCACCAAATTTCTAGTGAAATTAAAATCTTTGGGACTATTCCGGAAGATGGGCTACTAGTCATACTTGATGTCAAGTCCTTATACACAGTGATACCCATAGTCGAGGGAATAGAGGCAGTTCACCAAACACTGATACAATATCCTGACAACATCAGACCTCCTATGGAATTCCTAATGACATTGTTAAGTTTCTGCCTGGGATATAATTATTTTAAATTTGAATGGTCATACAAATTGCAACTCTCAGGGACCTCAATGGGCTCTAATTTTGCACCATCATTTGTGAATATTTTTATGACAAGGTTTGAGGATACATATATCAGACCAGGATACAGCAATAACATAATTTGCTATTTCAGATTTATAGATGATTTGTTCCTTATCTGGAAAGGCAATAAAGAATCTGTGGAATCATTTGTCACATATTTGAATAACTTGAAAGTTCACTAGCACCATTGATCAACAACAAGTGAACTTCCTAGATGTATGTATATCTATCCATCAGGGTACTTTAGTAACGACTAATTTCAGGAAACCCACGGACCGTAACAGTCTGATATTAAAAAGCAGTTGTCACCCATGACATAAAATAGATGCAGTACCATACTCCCAAATGAGAAGGATTCTACGCAATAATTCAGACAGAAACAAGGGTCTTGAACAAGTGGAGAAGCTGATTGACAGATTAAAAGAAAGAGGTTATGAAGAACAGAAACTGAGAGAGCAATTCCAGAAAGCTCAAGTGAATGCACAAGACAAAATACTAACACCAGTCGTGAGGGATAAAAAAACAGAGAAGTTTTGGCAGTAACGATATTAAAGATCTTTAGATTGGCCTAGTAATACGTTTGGAAATAGGTGATACTAAACTACTATGGGGCAAAGAAAGAGAAAAAGGAAGAGAAGAAAAAAAATTTGGATAAAAATAAATCAATTAGTGTTTACTGTTCCCCAAAGATTAAAGAGCTGAATCCAAACTCGCAGAGGCGGATTTCTAATGTGGAGATGCAAGCCGAGGTTAACGAGCACCTCGAGAGACAGAAGGAGCCTGAGCATTTGGCGGCTTCAAATGTGTTTCACCAGGAAGCGCTGTCAGTTATGTTGGATAATCTATATTTGAAGATTAAAAAGGATTTAGAGATATCAAGGCAGGAACATCATGATGAGGTCCTGGCCTCGGGTGTAAAATTACATTTTCAAACAGATCTTTTGAAGAAAACTCAGGAGGATTATGGAATTATTCAAAAGAAAAATATCTATCTGGAATCTAAAGTTAAGACTCTAGAGAGAAAGATAATGGAAATAGAGGATAGATCTAGGAGGAATAATCTTCGGATAAGGGGGATTCCGGATAGCATAATAGATAACGAGCTGGAACATTATTTTGTATCCCTTTTCTCCTGTATTCTTGGTGGTGCGAAGTTGGGAGAATTCCCCTTTCAGAGATTCCATCGACTCCCTAAACCTAAAGATCAGGCTGCTGTGAAGACAACGGATATAATTGTTTGTTTTTCCAATGGATATTTTAAGGACAGGATTATAAAAGAACTTAAGACTTCCCCCATTAAAGATGGACAGCATAAAGATCTTAGATTTTTTCCTGATATTTCAGTAGCCACTCATTTGGCTAGAAACAGTTTTAGAGAACAAACTGTTATTCTGAGAGAAAAGAAAATGTCTTATTTTTGGGGGTTCCCGGTTAAACTTATTGTTATGTATGAAGGTCAGAGATATTACTTCTCTGATCCATCTCAGATTCAGGATCAGATCCTACGGTGCGGAATTACTGGTTAATGGTTAATCAAGATCGGGATGGAGAAGGTGAAAAGGGAAGAGAGAAGGAGAGGGAATTAAGGGAAAAGGGTAAGAGAAGGAAAGAGAAAAGGAAGGAAAAGGAAAGGAGGGGAAAAAAAAAGAAAGGAAAAGAAAAAGGAAAAAAGGGAAAAAAAGGAAAGGGGAAAGAGAAAAAAAGGGGAAAAAAAGTAAAGCAAAAGAAGAAAGGGAAGGAAAGGGAAAAGGGAAAGAGGAAAAAAGAAAGAGAAGGAAAAAAATAGGAAAAAAAAAAAGAAGAAGGAATGAAAGAGGGAAACAGAATGAAATGGAGATTAGAGTGAAGGGAGAGTTGGGATTAACACCTTGGGGGATGGGGGCGCATGTGGTGTGTCTATAGTGCGGACGCCATTTGCCCTCCCGTACCTCAGGGGTTGGTAGGGGGGTTATGGGAAAGGGGGGGGATAGGGTCACTCCCTTTTTTTTTTTGGAATAAGGGGGGAGTTGGTCTTGGTCTGGTCCATATTAGGTTTAGGGGGGAGTTTTCAGATTATTGGGATTTATATTAGTATTCACTAGTAGTAATATAAATTGATTAATAGAGAGTTGATTTGCACAAGGGTATAGGGTGTGGACGGGCACAGTAATAGGATGAAGGAACAGGTATTAGGATAAATTGTATTGGTGTTATAGAAGGGTTTGTAGGGTTTGATTAGGACTAGATTCAGCTAAGTTTATTTGATGAATCAGATCAAGACTAGGATAGGGTTAATTAAGATATTGTCACTGGGAATGGATTAGGTTTGGGCATGGGTTTTCTTGTTGGCAGTGTGTAGAGAGTTACACAAGGGGGTTTGATAATTCTTTGCTGGGGTGGTGACCCTAAGTATTAGGTGAATTGGGACTCTCCGGCGCGCCCCTCCCGTTGGGGGTGGGTAGGCGGGTTGGACGCACCAAATTGGTGGTGCCCCTTTGGAGGGGGCCATCCCTACTATTTATTGGGAAGGGGATTTCCCGCCCACCCCGTCCGTCGGGTGTTTCCGGCGGGCGGGGCAGGTTTGATTGGTGTTGCTCATCGTGGGACTTGCCTGGTATTTTGGGGGCGAGGTATGTTTGTGTTATGGGTGTGTGAGAGGGAGGTTGATGATTTGAGGTTGCTCTCCCTGACCTCATTGGTATGAAGTCTGATTAATATAGCTTGATTAAGTAAAACAGATTTTTGCTTGGGGTCTGTTTGTCCGGGGGGGGATGAGGAGGTTGACGTACTCTGACCCCTCAGACAAATAGGCTTGTACTGATGGTCTTAGGTGACCTAAGGAAACATTTATTATTTAGGTTTAGTCTCCACTTTTTTGAAGCCTGTTAGTCCATACTGATTGGTTCCTACGGCGTTAGTGGGAAATTTGGAGGATTATATCCTCTTAGTGAGTATGAGTTTTTTTAAGTTGTCTATGTTAGAGTGTATGAGGGCATGGTCATGGGTTGTTCCGCTTCTGTCACAGGGTTTTTATATGGTTTCCAATCTGTTGAAGTTATTGTGGGGGAAATGCCTAAGGATGCCACTTAATTTAGTTTCTATTAATGTGCAGGGTCTAAACTCTCCTCAGAAAAAAGGATATTTGTATTATATGATAAATCATAGTAAAATAGATATTGCATATGTTCAGGAAACTCATTGGATAAATTCCAATATGGATATGTGGTGGGAATGTCCCATAAGTAAAGATACTATGGTTAAAGTATCAGAATTGCTGAATGAGTTATGTTATTTTGGGGTACATATATCCCCACAGTTATTTCTATTTCACTTACAGTTTCTGGATTGCCAAAAGGAAGACAAGGGTTTTATGATACATGTTTTTCAGGCTACTAAATTGTGTATGGCTAGGCATTGGAAGGATATGGCTGCATTTAGTTGGTCGGAGGTGCTTAGCCAAATAGACTATCAATGTAATATGGAAGAGGGTTTTTTTCAATCCAAAGGGTTACTGGATATATACCACAAAATTAATGTTAAATGTCAAATGTCATAATGTATTAAGTCCAATTTTAAATGTAACTTAATTGGGCATTTGAATAATTTCTAATTTGTCTATTAAATAAAAAGAAAAAAAAACAGAGAAGTTGATTTTCACTACTAAATATACACCTAGTTCAGGATTAATTAAACAATCTATTAACCAGCATTGGCACATTATAGCCAACAACAGATCATTATCACCTATCTTTAGGAATCCACCTATGATGGCAAATAGGGACCAAATAGGGGGACCAAGTTTAAGGAGCATGCTGGTCAAAACTGACCCTAAGCATTGCTACACAGTAGTGAATAAAAACTGGTTACCGGAAGTAGAGAATGGGTGTTATAAATGTATCAACTGTGTTACATGTAAGAACCTACTCACAGGGCAGTATTTCAAGGACCCTTGTTCAGGAAAGAACATAAAGATCAAACAGTGATTGAGTTGTACATCCACATATGTGGTATACTTTATTAGATGCCCTTGTTCATTATACTATATAGAAAAAACAGTCACCACCCTAAGAGAACATATGGTGAACCATAGGAAATCAATCAGAGACGCCATATAGATGGGGGACTCGAATAAACCAGTGGCCCGTCATTTTGCGCACCACAAACATTCAATCACATCCTCACAATATATGGCTATTGATCAGGAACCCGTGGACCCCAGAGGAGGTGATCGAGGAAACACTTCTACAAAGGGAATTAAGATGTATCAGACAATTAAATACTGTTGCACCCAGTGGTTTGAATGAGATTATTTCATATTTGTGTTTCTTATGACTAATTGGAGATCTACCATTCTAATCCCACTTGGAGGTGGAGGGTTGGAGTAAACTATCTTCTGGATGCTTGAACACCGTTCTAATCCACCTGAAGGTGGAGGCAGTGGGATTACAGATCATAAATGAGATTGTTTATTGTTAGGTATGTGAGTCGAGGGAGTCAGATATATACCATTGGAAATGAAGATGTGGAGGAGATTGTAAGCATGGATTGTGTCATGACTATGCATACAGTAACTGTGAGTACCACTTAGGTCATGAACAGTGTTCGGTGACAGTCAGCCAAGTGGACAAATTGGCTTACAGTCTATCCGATCGGTTCGGTCTGATTATGGTGGACATTTTGGGAGTTCATTGGACCCATGGACTCTTGAATTGGGATATCTCACTTACTATATTGTCACATTATCACATTGACACCTGCGACCTCCTTGTATCTGTTTGGTCTCCCCCACAAGATCTATACATCTTTATAAGGGACACGATATGTCCCTTAGATTAATTCGTCTTTAATGGACACAATACATTTTTCGTATACCTGTATATATAACATCTGTTAAATTGGAAAAGGTGCAAGAGTAACTGTTCTATCTTCCTGGGAGGAAGCATTAATGACTATGACTGTGTGAATATTGTTTCTGAGTTTATTCTATCAATATTTTATCAAATGCTTGAGGATAGTATATAAGTTGCTACTAGATTTCTTGGCAAGATATGATTTTATCTCTCTGGGATATTTATTTTTGAGTTATTAGATATTTAGTATTGGATGCTCAATGATCCTATTATATTTGTAATGTGTGTAGTCAGTAGCTCCATTTACAAGATTTAGGAATTTTATTGTATATGGAGGTCTTGGGATCGTACGTTTCTTGCTTAGAATAAGGGAACACATATCACTCGAACTGAGTATCACTGTAGCAGCTTTAAATGAACCTGGACATATTTACCCACATCTGTGGTCGGCATAGTTTACTCCTGCAGCAATACTGTTTGGATACAATGGAGGGGGATGGACACAGTGATGAAGCAGCCATGATTGGGGTTAGTTACTCCAATATAGCCAATTCTTCTGTGTACCTGCAACCTCTATACCTCTCGGGTATACGGGGTGAAAGTGAAGGTGCTGAGCGATGTGAGGGAGTCCTCATTACTATGGAACCAGCAGCAATGTGTGATACGGTCTATTTGTGAGTTTCCCTGTGTGGATATATATCGGGGGGACCTGTGATTAAGCGGGGGGAATAGATAGGTCTATTTGCTATAATCATTAGATTAGAATTTGTTACAGTTTAGTAGATATTATATCGCTCTATCTTGATATTTAGGGGTATTCCAATTGTTTGTGTCACAAGAGGTTAAAGGTCAGTGAAACTTCCGGTTATGTTTTTAAACATCACTTTCACATATATTTTTAAGTGGTGGTGTTTTTATAGTTATTATTATCCACACCCAGTGGTTTACCTGGGTCATTGGAGAAAGTTTGTAAGAGATAAATGTACACTTGTCTTTGGCGGGAGTGTTAATCTTTCCACAGGTCACAGGGTATTTAAAGAGGGTTAGTGGTCTATGTTGTTGCCTTGATAAAGATATTGGTGTGGGGATCGAAAAGTCGATCTAAATTAAACTAACTCATTTCACCATTTGAGCAGTCCTGAGAGTATATATATATATATATATATATATATATATATATATATATATATATATTTATATGAAAAAAGAAAGATGGCCACGCATAGTGTGAGCTTGAAGATGGTACAACAGCAAAAACTCAACAGCAAATGGTAACATAAGTGGAAGAATTGTATTCATATCTTTATAATGATGAACAAGTGAATGCAGTGCCAGACCCTGAAGCTGTGCCTTAAGTTTTGATAGAAGAAGTAGAAGCTGCATTAAAATCAAATAAAAATGGCAAAGCAGCTAGCTAGACCTGATAAAGTCACTAGCTAAACTATTTTCAAAGTGCCTACTATTAGTACTCGGCAAAGTTCCTGAAAAATTCAGAACTCGTCCTACTAAACAAAAAAGGTTGCAATGCAGATCAAAAATCTATCGGCCAATAAACCCAATGCAGTGGTCTGCAGTTTTTTCACAAATGGTACTATGAAGTAGAATGGACACAATACTTAACACGGCACAACCTAAAGAAAAAGCAGTCATAAGGAGTGGTTTCAGTACAAAGGACAATATCAAGACAGTGCAACAAGTTATAGAGCAACATAATGAATACAACCTTCCATTATGCATAGCATTTATTGACTATGAAAAGGCCCTTGACTCAATGAAAAAGCAAGCAATAATCAATGTACTCATCAACCAAGGAATATATACAGCTTATATCAATATCCTCTAATCAATAAATTAATATTCTTATGCAATTGCATTAATACAGATCAACATTGATAAAGTCCAGATCAACATAGAATAAAGTGTCGAGAAGGAGACACAATCTCTCCAAAACTATATTCTGCAGTAAACAGTAAATGTCAACAGTAAATGTCAACAGATGGAAATACCATAATAGAAACTGACAGAAAAATTGAGAGAAAAATAAAATTGAGATGTCAAGCATTTGGAAAACTAGGAGTTTACCACTCTGCCTCAAGCAAAATGTTTTTGACAAATGTGTCCCCCCAGTCCTTACGTGCGGCTGTGGAACATGGACACTGAATGACAAAGCTATACAAAAACTTACACAGAGAAGCATGGAGAGGCAAATTCTAAACATAACAAAAAGCAATCAAAAAAACTTGTTCATGAATTTGTCTGCAAAAACTGATCTATGATATGATTGAAAGAGTAAAGCACCTGAGATGGAAATGGGCAGGCCACATTGCAAGAAGTCATGATCGCAGATGGACCATGGAAATTTTATAATAGATTCCACTTGATACTAAACACCCAAAAAGAAGACCAAACCCAAAATGGATAGAGGAAATTACCAAATTTGTTGGTACCCAGTGGCAACAAAATGCACAAGACCAAAGTTGTTGAGGCCTTCATCCTGTAGTAGATAAATAACATGTGAAGATGACGATGATATAAAGAGTAATGTGCAAACATTTTAGGCAGGTGTGAAAAAATGCTATAAAGTAAGAATGCTTTCAAATATATACATGTTAATAGGGGAAGCGAAAGGTCCCGCCTTGTTCCCATGACAAAATTCTTGTCTGCTTTTTTTTATGGGAAAATCTGATTTAAAACTAGCAATTAAAATCTTCTGATTTTTCGCCCATTGGCAAAATTCTTCTCAATTTTTCAATGGCTAGAATGTTTCTGTCCATTGATTTACGTGTTTTTAGTATATTCACTATAGAAATGTGACATATTTGTGGAAGTGAAACAATAGAAGCAGCTACAGAGAGAGATAGACATGTGTGCTGTTCTGCTGTGATCATAGTCACTATGAGCAGGTTCAAAACAAATAAAAGGAGAAACCGGAAGGACCCTTATACAGTATGTCCAGTGAGTCTAGGGAGGATGAGGAAGTGAGAACTACAGAACCAGTGCTGTCCATTCCCCTTAAGTCACCCCTAGGGATAGATGTGCTGTGCTGTTCAGCTGTGATCTTTTTGCAAAATTGAGGCAGGAGAGGCTCATAGTCACTGCTATCACTATGAGCAAGTTTAAAACAAATAAAAGGAGAAACTGGAAAGACCCTTATATGTCCAGTGAGTCTGAGGAGGATAAGGAAGTGAGCACTACAGAGCCAGTGCTAGCCATTCCCCTTAAGTCACCCCTAGATCTTGGGGGATTTAATGTCAAGGGAGGAAGAAGAGGGTAGTAGCTGCCACTAGTGCTGTGCCTGCTTTCAGACATGCTGCCCCTGCTACTGATACCACCATTGCTGTGCCTGCTGTCAGATGTGCTGCCCCTGCTACCACCATTGCCGTGCCTGTTGTCAGATGTGCTGCCCCTGCTGCCACTAGTGCTGTGCCTGCTGTCA
Organism: Rhinophrynus dorsalis; assembly: GCA_037306005.1. NCBI lineage: Eukaryota > Metazoa > Chordata > Amphibia > Anura > Rhinophrynidae > Rhinophrynus > Rhinophrynus dorsalis. The sequence continues at coordinate 105,178,323 of CM074718.1, forward strand.
CCAGTGCTGTGTCTGCTGCCAGTGCTGAACCTGCTGCCACCAGTACTGTGCCTGCTGTCAGATGTGCTGTCCCTTCTTCCACCAGTGCTGTGCCTGCTTCCAGTGTGTCTCGTAATACTCAGGAAGGGGAAAGGAGAAGATGCTGCCAAGTGTGACAGCAGGGGACCCTAAGTCACACTTGCCATCCCCAAGGAGTCCCTCCAGTGTTAGTACTACTACTAAGAAGGTCCAGCAGTTTGTTAGTGTTAGGAGTGAAGGAGGGAGGTAATCATCATTTTACTAGTGACTGTGAGGAGGAAAACGCAGGGGCTGAAATTTATGTGGTTGGTGTTAGTAGTAGTAACAGTAATGGTGAAGCAGCTGGTGGGAATAATGTTAGGGGAATGGTAGGGGAAGCAATTGAGGGAGCCCAGACCATTCGCCTGACCCTGGGAATCCCCTTCCCCCCACGGTATTGTCCAGGTGGAATATGATCCAGAAGAATCCAGAACTTGTGGTTAGCAGGCACAGCAATAATGCCAGCACCACCAGGACCACAGATCAGCTGCCTGTGCCTGCTGCTAGTGCTGCCAGTCTGCCTTCTTCACATCACCAAAAAATGGTAAGTGTAACATTATGGGACCCTCTGTCACATTTGTTGTCACCTCCTCCAACCGGCAGTGAGATTACTATAATAGAGCAGCAGCAGCAGCACAGAGGGACTTGTGATGATGATGATGATGGTGGAGAAGCTGGGATGGAAAAGACATTGGATTTTTTCCCAAACTGAGAAGTAATGGGAGACAGGCATCACCACCACCACCACAAGCAGTGATATTTTGGAATTTGTGGAGTTTGAAACTGTTCTAATTCCTACTGCTGATGACTTTCAAGGGCAGCAGGATGTTGAGGAGCAGGCTATTGTGCCACAGACCACCGTGGATACAGTGAGAATGGGGTCAACAAGTGATGCGGGACTATCATGCTCTGCCCCAGCCAGTGAAGGGGAATGTGGAGTATGGGATGATTTTCTTCTGGGACAGGCACAGTGCACTCATCACCAATGGCACTGTGCACAATTTCTGACAAAAAATGGAACGAAGACACCAATGTGCTGCCTGACAATGACCTCACCCTTACAATCTCTAGAAAAATAAACTAGATAGTCTAATGCTTAACAGGTGACTCAGATTTTGCATACATACACAGAGGCAGCAATAATGAAAAAACGCTGTGTTTTATTGTTTAGGGAATCACAAACAATTTGAGCATGTTATGTAAAATATAAAGACTATACAAAAATGATGGGGTTTTCCCTTTTGTTGCTCCCAATTTAAAATTTTAAAAAAGGATGCTTCAATTTGTATCCCAATTTTTACTCTCTTAATTTGGAAGTGAACATATAGCACAGGACTGGCAAGAAAAACGCACCCGCTTGGCTTTTCATGGGGTTTGTCTCTAGGTATCTGACCCTTCCCAGCACTCTATCAAAAGAGAAAATATAAATGATAAATTGTACTACAAACAAAGATACGGATCCCAGACAGTTATCTAATGTGAATCGAAATTAGCCCTTTAGATAAAAACAGATATACTGCCACCAGACAAAAAATATGAATGAAACACTATAATCTATCTAGCCTAACTCATAAGAATAGGTGCTATCTCCCAAAAATAACATTTATTCATATATTTCTTTACAATTGACGATCGATCACCTTTCATTATCATTCATCCATCTCATCAATAATCTTCGTCCATTCATCATTCATCGCTTCCATTGACTTTAAGCGTGGAGAAAGCTTGAGCAATTTAATAATAATAATATGGTCATTAACTCTCATTAAAACTCACTTTTGACTCTCACTCTGAAAGTATGTTTGCACATTGAAACTGTTCATGTTCATTAATGAGTTGATATACTATATGTCTGTGTACTAAGAAGTTGAAAATACAGTACATAATTTCTAAATAAGGGTGTAGAATAGTACTCTATTGGGGTGTATATATAAAGAGTACAACTGTTCCCTATGCTGAAAAATTAGAGCCTAATAGATACATAGTATATAATTTGGTGATTATTCAGGAGTAGTAAGAGTAACAGCGAGCACCAAATCACTCTATATTGTTCCCAGTATACCTATGTGTGGTGGTCAAGTTTAGTACACATTTGAGCGCCTAAATCACACCAAGTCATTTGACTTTTTACTCTTCAAAATCCTAATTTCTGGTACAATTCCCTTTAACTCTCTGCAGTTGACCCTATGTAATATTTTTATTTCCACTTTTTATAAAGTCCACTAAAATATTATAAATATTCATTGCTGACAACTTTTCTCTAAAATTCCTATTCAGCATTTTATCCATTTCATTAAATAAAATAAAATTTAAAAATTATATTTGTGTATATATGCAGATGCCAAGGAGCCATTAGCAATTAGGTATGCGATAGTATGGTGCAGTGACTGTGGCACTATGGTTCAGTAACATTGCTGGCAATTCATCAAGCCCAGACTGCTATTTCATTTTTGGGTTAAGGAAGTGGCCACTGTCGGATACATAGTTGACAAGGGTGAAAAAAGAAATTATTCCATGAATTCCAGACCATGCCAAAACACCCATTTATCCAGAGGAAGGCAAAATAAAATGGCATGACAATGACTTCAGCAGTGCTCTCGGGCAAGGGTGAAGGTGACAAAGATTGTTCAATGCACACTTCTACTTCAGCATTATTCTATTTTGTGTAATCAGGGAGGTGGTACATCTAACAAAGTAGTTGGTGAATGTACTTGCTATTGATATGGGTCACTGTATGTTTCATTGCCTATTTTTTATTATTGCCATCTCCCGCCTGCTAGCTGCAATTGGCTTCATTCTCAAGTTGTGCGCACAAGCACCTTGTCTGTCCTGTCTTTAGCCTGTAGCTCCCCTAACTGTTAGCATCACTAAGTCCCACACTGTGGGTAGCAGAAGTCCTGAATGCCCAACCAAATTTGTTTTAATATGGGTTTATTTTGTGCATTAATCTGTCCTTTCTCATAGATGTCGGATTGCTAGCTGCCTTGCCTTGCCAGTCTTCCAGTCACTGTTCTGTCTCTAGTATCAGATTCAAGCTTCCTATGATTTCAGAATATAATAGCAATCTCATCTTAACAGTTGTTCCTGTATGATGCAAACTCACTAGAAATCCTGTGTCAAGGTTTGGCTGAGCTGCTCTTTCTCTGCTGCTTGATTCTGCTGTCTGTGCTAATCTATTGCTCTACTATCCATTACTGCTGCCTTCCCTTTGCTGAATCAGGCTGAATCAGCTGACCTCTCTGTGTTTGCTCACCTGACTTCTATCATCCAACAGCCAACCCTTCCAGGGTATTTAAAGCAGCCTGACTCACTACCTTATTGCCCATGTGTTTGCTTCTGGCTGCAATAATTTTCTACTACGTTCCTGATTTCCTGTGCATGACCTGGCTTCCTCTGACATTCTTTCTGGTTCCTGACTCTCCGGCTGGTTCCTGACATTGCTGATCTCCGTATTCCTGAGCCCAGCTTGGCTGAGTACCTGTCTTGGTTCCTCCTGACCCCGGCTTGTCTTTTGGTTTATGCTTTTGGATAACGATTTTGCTTTGTTTGCTTTTGTTACTTTAATAAAGGTGTTTTGCACTTTATATATTTGTGTCTGTCTGCTTCATGGTCCCTAACAGTACACAAGGGCTATGAATTTAGAAAGCGCAGGCAATCCACCAAATGTTTTTTCAGGCTGGACCAGGTAGACCAGTGCATGGACTAGTTTGCATTAGCCCTCCAGACTGAGCATCTGGCTCCACCACCTCAGCAACCCACAGCGCAGGCTGCCCCTATAGCTGCTGCCACTCCTGCTCCGGCTACCAATATTGATCCCACTGTTGCTAGAGGCATGACTGAGTCCGCCCTGCTTCCCCAGTGTTATGAGGATGACCCTAACAAGTGCAGACTGAACCAGGTCAGTATCTATCTGGAGATGGTACCACAGTCCTTTCCATCTGATAGGAGTAATGTGGGCCTTGTGATTTACTTACTCTTTGACAGGGCCTTGGCATGGGCTAATCCCCTTTGGGAGATGCAGAAACCTATACTGTACACTTACCCTAAGTTTGTAGCATCCTTTAAAAGGGTATTTTATGTACAGGGCAGCTTCACCTCGGCTGCCAAGCAACTAATGTCTATCCAGCAGGGTACAAGGATGGTTTCAGATTATGCCATAGAGTTTTGTACTCTGGCAGCCAAGGTTGGTTGGAAAAATGAGGCTCTCATGGCTGCTTTCTCTAATGGGCTTTTGGATACAGTTAAAGATGAGATTGCAGCCTGAGACCTCCCCAGAGATTTAGAGGAACTGGTCTCATATTGCATATTGACTGAGTCCCGTATCCATGAGAGACCTTCCTTCAAGGAGCGCCTGTGGAGGCATCCCATCCCATCCCAACCGGAGGCTACACTGAGTGGGTAGTAGCCAGGGCCACTGGTCAGGCAAGCTGGGGTCATTCACAGAGTGAGTAGTCAACCATAGCCACAGGTCAGAACCAATGTGGGTAGTCAGACAAGCCGGGGTCATACACAGAGCGAGTAGTCAAACATAGCCACAGGTCAGAAGCAATGTGGGTAGTCAGACAAGCCGGGGTCATACACAGAGCGAGTAGTCAGCCATAACCACAGGTCAGAAGCAATGTGGGTAGTCAGACAAGCTGGGGTCATACACAGAGCAAGATTCTCAGGCAAACACGGGTCACAACAGAGAGCAAGAGTAACAAGCAGGAACACCACGTAAGGGCAATGACTCACAGGCCCAAGGAGGTTTATAAAGGAGCAGAAGGAGGCAGAACCCAATTAGGCCAACCAGAATAGGCCCATAAACAGGCGTCCGTGCTAGTGCCTGTTACCTGATGTCAGCAATGAGAAAGTGGCCGGAGGCCATGTCGGCTGGTGGCCATACAGAGGTATGAAGCACAGGAAAACTTAGCCTTTAAGGGAGACTGTGATACTGTTCCTTTGTCTATGGCTGTAGGAGCTCTCCATCACGAAACCTTATATTTCCAGGTGATCCACTCTCCTCACTATCCTGTGGTCCTGGGTATCCATGGTTGAGCAAACACAATCCCACGTTCAATTGGGCAAGGGCTGAAGTCATGGCATGGTCACCCAACTGTTCCAAGACATGCCTAGCAAAAGTGGTGAAGGTACTAACCACATCCCTGGTCTCTTCGCTGCCTGAAGAGTACCAAGAGTTCACTGATGTATTTGATAAGGGCCAGGCTGGTGAGCTACCGCCTCGCCTCCCATACAATTGTACCATTGAATTACAACTGGGGGCCATATCCCCTCGAGGTCGAGTCTACCCTCTTTCTGTCTTGGAGAATAAGGCCATGGAGGAGTATGATGCGGATGCTCTGTCCTGGGGGTTCATCCGCAAGTCCTCCTCTCCCGCTGGGGCCGGATTCTTCTTCGTGAAGGAAAGAGAGTAGAGAACTGAGACCCTGTGTCCATTACAGGGGGCTCAGCGGTATCATGGGCAAACACACCTGCCCTATTCCACTTACTACGGAGCTATTCAATTGATTAAAAGGGTCCAAGGTGTTCACCAAGCTCAACCTTCGAGGGCGTACAATACATCGTAATGCCCTTCGGTCTCTGCAATGCTCTCGTGGTTTTCCAGGAATTCCTAAATGACGTCCTCCGGGACATGCTACAACAATGCGTGGTGGTACATTTAGATTAAGTTCTGATCCATTCCACCTTCATGAAAGCCACCATGCAGATGTAGCCTGAGTTCTGCAAAAATTAAGAGATAATAATCTATTCTGCAAAATAGAAAAGTGTGAGTTCCACCACAAACTGGTCACATTCTTGGGGTATGTAATTTCAGAGGTCGATTTCACTATGGACCCTGAGAAACTCTCGCTTGTTCTCGAGTTGGCCGCTACTCGTAGGTCTCCACTCCCTTCAACGTTTTCTCGGGTTCACCAATTACTACAGAAAATTTAGCTGCAACTTTTCCTTGATTGTAAAACCCTTTAGCGACATGACCAAAAAAGACGGTAACTTCTATAGAAGTCATTAGTGATGAGCGAGCACCCCAATGCTCGGGTGTTCGGGTGCTCTGACCGAGCACCCCCTGAGGCTCGAGTGCTCGGCCGAACACCCGAGCCCCATTGAAGTCAATGGGAGGACTCGAGCATTACACCAGGCACCCCCTGCTCTGATGAGGGGAGGGTGCCTGGTCCATAGGAAAAGGGAAGAAAAGGATGGAAACACCACAGAAATGGTTCAGGGACAGCATAGGGAGGATGTCTGGATGCACCTTGGACTCCAACATCGCTGCTGGGAACGATCTTTCGCCCGTAGTACGCCATTTTTACAGACTGACCATAAAACACACAAAAAGGAAAATAAAAACGACTTTAGGCGAAAAATTGTTACCAAACAATATTTGCTGTATATTTACTTGTATATCATCTGCAAATTATCCCAAAAATTTCCTTGATTTTCGGAAGTGAGGCCATGATTAAGAGGGAAACGTGCGCAGAGGCAAATTCTCCCAAAAATTTCCTTGATTTTCAGAACTGAGGCCATGATTAAGAGGGAAACGTGCGCAGAGGCAAATTATCCCAAAAATTTCCTTGATTTTCTGAACTGGGGCCATGATTAAGAGGGAAACGTGCGCAGAGGCAAATTATCCCAAAAATTTCCTTGATTTTCAGAACTGAGGCCATGATTAAGATGGAAACGTGCGCTGAGCTGACCATCTAAAACATTATGGGTGAGGGTCTGCTGCAGAGCTGACCATCCTAAACATTATATGCGAAGGCCCGCTAGTGAGCTGACGCTATAAAACATTATATGAGAGGGCCCGCTAGAGAGCTGACCCAATAAAACATTATATGAGAAGGCCCGCTGGTGAGCTGACCTATATAAAAATTGGCAAACAGGGCCCGCTGGTGAGCTGGCCCTATATAAAAATTATATCACAGGGCCCGCTGGTGAGCTGGCCCTATATAAAAATTATATCACAGGGCCCGCTGGTGAGCTGGCCCTATATAAAAATTATATCCAGGGTATATGGAAGAGGAGGAGGAGGATGAGAAGATTAAGAGTCAACCATATACCCGTTTTTTGGGTGGAAGGGGTGAATGGGAATACAGAGTATTCCCATCATTGTAAATAACATATATAAAGTGAGTTTATGTTCCCCCGGGGCTTTCCTCCAGTGGAGTGGAGAAGTCAGGGGAAATCCAGGCCTTGTTCATTTTTATAAGTGTCAACCTATCAGCATTGTCGGTGGAAAGGCGGATACGCTTATCTGTTATGATGCCACCAGCAGCACTAAATACCCGCTCAGACAGAACGCTGGCGGCAGGGCAGGCCAGCACCTCCAAGGCGTAGAGTGTCAGTTCATACCACGTGTCCAGCTTGGACACCCAGTAGTTGTAAGGCACAGAGGGATAATTGAGGACGCTGACACGGTCTGCTACGTACTCCTTCACCATCTTCCAAAACTTTTCCCTCCTTGTGACACTAGGCTGAGCATCAGGGTGAGGGTGCTGGCGGGGTGTCATGAAGGTGTCCCACGCCTTGGAGAGTGTTGCCCTGCCTTTCTCGGAACTGCTGTGTGCTCCCCTTTTCTCCCCTTCTCGGTTGGCCAAGGTAGCACGTACTCTGCCGCCAGCGTTGTCAGATGGAAAATTTTGGAGCAATTTTTCGACAAGAACCTTCTGGTATTGCAACATTTTGCTTGTCCTCTCCACCGGAGGAATGAGAGATGAGAAATTCTCTTTGTAGCGGGGGTCCAGAAGGGTGAACACCCAGTAATCCGTGTTGTCTAAAATGCGTACAACGCGTGGGTCACGGGAAAGGCAGCCTAACATAAAGTCAGCCATGTGTGCCAGAGTACCAACAGGCAAGATTTCGCTGTCCTCACCAGGAGGATGACTCTCAATATCCTCATCCTCTTCCTCCTCTTCTGCCCACCCACGCTGAAGAGATGGAACTAAAGTTCCATGGCTACCCTCTGTAGCGGAGGCAACCGTGTCTTCCTCCTCCTCCTCCTCCTCCTCCGCCTCCTCCAATTGTCGCTGAGAAGACGAAGTGAGGGTGCTCTGGCTATCACCTTGTGTAAGCTCTTCCTCCCCCATTTCCACCTCTTCCACATGCAAAGCGTCGGTTTTAATTGTGAGCAGCGAGCGTTTCAGTAGACACAGAAGTGGGATGGTTACACTGATAATAGCGTTATCGCCGCTCACCATCTGTGTCGATTCCTCAAAATTGCGTAAAACCTCGCAGAGGTCTGACATCCATTCCCACTCCTCACTTCTGATTACAGGAAGTTGAACGGAGAGGCGACGACCGTGTAACAGCTGGTACTCCACTACTGCCCTCTGCTGCTCACAAAGCCGGGCCAACATGTGGAAGGTGGAGTTCCAGCGCGTGCTCACGTCACACAGCAGCCGGTGAGCTGGCAATTGTAAGCGCTGCTGCAGCTTCAACAGGCCGGCTGAAGCTGTTGATGACTTACGGAAATGTGCACACACGCGGCGCACCTTGGTCAAGAGATCATGCACATTGGGGTAGGTTTTTAGAAATCGCTGCACCACTAAATTAAATACATGCGCTAGGCATGGTACGTGTGTGAGCTTGCCGAGCTCCAAAGCCGCCACCAAGTTACGCCCATTATCACACACAACCATGCCTGCTTGCAGGTTGAGTGGCGAGAGCCACTGCTCGGTCTGGTGACTAATCCCCTGCAACAGCTCTGAGGCCGTGTGCTGTTTGTCCCCAAGGCAGATCAGCTTCAGCACGGCCTGTTGACGCTTCCCCACTGCAGTGCTACACTGCTTCCAGCTACTGGCTGATGGGGGAGTGGCGGTGTGTGTAGAGAATTCGGAGGTGGAAACGGAGGAGGAGGAGCCAATAACGTAGGTGCTGGTGGAAACCCTGATGGAGGTAGGGCCCGCAATCCTCGGCGTGGGTAGCACCCGTGCCATCCCAGGGTCCGAGTCGCTCCCAGCCTCCACGACATTCACCCAGTGTGCCGTCAGGGAAATGTAGCGTCCCTGGCCACAAGCACTTGTCCATGTGTCAGTCGTTAAGTGGACCTTCCCAGTAACTGCGTTGGTCAGGGCACGGGTGATGTTACGGGACACATGGTGGTGTAATGCGGGGATGGCACACCGGGAAAAGTAGTGGCGGCTGGGGACCGCGTACCGAGGGACAGCTGCTGCCATCAGGCTGCGGAAGGACTCAGTGTCCACAAGCCTAAATGGCAGCATTTCGATGGCCAGTAATTTTGAAAGGTGTGAGGTTAGTGCTATGGCCTGTGGGTGGGTGGCTGGGTACTTTCTCTTGCGCTCAAATGCCTGGGGTAACGACATTTGGACGCTGTGCTGGGACAGGGAAGTGGATGTGGTCGCTGATGGTGCTTCAGATGCTACAGGTGCAGGGCGGGAGGTATGCGGGCCTGCGCCTTCGACAGGCGATTGGCCGGCACCGAAAACAGGGGAAGAGGAGGCAGTGGTGTGGCCTGCAGACACAGATTGGCGATCCGGGCGTTCCTCCCACTTATTACGGTGCTTGGATGCCATGTGTCGGATCATGCTGGTGGTGGTGAGGTTTCTAGTGTTCATGCCTCGGCTCATTCTGGTGTGGCACAGGTTGCAAACTACAATTCTTTTGTCGTCCGCACTTTCCTTAAAAAAACGCCATACCGCGGAACACCTACCCCTTGGCAAGGTAGATTTACGCAAGGGGGTGCTCCGTGGAACATTTGCGGGCCGGTTTGGTGCGGTCCGCCTTCTTTCTGTAGCCACACCACTGCCTCTTCCAGCCTGTTGCGGTGCTGCAGATGGCTCACCCTCAGGACTGCTGTCATCGCTCGGCTCTACACCTTCCCAGGTGGGGTCAGTCACCTCATCGTCCACCAAGTCCTCCTCCACTTCCTCACTCTGATCATCCTCCTCAAGTCTTGATCCCACCACATACTCTGTCATTGACAACTGTATAACATTCTCCTCAACAAGGTCTTGAGACGGAAATAGTGGTTGATTTAATGGCAACTGTGTCTCATCATCATCATCATCATCCACTACTTCCTTTGACCTTAAATGCCGTTCACATCTGTCATCTTCTTGAGATTGGGTAGCCTCTAGAGGTTGTGAATCAGGGCACAAGATGTCATGTTCCTCTGCAAGCGTGCTTGGAGAGAGGGTCAAATGAAGGATTGGTGATGAGACGAGCTCCTCACTATATCCCAGTGTGGGATCACTTCTTTGACCAGACCGTGTATGGTGGGAGGAAGGATGATCAGAGTGAGGATTATGTTGACCAGACTCTTGGCTACTGAGAGTGGACTTGGTGGAAGACAGGGTGGTGCTTAACCGACTGGAAGCAGTATCAGCTGTCATCCAACCGACCACCTGTTCGCAGTGGTCGGACCTCGAGAGTGATGTCCTGCGACGCCCTGTAAAATTACACATGAAGCTAGGTATGGTGGATGTCTTTCTTTCTTGTGCTCTGGCACCAGGCACAGTTTCTCCGCGTCCTGACCCGCGCCCTGAACTTTCAGGATCACGTCCACTTCCCCGTCCCTTTTTACCCGCCTTCTTCATCTTACACAGAATATGTGACTTTAATATTTGAGTTTGAAAACTTAACAGTATTTCTTATTATTCTGCAACTCTGCAGAGTACACAGAATAGGCTGCTAAACGGCGGTGAAACACACTGAATGGAATATGTGACTTTGATATTTTAGTTTGAAGACTTAACAGTATTTCTTCCTATTCTGCAACTCTGCACAGTACACAGAATAGGCTGCTAAACTGCGGTGAAACACACTGAATGGAATATGTGACTTTAATATTTGAGTTTGAAAACTTAACAGTATTTCTTATTATTCTGCAGCTGTACAGAGTACACAGAATAGGCTGCTAAACTGCGGTGAAACACACTGAATGGAATATGTGACTTTAATATTTGAGTTTGAAAACTTAACAGTATTTCTTATTATTCTGCAACTCTGCAGAGTACACAGAATAGGCTGCTAAACGGCGGTGAAACACACTGAATGGAATATGTGACTTTGATATTTTAGTTTGAAGACTTAACAGTATTTCTTCCTATTCTGCAACTCTGCACAGTACACAGAATAGGCTGCTAAACTGCGGTGAAACACACTGAATGGAATATGTGACTTTAATATTTGAGTTTGAAAACTTAACAGTATTTCTTATTATTCTGCAACTGTACAGAGTACACAGAATAGGCTGCTAAACTGCGGTGAAACACACTGAATGGAATATGTGACTTTAATATTTGAGTTTGAAAACTTAACAGTATTTCTTATTATTCTGCAACTCTGCAGAGTACACAGAATAGGCTGCTAAACGGCGGTGAAACACACTGAATGGAATATGTGACTTTGATATTTTAGTTTGAAGACTTAACAGTATTTCTTCCTATTCTGCAACTCTGCACAGTACACAGAATAGGCTGCTAAACTGCGGTGAAACACACTGAATGGAATATGTGACTTTAATATTTGAGTTTGAAAACTTAACAGTATTTCTTATTATTCTGCAACTGTACAGAGTACACAGAATAGGCTGCTAAACTGCGGTGAAACACACTGAATGGAATATGTGACTTTAATATTTGAGTTTGAAAACTTAACAGTATTTCTTATTATTCTGCAACTGTACAGAGTACACAGAATAGGCTGCTAAACTGCGGTGAAACACACTGAATGGAATATGTGACTTTAATATTTGAGTTTGAAAACTTAACAGTATTTCTTATTATTCTGCAACTCTGCACAGTACACAGAATAGGCTGCTAAACGGCGGTGAAACACACTGAATGGAATATGTGACTTTGATATTTTAGTTTGAAGACTTAACAGTATTTCTTCCTATTCTGCAACTCTGCACAGTACACAGAATAGGCTGCTAAACGGCGGTGAAACACACTGAATGGAATATGTGACTTTAATATTTGAGTTTGAAAACTTAACAGTATTTCTTATTATTCTGCAACTGTACAGAGTACACAGAATAGGCTGCTAAACTGCGGTGAAACACACTGAATGGAATATGTGACTTTAATATTTGAGTTTGAAAACTTAACAGTATTTCTTATTATTCTGCAACTGTACAGAGTACACAGAATAGGCTGCTAAACTGCGGTGAAACACACTGAATGGAATATGTGACTTTAATATTTGAGTTTGAAAACTTAACAGTATTTCTTATTATTCTGCAACTGTACAGAGTACACAGAATAGGCTGCTAAACTGCGGTGAAACACACTGAATGGAATATGTGACTTTAATATTTGAGTTTGAAAACTTAACAGTATTTCTTATTATTCTGCAACTGTACAGAGTACACAGAATAGGCTGCTAAACAGCGGTGAAACACACTGAATGGAATATGTGACTTTAATATTTGAGTTTGAAAACTTAACAGTATTTCTTATTATTCTGCAACTGTACAGAGTACACAGAATAGGCTGCTAAACTGCGGTGAAACACACTGAATGGAATATGTGACTTTAATATTTGAGTTTGAAAACTTAACAGTATTTCTTATTATTCTGCAACTGTACAGAGTACACAGAATAGGCTGCTAAACTGCGGTGAAACACACTGAATGGAATATGTGACTTTAATATTTGAGTTTGAAAACTTAACAGTATTTCTTATTATTCTGCAACTGTACAGAGTACACAGAATAGGCTGCTAAACTGCGGTGAAACACACTGAATGGAATATGTGACTTTAATATTTGAGTTTGAAAACTTAACAGTATTTCTTATTATTCTGCAACTGTACAGAGTACACAGAATAGGCTGCTAAACTGCGGTGAAACACACTGAATGGAATATGTGACTTTAATATTTGAGTTTGAAAACTTAACAGTATTTCTTATTATTCTGCAACTCTGCACAGTACACAGAATAGGCTGCTAAACGGCGGTGAAACACACTGAATGGAATATGTGACTTTGATATTTTAGTTTGAAGACTTAACAGTATTTCTTCCTATTCTGCAACTCTGCACAGTACACAGAATAGGCTGCTAAACGGCGGTGAAACACACTGAATGGAATATGTGACTTTAATATTTGAGTTTGAAAACTTAACAGTATTTCTTATTATTCTGCAACTGTACAGAGTACACAGAATAGGCTGCTAAACTGCGGTGAAACACACTGAATGGAATATGTGACTTTAATATTTGAGTTTGAAAACTTAACAGTATTTCTTATTATTCTGCAACTGTACAGAGTACACAGAATAGGCTGCTAAACTGCGGTGAAACACACTGAATGGAATATGTGACTTTAATATTTGAGTTTGAAAACTTAACAGTATTTCTTATTATTCTGCAACTGTACAGAGTACACAGAATAGGCTGCTAAACTGCGGTGAAACACACTGAATGGAATATGTGACTTTAATATTTGAGTTTGAAAACTTAACAGTATTTCTTATTATTCTGCAACTGTACAGAGTACACAGAATAGGCTGCTAAACTGCGGTGAAACACACTGAATGGAATATGTGACTTTAATATTTGAGTTTGAAAACTTAACAGTATTTCTTATTATTCTGCAACTGTACAGAGTACACAGAATAGGCTGCTAAACTGCGGTGAAACACACTGAATGGAATATGTGACTTTAATATTTGAGTTTGAAAACTTAACAGTATTTCTTATTATTCTGCAACTGTACAGAGTACACAGAATAGGCTGCTAAACTGCGGTGAAACACACTGAATGGAATATGTGACTTTAATATTTGAGTTTGAAAACTTAACAGTATTTCTTATTATTCTGCAACTGTACAGAGTACACAGAATAGGCTGCTAAACTGCGGTGAAACACACTGAATGGAATATGTGACTTTAATATTTGAGTTTGAAAACTTAACAGTATTTCTTATTATTCTGCAACTCTGCACAGTACACAGAATAGGCTGCTAAACGGCGGTGAAACACACTGAATGGAATATGTGACTTTGATATTTTAGTTTGAAGACTTAACAGTATTTCTTCCTATTCTGCAACTCTGCACAGTACACAGAATAGGCTGCTAAACGGCGGTGAAACACACTGAATGGAATATGTGACTTTAATATTTGAGTTTGAAAACTTAACAGTATTTCTTATTATTCTGCAACTGTACAGAGTACACAGAATAGGCTGCTAAACTGCGGTGAAACACACTGAATGGAATATGTGACTTTAATATTTGAGTTTGAAAACTTAACAGTATTTCTTATTATTCTGCAACTGTACAGAGTACACAGAATAGGCTGCTAAACTGCGGTGAAACACACTGAATGGAATATGTGACTTTAATATTTGAGTTTGAAAACTTAACAGTATTTCTTATTATTCTGCAACTGTACAGAGTACACAGAATAGGCTGCTAAACTGCGGTGAAACACACTGAATGGAATATGTGACTTTAATATTTGAGTTTGAAAACTTAACAGTATTTCTTATTATTCTGCAACTGTACAGAGTACACAGAATAGGCTGCTAAACTGCGGTGAAACACACTGAATGGAATATGTGACTTTAATATTTGAGTTTGAAAACTTAACAGTATTTCTTATTATTCTGCAACTCTGCACAGTACACAGAATAGGCTGCTAAACGGCGGTGAAACACACTGAATGGAATATGTGACTTTGATATTTTAGTTTGAAGACTTAACAGTATTTCTTCCTATTCTGCAACTCTGCACAGTACACAGAATAGGCTGCTAAACGGCGGTGAAACACACTGAATGGAATATGTGACTTTAATATTTGAGTTTGAAAACTTAACAGTATTTCTTATTATTCTGCAACTGTACAGAGTACACAGAATAGGCTGCTAAACTGCGGTGAAACACACTGAATGGAATATGTGACTTTAATATTTGAGTTTGAAAACTTAACAGTATTTCTTATTATTCTGCAACTCTGCACAGTACACAGAATAGGCTGCTAAACGGCGGTGAAACACACTGAATGGAATATGTGACTTTGATATTTTAGTTTGAAGACTTAACAGTATTTCTTCCTATTCTGCAACTGTGCAGAGTACACAGAATAGGCTGCTAAACGGCGGTGAAACACACTGAATGGAATATGTGACTTTAATATTTGAGTTTGAAAACTTAACAGTATTTCTTATTATTCTGCAACTGTACAGAGTACACAGAATAGGCTGCTAAACTGCGGTGAAACACACTGAATGGAATATGTGACTTTAATATTTGAGTTTGAAAACTTAACAGTATTTCTTATTATTCTGCAACTGTACAGAGTACACAGAATAGGCTGCTAAACTGCGGTGAAACACACTGAATGGAATATGTGACTTTAATATTTGAGTTTGAAAACTTAACAGTATTTCTTATTATTCTGCAACTGTACAGAGTACACAGAATAGGCTGCTAAACTGCGGTGAAACACACTGAATGGAATATGTGACTTTAATATTTGAGTTTGAAAACTTAACAGTATTTCTTATTATTCTGCAACTGTACAGAGTACACAGAATAGGCTGCTAAACTGCGGTGAAACACACTGAATGGAATATGTGACTTTAATATTTGAGTTTGAAAACTTAACAGTATTTCTTATTATTCTGCAACTCTGCACAGTACACAGAATAGGCTGCTAAACGGCGGTGAAACACACTGAATGGAATATGTGACTTTGATATTTTAGTTTGAAGACTTAACAGTATTTCTTCCTATTCTGCAACTCTGCACAGTACACAGAATAGGCTGCTAAACGGCGGTGAAACACACTGAATGGAATATGTGACTTTAATATTTGAGTTTGAAAACTTAACAGTATTTCTTATTATTCTGCAACTGTACAGAGTACACAGAATAGGCTGCTAAACTGCGGTGAAACACACTGAATGGAATATGTGACTTTAATATTTGAGTTTGAAAACTTAACAGTATTTCTTATTATTCTGCAACTGTACAGAGTACACAGAATAGGCTGCTAAACTGCGGTGAAACACACTGAATGGAATATGTGACTTTAATATTTGAGTTTGAAAACTTAACAGTATTTCTTATTATTCTGCAACTGTACAGAGTACACAGAATAGGCTGCTAAACTGCGGTGAAACACACTGAATGGAATATGTGACTTTAATATTTGAGTTTGAAAACTTAACAGTATTTCTTATTATTCTGCAACTCTGCACAGTACACAGAATAGGCTGCTAAACGGCGGTGAAACACACTGAATGGAATATGTGACTTTGATATTTTAGTTTGAAGACTTAACAGTATTTCTTCCTATTCTGCAACTCTGCACAGTACACAGAATAGGCTGCTAAACGGCGGTGAAACACACTGAATGGAATATGTGACTTTAATATTTGAGTTTGAAAACTTAACAGTATTTCTTATTATTCTGCAACTGTACAGAGTACACAGAATAGGCTGCTAAACTGCGGTGAAACACACTGAATGGAATATGTGACTTTAATATTTGAGTTTGAAAACTTAACAGTATTTCTTATTATTCTGCAACTCTGCACAGTACACAGAATAGGCTGCTAAACGGTGGTGAAACACACTGAATGGAATATGTGACTTTGATATTTTAGTTTGAAGACTTAACAGTATTTCTTCCTATTCTGCAACTCTGCACAGTACACAGAATGTGCTGCTAAACTGCGGCGAAGCACACTGAATGGAATATGTGACTTTGATATTTTAGTTTGAAGACTTAACAGTATTTCTTCCTATTCTGCAACTCTGCACAGTACACAGAATAGGCTGCTAAACTGCGGCGAAGCACACTGAATGGAATATGTGACTTTGATATTTTAGTTTGAAGACTTAACAGTATTTCTTCCTATTCTGCAACTCTGCACAGTACACAGAATGTGCTGCTAAACTGCGGCGAAGCACACTGAATGGAATATGTGACTTTGATATTTTAGTTTGAAGACTTAACAGTATTTCTTCCTATTCTGCAACTCTGCACAGTACACAGAATAGGCTGCTAAACTGCGGCGAAGCACACTGAATGGAATATGTGACTTTGATATTTTAGTTTGAAGACTTAACAGTATTTCTTCCTATTCTGCAACTCTGCACAGTACACAGAATGTGCTGCTAAACTGCGGCGAAGCACACTGAATGGAATATGTGACTTTGATATTTTAGTTTGAAGACTTAACAGTATTTCTTCCTATTCTGCAACTCTGCACAGTACTCAGAATGTGCTGCTAAACTGCGGCGACGCACACTGAATGGAATACGTGACTTTGATATTTTAGTTTGAAGACTTAACAGAATGTGCTCTAATCTGCAACTTTGCACACTAAACAGAATGTGCTCTAATCTGCAACTTTGCACACTAAACAGAATGTGCTCTAATCTGCAACTTTGCACACTAAACAGAATGTGCTCTAATCTGCAACTTTGCACACTAAACAGAATGTGCTCTAATCTGCAACTGTGCACACTAAACAGAATGTGCTCTAATCTGCAACTTTTCACACTAAACAGAATATTTTTTTTTTTTTTTTTTTTTTTTTTTTCCCCCACACAAAATAACCTGCTGCCCCCACACACAGTAGTCCTAAAAAGGACTTTTGGTTCTTTTTTGTCACAATTTTTTTTTTTCCTCCCTACACTGCCTTTCCCTTCCTATCCTCAGCTCTCCCTGGCTCAGACTGAGCCGAACTCGATGGTCAGGTGCTATACAGCACCCGACCACGGGTTCTGGCCAGCCAATCAGTGTAATGCCAGCAGCCAACATGGCTGCTGGCATTACACCGATGTCAGAGCCTCCCTGCACGTTTATTGGCTGCGCAGCAGCCGCAAAACGTGCGGGGAGGAGACCCGAACATGGCGGGCGAGCACATGCGGTACTCGTACGAGTACCGCCATGTGCCGAGCAGAGCGATGCTCGAGCCGATCCGAGCATCGGCCGAGCATGCTCGCTCAACACTAGAAGTCATCAAAGCATTTGCGGCATTAAAAGTTGCCTTTGCCCCTCCACCCATTTTGGCACACCCAAAATCCAAGCCTCCATTCATACTTGAGGTTGATGCGTCTGAGACAGAAGTAGGTGCCCTCCTACCTCAACATCCTGCTCCTGAGAGCCAGTTGCACCTGTGTGAGTATTTCTCAAAGAAGCTAAGTCCTGCGGAGTGTAGCTATGAAATTGGTGACCGTGAGCTGCTGGCAATAATACTCACTCTCTAAAGAATGGAGGCATTTGCTCGAGGGAACTTCAGTGTCAATCCTAATCCTCACAGATCATAAAAACCTCACATACCTGTCTGAAAGCTAAGTGGTTGACTGCAAGACAGGCCCGATGGGCCTTATTTTTGTCCCGTTTAATTATGTGGTCTCCTACCTGCTGGGCACGAAAAATGTCAGAGCTGATGCCCTATCCAGACAGTTCTCGGGCGCTAAGGAGAAGAGCCCTCCTAGTCCTATTATCCCTCCGGACTGAGTACTGGCCACAATATGTACTAGCATAACATCTCCCCTCAGGGACAGAATACGGGCTGCCCAGGTAGATGCACCTGCTGAGACTTCTTCCAGGCAGTGTTTTGTACCTATTATCCTCCCTACCATGGTCCTTTCTACATACCATAATACAAAGTCAGCAGGGCATCCTGGCAAGAACCAGCTTCTCTGGTCGATTTCCCATCTTTTCTGGTGGCCATATCATGGTGCCCGTGATTGCCTTCAAGAGGTATTGCTATTCAGCGACATTGTTACTACCTAGCTGCCGCTCTACACTGAGTCCCTGTTCTTATAGGTCACTATGCTGGTGATGTCATCTCTCTGCCCACCTGCCAGGCCTTTTAAACCTCAGCATTCCTCATTACCTTTGCCCTTTCGTGGTGTACCTGAGCTTAGTGCTGTGTTGGTCCATTGCTTTCCTGTGTATTACTCCTGCTACTTCTGACTACCCGATTCGGCTCTGACTCCTGGCTACGTCTGACTATCCGTTCCATCTCTGACTCCTGGCTACGTCTGACTACCCAGTCCAGCTCTGACTCCTGGCTCTGTCCACTCATACTGTGTGTGGAGGTGCTCTGCACTGTCCTCCCACCTAGCCTGTAAGAGTTCCCAGGGCCATTCCATTACTGCTCGCCTGCCTAGTGAAGGGTGAGGAAAGTGAGTTCACTGTTCCTCCCTGGTCTCGTGAAGGTGTGTCACTCTTTGCTGCCATGTTTGTGTTACTCATTACTGCCACTGTTGTGTCATTTGCTGCTTCCATTATTGTGTCATCATTACTGCCACGATTGTATTTAATAAAGTTTTATCTTAAGTTCATCTGTACTTGTTTATAGAGGATGATTTGTTGTTAGAGGCTCAAGCCCTGAGGAGACATTGATTTGTAGGACTTAAGCTTGTTTGGCACAAGTCCTAAGGAAACATTCTCCTCCACCACACTAGCATGTGCGGTCAGTGCACAACACAGTGTACAATGGGTGAAGACGAACTGCCACATCCTAACATCTACAATATGGCTATCATTTGGTGGGGGAGGTAACGATGTATGAGGTGGACTGGCAGAAGATGTAGTTACCCAAGAGGAAGAAGGTGATGGTGAGCTAGCTGTTTCACTTGTCATAGAACCAGTCTCTGCCTGGGTTTCTCTATTCTTTCTCCTCTATGATCTCCACCTCGCCTCTTGTTGCCTTTCTGGAGAGTTAAGAGGTACAGCAACAGTGGTGATTGATTTCTCTGGTGGGTGTTTGGCTTTAACATGTTTGACATAAATGTCATGGTGTCTGTGTTTCATGTATGTTATCAGGGTGTTTGTTCCAAGGTGTGTTCCCTCCTTTCCCCTTCTGAGTGACTTCTCATGAACTGTGCACAGTGCAGTTGGTGATGACTTCATTGTGCCTGCCGCACGAGAAAAATAGTCCCACACCCATGACTTCAGGGGATAGGGAGATGGAAAAGGTGCCCCTTCACAGTCTGTGGCAGTTGATAATATTGCTGCTGTTGCTGCTACTGCCTCAGAATCAGCACTGCAACTAGGACCAGGAGTGCTGCTGGCAAGTGGAACCTGACCTAGTCCATCATCACTTTTTTACCCCATTACCATTGTCCTTGGTGGTCTGTGGAGCATTAGCTTGCTCCTCAGAATCCTGCTGCCCTTGCAACTCAGCAGCAGCAAGAATGAGAGCAGCTGCAAATTCCAAAAGCTCACTTCTGGTGTTGGTAGTGATGCCCATCCTTATCCCTGTCACCCATTCCTTCTCAGTTTGGGCTAAAAAGACCATCAGTGTCTCTTTCATCCCAGCTGCGCCAGCATCATCATCATCAGCAACACCACTAGTTCCTATGTACTGCTGCTGCTGCTTTATTACAGACATCTCCCTGCTGCTTGGAGGAGGTGACGAGCAATGTGACAGAGGGTCCCCTAATGTCACCCTTGCCATTTCTTGGTGATGTAAAGAAGGCAGACTGACAGCAGTAGCAGCAGGCATAGGCAGATGATCTGTGATCCTGCTGGTGGTGTTGGTATTATTATTTATGTGCCTGCTATCCCCCAACAGTTCTGGCCTCTTCAGGATCATTTTCCACTTGGACACTGTAGTGAAGGGAACAGGACTTCCAGGGCCAGAGGAATAGCGTGGGCTCCCTTGACCGCTACTCTGGATGTTCTCAAATGCTTCTCCTAACACTAGTCCCTCTGGCTACTTCACCATTACTGTTACTACTACTAACATCAACCACATCAAGTTCAGCCCCAGAGTCTTCCTCCTCACAGTCACTATTAATTTGAGGATATTGATTACCCCCTCCTTCACTTCTAACGCTAATAAGCTGCTGGACCTTAGTAGTAGTAGTACTAGCACTGTTGGTACTGCTTTGGGATGGCAAGTGTGACTTAGGGTCCGCTGCTGTCACATTTGGTATCATATTCTCCTTTCCCCTCCTCCTGAGTATTACAAGACATACTAGCAGCAGGTTCGGTACTGGTCAGTGGCTTAACAATAGGGACCGCCCGGCGCCCACAACATGCTGAGGTCTGTGCCTTATTTGGCACAGACCTCTAGCAGCTGAGCACTCTCTTTGGCACTTTAGTAATGGAGAGCGCTGGGAGATGACATCATCTCCCAGCACTCTGCGTTACAGAAGAGAAGACTGCAAGGGAGCTCCGGCAGTATAGAGGCCTGTGCAGAAGAAGCCACAGACCTCTCCTGCCATGCTGCTGGATCACCAGGGAGGTAGGAAACGGACACTGGGGGAGGCAATGTGAGGGCAATGTGGAGGGAATGTGGAAATGGGGGGGCAATATGGAGATGATGGGGGAATATGGAGATGATGGGGGGCAATGTGGAGATGATGGGGGCAATGTGAAGATTGGGAGAATTGTGGAGGTATCCAGTGGTGATGGCCAATGGGGGAACAATGTGATTGGGGGGGAATGTGTTCAGGGTTCAGTACTGGTGGCAGCAGGTTCATCACTGGCAGCAGGGACAGGACTGGTTGTAACAGGGGAAGCACGTCTGACAGCAGGCACAGTATTGGTGGCAGCAGGTTCCACACTGGCAGCAGGCACAGCACTGGTGGCAACAGGTGCAGCATGTCTGACAGCAGGTACAGCACTGGTGGCACCAGAGGCATCATGTCTGACAGCAGGCACAATATTGGTGGCAGCAGGAGCAGCACATCTGATAGCAAGCACAGCACTGGTGGCAACAGGGGCAGCATGTCTGGCTGCAGGCACAGCAATGGTGGTAGCAGTAGCAGGGTAGCATGTCTGACAGCGAACACAGCACTAGTGGAAGCAAGAGCAGCATGTCTGGCAGCAGGTACAACAATGGTGGCAGCAGGGGAAACATGAGAGAGATCAAGAGTGAGAGAGCAAAAACACAAGAGAAAGCAGGAGACAGCAAGAGAGAGAGAGAGGAAAGATACTGAGCAAGAGAGAACAAAATAAAAAAAGAGTGTGAGGCATTTAACAGAGAAAGAAAGAATGCAAGTGTGACACCTAGAGACCAAGATGGATATGGCAAGATGGAGTGAGAAATTAGAATGAGAGAGATTATAAGACTGGCACTGTGGTGTATCTGTGCGTGTAATAGTGTGTATGTTACATACACCAGGCAATGTAGGGGCATTTGTTCCAGAGAAGTTAAATTATTTATTTTTATAATATTGTTATTTCCAGATCACCTTACTGAGGAAATATTTGTGAAAGATATGAGGACAGCAACACAACTCCTTGTGGAAAGTAAAAAATGTATTTTATTTATTTACTCATAATAAAAACTTGTCACCAATAGCTCAAGACGTGACAAACAAAAAACACACAGGCACTCCCTAACGCGTTTCAGACAGTAGGTCCTTACTCATAGGTATGTTTCCTGGGTGAAGAGGTGAGTATTATATGTAACAGACTCCTCCACGCTAACCCGGATCCAGTGCACGTATATATAAAAAAGAAACTTATACAATAAAACATATAAAAACAACTATGTGTTGTAAGTATGTCAAAATAAACATATAAATATATACCATAAGCATATATATATTATTACACTAGAAGCATAAAAATATACCAGTGTTATACGGAAAATAAGACATCAAATGGAACAAACACACTCGAATTCTCATTTAAAGGTTCACATTTAAAGGTGAAGTGTGTTCCAATATAGCTGATATATTGACATTCTCTTTATTTCATTTTTGTATTTTTTGATAAGATTCTCATTTCCCTTCTTTTTATTTGCTGTGGAGTTTCCCTTTTTTGTTTATTAACATTCAGCTATATTGGAACATATTTCACCTTTAAATGAGAATTCAGGTGTGTATACGGTAGAACACTCATATATTTTTATGCTTCTAGTGTAATTATATATATATATGCTTATGGTATATATTAATATGTTTATTTTGACATACTTACAACACATAGATGTTTTTATATGTTTTATTGTATAAGTTTCTTTTTTATATATACGTGCACTGGATCCGGGTTAGCGGGGAGGAGTCTGTTACATATAATACTCACCTGTTCACCCAGGAAACATATCTATGAGTAAGGACCTATGGTCCGAAACACCTTAGGGAGTGCCTGTGTGTTTTTTGTTTGTCACGTTTTGAGCTATCAGAGACAAGTTTTTATTATGAGTAAATAAATAAAAGAAGTTTTTTACTTTCCACACGTAGTTGTGTTGCTGTCTTCATATCTCTTGGATATATCATTTGGAAGTGGACTTTCCTTTTGACATTGCACCTTGTCCCTCTGGAGGTGCCGTGATATGGAGATATTCGTATTGGATTTCACACTTTATTGTTGGCACCAGTGAGTGCCTAAGGTACATAAGGAAGAAAGACTTCCAAAGGGTAGGCCGATTGTTTCGGGTATAGGTTCTCTTAATGAGAACCTATCAGAGTATGTAGATTCCTTTTTACGGCCTTTGGTCACAAGACTTATGAGTTATACTAGGGATTCGGGACATTTAATGTCTAATTTGTCTAGTGTAACAGTTATGGATAAATGCTCTTGGGGGTCGATGGATGTGACCTCCCTTTACTCCACTATTCCACATAGGATGGTTTTAGAGGTGATTAAATATCATCTTGACAACTATAGCGAATATTCTCATGACCTTAAGAATTTTTTATTAGATGCCATTAGTTATCTACTTAGCCACAATTTTTTTTATGTACGATGGGGATTTGTATCTCCAGAGGTGTGATACCTCAATGGGGGCAAAATTTGCTCCCTCCTTTGCGAACCTTTATATGGGGTGGTTCGAAGAGGTCCACATCTATGGTGATGGGAATCCTTATCGTGAAAGCATTATTTCTTATAGCAGATATATTGATGATCTGCTTTTTTGTGGCAGGATACAGAGGATAACTTTTTAGCATTTCATAGATATGTAAATGAGATTTGTTTCAATCTCACTTTCACTTCAGAGTTTCAAAAAGAAACAATTGTATTTTGGATCTGAAGTTAACTATGGAAATAGAATATACACAACTGTTTATAGGAAGCCATGCACAGGGAACTCTCTTTTGCATGCTAGCTCTTGTCACTCAAAGCACATTTTAAAGGGATACCGTTGGGACAGTTTCTGCGGTTACACAGAAATTGTTCCAAGGAAAGAGAGTTTAAGGTACAATCTTTGGAGCATAAACATAGGTTTTTGGCACGGGGATATCGTTCTGATATCATTGATAAGGCATATGAAAAGGCTCTGAGGAGAGATCGAATGGAGCTTTTAAGTGTGAGTAGTTCAAGAAACCTAAAAAGTCAAAAAAATGATGGAAGGATCACTTTTGTTACGGATTTCAGTATAGAGTTTGATCAAATTAAAAATATTATTAAACGTCACATTCAGATACTTAGGGGGGATCTTGGCCTTAATCATCTGGATATTGATAACTGTCGGTTTGTAGCAAGAAGAGCTCCAACTTTAGGTGGTAAGTTGTCACCTAGTATGTTTAGGAGTGCCGCGTCTCCTGACCCCACATGGCTTGCCTGTAAAGGCATGTTTAAGTGTGGAGCCAGGAGATGTGTGACGTGTACTTATGTTAAAGTGGGACATACAGTTACAAGTACCAGTACTGGTAGAGAACATGAAATAAAACAATATATTAACTGTAGGATCAGTTTGGTTGTGTATGTTATTACATGCACTAGTTGTTTAAAACAATATGTAGGTCGGACATCGAAGCCCCTTAAGAATAGGGTTAGAGAGCATTTATTAGCGGTTAAGAAAGGGGATGTGTCAAAACTGGTGGCTCGTCATTTTTTGGAATGCAATGCCTTGAGTTTAGCGTTCTTTTCAGTACAGGCATTAGAGCGGATTCGGCCCCCAGAAAGGGGAGAGGATGTGATATCCATACTTAACAAAGCAGAGGTGAAATGGATACTCATGTTGGAATCGAGGCAACCCCATGGTCTGAATTCAACACACAATGTGTCTCTCTATATACACAATAATTGAAATAATGTATGCACAGTGTGTGTATGTAATATCTGAATATGTATGCACATGGTGTGTATACATGTTAGGTGTATAGATGAGTATACGAGTGAGGTGTGTTGGATATTTGATGATTGTTTTATATTGTTATGTGTCTTCATGCAGAGTAAAGGTAGTGTTTTTTTATTTAAAGGCGATGTTGACACCTAGTATTTGTTCTGCGTGAGATAACATAAATATGAACAATAGAAACAAAAGGGGTTAAATCTCCTTGGGAATAAGAGATAGATTTTTTAGGTGTGAGAATTTGTTTTAAATAAAATTTAACATTTTTCATTAATAGATTTAAGTATGTTTTTTATGACAATGTACAATATTACAAAAAAACAAAAAAAGATATGCGAGAGGTTAACAGTTATCCAGGTGTTGGTTAATTGAGATGTGGTTTGAAGGAGCACGATGGTGTCTCTGACTGGATAATTAGTTTGTATTGATTAACCTGGATATATGTTTAAAAGCCTCTTGGTTTGAGAGAGCATTCAGCCTATGACTAAGTCCTAATGGACGAAACGCGTTAGGTGTACTGACTCTCGTTTAGAACAACTTGCATTGATACAATGTACCTGTTTTTATGGACTTTAATAAAGAATAACAAAACATTTGAAAATATTTGGAGTGAAGGCAGTTTGTTCCTGGTGGATCTGTAGAGCACCCTTTCCCTGTTGTCTTCTTGACCGGTGAGTGAAGCATCCGTTTTGCTTTATATATGTTTTTTCATACCGGGGAGTTATATGTTTTACCCCGAGAGTGTCCTAATTACCACCTGAGCGGTTATATTTGTATATGTTGAGCAAATATCTGTGCCATTTATTGTATTATTATTTTTTATGTTTATGATGCAATAGTATATAATATTGGACTTCTTACTTATAATTTTGAATGGATGGTGATGGTATACCTACTCAAAATTTGCATTTAACCCTTTGAGTGCTAGAGGGGTACGGAATGCATTGCAAAGCAATGCGTTCAGTACCCCTCTGGCAGTCAAAGGGTTAAACTTTAAAATGGTCTGTGACATGCCTGAAATCTTTTAACTTTTCAATAGAGTGTTGTTGGTTTACTATTATTTTGTAAGCTATCTGCTTTGTACCTATTGTATGCATATTTTGTTCATAAAGCACCATTTTGTTTGCAGCATTTTTGGTAGTTTCTAGGGATGGGTGAAAAGTCAGAGAAATTTCCAGAAAGGACTTTTCACGATAAAACTTTTTTCGTGAAAATTCCCACTCATAGACATAACATTTTCTACTTATTAATACTGCCAATAAATATACAGCAATAACCTTGTCATATTTTGCTTATGTTTTCTATGACTGCTAGATTTCCCTCTGCATTATTACTTCTTCTGAGTGCTGTAGTGGAGAAATAAATAGCTGAAAGTAAAACTTGTGAGTCTTACAGCAACAAATTACTTAAATAAAATTGCTAGCAAAGGCTGAGTGCCTTTGTCCTTTGCCCACAACGCTAACTGCTTAAGTAAAATTGGAACAACCATCCTTGAATAATTACTGCAGCTTGGTATATTCCAACAGGGTAAAACACATGACATCAGGTGGTGGCGGTATGTGTAGGCTCTCTATGACTATCATCATCTCCAAAAACAAACTCAGCTATTCTACTCTTCAGTAGGATAAGAAAATCTTGGCACACTCTCTGACACATCAATAGCACTTCTATTATGTACCCTAGAGCTCTGAGAATGTTTAGGAGCACTTGGGATGCTGGTAGTTGTGGCACCTCTGACCTGTTGATGGTGTGTCTCCCAGTTAGATCTGGTTGTGCTTCAGGTGGGAACTCATTGAGGAGGTGCCTAGGTGTGATGAGCCTGATTTCCCCCTGCTCAAATGCTTCTTACACAAATAACAGATATCAACATGCTTAGCTTTTTGATCCTAAGTATCCTAATACTGTGGACTTCATAGACACTGGGGTTACTGAGAGGCTGCTGCTACTACTACTACTACTACTTTCCTCTATCTTAGCCATCTCTGACATAGACATTCTTGTTAACTCCTACAACTCAATTCTATCCTTTGCTATTGATTCCTTTGCCCCCCCTGAAACTACATCTGAGTCGTCAAGTCAATCCATGACCCTGGCTCAATTCCTGTGCCTGCTGCCTACATTTTTGCACTCGCTTTGATGAACACCTTTGGAGGAAATTGCGCTTACATACAGATTTCATCCACTTTAAATTTATGCTGTCCTGCCTACATTCTGCTTTATCAAAAGCTAAACAGGAATACTACACCACACTAATCCACAACAACAAATCTAACCCTCGCAGTCTCTTTGCAGTCTTTGACTCCCTGCGCCATCATCCACAGCTTCCTTTCATTCTTTGCTTATCCAGAGTCAGACTTTGTAATTGGTTCTAAAAAACAGTTTATTGACAGGCACAGTGATCCTTTACAGTGGTGGAAGATTGAACCTTTGCGTTTTAGTTAACTTTCTGGCCATGTCATCATCTCTCTCACTCTCAACTTCATCTGTATCTGAAGAAGAGGTGGATGCTGGAGGGATATATTCTAGATCTACATCATCATCATCAGTCATTAGATCATTCTCATCATCTCCCACAGCTTCTTCCTCACTACTTTTATATTTTGTCTGGCTTTTAGAGGTGATCGATATTCACATGTTCACTACTACTTTCAGGACAGGGATTTTTGTGCTTGTTTGTCTCCCTATCAGATGCAACAGTTGGTTGAGCTGCTCCCTTCTCACACCCCAGACTTCCTTGACATAGAGATAACAGTCAGATTAAAAGGGGACTTATCTCACAGCTACTTGTGTCTACTCGGTCACACATCAACATTTTGCTTTATTTGGGGTAAAACACCTTTGCTCCATTCTCATACCCCCAGGCTTCCCTAGCACAGAGATAACATCCAGATCAGGAAGAAACATGGATCTCCTCTGCATGTTTGTAACCAGTCATTCACACAGAATTTTGTGGAACTTGGGGTAAATTCTCAAACAGTGCAATAAAGAGGTATAGATAGAAGTACATTAACTATAAAACTATCACGGTGCCCGTGATTGCTGCATTAACATGTCAGTTACCTGCAGGGGGCTCTCCATTGGCTGCTTCCCTTATACCCGCCTTAGACTGCCTATTTAAACTGACCTTGGGCACCCTTTGGTTGCCCTTTCATATTTGTCTCTATGCTGTTGTTCCTGCATGGTGCTCCAATGCATCCTGGGCCTTGTCGCTGTTCCTGATCATCAGTGGTATCCAAGTTCCTGCCTGCCAGTCATCCGGTTCCTGCTTCTGTTCCTGATCTGGTTGGAGTTGCTGTTCCTGTAGTTGTTCCTGCTACCGTGCCAGATCCGGTCTTCCGTCTGCAGTTTGAACCTCTTCTCCAGCGGTGGTCAGGGTGACATTTTGACTTCCTCATGGGTCTCCCCAGTACACGGGTACTGGTTCGCTCCACTGAGTCAAGTTGCTATTGCACTATGTGAGCCTCGGCTTATCCGGTACGTGGGTATTGGTTGGCTCCACAGTAACCGGCTGCCGTTGCACCGGAAGACTCATAGGTTACCCCAGTACGCGGGTACTGGTTCGCTCCATTGTACTGGCTGCAAGCCACCGATTAGTCTTGGTCTCCCCAGTATGCGGGTACTGGTTCGCTCCACTGAGATTTGTTGCTATTGTACTATTTGAGCCTTGGTTAATCCGGTACGCGGGTACTGGTTGGCTCCATGGTAACCAGCAGCCACTGCACCGGAAGACTTATGGTTACTCCAGTACGCAGGTACTGGTTCACTCCACTGAACTGGCTGGTAAGCCACTGATATAATCTTGGTCTCCCCAGTACGCGGGTACTGGTTCGCTCCACTGACTAGCTGCTATTGCACTATATGAGCCTTGGGTTATCCGGTATGCGGGTACTGGTTGGCTCTACGTTACTGTCTGCTGTTGCACTGGAAGAAGTCTTGGGTTTCTCCAGTACGCGGGTACTGGTTCACTCCACTTAACCGGTTGCGGTGGCACCGGTAGAATCTGGTTTGTCCGTTACGCTGTACTGGTTCGCTCCACGACAACCAGTTGCTGTAGCACCAGTGGTGTTCAATTACTACAGTACGTGGGGCTGGTTCACCCCATTGAAGGAGGCTGTCCTGTCCTAACAGTCTGACATGTTGAAGGTTTCTCCCAGTACACAGGTACTGGTTTGCTCCTCATAATACTGGTATTATTGCACTTCCTGATTACACGAGTGAGACTGTGGTCACTGTTCATTATTGCTCTGTCCTTAGTGAATGGCAGTCTATTGCTACCTGTTATCCTGTGGCCTAGTTTGTCATCTCTGTGACTGGTCTCAACCATCTAGCCAGTCACCTCAGCCACCTCACTGCCCTCACTATCTGCAGTGGGCTGCCTTGCCCGGTATTGGTAAGGCCGGTAGAACCTGGTCATGACTATTCCTTTAAGGGTTGCCTTACCCGGTATTGGCAAGGCCGTAGAGCCTCTTACCAACAGTTCCCTTGATGTGGCTGCCGTGCCCGGTATATTGGCACGACCAGTAGAGCCTCTTTCTTACATTCCAGTGCCTTGGCTGTCGTGCCCGGTATATTGGCACGGCCGGTAGAGCCTTCAGTATTCCTTGCATGAGTCTCCAGGCTGCCTTGCCTGGTATATTGGTAAGGCAGGTAGAACCTGTACCATCTCGTGCCATCTAAGGTTGCCTTACCCGGTATTGGCAGGGCTGGTAGAGTCTGTATCCATCCTATGTATCATATTATGTGCCTATGTAACTGCTAACAAAATATATCTTGTATTTGCTTTCAACCCAATAGGGTTCTCCTTAACTTTTCAATAAAGTTATGTTTTTGCCTATTCTCTGTGTCTGAGAATCATAACAAACCATGACATAAACATAAGGAGGAATTTTCTTTCCAGAAGAGCTTGCAGACCATTGTAGTATATTGCTAGGTTTAACATTAGTATTTTCTATCAGCTTTGCTATATGGTCCTCTTTGGTTCATATATGCAGCTTACAATCTAATGAGTATTCCTTGTACCTCCATTGTAACTGGATTGGGCATGTTCATTTACAGTGTATGCACATGATGTTTCTTTTATTTATATTCCAACAGTCTACACACAAATCAATTCAGTGTACATTTTATGAGCTGCTTACAGTTACATTTTTATGAATACTTAATTTGTGTAATTTATGCACTAAAACAGTAATTCTCAGTTGTTGTCCTCAGGACACACCCACAGGTAAGGTTTTAAGGGTATCCCCAATTAAGTACAGATAAAACAATCAAAATGACTGAGCCCCTTATTACCCATCTGTGAATAAGAAAGGATGCATTGAAAATGTGATATGTTTGTTGTGTCCCAAGGACTAATCTTGAGAATCACTGCTCTGAAATATATAGGAATAAATTGGTTCTAATTTATGTACTTGTCTTAAAATAGTAAATATTTAAAATAAACAACATGATAGCTGACTAACAGTGAAAGCAATTATTTTCAATCTTCTTTACATAATTAATGTACTTATGCAGTCAAAGCAGCTGTAAAAAAAGTAGGCAAAGCAAGTAGTAAGAGATTTGATATTTTCCAGCACAGTTACTCTTTGCCTTGTTACTACACCACATAAAATAAGATGCAGATAAATAAAATGCCCTGAAACACTTTCCCACTGCCCTCCACTTGGAGAAAGCTGCAGTAAGAGGAGACTTTTCAGCTTAAGAAGCTTAGTAAATTGTCATTATACAAGCAAGTCTATTCCATTGCTTGGTTTAGTGTAGAATCTTATTAGTACCCCCCCCCCCAATTAGTTGAATAGTTATTCCCACGTATTTCAAAGGATTGCAGTCATCCAAGGCATTATGTATTTAGTTTGGATGAGTAAATCTTGAGGAAAACTATTGAGTAGCATATAGAGTCAGTTAAATATTTGCTCAAAGACTGTCCACAGTCAATTAAAATACATTATTTTAACCCTTTAAGAACTGCCCAGTCCAGCACTTGGGCGGCCGTTAAGGAGTAGGACCACAGAGCTTTTTATTTTTTGCAAATATTTTTCGGGGATGGCAAAGCGGCATGCAGCCACACTGCCATCCCAGAATTCTGTGACATGACTGGACTGTCACAGGTCCTTAAGTGCTGGGACCATCTTCACAGTACTGGTACTTTAAGGGGTTAACTAGGGTAAATGCAAAAACCCTGTTAGGAACCTGTGTATTTATATTTTTTTCATGTATTTTGGGAGGTTTGAGCTCATCCTCTCTTGGTTGGTAGCTCAGGAATTAGGTTAAATGTGAATTAGGAAAGGTATAAAATACCTCCCTTATTGCCCTCAGTTTTGGATTTTGCTCACAGTAGAGGTAACCTGGTTTCACATCTTTTTAACTGTATTATACTAAATACATGTTCACAGATTGGAGGCAGATAGGCACTTGCATGAATCTGGGGTGCCTTGATGGGGCAAGCAAATTTGTCATGCCTTTGGTCAAAAATATGTAACTAAACCCTGACTGTTTTTTATTTATAGTAAATCAGAGGTTATTCATTTGTGAAGTTTAGGATCTGATGTGAAGACCTTCCTTTGTTTACTTTGTTTATATAGCCAAGATATAGTTATTGCTGCTCTCCTGGCTATACACATATGTAACTTTTTGAACACTATTATTAAAAGCTGCTTTGAACTCCCTAGGAACCTCTGCATTTCATTGTTTTTCAATAAAATCATGTATTAGACACACATCAGCAACCATGGCTGCAGTCAGTTTTTGGACTACCACTTTACTCACACATTCCTGCACTGCTCCTAATCCTTTTACACTACCCCTACCCTTGTTCGTTTGATGTACATTACTTGATTACTGTGTGTGTGTTTTTACTGTAAAGTACACAACAGAACTGGTGTTATGTCTTGCCATGGCCTCTACAAAGTACTCTGTCTCATCCAGTATCAGTCTGCCTAAGTCACAGTTCACATCAGGGTCCCTGTCTCTGTCACCTATATATATATTTTTTAATGAACTGTCCCCTTATCACTTTCACTGTTAACAAAAAAAAAACCCAACACCCCTAGGACAGAGATAACAGCCAGATCAGGTAGGTGCCTGTGTCTTTGTAGTTGGTCACAAAGAATTTTGGGATATTTGGGGTAATTTACTTTTGCTCCCTTCTCACACACCAAGAATCCCCTGATACAGGAATAACAGCCAGCACAGGAAGGAAATTGGGTCACAACTCTTCCCAGACAATCACACCAAATTTTGGGGTATTTGGGTTTAATCTCCTTCCTGTCCCCCACTCTATTAGCCTATCTTCTCTAGCTCAAAAATGTGCTGCTTTCTTTTCTTCCTCTCACAAACTTAGTATAGCATGTTGTGGGGACCTGACCCCTTTATATATTATGGCTGTGGAAAAGAAGGGAAACTTGCCAAGTGGTGTGGGTGTGGAAATTCAGTCTTCTCATTGATTTCAATGCAATGAGCTAGGCAAAAAAAAAAAAAGGAAAATCATCAATATTCAACTGGAAGTGACATTTTCTTATTTTTGTGCCTCAGAGCCCCAGGAACTTTTAAGAGTGCTTCTGCTATTGGTAGTTGTTGCACCTCTGACGTGTGCATGGTGTCTCTCCCATTCAGCCTGTAGTTGTGCTTCAGGTGTAATCTCATCTAGGAAGTGCCTATGTGTATATGACAGATACACAACTCTTTCAGTATCTGTCTGTCTCACTCACAGCTCATGTCAGGGTCCCAGACACATATCAAACTATTTTTATTGATTTATTTATTTTTGTTAGGGTTTTTTTTTTTTTAATTTTCAATAGTATTTTTTTAATTAACTGTCCCTATCAGTAAAGAAAAGAGATAAAAAACTCATAGTGCTAGCTCACCATATCATCTCAAGTATACAATAAAAACCAAAGAGAATAATGAATATATAGCTTCAAGGAATGAGAGGGTTATCCAAGCCCCCAGAAATTAAGCCAAGGCCTAAATCAAAAACCCAGACATTAAAAAGCAAACCTGTGCTTCTACATACAAATATTCTAAAATGCACTATGAATTGAGCATATATCTTATCACTATGTTAGTAAATATGAGGATTTTGTTGCATATTTTGGCCAAAGTATGTCTAAGCTCGCCTACCACGTCAAGGTACTCCATATAAAGTGAGTCACTATCTGCAATTGATACCTCTGATGTATTCTTGTGAATAAACACATATGATTTGATACTTGTAATAAAACATTTAAAAGCACAATACCCTTGAAGATTTCTTGTAATAAATGCATAGGATTTAATACTGATTAAAACAATAAAATCACACAACTTTTAAAGCCTCTATGATGGGTCTCACCTTCTTTGAAAAAATAGTGGCCTTTAGTGAGTGGGTGGAAGCCCAAAAGGACCAAAACAGTTTCAGTCCCTTTTTTATAGTCACCCTCTCATTCCTTGAAGCTATATATATATATGTGTTATTCTCTTTTGTTTTCATTGCATACTTGAGATGATATAGTGAGCTAGAGCTGTGATTTTTTTCTTTTTTTTACTTTGCTCCTGCATTTCTTCTTGTCTCATTCTAGCAGCTTTTTTCACTGAAATCTATCCAATTTCACAACTAGAGGTGATGTAAAATGCACTTCATCTTGTCACTTCCTTGATCTTGTCTTTACCAAGAGCTTGGATATTTCCTCTTTCACAGTTTCCCCATTCTGTCTATCAGACCACCATCTTATATCCTTCTCTCTCTCCCACTCTGCCCATTCCCCTCCCCCCAACAGATTTATAAGGGATACCCGCTCACTTGGATGAGCACCTCACTTAACTCCAATCTTTCCTCTATCTTAGCCATCTCTGACATAGACATTCTTGTTAACTCCTACAATTCAATCCTATCCTTTGCTTTTGATTTCTTAGCCCCCCCTGAAACTACATCTGAGTTGTCAAATCAATCCACAACCCTGGCTCAACTCCTATACCCACTCCCTATGTTCTTGCACTCTCTCTGCTGAATGCCTTTGGAGGAAATCACGCTCACATGCAGCTTTCATCCACTTTAAATTTATGCTGTCCTGCCGACATTCTGCTTTATCAAAAACTAAATAGGATTACTACACCACACTAATCCACAACAACAAATCTAACCCTTGCCATCTCTTCAGTCTTTGACTCCTTGCTCCATCCTTCCACAGCTTCCTCTCATCCCATACATTCATCGCAAGTTTTTGCAGAACACTTAAAGCATAAGGTGGAATCTATTCAAAAACAGATTCCTACTATTCCATTTGTCTCCGAACTCTCTCCCCAAATCCTCCTCATCATACTATGATAATTTTACTCCTGTTACAGAGGAAAATGTTTCTCAGCTTCTCCTATCTACTCACCTCACTACCTGCTCCTTGGACCCTTTGCCCTCCCACTTACTCTAACCACTTGCACCAGACCTTTCACTTATGTCATTACACATTTTCAACATCTCTCTCTCTCCACAGGCACCTTCCCTTCTTTGTTCAAGCAGGCACAAATTAAACCCCTCCTCAAGAAGACTAACCTCGACCCCTCCTGTCTCTCTAACTATCTACCTGTGTCCCTTCCGCCTCTTACCTCAAAACTCTTAGAATGCCTTGTCTTCTTCCAAATAACCAAATTCCTCAACTCTAACACTCTTTTGGACCCTTTGCAGTCTGGTTTCCGGTGTGGTCACTCAACTGAGACAGCTCTCTGTAGAGTGGCTATGATCTCCAGATTGCAAAAGCCAAAGGACAGTTTTCTATACTTATACGGCTCAACTTATCCATTGTCTTTGACATGGTTAACCATTCTCTTCTTGCTCAAATTCTCCACAATCTTAGCTTCCGACATCGAGCTGCTTCATGGCTCTCCTCATGTCTCTCACAACTTTCTTTTTTGGTGTCCTCTGGCAATAACACCTCCTCTACAGTCCTTGTCTGTGGGGGTGCCTCAAGGCTCCATTCTGGGTCCACTGCTTTTCTCACTGTACACCCTTTCACTGGGTGAACTTATTAATTAATTTGGCTTCAAGTACCATCTATATGATGATGATACCCTAATTTACATCTCCACTTCTGATCTTTCCCCTCAAATCCAGTTACAAATTTCAGACTGCCTCTTGGGCATATCCTCCTGGATGGCACACCGTCAGCTGAAGATAAACATGTCCAAAACTGAACTGCTTATTTTTCCTCCAAGACCTTGCCCAACAGCTAGCTTCAACATTACAGTTGATGGAATTGATATGGATCCAGTCAGATCAGCATGTTGCCCTGATTCCTCTCTTTCCTTCTCCCCTCACATTAATTCTGTGGCTAGAACATCTCTCATCTTTCTCCGCAACATTGCTAAAATCTGCCCGTTCCTCTCCCAACAAACTACTAAAACTGTTATATATGGCCTCACTCTGTCCCGCTTAGACCATTGCAATATCCTACTAACTGGCCTCCCTGCTACTCATCTTTCACCTATGCAATCTGTTCTATACTCGGCAGCACGAATCACCACACTCTCCTCAAAAAAGTGAACCTGCTCACGTAATTCTTAGAGATCTGTCATGGCTCCCTATTCAGCAACACATCAATTACAAAGTCCTTCTTCTCACCTTTAATGCTCTCCACACTGCTACCCCTCCTTACAGCTCTTCCCTCATCTCCTCTTATGTTCCTGGCCGCTTCCTTCGCTCAGCACACAACAAAATTATGAAACCCAGCTGAAACCTCTCTTGCTTTCCACTCCCTACCTATGGAACTCCATACCCCTCTCCCAAAGTCTTGAACAATACACTTCTGTCTTTAAGTCTACCCTGAAATCTTATCTTCTGGAGCACTAGGACCATGCAATACCTTTGGCCAAATGCAGCACTTGTAATCTCAACACTTGACACCCTCATACCCTGTTATTTGTCCTCTATTATCCATTTAGACTGTAAGCTCCTTGGGGCAGGGACCTCTTTCCTAATGTTTCTTTGAAAGTGCACTTACTTTATCCTCTCTAATTTATTGTAACATATGTGTATTGTAAGGTGCTGCGTACACTGTGTGGCGCCATATAATTAAATATATACAGGAAGGTGCACAGAGAGGACTCCGGTCTGAATTCGGAGAGCCCCGCTCAGTATCAGCCACGGCATGGGCTAGCTCTACTGTGCATGACTGCAGCGCCACCCGCGTTGGCCCGTGTACAAGGGCTTTAAAACTAGTACATTAAATAAAACACAAAGTGCGTTATGCATTAAGGCGGGATAAAGATGTGATATAGTGGAAATAACTTTTCCAGTGATATCGTTCCTCCACTTCCTATGTCATTCTATGGTGTCAATGCGCTAAGATCTTCAAAGTTGGAGAAATCTTAGTGAATTGGCTCCATAGAATAACATAGGCCTTGGAGAAGCAATATCACTGGAGAAGTCATCTCCTCTTTATCACCTCTTTATCATGCATTAGTGCTTCTCCCCTAAAGAATTATATCTTATTCCTCTAAATATTTATCTGTGAAATACCTTTGCGCCTCCCTTCATTTTTTTTCTACACCAGTATGTAATTTCAAGAGCAAAAGTGAAAACTAGTATAAACAAATGTTTAAACTCTTCAGTGGCAGAGGCTTGGGTCATTTCCTGTCCCTTGTAGGCCAGACACATTTTCTGCATTTTTGCTATCCTTCTACTTAGGCTTCATTTCCACTGGGAATTTCTAGTTACATATGAAAAACTATATGTTGTTTTTTTCAGAACAAATTGAGATTGTTACATGAAGAGAATTTTGCATTGTGCAAAAAGCTATGATGTTATAATGTCAAAAAAAGTGAAAATGTATTTATTTTGCTAAAATCACATACTATGTATCAAAAACATTTACTTTGATTGCGAAAGTTTCAATTATTTGAAAAAACCCTGAGTCCCCCGAGTAAAACAAACAAACAAATTTGTATAGTTTTACCTATGTCTTTGGCTAACATAAAATGGCATTTTCAAATTTATGAACTAATATGCGTGTTCTAGTATTTTTGTGGTAAAGCTACCCAAAAAATATATATTTCTGGAATGTAGACAACCTTTTACATCTAATGAGAGAGACATGCCTTCTTACCCCAAGCTTTGTGTGCCCAAATGGTTCCAGAAGGTGGCACTATAGGAAAAATTGGAATTTTCTTACATTTCTGACCTTTCAAATGTACTGAAATCTGTGAAAATCATGGAATGTACAACTGTATTCATTAGCTATTGCTCATAGGAGAAAAATTACATTGGTATGAGTTCACCTACCTTAGGGAGCGCTACAAGTACAAAACTACACCTACTACAACCTTTGATTTATATAACATTTTCTCATGCAATACTTGCCTGTACAAAAATGGTTATAACAACTACAGAAGTGAAGAAAGAGTAGACCATACCATTTTGGAAATAAGACAACTTGCCGCATCTAATGAGGGGTGACTTGCCTTCTTACCCAAAGCAAGGTGTGGATAAATGTTTCCAGAAGTAGGCGATATAGGAAAAATGTTTTATTTTTTTACATTTCTCTTCCTTCAGATGTACAGAAATCTGTGAAAACTATGGGATTTACAACTATATTTGTTAGCTAGTGATCTTAGGAGAAGAGTGGCACCCATTGGTATGAGTTGACATACTGTAGGGGTGCTAGAAGTACAAAACTACACCTACTGCAATCTCTGATTTGCGTGTATGAAAATGTTTTTAAAAGCTACAGAATTGAAGAAAAGGTAAAGAAACTACAAAAACTGGTACCCAACTGCTGTGGATTGACATACCATATTGGGTGCCAGGAGCATGGCTACCAGGGGAACAAGGATGGGGAAGCAAACAGTGTATGTTCGATTCTATTGCTACCTGTGGTCAGTCATTGTACGTGAGGACCTACGACTGCCAGTGAAACCAGGTGATGGGGAGGGACAAGGGGTCAGGTAGTGTATGTGGGTATACTTACCTGTGGGCAGTGAGCAAGTATGGTGGTGTGGTGGTGGGGGAGGTAAGGTAGGGAGGTCAGGATCTGTGATTACCAGTGTGCACTGTAAGTCCCCCACATACACTGTTTGATTCCCAGCCTGACTCCAGTGCATACTGGCACTTGGATCTACCAGTAGGCTGTGGAACCAGGCTGGGGGGGTCAGTCTGGGGGAATGGGACTGCCAGTGGGCTGTGGAAGGTGGCTGGTGGGTAGGGTATGTCGGGGGGATTGAAGGCATTTTGTGTGCATGCCACAGGGGTGTCCAATGCATTGCAAAG
This sequence comes from Rhinophrynus dorsalis, assembly GCA_037306005.1. Lineage (NCBI taxonomy): Eukaryota > Metazoa > Chordata > Amphibia > Anura > Rhinophrynidae > Rhinophrynus > Rhinophrynus dorsalis. The sequence goes on from CM074718.1 coordinate 105,216,573, forward strand.
CAACATTTTGTGATGTGACTTAGTGAATCTGTTGGGAAACAGCTAGGTCTCTGGCTAGACCAGCACAATAGTGCTCTTATAAAGAGCTATAGGTGCTGTAACGGGCCCTAGGCCATTACTTGCAGGCCTTGTCGGGCGTAGGAACTTGTATGCCCAAAGGAACTGAATTTCACATGGGGGACGCCTGCGGCAGGATTAAAGGACAGTGTTGCAGCCTCCTGATTGGTCGCCTATCCTCTGTGAGGGAAATTTGATGATACTGTTTGAATTAATGTCAATGGGCAATGCCATGTTCGACCAGTAGGTGTCTCCCTGCACAGTACATAGTGTCGAAGGTTTTCAGTGCATTATGTTACTAGGCAGGTAGGCACTCTTCCGATTGGTCATCATCTTTCCCTCTAATAGTTGCTCCGGCTCTTATTAGTTGGGGAGCCGGAGTGATGTGAGTTATGTGTCAGACCTGAGAACCATGACCCTGGTCCTGATTGGTTGCTTGTCTCGGGCTGCTCCAATTCCTATTGGTTAAGAATTGCAGTGGCAAGATTAAGTTATGTAAACATGCTTTCCTTATGTACAGTCCCTTTGTCCCACAGTTATCTCAGTTTGTGCCCTTTGTATTATATTGCCACCTACCTACTGTCCTTTTGTGTATGCTGTGTATACTTCCATTGTGCTATTGTTTTAAGTATATGTATAAAACATTCTCTGTTCCCTGGACTAGAAGGGCATCCTGTGTGTTTCTGCCTGAATGGTTTAAAGGGTCCCCTTTGACCTCCATTCAGGAGATCTGCGTTCCAGAGATCCAGCCAGCTACCTATATTCACCAGACTAGCTACCCATCTTGTAGCCAGATCAGGGAGAGAGAAGCCCGACGCAATGGCCCAGGACAAACCGGCCTTTTGGGTTTCTGTTACAGGTGCTTTTTCTAATCTTTTTCCCAGCTGTTACAGTACAGGAACAGGCCATCAGTATGGAAAATACACATAGGATTTATGTCCTATGTGCCCTAACTGAAATTAAATCAATAATAATATTAATGGTTATAACAATCATACAGGTTTATAGGCTTTATCATTTAGGTGATTTTTTTAATGTCTCTGCTTGCTGAGGAAGGCAAGGAGATACATTTTAAAATATGGACCACCTAAACTAATGAAGGTACAACACTGTCCTTTTATAAATAGGAAATATAGGTTATTTTTTAAATGCACATAACATATTCGCTTCAGTAATATCACTACACTGAAAGTATATGTTTTAGTACTGGAGTTACATTTTGGCTGTATAGGAAGTTTTTGACAGGAAGTAATCAGATATTACCCATCATAGATTATAGTTGTCAATACTGTAAAGAGTGAAAATCTGCATTCATAGTGCAAATTTGTTTTGGATATGTGACCCTGGCAAAGTTAAAATATTTTACCTACATATTATACACTGCACAATATGGTTCTAAATGACAACAGAAGAAGAAGGTAGAACAATGTTATGCAAATAGCACCAAGCAAAAGGCTGTCTAAGATATGAAATGAGATACATAAAACTATCGAAAGTGTCATTCTATTCAGGAATACACTGTAACACAAAATTCATAGTTGGAATAGTTAAGTCACTGGTATTCTATTTCACTTTTAAATTAGAATAATGTTTACATGGTAAATGCAATCAGTAAATATATTGTACATTATTTTGAGATGATAGTTTCATTTGAATTTCATTCTGCTGTAGAGTTGTTTTACATTATATTATTCTCTTTGTAGAGGCATTTCCTACATAAACCTTATCAGGAAACCATTTCTCTTTCCATTCTTTATTTTAATCACTTTTGTCTCTTTTTTAACTGCATCTACTTCAGTTTTAGTGTACATAATATATGTTCAGAATCCTCATGTCTATTTACTTTGGCACTTTGCACAAAAGGCTCTAAACAAATACTAAATTGATTTGCAGTTATACTCAAAGAAAGTCCATTAAGAGCAGGACAGACTACAGAAAAAGCTGCTAAAATGAATTCAAGATAGTATGAAGTCTTTCATCTATAACATGGTTCATATCCTATCCATTTTATTTTCCATTACACCTATTTGTTTAAAAATACTATTATAGGAACACATGTTTTATAGTCTGATATTTTACCAATAGCATACATATTTCTGTTCTATATAATGCAAGAAAAGAATGCTAATATTCATAATAAAGCAGGTAATATAATTTGCATTCCCAATTATACATTACTAGTGTAAAAGCCCGGGCCAAAGTGCACGACGCAGAAATACACCTCCCAGCATTCTGTGTGTTCGGGCAGTGTCTAATGCGCATGGCTGCACTGGACAAACATACAGTGATCGGACAGTCTCTACTGCGCATGACTACATCCTGCGTTTGGTCAGTCTCTACTGGGCATGACTGCATCCTGCATTTGGGCAGTCTCTACTGCGCATGACTGCATCCTGCATTTGGGCAGACTCTACTGTGCATGACTGCATCCTGTGTTCAGGCAGTCTCTACTGTGCATGACTGCATCCTGCGTTCGGTCAGTCTCTACTATGCATGACTGCATCGGACAAACATACATCTGGCCTTTTATTATTAGTGATATTAGACTGTTATGCAAATGTATTAAAACAAAAAATGTTCTAGCAGATATGCTATTAAAACTGATAATATAAATTGCATTAATCTAGGTTATTTATATTACACTTTGTAATAATATGAACTGTTATCTTGAAATTAAAAAAATGTAAAAATTTATGTGATTTTAACTCATAACCTCTGTACAGTATTTTGAAATTTTACAATGGCAATTTAATATATTAATTGCATTCTAATGCAAATATTAAAATGACTGATATTTTTGTCCATATAAGCAACTAATGTTAGGAATTCACAGACAATTTATTTAAAAAGATACACTGACCACACAATAAACTAGTAACAATTTAATAATAACCAACATTTATTTTGAGAGTAAAATTTTGGTGATCACTGTCACCTTAGGCAAGACTGAGATCTGGGGAGAGATGCACTTAGGAGTGATAAAGAGGTGATAAAGTGGAGATGACTTCTCCAGTTATATCACTTCTCCATTTACCATTTTTTTTTTGTCTTGACTAAGGTAACAGTAATCACAATAATGTTGACCTCACAATAAAATCTATTTTTTTTTTCTCTTTTCTTTACCGAAGACATTCAAAATATGTTGTTTTCTTCTAGAACTGCCTGGATTTTTAAAACCTGCCCGGATGCAATACACAGTTTCAATACATATAGGTAAAAGGGAGAAATAGAGTAACTTAAAATGCAATGTAAATCTGGAAATGGTGCAAAATATAGTACAGATATTAAAAAGAGGAATATAAATCTTTCAAAACTTTAAGTGAAAATACATGAAATATCTTGAAAGAGGCAGACTAGAGTGGAGTGCTAGTGGTATCAGATAAACAATACAATATTAAGGACTTTTACTCTGAGTTAGAAGATGTTATAGTATATCAGAAAGTTTCCAATAACTATATATATATATATATATATATATATATATATATATATATATACTTTGTGTGTTGCAGAAGGCATTAGATCAGGGATTCTCAGCTCTGGTCCTTGCAGGACATCAGCATTGAAGTGGAGCAATCATAAGGAATGAGCCACTGATTACTCATCTTTTAATGGCAGAGAACTAAAATGGGCTCTGCTACGCTAGAAAACAGTAAACGACAGGCCAGGAAATTTAAGGGGCCAGATTGCGGAGAAATTCTAGTATAGACAGCACTAGGTCAATAAATGCTTTAATAAAATCATATCAACAACTAAGTGCCAGAGAATCAGTTACGCTTGAGACTCTTAGTACAGACAAATGGTGTTGACTAGCAGTATGCTTGAACTACAAACAATGAGTCTCAGTGGTGAGATAAATATCTAACCGTTGAAGCATCAGCATAAGTCACAGGATAGATTGATACAATTAGTTTGTGTACTACACTACAGGTTTACATATTATAGGTTCTGATGAGGATTTGGATAGAGAGAGAGATCATTTATTAGTCTCACTATAGGTCAAAACAACGGTGCATTACAAGAAATCATAATTGATATCACAATACAAAACGGCTCAGTATTCAATGTGCTAGATAGAGTACATCTTATACTGTTACTAAGTAGCCAATATGCGTTCAACATAGAACTACTAAGCTGTTTGTAACGTAGATATGCACTGATTGCCAATGTTAGGCACCATAATAAATTTGTAACCTTTACCTGTAACTATATTATCTTTCTTTCTATATACCGGCAAATTATACATTAGAGCTATAAAACTGAGGAGTACAAAAAATCCAACATATAAAGCTACAACACTCCCAACCCTGAACTAATACCTACTTCTAGTGGGCTTTACAGCCCAATTTTAAAAGTCCCAGTAAAGTATAAACTTTTAAGACACTTAAATGGACACACACACACAGTTTTGTATTTTAAGATTTAACTAATAAAGTATTTTGGTTTTAATCGGTTTATTACCCAGATGGACGTTTTGAGAACTGAACGATCTCTTTTTTGCTTGCATAGTGCCTCCAATATGACTGGGGGATTACGGTGCAGCAGATTTTTGTCTGTTTTTTGTTGTTCACCTTTTAACAAGCAGGGATATCTTGAAAACCTGCACTATTGGCGTGCCGAGAGGACTAACACCGAGAAATACTGCATTGGATATATTACTATAGATTTATTGTGTATTTGTTTTACTTTGTATTTGATTTATTTACTGCATTTAGATGTTCTTTGGAGAATTAGATCTTGGGGACTGCAAGGAAGTGTGTATGTGAATGTGTGTGTATGAGCGTATGGGAATGTAAAGGAGAATGTGAGTGCACTTTTGTGTGTGAATGAGGGTAAGGAGGGAGATGGGTAAGTAAGAGAGACAAGGGGCTAGAGGGGTCCCTCGGCAAACAGAGGAACAAGAGCAGCATTAGTTAGCGCAATATAAGGTGAACCCTAGACACAGGTATACCTTCTATGCCAGGGAACAAGGTGTGGATGGCCACTGCCAGCCAGTTGGAGAGGGGGAGGAACAGGAGGGCCAGATTTACAAGGAAAAAAAGAGGAAGTTGGAGGGTCTCCATTCTCACAGCCAGAATACCAACCGTTCATTACCTAAGTTTGCTAGGAAGTGGAGAATCTCAGTGGCCACAAATTTACTTAGTGCTTATCAGTGTCATTCTGGAGAACACTGATGCTGTCCTGAACCTAGAACTTCATCCACAACAGGCTAGTGCAATGTACCATGGAGGAAGACCCAAGTGGAGGTGAGAGCTATAATAAACACCAGATGCACCATTGATGCCCTCAAGCCTCCCTGCTACCTCTGTAAGATGGAGCTGGAGACTAAGATGTCCCAGGAGGTCTTCTTTGCCTATGCAACTAGTGGTAATGAACTACAATTTCAAGGAAGAGATGATGAGGTGGTCCACAGCACAAGAGGCTGTGGCTGGCTTGTCCAGAGGGTTCTACATGGCATGTGCCAAGGAGCTACGAGCTGGAGGTAAAAAAAAAAATACAAATCTCAGTTGTTATGCTTGTGCCATGCTGTTTAACCTCTTAAGAACCAGAGGGTGCACAATGCACTTGTAAAGAGGCTCAGACACTGTGATCAACTTACCTGTGCTCAGGCTGGAAAATCAGCACGTTATGACATGTTAGTTGGGTCTGAGGGGGCTATGGTACAGTTGTTTTGAAACAAAAGTACATAACATGACCAGTTACATTTTTTTTTATTTGTTCTTTCATGATCTTATCAGGCTCATCATCATCATCATCAGCAGCAGCAAAGCTCTGTGCCTCCTCCTCACAATACATGGTCAGGTGGAAGACATGCACTCCTTTTCTTCAGTCCAGTCTCCTCCACTCTGTCTCCACCTGGGCCTTTCAAGCTGTGTCACCTCTGGTGGTAGCAGAGGTTGCAGCAACTATTCAGCTGCTCTGTCAAGATGGATCATCTTGGCACCACCACTGGCTGTGACCCTGCCACTGTCACAGCTTACCTTGGTTACAGCGGTCATTCTGCCACATGGATGATGCAGGAAGATGGCAAGGTTGGACGCATCAGAGCCAGATGCGTCATCTGCAGGCGCGAGGCTTCAGAGTGAAGCAGGCATCTGTTTTATGCCATGCTTCCTGTAGTCTCCTCCTACCTACTTCCTTCCTCTGAGCCTGCTCCTCCTACCTACTTCCTGAGGAGGGGTTTAAAGGAGTGTCTGAGTCATGACTCATTTGCCCTTGTGTTGTTGTTCACAGCAGTTCTGTGTCCTTGGGCTCTGTGTATGACCTGGCTTGTCTGACCATCCAATCTGTTGCTGAACTGTGGCTCTGTCTGACTATTCTCCTAACTTATCCTTATAGTGGACACCCAAACTGGTGCAGGCCTGTGGATCTGGCTGACTACTTGAACTGTGTATGACCTGGCTTGTCCGACTACCCTCTCTGGTGCTGACCTGTGGCTCTGCCTGACTATTCTATTGACTGTTCCCCTTATTTAGCAGACACCCAATCTGGTGTGGACCTGGGGCTCTGGTGGGCTAGCTATACTGACTGCAGGAGTGAGTCAGGCATCCACATTGGCTGTACAGACTGCAGGTGTGAGTCAAGTATGCGATTTCGCTATACTGACTTCAGGCGTGGGTCAGGAGTATTCCTTGCTCATCGGATTAAGACTTCATGTTCCGATTTCTGCACCTGTTACGTTCCTGTTCCAGTTCCTGGTTCCATCTGAGACTACCAGTGGCTTCGGCCTAGTCTCCAGCACTGTGGTCAGTCTTGGCAGTCTAATATACCTGATAGTAGCTCTTGCTGGCTGTGACCATCTGCTTGTTCCTGCCTTATTACCACTGTATGTTATCTTTATTGTTATTTGATAAACTGCATTTTACTATACCGTACTGACTCCTGAACATCTATGGGGAACTGTGACAGCCACCACCAGCACCAGCTAGAACCTTGGCACCACCACTGGCTCCCATCCAGCCTCTGGCCACAAAGCAGCAAGCCCCATCGGGGCTCAGCAGCAGCACCGCACAGGCTATTCAGCCAGGAAATCTGTTGTACCATTTCTGTCAACATCAGCAACAATGTCACTGTCAGCTTCTGTACCATTGCTGCCTGTATGCCTGTTGTTTCTTGAATGTCCAATGCCTGATGCATCTCTGCCTGTCTTTGCTGTACCTGCTTCAATTGCACCACAATTCTTCCCTACATCTCCAGCCCAGCAACAATGCTGACCTGCCAAGCAAGCAACACCTGATGATTCAGCACTTGAGGATGCTCCCTTGGATGTGAGGCACAGAACGAGGACCTGGAAAAGATGAATGGTGTCTTGCTTGACTTTTCCCTCTAAAGCCAGGATAATAGGTAACATTTTTATTTTTTATCCCAATGTTTGTGTTTTCAATTTGAATTTGGCACATGTGCCAGATAGCTTTTATTTCATGAGAGAATGCAAACTAGGTGCAAGGGAACAATTCTGCCAACATCAGCCTAGGGGCAAATAGCAGATCACAAAATACACATAGCCTAAAATGTTGTTTGAAAACCCTTGACTGCAACCAAGTTTGCCAGTGCTTTTGTAGTGTAATGCAAAGCATTTGAGAGTTCTGTAACTGTGATAACCCAGTTAAGAAAGCCCAAGTGTGATATTATTTGCAGGTCTACCTGATTTCCTAGGTATATACACTCCACTTATTCCTGCTCCGACATTACGTGTGATCCCATCTGATTTCCACACAACCCTGAAGCATTGATTCCAGTGTTACTGACAACATTTGTTTGCTGTCTGTCCTGACTAGGGATGGGTGAAAATTTTCACCACAAACTGAAGTAGACAAATAATGGCACTTTCTGCTTGGTGAATAATTTCCCACAAAAAGCTCTGTTTTTCTGCTTTTTCCCACATTTTCCGCCCATTGAAATCAATGGGAAGAAAAATATTTTCTACAGCCATTTAAAAGGCTCTCACAGCATGCCATTTTGTGTTTGTGAGAGGAGAGAACAGTTTGTTTTTGAGCTAGAGAAGACAGCAGTACCGTGAGAGGTGATGTAGCAACCCCGGAGGCTGTCTGGCCAAAGGTACAGAGGCTCTATATCTCCATGAGGGAGTCAGGATCACCCAACCACAGGAAGGAAGCATCAGACCAGAGTAGGAAGGTGGCACTGGATCATATACCCAGAGCTTAATAACCAATAGTGTAAATTCAGTCCGTAGTCAGGGAGGATGTATCACGGTGCCCGTGCTATGCTGGAGACATTCTGTCAGTTTCCTCTATTGATCTCACTCATTGGTTGAAGTGGCTTGTCCCCGCCCAGTATTTGTCCTTAAATACTGGGCTTTGTCACTTATCCGGTGCCCTTTTGTGGTGTTTCCGTACCAGCGCTTGTTCCTGTGTTTCATGTGATCTCTGTGTACCGACCTGGCCTGCCAAATGACTCTGCATCTTGTTCCTGCCTGTGTACCAACTCGGATTGGTTGACGTTCCTGCTCTGTGTACCAACCTGGCCCGGCTGACGTTCCTGCTCTGTGTACTGACTCGGATTGGCTGACGTTCCTGCTCTGTGTACCGACCCGGCCCGGCTGACGTTCCTGCTCTGTGTACTGACTCGGATTGGCTGACGTTCCTGCTCTGTGTACCGACCCGGCCCGGCTGACGTTACTGCTCTGTGTACCAACCTGGCTGAGCTCCTGTTGTTGCATATCCCTCCTGCTACACCTTAGCCGGTCTCCGGTGACAGGATCCTCTCGGTCTCCGGACAGTCTCTCTCTCTGCAGTCTAGTCTCCGTTGTTCCCATAAGCATAATCCCAGACTGGACTGGAGAAATTGTGAAGTATTGTCATGGTCTGAACACTGTAAAACCCACTGTCTGAGTCAGCCTACCAAAATCTTGTGTACCTCTCCCTCCTTACTGCTGGAATACCAATCATTCAGCGATGTGTTCAGTAAGGGTGAGGCTATGCTGGAGACATTCTGTCAGTTTCCTCTATTGATCTCACTCATTGGTTGAAGTGACTTGTCCCTGCCCAGTATTTGTCCTTAAATACTGGGCCTTGTCACTTATCCGGTGCCCTTTCATGGTGTTTCCGTACCATCGCTTATTCCTGTGTTTAGTGTGATCTCTGTGTACCGACCCGGCCTGCCAGACGACTTTGCATCTTGTTCCTGCCTGTGTACCGACCCGGACCGTCTGACTATTCTGCATCTCGTTCCTGTCCTGTGTACCGACTCGGATTGGTTAACGTTCCTGCTCTGTGTACTGACCCGGCCCGGCTGACGTTCCTGCTCTGTGTACCGACTCGGATTGGCTGACGTTCCTGCTCTGTGTACTGACCCGGTCCGGCTGACGTTCCTGCTCCTTGTTCCGACTCGGATTTGCTGAGGTTCCTGCTCTGTGTACTGACCCGGTCCGGCTGGGTTCCTGTGGTTGCGTATCCCTCCTGCTACGCCTTAGCTGGTCTCCGGTTGGGGTTGTGACAGGATCCTCTCTGTCTCTGGACAGTCCCTCTCTCTGCAGTCTAGTCTCCTTTGTTACCGGTGTCGCCCAGGCGACATTGCTGTGCGTTCCTTCCTCCGTGCAGTCTCCGCTTGGGTGCCTCTCTGGGCAAGTTGCTCTTGTCTCCGTTAGTGCTATGGCGGTTCACAAGTTGCCCTGGTCTCCGTTACTGCTACGGCAGTCCACAAGTTGCTCTGGTCTCCGTTACTGCTACGGCAGTCCACAAGTTGCTCTAGTCTCTGTTACTGCTACGGCAGTCCACAAGTTGCTCTGATCTCCGTTACTGCTACGGCAGTCCACAAGTTGCCCTGGTCTCCGTTACTGCTACGGCAGTCCACAAGTTGCTCTGGTCTCCGTTACTGCTACGGCAGTCAACAAGTTGCTCTGGTCTCCGTTACTGCTTCAGCAACCTCAGCTTGTTAGCTGAGATTGGCTGTTCCTCACCCAGTTTTATTCCTCCTTCACAGCTGTTTCTGTTTCAGTTAATTATTGTGTTTCAACCTACATATTAAATTGATGATCATTAGCACCTGTTAGGTATAAATGTTTAATCATACACCTGACTATATGCCTACAAAATCCCTGACTTTGTGTAAGTGTACCTAGAAGAAATGATGCTGTTTTGAAGGCAAAGGGTGGTCACACTAAATATTGATTTGATTTATATTTTTCTTCTATTCACTCACTATGCATTTCGTTAATTGATAAATAATAAATATTAACATGTCTAGTTTTGAAAGCATTCTTTCTTTACAGCATTTTTTCACACTTGCCTAAGACTTTTGCACAGTACTGTACGTTAATCTGCATAGTATCTGTAACTCAGACGGTAGAATCACATGCTCCACCAGCTAAGTCAGATAGGAAGAATCACTTACCCGACTGACTCAATCACATTAAACAATTTTTTTAATGTTCTTTTCTCCCTTCATAACCAAACCCAGAGAACGTCCTACTCACAAATCTCCTGTCGAGCAACTCCAGCTCCATTCTTTCCCTGTTTACCTACATTAACCATTATGGAGAATGTAAATGCATTCTCTCTGTCCCAAACAGAGACTGACAATATGCAGGAAACTGACTCCCCCTTTAATACTTTAACATTGCAGTAGTACATTATCATCATTGATTTCAATACAGTAGAAAAACTGCACTTTTCATGGGAATTCCATTGAAGAAGTGCTGTTTTTCCACATTCATCTATTTTGAGGCAAAAAGTTTTGCTTATTCCTACTCTTCAGGGCAACATATCCCGCATGACATATCCCATGAGAAGTAAGAAATTTCTCATGTTCATAAAATCACAATTATGGAGGGTGGTTATTTCATAATTCTGTTTAATACAGTCCATAGAAATTATTCCTGTATCTAGAATGAGGGTTTAAAAAGCATACAAATTGACTGTGTCCCATTGGAAATAGTATTTTCAATGCAGACCATAGGGAAATTCAAGGTTACCCTTTAAAGATAGTTTATGTCATGGGAAAGGGTTAACATTAAGGACTTATTCCATTTATACTAGATAGTGAGTAAATTATCTAGTACTACATACCTCACACTCTGTAGGTGTAGTACAGTCATATCTGGTCTAGATAAGTTTAGCTAAATGAAGAGTAAAAAAGGGACTCACTACATACATCACCAAATATTTTCCATGTATTTATTAGGTCTAGCCTCTTAGACATGTTAACTGTGACACAATATTAAAACATGCCCAGATCTCTCTGGAAGTGACTAGAATTCCCAATTTACCAATTTAAAGACTGATATAAAGGATTAACAGTGGCTTGTGAAGAATGCGAAGCAAATAGAGTAACTATGGCACTGCCATCATTTTAATAAAATGTATCTTTCCAAATCACAAAACTAACATGCTTTTTTCCATATATTGAGGTCTTATTTGCTAAAATCAACAACAATGGGAAGTTAGTGGGAAACAGTGGACTGATTTTTGTCATTAAATATACTCCCATATAACAACCACGACTTAAGTTGTACATTTCAGGTGATAGTAGACATGGAGAACTGTTTAAATGTGGTAGATCCCCTTTGCACTCCTTCAAGTTTTAGCTGACTGATAAAATTGCTGTAATCCCTTTGACTTAATTAGTACAGTGCCTCCTTCAACTAAAGGCTTTACCTCCTCCCATTATCCCCCAACATATCCTACACTTTTTGCTACATGGGATTTTTACTCAGTAATATTTCCTTGTCTTTATTAGGATTCCTCAACTGTTATGTATAATATGATCAGTGGCATTTGCTGATAATATGATTTTCCTTGACTAATACTACTGTATTGGATGTATCTACATCCTTACAAAACTTAAAGACGCAACTATAATATACAATAGCATTTTAACTTATTTATACATTTTCACTTTAAAACCAGAGTTTAAGAGTTCTGTACATCTGTTCCCACTCTCACAGGAAAGTTTTGAACACAGTTTCTCTCGCACATTTGTTTTATGTGACTTATTTGGGGCACAATAATACACATGTTGCTACTAGTAATCATATTTTATTCCTATAGCTAAAACTCACACTGTTGAAAAACCAATATGCTATGTTCTTTCTTGTTACTCAAATTATGAGTCCTGTGATGATAATAGAAGAGTATAATTTCAACTTTGTTCTTCCACAATGGCAATTAATAATATTATCCCCTTTCTTTCATTGTATGTGAGATAACACACTGAAATATATTATCATACCTTTATTTTGCTTTTGGTTTGGCTTATAATAAAGAACAGAAGCTCAGCATATTACAAAATATTGAGTCAGTTAAAAAGTTTGGCTGTGGAGCACTGAACTGCAAATAAAGACCGCCAATACATGTACATTTATATTTTTTCTGTGATATGTCTATGATTAAAAATATATTTCTTCCTCTTTATATATATATATATATATATATATATATATATATATATATATTGCTATACTATACGCTCTACACAGGGTTTCCATTTAGGTAATTTGAATGGAGTAGTGTGGTATTGTGTTTTGTTTAGCTTTGTTTTGTTTTGTTTTTTTGTTTTAGCTTTATTCCTTGCTTGGTGACTTGGAGAGTCCCCTTATTCCTTGCTATTCTTTATTCCTTATTCACTTGGGTTCTTCATTTTGTATATAAGTAATGTTTATATTATGGCGTTCTAGAGCTGTGAGTTTTTTATTTTTTCTAAATAATGTTTATTTCTAAACAACTATTACATGGACTCTATTTTTGTAAATATATTTTACTTCTTGTTGTGAAAATGAATATTTGAATTTCATACATTTTCCAAGTCTACCATTATGATTAAGATAAAGCATAACCTTTCTATAATTGACAGCATTTACCTGGATTGCATTACAGTTGATACATTTATCAAGTATTTTATATGCACATTTCTCCATAGATTTCAATTAGAATCTGTTAGCCGATCACTGTCATCAACTGCATCTAGGCCCTTATTACAAAAAAATTTGAAAGTCAGTAAATAAAATGGCTACCAGTTTGATAGTGATACTTTGTTTTATCTTTATTTTATTTTGTAGGTATTAAAAAACCATGAAGAACAATATAAGTCTTATCTCACATATCTTATCTCTTATATTCACAAGCAAAGTTTCCCCCTCCCGTCCCTTTTACCTAGTGTAAGCCATCTCTTCTCAGATGTGGAATGTAGTCCATAGACCAGACAGATAACAGCAGGGGACAATCTTCTTCCTGTGAAAACAATGAAAGCCCTGTCCCCCTTGACAAGTTTTTCAGGTTTTTCCCTTATCTTAATTGAAGATTGTCCCTCTCTGCAGTCTACCTGGGCACCTCCCTTCTGCTCTGGCTGACCAGTGTTACATTAGTAAAAGGGATGGGAGGGGGATACTTTATCATTGAATTACTCCTAAACTACAACTCTGACAGAATTGAAATAACACTCTCCATGGCACAAATACTATGATGATTAATTAGAGCTGCTTTTATTATGAAACATTACTATCACTTTAAATACTGAACGACTGAATGCAATAGCTGATTTACTTGTGTATATGCAGTTAACTGAATCATATCATATCTGTCAGAGTAAGTCTGCCACTCCCATCTACCAGATTCAGGCTAGTATATTCCATCTAAACATATTGGATGGACACACACATATACATATATTGCTTTTGAGTATGTATTGCATTAATGGCATTCTTTACATCATGTTTTACTCATATGCAAGACAGGGAACTGTAATCAATCACTGATGAATCCTCACAGGTATTTGTTAATGATTTCAGCAAAGAGGAGTGTATGTGATATGCTGTTTCTCCCCCACACTTGAATAAATTCTGTCCTTCATGTTAATATGTAAAACTCCAAAATGTATTTGAAGGCAAATTCAAGTAGATTTTTAAAAGCCACTGTAGTAAGTTACAACTTAACTTTTAAGGATTTCATACTAGGTAAATATTATTGTATATTTAACAACTTCTAGTTAACCTCTTCTAGTTTTAAACGTTTTGAATAATATGCCCCCCCCATACATCCATATAATATTTAAAGCAACAATAATCATAACAGCACTAGAACCAGAGCCAAAGCGGTGAGTTATTTCACTTTCAACTGTTGGTTATACAGTGATTAGTCAGTGCTGTTGCTTTCTTGTGATTTGCATATTCACAAGTTGGTCAACATGGTCTATGAGATGCCAATTTCTAATGCAGGGCCATTCAACCATTATTCAAAGCCCTAACTAAACTATTTTCAAAATTCTTACTACTCAGCAGAGTGCCTGAACGATGGAAAAATGCAGAAGTCATTCTACAGCACAAAAAAGTTGATAAGGCAGATCTAAAAAACTGCTTACCAATTAGCATATTGCCATTGGTCTGCAAGGCTTTCACAAAAGGTACTATCAAGAAGAATTGACAAAATTCTTAACACAGCACAACCTAAACAACAAGCAGGCTTCAGGAATGGTTTCTGTACAATGGACCACATCCAGACAGTGCAACAAGTTGTAGAGTAACAAAATGAAAACAACCTTCCACTATGCATAACCTTCATTGACTACGAAGATGCCTTTGACTCCGTGAAAAAGCAAGCAATAATTGATGCCCTGATCAACCAAGGAATAGAAAGAGCTTAAATTAATATTCTCCAATCAATATCTGAAAATGCAAATGAGATAATACAGGTCAACAATGATTAATGTCCAAATTAAAGTAGAAAAAGGCTTCTGACAAGGAGACACAATCTTCCCAAAACTACTTTTTCTTTTTAGAAGAAATTTTCACCAAAATAAATTAGTAAAAAAAAGAACTTAATATCAATGGAGATTGCCTTTGTTATTTATATTTTGCGCACATTATTATAGTCTTTGCCAGTAGTCCTGAAGAGCTGCAAGAACACTTTGAAGAGCTACGACAGGAAACCAAAACTTTGGTCTGAAGATGAATATCAACAAAACAGAAGTCATGTTTAACAAATTTACCATACCAAGAAATATCACGGTAGATGAACAAGAACTAGAAGAAGAGGACAAATATGCTAAGCTTCGACAGGAAATGTCAACCAATAGAAACACCATGATGGAAATTGAGCAACAAACAAAATTGGGATGGCAAGCATTTGGTAAACAGTAGTACAAATTTACCACTCTGCACAGGTAAAAGATTTTTGGCCAATGCATTCTCCCTGTCCTTATGAATGGCAGTGAAACCTGGTCACTGAATGCCAAAGCCATACAAAAACTTAAAGTTATACAGAGTATGGAGTGGTGATGAATTGTAAACATAACGATAAAAGACAAACTAACATGTGCATGGATTCATCAGCAAACAAAGGCCAAACAAAGACCTGACAGTAGATGGACCAAACAAATTTTGGAATTTATACCACTTGATGCTAAATGCCAAAGAAGAAGACCAAAGACAAGGTGGGTAGATTAAATTACCAAATTTGTTGGCACACAGTGGCAACAAGATACACAGGACCAAAGTTGCTGGAGGCTTGCTGAGAAGGACTTCATCCTGCAGTGGATTGACAATGGCTGAAGATGATGATCATTATATATATATATATATATATCTATATATATAAAAGAATAAGCCTCTTTGCCTAATCTATGGTACCTCACATACAGAACATAATTTATGTCTCCTCAGAAAACAAACACACATTGAACAGAATACCTAATTACATAATTTATGTCTCATTAGGAGACACAACTCTTATTGGGTGATTGAATGGGGACTTTACTGCTCCCATTGGGTGATTGAATGGGGGCATGTTTATCATACAGGGAGTTGGCCTGCCCCCTCCAGACCGCCCACCACTATCCAACTGACAAAAAAAATATAACTGCCACTTGCTCCTGAAGTAGTGGATATCAATAACTTCTCCTGGTCCACACACACTCACTCAGGATCATGACCCCACAAACACACTGTGTCACCTCCCACAGATAACTGTAACCATCCATACACTCTGTTTCAGTAGGAGGGTGTAATGTTCCCATAAAATACAAACTCAGGGATAAACTTATAGCAACTCTTTTATTTAACTCTTCCTCTCTTCAGTCACCTCACTAACTGTCTCAACTGTCACTCCTCCACTTCCTGCTTCCTGATTCCCGCCCTTTCTCCTTAAAGGGAGAGAGATTCTTTGCTGTATGTTACAGAGGGCAAGCCTCAAACACCACTTTTGATTTGTTCCCTCAGCATATTGCTATGCTGCCTCAACTGAAGAGCCACCATGTGTTATATTGCTATGTTACCTCAACTTAACCCTTTGCGTGCCAGAGGGGTACACCAGGGGCGTTTCTAGGTTCCAAAACGATCTGGGGCTAGAGCCCAAAGCAAAATTCAACAGAGTGCCTGCCACCAGTGGTAGTGATGATAGCGCTATAGTGTGGAGTGAGTTATCCTTACACAACATGTATGTTTATTTTACTAATCTATATATAATGAAATGCAAAGAGTTAAGAAGCAAGCCATTTTATGTTCAACTCTTGCCATTGTTTTTTGTTCTAACTGAAGTTATTGTGGTGTAAACCAACTGTACCACAGGGAACAAATCAAAATTCCTGTCACATTAAATAGGGGTTTTAACTCCTTGAATGCTAGAGCGGTCTTCAATACATTGCAAAGCAATGCATTGGAGACCTCTCTAGCATTCAAGAGGTTAAAAACTCTATTCAAGTGCAGTGGATTTTAAGAACTTTTATTTGTCCCCTATTGTACAGTTGGTTTACTCCAGAATAAAACCAGGTTGCTTTAATACATATGAGCCATTGATGTAACTGAATAAATTATCAAGAGCACCTCAAAGTATTTTATTTACACAGATAATCTATAAACAAATATAATGATGTTTAAACAAACATTAATGTGAGTTTTATTGCTGTGTAGCAATGTGATACACTTATATACCCACCACACAGTCTGATGTCCTAAAAAGAGGGACACCAGGGTGTGAAAGAGGGACAGAGGGATTTGGGGCTCGAAGAGGGACACTTGGGAGGTATGCTTATACCCAGCATTGTTCCATTGCCCACTGTTAGCCATAGAACCCCTCATGCACTGCCTGATAACCTTGCGCTTCTAGCCCCTATTAGCCACACATCCACTGTCTGATACTCCAGTGGTTTGCCACCAGTAGCACCAGGCCCACACATGAACTGATATCTCAGTCTTCTTCTACTGGCAATTGATATCCATAGAACCATACATACACTGTGTGAAACCCCATCATTGTTCCACTGGTTATCTGTAGCCAATCATACACTGTCTGATTGCTGGCATTTTTCCATTGGCCAATGTAGCCACAGAACAATGCACATAAACATTTTGATACCACAGCCTTGTTCCACTGGCCACTGATAGCCACAGCCATGTTTCTCTGCCCAGATTCCCCAAATACACTGTGTTACCCCACCAGCCTTCTACAACTGCCTACTGGTCGCCACAGATTCCCCTCATACATTGTGCATCCCCACCAGCCTTGTTCTCCTGCCCACTGGAAGCCACAGATTCCTCACATACACTATGTGATTCCCAGCTGCATTTTACCCCTGCCCACTGATAGCCACAGATTCCATACATACATTATGTGACCCCCCCAACAACCGTATTCCCCTAACCACTGGTAGCCACAGATTCTCTACATACACTATATAACCCCCCCTAGCCTTGCTCCCCTGCCCACTGGTAGCCACAGATTCCTTACATACACTATGTGACTTCCCCCAGTCTTATTACCCTGTCCACTGGTAGCCACTGATTCCCCAAATACACTGTGGACCCCACCAGCCTTATTATCCTGCCCACTGAAAGCCACAGATTCTAGACATACACTATATGACCACCACCATCCTTATTCCAATACCCACTGGTAGCCACTGATTCCCTACATAAACTTTGTGACCCCACCAGCCTTGTTCCCCTGCCCTGCCCTCTGGTAGCCAGCCGACAAATTCTCCACATATACAGTGTGACACCCACCAGCCTTGTTTACCTGCCACTGGTAGCCATATATTTCCCCCATCTATACTGTCCCTCATACCTTCTCTTCTGCTCTGCCCCATTCTGCTTCCTGTTTCAGTGTAGAGCCATGGGCTCCACACTGCATCCTCTGGTACTTCAGGTGCATGTTGATGACCTCATCGTAAAGCACCAGGAAGTGCTATAAGAGCCAGTGTGGAGAGGATGGCTGTGGGCTGAAGCTGAGAACAGAGTAAGGCAGCAGCCTGCTGTTCCAAGCTATATATGCCCACAAGTTGCTGGACAGCAGCCAGCCAGCCAGCCAGCCTCAGGGTAAACATCAGGAGGAGTGAGTCTGCTGATTGTCTGACATTCGGGGCTGCCACCTGACACACTCGGGGGTTCAGCCCCCTTAGCCCCCCCCAGCGACGCCCCTGTGGTACACAACGCATTGCAAAGCAATGTGTTGCGTACCCCTCTGGCACTCAAAGGGTTAAGTAAGGAGGAGTTACTGCTCCCATTGGGTGATTCAATGGGGGAGTGATTTAAACCATGCAGGGAGTTGGCCTGCCCCCACTATCCAGCCCGCCTACCACTATCTAAGTAACTGAAAAAACAAAATGGCTGCCACTCGCTCCTACACCACAGACACAAACAAATCAGACAAAAAACACACACTCATACACACTCACACACACTCAATCATACACACTCAATCACACACACTCAATCATCCACACAATAATTCACACACTCACATTCTCTCTCACACTCAATCACACACTCAATCCCACACACTCAATCTCACACACTCACACTCTCTCACTCTCACTCACACTCTTTCACTCACACTCGCACTCAATCACACACACTCTCATTCAATCACACACACTCTCACTCAATCACACACACTTACACACTCTCTCACTCACACTCTCTCACTCACACTCATACACCCTCACACTCATACACCCTCACACTCACACACTCTCACTCAATCACACACACTCACGCAATCACTCGTACTCACACCCCGGGAGCCAGCACGATCCACCTTCCACCATAGTATTTGCAAATCCCACATGCATTTCAACTACATGAATGAATGCCACTCTCTCACACACACTCACACCACAGGAGCCAGCACGATCCACCTTCCACCATAGTATGTGCAATTACCACATGCATTTCAACTACATGAATGAATGCCACAATGGAGGCATAAGTACAAACACAAACTCACTACAATGACACATAAGTCACCCCTTCTGACTCACTTCTGTGTGTGCATGTGTGTGCCTGTGTGTTCCTCACTGTGTATGTTGCATGTCTGTATCACACTCTATGTGTCTGCATGTTGTGCATTGCATGTATGTATGTATGTATGTATGACTGTGTCGATCTATATGCATCTCAATGAATGTGTGTGCATTTGCGTGTATGTCTCTGTGTGTGTTTGTCTTGCATCCGTGTGTGCGCACATTAATTCCCTATATATCCTGATGGGCAACACCGTCCCACATTGCTAGTATATATATATATATATATATATATATATATATATATATATATATACATACACACACACACCTTTGTTTCATTTAATGCCTATAGGTACTCATTCCTGGTGATCTCTTGCACCCTCTCAAGTGAACATTAGGCCCTGCCAAAAATCAATCCTTAAGATGAGAAACAGTGACGTGCCCGTGCACTCCAGGGGCCTGGCCTCCCTCTGTGACCCCTCCGCCTGGCGCCTCCACAATCTCCCGCTGGCGCTCTAGTAATGCAGAGCACTAAGAGATGACATGATCTCCCAGTGCTTTGCATTACTAAGAGGACCGTGTGGGAGCTCCAGGTAGGAGATGGGGGCATTGTGGAGGGGGTCAATGTGGTCAGGGGGTCCAATGTGGTAGTGGTGGTGAGGGGGCCCGTGGCACTTCTTGTACCAGGGCCCGGAGGTTTCTAGTTATGCCTCTGATGGCACATAAATGTGTTGGGAACTGTAAAGTGTGTAAGAACATAATTAAGACTGTAGTAATATTTTAGAAAGGAAATAAGGTGAGATTGAGATTCATACACTTTATATAGAATAGCCCTGGCCAAACTCTGTGAAAACTCTACAATCAATATTGCAAATGTTAATTTATTTTTTAATAAATCTATGGACAGAGTCGAGAGGTTGTTATAGGCTACATCATGTACCCATCTACAAAAGTAAACCTATAGGTAAACTTCTTTGTTAAAAATTAATACAGTGAATCAATAGTTAAGCAAGTTAATTAATATAGACTATATAATGTATCTAAAAGCAATGTAAGGCTGTTGTGCCATGACAGAACTTTGGATTGATTAAACAGTTCCAGTATCCACTGGGTCTAAATTAGACTCTTGCATGAAACTGCAATTTTTATAACAGATAAGCCTTGTCACAGCTTAGGAAAAAACTGAACAGAAAAAGAAGATTCCTTTTTAGTGATGTGATCTATTGTTTTTATGAACAGAAAATATTCACTGTGATTAACAGCAACACCAAGAGTTCATGTTTTATGTATTCATATTCTTAAAATTGAGTGATAACAGGAAAAATATTAAAATGAAATATTTGAAAAGTTTAAAAATACACATACTCATTGCAAATCAAAATGTGTTTAAAGGAGCAGTAAAAAAAAAAAAAGTTACAGTTCTTTTCTTACCAAGCAGAATAAGGGTACTCTTACCGGTGGGAGAATTTTAGTTTAAATTGGATTACAATAGAAACATACTTTTTTTGTTTAAGTCACAGAACAGGCTAGTGTCCAGTAGCTATTACTGTTATGCATTCTATGGGAGCGCTTGAGGTATTTACTATAGCTCTATGGAAGGTTATTAACACATTAGAAGTTACCTCTTATTTATCACATCTTAGTATATTATCCCCCTGCTTTCTTTAAACAGCCAGTCATTAACCTTTCACATGTTACTGAACTGCAGTAACCTTTATTTGTCAACATTTGGAATACACTCCAAGACAGAATGCTTTTTAGAAGCACATCCTGAACTGCAGTAGCCAACATTCTCAGCTGGCCATTGACTTTCTAGGAAATAGTATGTCCTAAGGCAAAAGAAGGGTGAGAGAAGCCAGTCCATTGAGATACATTTCTTTAATCCCTATGCTTTCTATATTGCATATGCACCAATAACTTTCCAAAGGAAGTACAAAAGAACAACACAAGCATAGTAGAGTATTATCTCACTGGTGTAACAGCTATCACCTTTCTCTAGCAATTGATCATAACCTGCAGCATATGTTGGACTATAATAATTAGTCATAGACAATTGATTTTTGGTTGAAATACATTTACAATATAATCTCTATATCTTTCTCCAAGTAGATATATATAGTGCGCAGGGGGTTTGGCCTGGGACTGTGATTAGGAAACGGTGTTTCTGATTGGGGTCCCATATCAATCCATAGTCTATATTGTTTATAGCCATAGACAATGCAGGGATTTGTAGTCAAAGAATAGGTGGGCTATAAATAGGGGTTGGCAAAAGTTTCCATTGTGTTCCAGCAAAAATATCAGTGAAAACCACATGGTTGTCTGCTTTTTCTTCTGAAAACCCGAAAGCTCTTAAAATCTCCGCTGCTTTCGCCTATTGCAAAAAATGTTGCTTGTTTGTTTTTTTTTAAAAGGCTACAAACTTTTTGACCCTATACGTCACATTTTCGTACCAAAAACATGATGTTTCCATGAAGGGAAACACAAGCAGCTAGAGAAGGAGAGAAGGTGCTAGGCAGCAGAGGCTTATAGTTTGTGTTATCACTATAAGCACCTGAATGACAAAAAAGGAGGAGCTGGAAAGACTAGACATGTGCGAATTCATTCGGAGACATTCGGATTTCGTCGAAAATGGGGTCATTCGGAGACATTCGGCCAATCCGAAACTCAAGGGTCATTCGGAAAAAAGGATCCGACTCCGAACAGCCCAGGTCCGAAATTCGTCAAAACTTTCGGAAGTTTCGGCAATCGACACATTTCCAAAAGTTTTGACTACTTTTGACCAGGACTTTTTTGTACTTCCTGTGCGCGCTCAATTACTTTCCCTCCATAATTTTCCCTCCATGTCTCTAGTCCAATTCCATTCTCCGTTTCATGCACTACTTCCCTCTTTTGTCTGTATTCGAATAGCCTTCTTCGTTTCATGATGGGGGTTGGACTAATGACACAGTCACACAGACAGACAGCCTGCATTTCCTTATTGGGTTGTTGGAGCTCAGAGAGAGAAGAGATTAGAGAGTGTACAGTTGTTGTGTAGGCAGGCAGGTAGCATTAGGCTAGGCATAGGTAGGCAGCCAGCATTAGTTCCAGTTATTGCCACTGCAAGAGCAAGTAATATTTGTTCCTGTGCAAAATATAAAAAAATATTAGGTATTTGTTCGAATACAGGGCCGGCCCTTACATGGGTCCCAGTGGGTCCATGGACCCAGGCGGCACTTTGACAGGGGCGGCAATTTACCGTCCCATAGCATGTTTATTTTGTGCTCTTCCGCCATTTCTGTGTTGCAGGGTGTCCCATCCCATCAGTGTGACTGTCAGCAGCCGGGCAGCCCTATGCTCACTCAGTGGCGATGCCTGCTGGCTGCTTCAGTGACGTGAATTATGTGATAGTGAAACATTATGCCTATTTTGTATTGTTTATCGCCCACCTAAAGTCAAGACTTGAGTAAATAGGTCTACCATCCCAGATTTGCTAGAGAGGTTTTACAAATACAGGCGGGTGCCCCCTGTACAAAATGAGTCTAAACATTTGGGATCTCTAGTATGAGTGCACAACAGTGCATGATGTGTCCTGAACAGGATTGCTGTGAGGTGTCTCCACTCAGAAGGTGCTGGCTTCAACATTGCGACAAGTGACCAACTAAGAGCACCGTGCCGTGCAGCCATAGCATCACCCCCTCCTACTCTCCGGGTCCCGCTGACTGGCAATAACAGGTGAGTCACTAAGAGATCTGAAGCCTTTCTGGAAGTCCTTTCACTTGGAAAAGGGCTAGGTATTACTTGGGGGAGTTGCCTCGTGTGTAAATAATTTCTAGGTGGGAGATGAATGTGCATCACTTATGTGTTTCCTAACAGTAGTTAGAATACAACTCCCATCATCCCCTGATTATGACATTGGGAAATGCCCAGCAATTATGGTAGAGCCCTGTATTGCACACTCACGGAAAACGGTGATATTGCTATACTAAGACAATGCTGTGGACCCCTCTTCAGTATGGATGTCAAGCATTTTTTTTTTATTTCTCTCCTGTGTTGCAGTTTGTTCACAACAGAATGTCTCAATTTTTCTTTTTAACACATTACATCTATCACATTACAATCATTGATGTTTATTCTTGATGTAGTATGAAACTCTACAATGTATATACACATAGAGTTATCTGATATGAGGGGAAATCAGGATAGGAAAACGAGAGAGAGGAATTTGGGTACTAAAGAGGGACAGTAGGGTAGGAGGCTGGTACCAGAAAATGAAACCTTAATCTTTACCCATGTACTAACATAGAATGTGACATGTAGTTTGTCCATGTTCGAGTCGACCACTTATGTTGAGTAGGATGTGACAGGCATGGGTTTTCAATGTCGAACATATGCTAAATTGAATGACAGGCATGAGGTTTCGATGTTCAAACATATGCTAGATTGAAGGACAGGCATGGGGTTTCGATGTTCGAACATGCTAAATTGAATGACAGGCATGGGTTTTCGATGTTCGACGTTTGCATTGTGACTGGCATCCCATGCTAGAGTAGAGGTGACATGTACAGACTTTCAATGTACGACAATGTCCGTTTTTGGGATGGATCTTTTTCTAAATGCACACCCTGTCTGCAAATAATGATAGCAGCGTGCACGGAGGTGCACTGCTATAATTTAACCCATGTTAAATTCGGCCAAATAATTCGGAATGGATCAGAATTTCGTCCAAATCGAATAGGCCCGGTCTGAAATTAAGATCATCCGAATTAGAATAAAAAAAAATTAGTCCAAATTCGAATTTTACCGAAAATTTTGCCCGTGCACAAGTCTAGGAAAGACTGTGATGCATCCAGTGAGTCTGAGGAGGAGAAGGAAGTGACCGCCACCAGAACTGAAGGGCCTGGAAGTCCTGATTCCCAGATTTAATGATGCACAATCCCTCAACACTGACCTTGGGATCTGAGGGAAAATAGTGTCACAGGCACAGGAATAAGTAGTAGCAGTGTGAGCAGTACAGGTCTTCTACCTGTTTCTGTTGATATTGCTGCCAGTGTGCCTGTGATACTCAGGAGAGGGGGAAGGAGATGGTGGAAAGAGTGACAGCAGGGGACCCAAAATCATACTTGCAATCCCTAAGCAGTCCCTCTATTACTATGACTCTGCTGCCAGAGGTGGAAGGGAAAGTGAAGATGAGAAGCCAGACAAGAAGTCATGGAAGCCACAACATCCCCTCTGACCCTGTGTTTCCCCTTACCTCTGCATTGTGTCTCTGGGAAATGATTCTGAGGAAGGCAGAATTGGTGGCTAGAAGCAGTACCACCATCAGCACAGATTAGCTGCCTGTATCTTCTAGTGCTAGTACTGCCAGTCTGTCTTCTTCACATCAAAAGATGGCAAGTGTGACAGAAGAGGACTAGTGATGAGCGAGCATGCTCGGCCGAAGCTCGGTTCGGCTCGAGCATCGCTCTGCTCGGCACATGGCGGTACTCGTACGAGTACCGCATGTGCTCGCCCGCCATGTTCGGGTCTCCTCCCCGCACGTTTCGCAGCTGCTGCGCAGCCAATAAACGTGCGGGGAGGCTCTGACATCAGTGTAATGCCAGCAGCCATGTTGGCTGCTGGCATTACACTGATTGGCTGGCCAGAACCCGTGATCGGGTGCTGTATAGCACCCGACGCGCGAGTTCGGCTCATTCTTAGCCAGGGAGAGATGCGCTTAGGCAGGGAAAGTCAGTGTAGGGAGAATAAAATTGTTGAAACTCTTTCAAGACCCAAAAGTCCTTTTTAGGACTGTTGTGTGTGGGGGCAGCATTTATATTTTGTTTGGGGGGGCACAATTTCCTTTTTTTTTGTGGGGGGGATATTTTTTAAGGTGACATATAATACTAGATGCACAGGAAGTCAGTGCAGGGAGAATAAAATTGTTGAAACTCTTTCAAGACCCAAAAGTCCTTTTTAGGACTGTTGTGTGTGGGGGCAGCATTTAATTTTTTTGGGGGGTGGCAGAATTTCATTTTTTTGTGGGGGGGGACATGTTCTAAGGTGACATTGTACTAGGTGCACAGGGACAAATATTTCACAGTGCAGTGACAAGCTGACATATTCTGTTAGGTGCACAGGGCCAATGATTTTACAACGCAGCGACAAAAAGGGCCATTTTAAACGTGTGCCTAGCCATAGATTATTGTCACATTCTGTTTAGTGTGCAAATTCACAAATTAACGTCACATATTCCGTTCACTGTGCCTAGCCGCAGATTAGCGTCACATTCTGTTTCGTGTGCCTAGCCGCAGATTAGCGTCACATATTGTTTAGTGTGCCTAGCCGCAGATTAACGTCACATATTGTTTAGTGTGCCTAGCCGCAGATTAGCGTCACATATTGTTTAGTGTGCCTAGCCGCAGATTAGCGTCACATTCTGTTTCGTGTGCCTAGCCGCAGATTACCGGCATATATTCCGTTTAATATGAAGAAGGCGGGTAAAAAGGGACGGGGAAGTGGACGTGATCCTGATAGTTCAGGGCGCGGGTCAGGACGCGTAGAAACTGTGCCTGGTGCCAGAGCACAAGAAAGAAAGACATCCACCATACCTAGCTTCATGTCTCAGTTTACAGGGCGTCGCAGGACATCACTCTCGAGGTCAGACCACTGCGAACAGGTGGTCGGTTGGATTTCAGCTGATACTGCTTCCAGTCGGTTAAGCACCACCCTGTCTTCCACCAAGTCCACTCTCAGTAGCCAAGAGTCTGGTCAACATAATCCTCACCCTGATCATCCTTCCTCCCACCATAGAGGGTCTGGCCAAAGAAGTGATCCCACACTGGGATATAGTGAGGAGCTCTGCTCATCACCAATCCTTGATTTGAACCTCTCTCCAAGCACGCTTGCAGAGGAACATGAGATCTTGTGCACTGATTCACAACCTCTAGAGGGTACCCAATCACAAGAAGATGACAGAGGGGAACGGCATTTAAGGACAAAGGAAGTGGATGATGATGATGAGACACAGTTGCCATCAAATCAACCACAATTACTGTCTCAAGACATTGATGAGGAGGATGATACACAGTTGTCAATGACTGAGGATGTGGTGGGATCAAGAAATGAGGAGGATGATAAGAGTGAGGAAGTGGAGTAGGACTTGGTGGACGATGAGGTCACTGACCCCACCTGGGAAGGTGGAAAGCCGAGCGATGACAGCAGTCCTGAGGGTGAGCCATCTGCAGCACCGCAACAGGCTGGAAGAGGCAGTGGTGTGGCTAAAGAAAGAAGGCGGACCGCACCAAACCGGCCCGCAAATGTTCCACGGAGCACCCCCTTGCGTAAATCTCCCTTGCCAAGGGCGAGGTGTTCCGCGGTATGGCGTTTTTTTAAGGAAAGTGCGGACGACAAAAGAATTGTAGTTTGCAACCTGTGCCACACCAGAATGAGCCGAGGCATGAACACTAGCAACCTCACCACCACCAGCATGATCCGACACATGGCATCCAAGCACCGTAATAAGTGGGAGGAACGCCCGGATCGCCAATCTGTGTCTGCAGGCCACACCACTGCCTCCTCTTCCCCTGTTTTCGGTGCCGGCCAATCGCCTGTCGAAGGTGCAGGCCCGCATACCTCCCGCCCTGCACCTGTACCATCTGAAGCACCATCAGCGACCACATCCACTTCCCTGTCCCAGCGCAGCGTCCAAATGTCGTTACCCCAGGCATTTGAGCGCAAGCGAAAATACCCAGCCACCCACCCACAGGCCATAGCACTAACCTCACACCTTTCATAATTACTGGCCATCGAAATGCTGCCATTTAGGCTTGTGGACACTGAGTCCTTCCGCAGCCTGATGGCAGCAGCTGTCCCTCGGTACGCAGTCCCCAGCCGCCACTACTTTTCCCGGTGTGCCGTCCCCGCCTTACACCACCACCATGTGTCCCTTAACATCACCCGTGCCCTGACCAACGCAGTTACTGGGAAGGTCCACTTAACGACTGACACATGGACAAGTGCTTGTGGCCAGGGACGCTACATTTCCCTGACGGCACACTGGGTGAATGTCGTGGAGGCTGGGAGCGACTCGGACCCTGGGATGGCACAGGTGCTACCCACGACGAGGATTGCGGGCCCTACCTCCATCAGGGTTTCCGCCAGCACCTACGTTATTGGCTCCTCCTCCTCCGTTTCCACCTCCGAATTCTCTGCGCGCAGCGCCACTCACCCATCAGCCGGTAGCTGGAAGCAGTGTAGCACTGCAGTGGGGAAGCATCAACAGGCCGTGCTGAAGCTGATCTGCCTTGGGGACAAACAGCACACGGCATCAGAGCTGTTGCAGGGGATTAGTCACCAGACCGAGTAGTGGCTCTCGCCACTCAACCTGCAACCAGGCATGGTTGTGTGTGATAATGGGCGTAACTTGGTGGTGGCTTTGGAGCTCGGCAAGCTCACACACGTACCATTCCTAGCGCATGTATTTAATTTAGTGGTTCAGCGATTTCTAAAAACCTACCCCAATTTGCATGATCTCTTGACGAAGGTGCGCCGCGTGTGTGCACATTTCCGTAAGTCATCTACAGCTTCAGCCGGCCTGTTGACGCTGCAGCAGCGCTTACAATTGCCAGCTCACCGGCTGCTGTGTGACGTGAGCACGCGCTGGAACTCCACCTTCCACATGTTGGCCCAGCTTTGTGAGCAGCAGAGGGCAGTAGTGGAGTACCAGCTGTTACACGGTCGTCGCCTCTCCATTCAACTTCCTCTAATCAGAAGTGAGGAGTGGGAATGGATGTCAGACCTCTGTGAGGTTTTACGCAATTTTGAGGAATCGACACAGATGGTGAGCGGCGATAACGCTATTATCAGTGTAACCATCCCACTTCTGTGTCTACTGAAATGCTCGCTGCTCACAATTAAAACCGACGCTTTGCATGTGGAAGAGGTGGAAATGGGGGAGGAAGAGCTTACACAAGGTGATAGCCAGAGCACCCTCACTTCGTCTTCTCAGCGACAATTGGAGGAGGAGGAGGAGGAGGAAGACATGGTTGCCTCCGCTACAGAGGGTAGCCATGGAACTTTATTTTCATCTCTTCTGCGTGGGTGGGCAGAAGAGGAGGAAGAGGATGAGGAGATTGAGAGTCATCCTCCTGGTGAGGACAGCAAAATCTTGCCTGTTGGTACTCTGGCACACATGGCTGACTTTATGTTAGGCTGCCTTTCCCGTGACCCACGCGTTATACGCATTTTAGACAACACGGATTACTGGGTGTTCACCCTTCTGGACCCCCGCTACAAAGAGAATTTCTCATCTCTCATTCCTCCGGTGGAGAGGACAAGCAAAATGGTGCAATACCAGAAGGTTCTTGTCGAAAAATTGCTCCAAAATTTTCCATCTGACAACGCTGGCGGCAGAGTACGTGCTACCTTGGCCAACCGAGAAGGGGAGAAAAGGGGAGCACACAGCAGTTCCGACAAAGGCAGGGCAACACTCTCCAAGGAGTGGGACACCTTCATGACACCCCGCCAGCACCCTCACCCTGATGCGCGGCCTAGTGTCACAAGGAGGGAAAAGTTTTGGAAGATGGTGAAGGAGTACGTAGCAGACCGTGTCAGCGTCCTCACTGATCCCTTTGTGCCTTACAACTACTGGGTGTCCAAGCTGGACACGTGGTATGAACTGGCACTCTACGCCTTGGAGGTGCTGGCCTGCCCTGCCGCCAGCGTTCTGTCTGAGCGGGTATTTAGTGCTGCTGGTGGCATCATAACAGATAAGCGTATCCGCCTTTCCACCGAAAATGCTGATAGGTTGACACTTATAAAAATGAACAAGGCCTGGATTTCCCCTGACTTCTCCACTCCACTGGAGGAAAGCCCCGGGTGAACATAAAGTCACTTTAGATATGTTATTTACAATGATGGGAATACTCTGTATTCCCATTCACCCTTTCCACCCAAAAAACGGGTATATGGTTGACTCTTAATCTTCTCATCCTCCTCCTCCTCTTCCATATACATATATGAGAAGGCCCGCTGGTGAGCTGACCTATACAAAAATTGTCAAACAGGGCCCGCTGGTGAGCTGGCCCTATATAAAAATTATATCACAGGGCCCGCTCACCAGCGGGCCCTGTTTGACAATTTTTGTATAGGTCAGCTCACCAGCGGGCCTTCTCATATAATGTTTTATTGGGTCAGCTCTCTAGCGGGCTCTCTCATATAATGTTTTATAGCGTCAGCTCACTAGCGGGCCTTCGCATATAATGTTTAGGATGGTCAGCTCCGCAGCAGACCCTCACCCATAATGTTTTAGATGGTCGGCTCAGCAGCAGACCCTCATTCCTAATGTTTTAGATGGTCAGCTTAGCGGCATGCCCTCGCCCCTAATGTTTTAGAGGGTCACCAGCAGGCCATTAATCCTAATTTTTCAAGGGTGTGTATGATGCCCTCCTTTATGTGTAATAAAGGATGTATTGGAGTGACATTTCAGTCTAATTTTTGGCTGCCCTTTCACTTAGTGCATAGGCTTTATGAGTGTTGGACCACTACCTGAACTATTGTACCACAATGTGAATGAGGCCCTCCATTTTGTGATATACAGGTTGTATCGGAGTGCCTCAGGTCCTCCCATTGAATTAAATAGGGCTCGACAGAGCAGAAGGTAGTTCTTGGCTTCATCCACTAAGTCACTTCGTCACTTTTACTCAATGGATCAGACCCCACTGTTCCGACTATAAATTTTGGACTTAACAAGGGCAAACGGACATGTTGTAAAACCTGTGGTAGATGCGGCCTCCGTTCCTGAATGCTGTACCTTACCCGGGCCATAACCACGTTGAACACCTGCTTTACGCTGCGCACGTTTCCCTCTTAATCATGGCCCCAGTTCCGAAAAATCGATGAAATTTTTTGCAGAATTTGCAGATGATATACAAGTAAATATACAGCAAATACTGTTTGGTAACAATTTTTCGCCTAAAATCGTTTTTATCTTCCTTTTTGTGTGTTTTACGGTCAGTCTGTAAGAATGGCGTACTATGGGTGAAACATCGTTCCCAGCAGCGACGTTGGAGTCCAAGATGCATCCAGACATCCTCCCTATGCTGTCCCTGAACCATTTCTGTGGTGTTTCCATCATTTTCTGACCTTTTCCTATGAACCAGGCACCCTCCCCTCATCAGAGCAGGGGGTGCCTGGTGTAATGCTCGAGTCCTCCCATTGACTTCAATGGGGCTCGGGTGCTCGGCCGAGCACTCGAGCCTCCGGGGGCGCTCGGCCAGAGCACCCGAACACCCGAGCATCGGGGTGCTCGATCATCACTAAAGAGGACCCTTTGTCACATTTGTCATCACCTCCAACCAGTGAGGCTTTAATAGAACAGTAGCAGCAAGGGCTGACTTCTGGTGATGATGATGAAGGTGGTGGATTCATTATGGTGGAAGAGACACTAATGTCCTTTTTAGCCCAAACCAAGAAGGAATGGGAGACCGAGATACAAATAGAGATGTGCTTTACCACCACTAGCAGCAGTGACGACATTACAGTGTTTGCTGCTGTTGTAATTCCTGCCAATGCTGAGTTGCAAGGGCAGCAGGATGATGATGAGCAGCCTAGTGTGCCGCAGACCACCGTGGACACAATGGGAATGGGTCCGGCAGTAATAATGCAGGACTATGACAGGTTCCACATCAGTGCTCCTCCTGGTCCTATTTGTAGTGCTGGTTCTGAGGCAATAGCAGCATCATCCTCTGCCCCAGTGTCACAATGACTGGCTGTGCCAAATATCCTACCCTTCATGGTTAAAGTGAGATGCTGGGGAGTGTGGCTTGGGGATGGAGCCAGTCATACCTATCCCTTGCTGCAGCAAAAGCTGGAGTAAAGTTGATGGCTGAGATTGCTTCACATACAACCAAAGCTTTACTACAAGATAGTTGAGATAGATGAGGAGGGATATGCTCTAACTTGAGGGAAAGACATTGTCACGGTTTTTGATGAACATTCAGACAAGACTTGTAGGGTTAAAAAATCTTTTTTTAAAATAAAGAACGAACAGCATAATACCCACACAGGGCCAAAATAAGATAGTACAGTACACAATAGTAGGAAGGTACAGGATATCAGCAAGAATAAACAAGTGACAGGTTCCCTAGCGGGCTAGGTTGATGGAAAGGAAACAACCTGCTGATGAGACACAGGACCTTGGAACCCTAGTACACACTAAGGATGATAGGAAGCCCAAGACCAACGGATGCTGGCAACTTGGCCCCTAGAACGCTAGGGTAACCACTGGCACACTGACCGCGAACACTGGCAGGAGGACCCCTAGAATGCTAGGAGCCTCTAGGCTCTCAACTGGCAACATGGACCCTAGAATGCTAGGAGTCTCAAGGCTCTCAATTGGAGACACAGACCCTAGAATTCTAGGCTTAATCAGAGGCTCAATAGTGGAGGCTGGCAGCAAGGACCCCAGCGTACAAGAGCACAGGGAGGCCCAAGACACAGCTACTGGTAGCAGAGACCCTAGAGCTCTAGGGGTGAATCGGAGGCAGCAGAACGTGGAAGGCCACTGGTGTCCAGGTACGGGGTATCAAGGCAGTTACACCACTCTACAACTGGCTCTTTAGCCCAAAGGCTACAGCAGACATAAAGGCTGGAGAGAAGTGAACCGGGTCTAGGGATACCTAGGTACCGCAAGGTTCCCAAGTGGTAAGCACCCAGAGAACAGCCTGTAACTCCCCACAGGGAGTGAGCCCATCTAAGGAAGTGGTATATGGACACGTATAGAATAGTGAGTAACACGTCCGAACTAGCCTGAGATCCGGTACTCCGTGCGTGCACACCACCAGAGGCGGTAGATACCAGAAGGAATGGCTGAAGCAGCGAGTGCTCACCCCAACAGTCGGCAATATAACGTGATAGCACAGCACAGCCAGCCACAACCACTCTGTCTTAGCCAGCATGGTCAGCAACGGATGCTGATACTCAACCAGTCGAGGCAGCAACGTAATGAGTGCACAACCAGAGCAGTCAGCAGCATATAGGATCTCAACAGATCAGTCAGCAACTTATCTGGTACTCAGCCAGATCAGTCAGCAATGGAGTGGGTTCTCAGCCATATCAGTCAGCAACGGAGCGAGTTCTCAGCCAGATCAGTCAGCAACGGAGCGTGTTCTCAGCCAGATCGATCAGCAACAGAGCGGGTTTCAGCCAGCTCGGTCAGCAACATAGCAGTTACTCAGCCAGTCGAGTCGGTAACGGAATCAGAACAGGTCAGGAACACAGGAACGCTGTCAGACAGGCCAGGTCATACATGAACAAGCAGCATCAGGAACTAGCGCTAAGTACAGGTACACCACGAAAGGGCGCTAGTATATAGACATGACAAGATATAAATAGGGTTGGCCCTGGGTGGAGTCAATTACAATCACCAATAAGAAATGAAGCATTCAAACAAGGAAGTAAGAATGTCGCCACCCACAACCTGGAGCACGGGGCACCGTGATAGGCATGCAATTTAACTCTCTCCAATTTCAATAACATTCTAAAGTTTTATAGAGCCTCATTTTCAGTTTAGAAAGATCTTAATGTATATGCACCCTAAAATAACATAGGAACTGGAGAGTAGGAATGAGAGAAAACTGTGCAAGCTCTGAATTCTTATGCAACATGGCATATTGTGAAACAGATGTTTCCTTTGATGTTTTAACCAATCAGATTGTGTTAGCCCTTTGAGTGACAGAGGGGTACACAACATATTGCAAAGTAATGCTTTGTGTATCCCTCTGACATTCAAGGGGTTAGTATGCAGGGAGGTTGGCTTTCTCTCCTTTTCTTTCTCTCACACTTTCCACCACTGATCTCCCTCCCATTCTACCTTTTCTTCTCTCCTCTTCTCCTGCACTCTCCCCCCTCCATCCATTTGCTCTATACCATATTTTCACTGTCAATCCCCCACTATCTTCTGTGCTTACACCTCTCTCTTATTCCCATGATCTTCCTTCTCTCCAGCATACCCACCTCTACTATCTCCCATTCTCTCCACCTTTAATGATCTATACATGATAACTTATGAATCAGTTTGGAAGGAATGCAAAATTTTCAACTGGTCCTTTAAATCAGTTAACAAAATTAATTGTAGATGTGGACATTTCACTCATCTAAGCTGAAGAGTTGATAGGCTGAGAAGTATAGTGAATTATAATTCAGCAACAGCTGGCGATCCACAACGTGCCCAGCCATTATTTAGAGTGAAGTAAGGCTGGGTTTGTCACATGATTTATTAAAAAATTTATTACATTGCTTTCAAATGCTTCTTATTACCATGTATAGCATGTTTGTATCTTGTCCAAGCTTTTCCTAATCACTGTGAAGTTAAGATTTATTTTTCATACTGAAGGACTGGAGCATTTCTGGGGCCAACCAACTGCTCCCTTGGAGACAAATACACACTTCTATTGATTTAACTATGGATTTAATATATTTAATGATAGGGGTAGGGGTTTACAGTGATTTGCAATATATTGGAAACATCACAAGGATTTGACACTCAACAGTATTATTTAAATCAATGTGAAGTTTTGGACTTTTTATTTGTCTCCCAAGGTGAGATTGGTTTGCTACAGTATTGCTCCAGTTTTTAATGCATCAGCCTCAATATGTCATGTCTAATTTCCTTCTTGTGATTCTGTCTGTCCTGTTACTAAGTTTCAATTCCTCTACTGCATTCATTTTCAAAAATCAGCTGTAAAGACTAATTCATTTTCTCACAGATCAGTCTTTGTTAATGTCCTCAATAAATCCCATCCTTGGCATCCAGCAAAGCTCCACATCACATCCCAAGTTGTTTTTCCTTTCAAATCTCTCCCTTCAACTACTCATCCTTACATGTATAAACTTTGATATATCACTATTTTCAAGCTCTTTTCAATATAACAATATACAGTATTTTGAGTTATTTCATTCTTCCACATCCTAGATGGGAATGTACAAGTCTGTCAGTGTAGCTGATTTTCTGAACCAAAAACATCTGCATAAAAACATCCTGTACTTTGGAGTGCATACTTTTTTCCATAATTTAGACTTTGATGTGAGTAAGCCCTGAACATCACATCTACAGCATATACAGAAAAAGGTTCTAATTTTACACAG
Source organism: Rhinophrynus dorsalis (assembly GCA_037306005.1). NCBI lineage: Eukaryota > Metazoa > Chordata > Amphibia > Anura > Rhinophrynidae > Rhinophrynus > Rhinophrynus dorsalis. Next base: position 105,250,923 of record CM074718.1, read on the forward strand.
ATTTCCTCTGTGTTGTGTTAATAAATAGTAAGAAACAAAAACTAACACTCCTACACCACCCTCTCCTTAGAACTAAAGGTGTAAGGAGGCTACATCAGTTTTAGTGCAGACTATTATTAGTTTATGAGAATAGGGAGGGGCGAGACAGAGCAATAAAATCTAAGTGTAGTATTTATTGAGTCAAAAAGTTGTACAAATAATAAGAGAAGAGCATATGATCTTTGGAAGATAAAATGCTAAGTTTAACCAAAATTAAAAAAAAATAAATAATTTAGGCAATAAAAGATAATAAAAGATCCAAACATAAAGCGGACTATATGTCCTATATGGAGAGAAGCTCTCTATATATAAACTGGAGGACTCGTAAACAAGATATTTCTGGACTGGTACATACGGTAAAATCACGTCTAACAAACACACATAGAGCATAATGGGGGAGCTACGGAGATAAGACTAACTGGTAGTGCGCTAGTAACAATGGCCTCTTACATTCGATACAATGATCAGTTTGTAATCAAAGTGTCTTGTTCACATTATAGTGTGAGTGGCCTCTTACTTCAGTTACATGATGTGTCTTAGCGTGTCACAAACCAGAGATGCCTTCATATTCTCCGCTCCAACCTCTTTCCGATCCTTGTTCGTGTCGTGTGGCGCTCTCTGCACCCCGGTCCGCATCCTTGTGTTCTCCATTGCGGGCAGGCACTTAGAGCCACAGGCAAATATTTCATTCAAGTGGCAGGTAGATCCTTCAAGTTTTGGAATCTGGTCTGCAGATGAACTGGTGGCTCTTCAGCAGAGCCGAGATCGCAAGATATAAAAATAACTATTTCATTGGAAGGGTCTAAAAAGTGTGCTTGCAAACCATGCACACTTTGTAGACTATTCGAATGAAGTAGTCCGGTCCACTGACCGAATTCCAAATTTGACAGCTAGATGGCAGACTTGACCATTTTGGTCAGTGAGGGGAAACTTTGCTTGCGAATATCTCTTGAACCATAAAGGTTTGAGAGATAAGACTTCTATCGTTCTTCATGTTTTTTTAATGCCTACAAAATAAAATAAAGATAAAATGAAGTATTACTATCCCTTTAATATACTGCTTCTAAAATTACCAAATGTTCTATGAGTTACAGACCTTCAGGCTTATACCAGGAAATAAATATGAATATGTGTATTTTCTGTTCCGTATAATCCTTTCTAAAGATGAGTAAACCTCAGAGATTAATTTTGTAGACCGATTCAGGGGGGCTACGAGAAAATTTGAGGTCTCTAAATTAATTCAGAATTGATCATGGAGGTAGAAGGGGGGAAGAGGGAGAAGAATAGAAGGATGGTAGAGGGGTTGGCATTGGGACTGCACTTGAAAGTGGGATCAAGAAACTCATAAGAGAGAAGAGGTGGGAAGTGCAGTTAGAATGGGGGAAGCACTGGATAGAACGGAGGTGGCATGAGGACATAGGAGGCTGCAGTGGAGGAGTAGTGGAGAGAGAGAAGGTAGCAGTGGGTATCATGGGGAGAGAGGAGACAGCAGCAAGAAACTTGTGGAGAGCAGGTGGCAGTGTGGAGCATGGGAAAGAAGGAGTAGAGGCATACAGCAGCCCTGATGCCCACAAAAAAATGACCTTACCATGTTTAGATGAGTGACCTAGACCAGATATATTTTGATATACTTCAACAATTTAATACTAGTAGCGATGTCACTTGTAGAGTTATTATGAATGATTTTGAATTTCTTGAAAGTATAATTGAAACTCTTAGAGAAAAAACTTGAACTAAGCATATAACATTAGTATTAACCAAAAATGAATGGGAGGAACTACAGATCTCTGGTGAATAATCTTTCTGAAAAATTATGAATAAATAAAATCAATTTGAACGCTTGTAAATAAAAGGGGAAAGTATGCCATTTGACTTGTCTTTTTAGTTCAAAGGATATATAGAATTTATAATCGTATGAATGGTCTTCCTTGTCTGCTTACATGTTTTTAAATGCAATATATATGTGCATGCACAATATGACATCTTTATTGTTAATAATAATATTTTCAAGTCATAATTCAGCCATTTTAAATGTTCACATTGTCACAAAGTAATAATGCATTTTCATTACATAGTTGTTATATTTAATTTCCTTATGCTATGTGTTTGAAATGGTTTATTATAATTCTTTTATAAACTATGATGTGCAAAAAATGCCAAAGCAATGCTCATTTACCACAAAGAGAAAATGAATTGAAAGTGATGAAAATTGCTAACAATTAGAAAGAAGAGAGTGACTCAGTAGTATGCAGCTGAGGAAATGTTTTTCAACTGTGAAGAAATAACTATGATCTATAGCACTATATTTAACTCCTTGGAGAGGACTTCTTCTAATAATTTTGATCTCTGACTGAATGTGACAAAGTATTGTAACCTTATTTATCTTAAAGGGGAAGTTAAAAAATGCAATACAATACGTTAATGTTTTGCAATATAAAGATAGATAAATGTATAGATATATGTACTATGTATATGTATATATATATATATATATATATATATATACATATATATATATATATATATATATATATATATATATATATATACACAGTATCTCACGTAAGTGAGTACACCCCTCACATTTTTGTAAATATTTTTATTTTATCTTTCATGTGACAACACTGAAGAAATGACACTCTGATACAATGTAAAGTAGTGAGTGTACAGCCTGTATAACAGTGTAAATTTGCTGTCCCCCTCAAAATAACACACAGCCATTAACGTCTAAACCTTGGCAACAAAAGTGAGTACACCCCTAAGTGGAAATGTCCAAATTGGGCCCAATGTGTCAATATTTTGTGTGGCCACCATTATTTTCCAGCACTGCCTTAACCCTCTTGGGCATGGAGTTCACCAGAGCTTCACAGGTTGCCACTGGAGTCCTCTTCCACTCCTCCATGAGGACATCACAGAGCGGGTGGATGTTAGAGACCTTGCACTCCCCCACCTTCCATTTCAGAATACCCCACAGATGCACAATAGGGTTTAAGTCTGGAGACATGCTTGGCCACCCCATCACCTTTACCCTCAGCTTCTTTCGCAAGGCAGAGGTCGTCTTGGTGGTGTGTTTGGGGTCATTATCATTTGGAATACTCCTCCGAAGGGAGGGGATCCTGCTCTGATTCAATATGTCGCAGTACATGGCATTCATGGTTCCCTCAATGAACTGTACCTCCCCAGTGCTGGCAGCACTCATGCAGGCCCAGACCATGACACTCCAACCACCATGCTTGACTGTAGGCAAGACAAACTTGTCTTTGTACTCCTCACCTGGTTGCCGAAACACACGCTTGACACCATCTGAACCAAATAAGTTTATCTTGGTCTCATATGACCACAGGACATGGTTCCAGTAATCCATGTACTTAGTCTACTTGTCTTCAGCAAACTGTTTGCGAGTTTTCTTGTGCATCATCTTTAGAAGAGGCTTCCTTCTGGGACGACAGCCATGCAGACCAATTTGATGCAGTGGGCGGTGTATGGTCTGAGCACTGACAGGCTGACTCCCTACCCCTTCAACCTCTGCAGCAATGCTGGCAGCACTCATACATCTATTTCCCAAAGACAACCTCTGGATATGACGCTGAGCACGTGCACTCATCTTCTTTGGTTGACCATGGCAAAGTCTGTTCTGAGTGGAACCTGTCCTGTGAAACTGCTGTATGGTCTTGCCCACCGTGCTGCAGCTCAGTTTCAGGGTCTTGGCAATCTTCTTTTAGCCTAGGCCATCTTTATGTAGAGCAACATTTCTTTTTTTCAGATCCTCAGAGAGTTCTTTGCCATGAGGTGCCATGTTGAACTTCCAGTGACCAGTATGAGAGAGTGTGAGAGCGATAACACCAAAGTAAACACACCTGCTCCCCATTCACACCTGAGACCTTTAACACTAATGAGTCACATTTCCACTTAGGGGTGTACTCACTTTTGTTGCCAAGGTTTAGACATTAATGGCTGTGTGTTGAGTTATTTTGAGGGGGACAGCAAATTTACACTGTTATACAGGCTGTACACTCACTACTTTACATTGTAGCAGAGTGTCATTTCTTCAGGGACAGTCTCCTTGGTTATGGCTGTGATTAACTTTTTCAGCAGTTTGTGAATCTCTTAATTATCTGTGTTTTATAATCTGACCAATCCTGATGCCTAAGGGGACGATCCCTCAAACTAATATAATCTTCATGCGGCACCTTTTTCTTACTTTGAGGTTAGAAGTCAGAAACAGTGTTACAGTAAGTTTGAGGATCTAATTTCTCTGTATTTAAAAAAATGAAAGAAACAAACAAACCAAAGGCAAAAAAAAAAATCAATATTATCTTTAACTATAGGTCTCCTGTTTGCTTTCCTTTTAGTACTGGAGGCTGTACTAGAGTGTAAGTGAATGATGTTTCTCACATTAGAATTACTTTGAATATGTGTGGGGGGATATCCTGGGAGGTCTAAGAGTGGGACAAGTTTTAAGTAATTTATTTGAATGAATCTTGCTCAAATATCACCTAAAAGAAGGTGGAAGTGGCCTTCCCAACTGGAAGCAGTTTTGAACGAATTTCATCTGGCAAAAAAAAAATGTATACAATTCTGAATAACTAAATATAATGGCAAACCAATTTTTTTCTCCTGACATTTAAAAAAAATCTGCATGAATTATTCGGATGAAACTAATTTTCTTACCATGCCCCACGTCTGTTAATATTTTTCAGTAACTTGCTTGTTTTATTAATCCACATTTGTATTAGTGGAAAGCAAATATTCAGTATTCAGTAACTACACTTGTTCATACATACAAACAGATCTAATTCAGAAAATATTAAATTTTCATTTCACATTTCAGCTGACTTTTACCTTACAGAAAGAGAACACAAACACAAAGGGCATCCAACAGTGCCTGTAAACTTTGGAGACCACTAGAGATATGTAAAGAATATAAATACTCACAATGGACAAAGCTGATTAATGGCTTATGCCAAAAAACAGCTACTTGAGCCTGTGGGGGGAATATATCTGCCCCCACTCAGATTTCTCCTGTGCCTTTGGCCAGCAAATCCAGGAACTCCAAAACTCCAAATGTATCCAACATATAAACAAAACGGCTGCTAATAGTCTATATAAAATGTTTATTAAAAATACTTATAAATATAATGAACCTATTGTGAAATATAGTAACGTTTCACAGTTACTGAGATCGCTTGCTCAAACCAACAGGTCATACAATGCCAAACAAACAAACAGACATAGCAGCCATCTTAACTTTTCAAATTTCCCTCCTCACTATATTTCACAATAGGTTCAACCATGATCTGGTTGAAAATACCTCCTGATTATTATGTTATTTAATTGTTATAACATATTTGTACTAATTGCCTTAAATCCCTGCAAAACTGGTGATGTCACTAGTTAATGGCATAAATGTTTCTGCCACTGGAAAAAAAAAAGAAAAGTTAAAGTATCACAAGTACTGATACATAATTTGCTTTTGGGCCTTATGTAGAAAGATAACGTAGTGTAAATCTTTGACAAACCAGCTGCCACAGGGGTTTGACTCTATTATGACTGCCAAAATAAAATAGTGGAAAAGATAGTTTTCTAGTCAGAGTGTAGTATTATATTACATGTGCTATGAATAAGCAATGGCAGTTAATTTCTAACAATGTCCTCTAGAATTCCATCCATAGAAATTAAGGAAACAGCTTACTTCATTATGCTGTGAATGAGATAAGGGGATACATTTTCTGTAATTGTTTATGCACTTACAAAAAACAAGTCTAGAGTAACTAACCATCGTTACACATAAGAAGGCATCACAAAGTCTAGTCATGTATGCTCCCAAAGACATCTCTAAAGAACCAGCTCACAAATTAACCACATCATTACAATGGGAAAGGCTATAAAATATGTAAGAAGACTCCCACAACACATGCATAGCCAACATGAACCCTTCAACCCCTAGAGATCCCAAAGGGTGCTCAGTGCATCATGAATCAATGGTCCACAAGGGGTCAAACCAGAACCATGTACAATGTCCACAAATACAAACAGAGTCACATCCTATGCACTGCACTTCAACTAACTGAGTAGCTGACAGGTCTCAAACACCTTGCTGGATAGATACCTCTCCTCAATTAATATGCAAACTATTGAGGATACCCTTGACACCATGACATGTAACTATGTCATGTTGTCTCTACCAACCATGAGATCACATCCCCTATAATGTTTTTGCTTGATATAGTAACTCATCACTCATCGTCCATGTTAATGTGTTATGTCTTGGTTAGCCACTGACACTGGTGGTAATACCAGGTGCACCGCCCTTGTCACCAAGTAATGTAGATATTGGTGATTCCTCAGAGACTTTCCTTGCACTCCAAAGAATCCTTCACCAGATGACCATGGAGTGGTACCGAGAGGGAGTAGAATGGAAGAGTATTGAACTGACTGTAGTAGGGCAGTGAGAAATGGATGTTCCTCTTACAAATGGGGATATTGTGGAGGTTCCTGTGAGTATGCTAGAAGAAGAGGTGCAGGTTCCTGTGAGTCAGCAGGTTCTGGCTGTGAGTGAGCATTAAGAAAGGTAAGATACTGTTAGTGGGCAGGAAGAGAGGCAGATTCTGGCTGTGAATGGGCAGGAAGATATGGTAGAGATGGCAGGACTGGAAGTCTTCCTCCACAATGCAGTATTCCACTTGTTGGCCAGGGATTTTTGTGTATCCCTACTCATTCCTTGGCATAAATTCTCATATTTTAGCTTTAAAGCAAGAGTCCAGGAAGGTATGAAGAATGCATTCTTCATTGGTTTTAATATAGACTATGCTGAAACAAAGATAACATGTTATGCACCTGCTTGTCCATGCTTTTTAATAATTTCTGCAGTAAATTAATTAGCAACAGAAGGTGCTCACTGAGTCTTGTGCTAGTACAACAAAGTGGTGGCCAGCAAGGTGGCTTCCTCAAATTGCTTCAGAAGCTCACACAAAACACATATTAGCTACTATTGACCAGGTAGCAAAGAAGCCCCGCCCAGTGAAGCATTGTACACTCATTGATGGCTTTGTACTGTTCATCTCTGCCCCTACCTGTTGTGTACCTGGACATGGCTGAACTCCTCTCCTCCCTCTTTCTACTCTGCCTCCCTGGCTGGAGATCCTCTGCTCACCTCTTTTTCTGCACCTCTCTCCATCTCTGCAACCCCTTCTCTGCTTCCTGCCATCTACCTACTTATCTCTTATCATCCTCACACAATCACACTCAGTCGATTACATAGGCATTCAAACACACTCAAACTTTGTCAAACCCTTACACTCAATCAGTCGCCCTGTAGAAAACAAAAGTTATGTATAGGGTGATTTTAAAAAATGTGGTATGTGAGTGAGATGGTGTATGGATGGAATGTACACATTATGTTCAATGGTGAATTATGTGTTGAAGTTGCTCCCCTAATCCAACTGACCCCAATCTCTCTCTCAACTTCTCACTTTAGCTTTCTTTGTATATTGTTTGTGGCCTACACAGCACTACTAAGCAGAACAGTCAGGTAATGGAATATCTCCAGGGAAAGCATATGTTTCCTGGTTTGCTTTTGACTTAATGAAAATTTTACAGCACCTAACAGAATTGAGCCCTAGGTAGCAAAAAAAAAAAAAAAAAAATTCCCATTGATTTAAATTAGGCTTTTAACCCTTTGAATGATAAAGAGTTATTGAACATATTGTTTCACAATGTGTTGGATATCTATCAACAATTCAATTTAAATCAATCTGAATCTGCAGTTGGTTTCCCCAGAATTGCACCATTTTCTCTTTATAAATAAGGCCCAAGATATGGCAATATTCACAGACAAAAATGTGAAAGTTCTTCTGATAGTCCTTTTGATATATAATCATGTATGTGCTGTTTATTATAAAAGTATTTCTTTTTTTCATAGAACATAGAGAATTTATAGTAATATTAACACATTTCTTTCTCTGCTTACATATTTTTAAAGTCAATATATTCGTCTATGCTCAAGCTGGTATTTTCATTATTAATAAAAGAAAACAAGATTTATTTTCTTCTATACTTCTTGCTGTGCATCACGCTGTGTAGCCTTATAACCAAGAAGGAATCCAAGTAGGTGAAACATATAGGGTATCATTTAATAAGATAACACTATAACAGCTCAGAACAAATCAGCTGTTGTGCTTTATATAACCCCCTATGTTTATGTTGTGCAAAGGTTTAATGTAAAAATAAGGGAGACATTCTCCATGCATTGTGCAATTACAGATAGGGATTGTGTCAGATTACTTCTCCCACAGCCAAATACTGCATTGTTTCAGTAAGGACTGTGTTTGGCTGCAAGAGCATTAAAGGGATAGTAATACTTAAGATGTAAAAAAATAAAAGTTGTTCGTTTTATGTCCCAGAATAAAACTAGGGTACGCCCACCGCTGAGAGATATTTTAATAAAAATTATAACAGCTCAAACTTGAATTTTTTTAGCTACAATATCACAGTGGCCTGACAATTTACAGTGGTGCTGCTGCTACACCATCCTATGAAGTTTTATGGTCTACAGACCAGAGCAGTCCATAGGATGGTGTAACAACAGCGCCACTGTAAAATTTCAGTCCACTGTGATATTGCAAATAAAAAATTCAAGTTTGAGCTGTTATAATTTTTTAATAAAATATCTCCCAGCAGTGGGAGTACCCTTGTTTTACTCAGGGGGATAACCCCCTACAATATATATATTTTTTTACATTTTAAGTATTACTATTCCTCTAAGCAGCCACTGTTCAGGTCTGTTGATTGCACACAGTGTAAATATGGGGGGTATATACACTGCTGTTAATTGCTTATTAAATAAAGTATAATAGTTAATTTGTTCTGATGTATCATATTTCTGTCTTATTAAATAGAACTAACTGAATGTTGAGGCATCAGGACATGACAGTAGACCTATGATGTACATTGAGGGATTTAAACCAAACACCTTTAAGGCAGGACAGGTGATTACTTTACCACCAACCCATCTGGACTAAGATGTCTGATTAATGACTGGCTTTGGCCCTTAACCATTTGAACAGAGCAACCTTTGCCAGACTTGTACTCTGTTAAAATTATGCACAGATGGAATAACCATACTTTTAAAATGTATGTGATTATTACTTTTATAAATATTAGAAAAGAGTGGTACACTATATTATGCATGCATCTGGCTGTGTGTCTTTCATCAGCTGTAGGAGTCATGTACCAAGAAGACTTAATGATGGGTTAATTTAAAATGGAAAGGCTAAGTGAAATATTCAGTGCTTGTTTACAGCTGACTGTCACTGATTATATAAAGAGGCACTTAGTAGATACCAAAGCATAATTCCACCATTTAATGCTACCCCTATAGCTGGTGAAATGGTAAGGAAGAATTTACATTGATATTTGTTTTTCTCTGCTTTACTAGCACATAGCAGACATCAGGGTGGAGATCAATAGAATGTTTGGATAACTACATGCTCCCACACTACTCATCACTTGGCGTACATGGAACAAAGGGGTAATTTTGCATGCAAAAAAGCAGCTTTATACATAAGTGTTAAGGAGGTGCAATATAAAATATGATATGAGTCTAAGCATTGCTGTCTTTACAAGCATTATTTATGAAACATTCAGAGGGATTAGGAGGGCTAAATATTCTTGTATTTATTTAAGATTCTCAGAATATACACGTCGGGACCTAAAATAAACAAAGGCAGACCCTGATAATCAGAAGAGGAAAATAAATGAAGAAGAAAAGGCAGAGACAAAGTGACATTCATATGGAGAATGATCCAAAAATAACCTGTTATATTGTTCTAATAAATCTATTTAAATATACTTTTTTGTAGAAAATAATTGTATTCAATATTCACCCTTTTCAGTAAAATGGTGGCACAACTGAAGGACAGTGCAGGTCATTATTTAGCATATACACCTCACAATCTAACACCTAATTTGATGAGCACAATTTTCATTTTCTATTTTAATAAGTTTTAAAGAGTTAATTCATGGTTTTCTCACACATTCTCTTTACTAGAATTTGTTTTTGAAATTTGTTTTCTAGTGTAGAGGATGAATTGGGAAAATTATGTGCAATAGCTTGTATGAAACCAATTTCCTAGTCCTCTGTACACCTATTGATACCAAAAATTATTCCCTTAAAGGGATAGTAATGTTTCACAAAAACAGCAACTCCAATTAATGTTCATAGTATTTGAGCCATAGAGAGTGCTATTTCAATACTGTCAGAGTTGTGGTTCAAGAGTAATTGAAGGATAAAGTTTTCCCCTCCCGCCCCTTTAACCTGTTGTAAGCAATCTCTTCTCAGATGTGGAATCTGGTTGCTAGACCAGAAAGATAACAGCCAGGGGACACTCTTCTTCTTATGAGAACAATGAAAGCCCTGCCCCCTTGACAAGTTTTTCAGGTTTTTCCCTTATCTTAATTGAAGATTGTCCCTCTCTGCAATCTACCTGGGCACCTCCCTTCTGCTCTTTCTGAGAAGTGTTACATCAGTAAAAGGGGCAGGAAGGGGATACTCTGTCATTGAATTACTCTTGAACTACAACTCAGACAGAATTGAAATAACACTCTCCAAGGTCTAAATACTATGATGATTAATTAGAGCTGCTTTTATTATGAAACATTACTATCCCTTTAAAAGTTTGCTTCAAAGAGAGGGTACATTGTCAACCATTCCTTTTCTCTGTATTTTTTTCAAGGAATAGTACAACATAGAAATATAAATATCATCCCCTAGGATGCAAAATGAGTTTGTATAATAGTAGCCGGTGGGGGGCTTATTTGAAGTAAAGGGACATTTATAAAAGTAGAGTTATGTGAATTCCATCGTTAATATGGAGTAAAAAATGAATTTGGTATTTATAAAAATTATAATGACACCTTAAGAAAGCATAACACCATATAGCTGTTTTTTTAAAAAGTGGTGTTCAGAATTGTAAGAAAAATGGTGCTGCGAATTTATAAAGAAATGTCGCTGTTTGAGACATTTTAGTGACACAATTTTTGCCACAATATTAGCACTGTGTCTGACCTGTTCTTATTTGTGGCGTAGTTAGTCCATATTTGTGAAATAGTAGTACGAATTAAAAAAAAAAAAAGAAAGAAAAAAATCGCAATTGTGAAAAAAACCTGCACTATTACACCGCATTTATAAACCTCAACATTTTGCGTTATAATTATCAACTATAATAAGGAATACGGGCAGTTCAGAAACGGTGGACAAGAATGCTTTTTATAAATGTTCCCCTAGGGAGCCAAATTCCCACTTATAGATTGTAAGCTTTCGAGCAGGGACCTCACTTCCAATGTTTCCCTTTGCTAAGCACCTGTCACTCTGTATTATCCAAACCCTTAACCCCTTAAAGCGGAACTACCACCCCTGAATAAATTTGTAGCAAATAAATACCCATCTGATGACTAGCTGCTCAATAGCGCTAGTTGCCAGAAATATTACCTGGTGCTTGAGAATTGTACACTGTTCCTGGACTGACAGGCAGGAAGCAGCGCAGACATCTTTGTAAAAGGGATTGACAGTGCAGGTGAGCAGATGTCATTATGGAAAGAGGTCTGCGCTGTTTCCTGCCTGTCAGTCCGACAGGCAGGAAACAACAGGTAATATTTCTGGCGACTAGCATTATTGAGCAGCTAGTCATCAGATGGGTATTTATTTGGGACAAATTTATTCAGGGGTGGTAGTTAATCTTTAAGGATCGGGCAAATCTGGGGTGGTTTGCACTTAAAGACCTTTTTGAGTATGTCTTTGTTCAGCCATATTTTCCCTCTATTTCCTTTAGTACATCCGCACAAATTATATACCATATATATATATATATATATATCCCAATATGTTATTTGTTAGTAATAAAGATGATAAACATTTTAAGTTTTAAAACTTTTTATCAGTTATTCTGTGATAATTTGCACTTAATTTGGTTAATTCTTTATTGAGACTGGATGAAAGGTATGAGCAGTCATTCATACCTGTCAAATGTTCAGTTTTAGTGGGGTACTATCCCACTGGGGTGAAAATCCCTCTTCCCCTCCCTCATTTTCCACTTTTTTAGATTAAAATGTGTGGTGTGTGTGTATAAGTATATTACATTGCACCACAACAATACCATTCACATTTAATGTTTGTTTAAACTTCAGTATTTGTTTCTAAAGTAATTTGTGTAAATAAAATACTTTAGAATTGCTCTAAATCCTTTAAATAATTAAATAAAGGGGCATCAGTAATCCTGCCTCCATATTTGTCTTTTTTATTTTATGTCTATTCTCTTCTTCTCTCTGAATCCTTACTGTCACAGTAAGGAAAAGAGGCAGAAAATGGTGACAAAGGCAATGTACAGAATACATTGCCCTTGTCATCAACTAAGCAGGTACATGTGATCACCGTAGCAGTGATCACATATACCAGCAAAATGTGGAAAGCCTGAAACTGAATGCTCCGGTCACAGCATGCCCTGAGGCATGATACGTCCTAACACATCACCGGTCGTTAAGTAGTTAAATTGTAAAGCGCTGTGTACACATTTGTGTATTATATAAATATGCACATTAATTCACTTAACGTAAGCCTAAAATGGTTCAAAGCATAATATCACATATACATATGAATATTTCCCCATGTGCTTTGTGTAATAGTAAGTACTAAGTAGGGATGGGCGAAAACTTTCACCTCAAACTGAATGGGCAAATAATGCCCGCATGTCGAATAATTTCCAGCTAAAAGTGCAGTTGTACCGCTTTTTTCGCCTACCTCATTCCATTGAAATCAATGGGGACATTAAATGTATGCACAACACATTACAAATATTATTTTATTTCCCCAAAGACATAGTATAAAAGGGGCGTAAGGGTGTCTGTGTTGGTGGGGTGTGGTGAATTATTTAAATAGGCAATGTTTTTTGGGGGGTTGTTTACTGGGATTTGGGATAGATAATAAAAAAAGAAATCCTAAATACAATTAAAAACCCCATAAGACATAGTATAAAAGTGGTCTGAGGAGGGTGCCTGTGTTGGTGGGTGGAGTCTGGGGATGAATCACTTGAACAGGAAATTTGTTTCTGGGGTGTATCTTGACCTTATTGGGGGGACATTTAATTATTGGGGGGACATTATTATTATTATATTTTCTTTTAAACAAGCCCTGAGAAAAAAAAATGCCCTACTGGCCTAATGCCAGCAGGTCATGTTGGCCAGTGGCCACTGGGCAATGGCCAATATCAAATGTCCTCCTAAGTCCATAACTGCAGAATTTTCAAATGCTGTTCTTGCTGCTGAGTGGTTTAAACAACAGGATGATTAGGCAGCTGAAAGGGAATTGGTTCAATAATAGCAGTAAAATATGTGATGCATGATGAAACTTCTACTTGCCACGACCAGCTCAAGTGATGCGTCTGAGGCAGTAGCAGCACAATAAGTAGCCCCCAATTTATGTGGAGAAAAGAAGTTGGCCATTAAATCTTCTCCACCTGCCCCTCCTGTTAATTACAATATATTTTTTCCCATGAGAGCAGGAACAGTGGGTCTTATCAGCAAGTGCAATGTGCACAGTGTGTGTGGTAAATAACATCTGTGGGCACAACTGTATCCAAACACCATGACACCAGAAACCAAGTACTGCCGCTGTCACTATACCCCTTGTTCAAGGACACATGACAACTTGCTGACAGTTTAATAGTGATGAACCGTCCCTGCAGCATCTTAGCATATTCTGTGGGATGGAATCTCCACAGATGCCTCTTGATGCCGTGTTTGTGATTCTCCTCCACCACACTGCCATGTGTGGTCAGTGCACCACACAATGTGCAATGGGTTGAGACAAATTGCCACATCCTAACAACAACAGAGTGACCATCATTTGGTGGGGGAGGTAACATTGAATGAGGTGGATTGGCAGAAGATGTAGTTACCCTAGAGGAGGAAGGTGTATTACAGTATCCCTAGGAGGCCTAGCAATCCTGTGCTTCCTTTTGCTGTGTTTTTGTTAGTCAGCATGGAGGCCGGCCACTTCCACATTCCTGATGTCTACTGGAGCGGGTGCTGTTACGTGTGCTTGTTTATGGGTCTCCTACTGATTTGCCTAATTGGTTCCGACCTCCTATATAAACTTCACTGGGCCCAGGAGTCATTGCCCTTATGTGATGTTTCTGCTAGTAGTTCTTGCATTCTTTGTGACCCGTGCTTGACCTCCGAATCCACTCTGTGTGTGATCCCGGCTTGTCTGACTACCCACATCGGTTCTGACCTATGGTTCTGGCTGGCTAACTCGCTCTGTGTATGACTCCGGCTTGTCTGACTACCCACAAATGTTTTGACCTGTGCTCTGACTGACTAACTATCACGGTGCCCGTGATTGCTGCAGTTCTCTGTCTATCACCTGCAGGGGGCTCCCATTGGCTGTCTGCATTCAGCCTGCCTCTGGTTGCCTTTTTAAACTCAGTCTGGGCACCCTTTAGTTGCCCTTTCGTGGTGTTTCTGACAGCATTCACTTTACCTGTCTGCTGAAGCTATTGGGCCTGTTCCTGAGTTCCAGAGCTCCTGAGTTCCTGAGTTTACCTGTTCCTGTGTTCCTGCCTGCTTGTCAGTTCCAGACCGGTTCCTGTTGCTGTCGTTACGGTTGCCAGCCTCGGCCTGCTCCTGCTGTTTCCTGTGTTCAGTTCCTGTGGCGATATTTCTCTCCTGTCGCTCCGGCGACATTCTGTCTGTTGGTCCCAGCGTGCGGACGCTGGTTTACTCCATTGGCCTTGCGGCTCACAATACTGTCTGTTGGTCCCAGCGTGCGGACGCTGGTTTACTCCATTAGCCTTGCGGCTCACAATACTGTCTGTTGGTCCCAGCGTGCGGACGCTGGTTTACTCCATTAGCCTTGCGGCTCACAATACTGTCTGTTGGTCCCAGCATGCGGACGCTGGTTTACTCCATTAGCCTTGCGGCTCACAATACTGTCCGTTGGTCCCAGCGTGCGGACGCTGGTTTACTCCATTTGCTTTGCGGCTCAAGGTACAGTTGTTGGTCCCAGCATGCGGACGCTGGTTTACTCCCTGACTTGCAGTCAGGCCTCTGGTGCTGTCCAGTCCTAGCAGCACTTGTTTCAAATGTGTACCGACACTAGCCTCTCCTTGGGTGAGACAGCTTGACCGTATACTCTATTTACCATCCTACTGTCATTGTCATCTGACAGTCGCTGGTCTTAGTGGTGTCTCCCTTCTTGGGCTGTCCTGCCCGGTATTGTTAAGGCCGGTGAACCAGTATGTTACCATCTTACTGTTGCCTTACCCGGTATTGGCAGGGCCGGTAGAGCCTATTCCTTGTGTATTCCTCAGGCTGTCCTGCCCGGTATTGGTAAGGCCGGTAGAACCAGTACGTTACCATCTTACGGTTGCCTTACCCGGTATTGGCAGGACCGGTAGAGCCTATTTATCACTATTCCTTCAGTATTGCTTAGGCTGCCTTGCCAGTATTATTTGTATTGTCAGTTGCTTATATATATATGTGATGTTTGTACGTGTATGAAAACCCTATGGGATTGCCTTAACTTTTCAATAAAGTTATGTTTTTACCTAAACCTTACGTCTGAGAGTCTTAACAAACCGTGACAGTACGAAAGGGCCATGACCTCAGACAATAAGAGTGACGGTAATACGCAGAATATCCATTGGAGGATGGATATGCATGAGCAACGTTTGGATCAACTGGCGGTTGCAATCCAAACTATCCTTGAACGTACTGTACTTGCTGACAAGTCTGGTTCTAGCCCAGTGGTCTCGCCAAGTCAGACACCGGAGATTATTTTCCTTTCTATTTAATCAGCCAATATAACAAATAAAATGTACAGTATAGTCACAGAATCCCAAGAGGTATATCTTCTATTCCTCTTCACTTGTTCAATTCAGTTATCACTGGATATCAAGTATGTATATTTCCAAGCGTTATCACAGGAGTTTCTGCTGGTTTCTGTTGTGCTCACCTCACACCAACTAAACAAGGGGGGTGGGTTTAATACTTTCACAAAAAACAAAAAAGACATCTCTGGAACGCCCACGAGAAGTGCAGTTTTTCTGCTTTTTCCACTGCATCCTTCACTGCACTGGGAATGCTCATATTAACCCCAGCCTTACCCCACTGCACTGGTATCCATAGAACCACAAACACACTAACTCCCTCTGACCTTGTTACAAGATAGCCATAAATTTATACATACTGACCTCCCAGCCTTATCACATGGTATCCATAGAAAGACATATAATGACCACCTAGCCTTATGCCACTGTCTGTTAGTCAGGCTGGGCAAGATAAGCCCTCCAAGTTTCTACCAGATTTCAATTACCACCACCTCTATGAACCCCATACTTGTCCCACAGCAGCCATAGAACCCCACCTACTAACGCTCAGCCTTATCCCACTGCACTACACCTTGCTGACACTCAATGAGGGTGACTGTCTCCATTCTCTGTTAGTTTTTGCCCACCTGCACAGTGATTCTAGTTCCTGAAAAAGACCTGCCCTCAGGAAACAGTTACAGCAACAAACTTAGAAAGAATGAAAGAGTACTGTCAGAGGAACAGAGGGGACAAACTGAAATAAGATACAGCAGGACTCTGAGTGACAAGGATGGGAAAAGGGTATGGTGAGAGAAAACCCACAAAGAGAAAACTACAGGAGGTAAAAGGATAGGCAGCAAGAAACCTTAACAATTAAGTAAGACACAGAGGAATACTTTGCAGCTGAAAGTATGCTAACAGGCTACCCATTGTTTATTTAGAAAACTAGTATTTGAGTTATTTAGATGTATAACTTTTGCTAATTAAGTCTGGTTTTTCAGGTACTTCCTGACTTAGCCTTCCCATGCTCATTGACATAAACCTTTCAGTGCTAGGAGTGATGGACAATATATTGCTGAGCAATGTAAGTGCGTAGAGGAAGTAATACAGGATGAAGACAGTGAACATTATGCCTTCATTAGCATAATCTATAAAAAAAATACAACATACAGGTGATTTTGAAACCTCCTTTAGTGTAAAGATTTGTTTGCTTCTTGACCATATATAATTCATTTTATCAGGCATCTCAAATGAACATATTCTCAGGCAAGGATGTTCTCAAACTTTGACCTCTTAATGATCATTGTGAACTGAAGGTATGGATTTATATAGAAAATAGCAGAGCAACAAGTCTTGTTTTTGCCTTTTGGTGAATCAACCTTAGGTATGCAGAGATTCTAATGCAGAATTATATTTTCGTACGTTTGTGGTAATGTTTGATACATTTTATTTTGCAATGAAACAATTTGTAAAGTACAGTTTACAACGGCCCAGACAATTATTTTTTTAAATGGTCCTATGGCAGATCACTTTGATGTAAAATATATACATATGCAGAGATATGAAGGGGTCAACTATATTAGTATGTCACAGTCATTTTTATGGATCAATGCAATAAAAATGCAAATCATGCAGACATTTATGAACTGAAACGATCATCAACACTCCTGCAAGCAAAATTGTATTATATGTGCATTTTATGGCATTGTTTCTGGCAATTTTGTGTATCTTTTAATGTGTGGGAAATGAATTAAAATGGATCTCTCACCTGCCAGCTTTTAGTTGGATTAAATGATTAATTTAAACAGCTAGTATTTTGTGCTTTTATTTTTCACAAAAGATTAATGTTTTTCAAGATTTTTGATTTAGTGTTTAGGGATTCTTTATCTTCAGAGAAGCTGAGTTATCTTGCTTAACATTTTATGGCCATATAATATGACCAAATCCTGATGTTTAATATAGTAGTGCTATGCAGGCAAAATGCGGCAGACCAAAGAATTAATAATGATTAGAACTTGGATGTGCTTTATGTATTTGCTTTTAGCTATTTTGGTCAAAACTGGTTGCACTCCAGCAATTTTAAATGTGTTTTTTTCTTTTGGTGTGCTTATTAAAACATGGACTGGAATTGTATTTTTGGAAGTTTTGACCAGCTTCTATTGGTTTAAGCACCCCTCCCACCCCCAGGTGCAATGTTCATTGTCAGAGAGTCTCTCTCCATCAATAAGTGCAGCTGACAAAGACTCAGCTCTCAGGATAAAGTAAATTAAGGTTAGTAAATGCCTAAAGCAGGAGGAATTCCGCTCATAAGACAAAACATATTAGGAACTTGCCTTTAAAAATGAGGTACCTTAGCATGGCGGCAAGCTTAGCATTCTATGGCCATATAATTTGACTAAATCCTCATCTTTAATATAGTAGTGATATGCAGGCAAAATACATGAGACCAAAGGATTAATAATGATTAGAATTTGGATGTGCATCAATACTTTGTTTATATGCTTCTGAACAGTGACTAGCCGTAGAACAAGCCATTTATGCTTTTGTTCATACTCAAAGCCCCTTACATTTTGATATGTGTTTTGAATACTCTCTGAGGTCTCCCTAAGAGTGAAGGGTAATCCAGACATGAACTCCTTGCCAGGGGAAAATTGTAATAGATGAGAGTTGGTACCATGCTAGCCATAGAAATACAGGAGGCAAAAATTTAGTAAAGTTGATACCTTTATTGGCTAACTAAACAGATTTAAAATGCAAGCTTTCAAGACTTCTTAGCTCTCTTTCTCAGGCATGTTATACAGATAAATATGAAAACTTATCTCTTAAATACAAGTAAACATTACATTGTTTACAATGGAAATCAGATGAGAACGTTAGTCCAGATACTGTTTCTTTGATCAGTCAATGGTGTAGAGGATGTGATTTAAATTGCATTCTTCCTCTGAGTCAGTATTCAAAACAACCCTATCCAAACATCCCTGTACCGTAAACCAACGGACAGACCAACCTACCTGAAAAACAATAGCTGTCACCCAAAACACACAAAGAACTCCATCATATACAGCCAGGCCATCAGATACAATCACATCTGTTCTGACATGATGGATCGTGACAAGCACCTCCAGAAACTCAGAGGAGACTTTATAAAACAGGGTTACAGTGCAAGGATTATTGACAGTCAGATACAGAAAGCTACTCACATACCAAGAAAAGATCTGTTGAGCTACAAAGAACAGCATAAGGGAAACTGTGTGCCACTTGTTGTCACTTACCACCCCCAGGTTGAAGCTTTGTGCAAAATATCAAGAGAACTTCAAGCAACCTTACATACAGATGAAAGACTTAAGAAAATATTTCCACAGCCTCCACTACTCTCCTTCAGACAGCCTCCCAATGTAAAACAACTGATGGTAAGGAGTGCCCTGAATAAAAATACAAAAAATGGCACATTACCCTGCCTACAAAGTAGGTGTGCACACACTTATACCACAGACAAGATACCCATACAGAAGACCCAGTTACACCATAAGATCAACGATAATTTCACCTGCAAATCATCCAATCTAATATACCTCATCATGTATGCAAAATGCCCAACAGCTCTTTATGTGGGGGAAACGGGACAGACATTACATAAGAGGTTTAATTCCCACAGATCCAGCATTAACAACAAAAATACAGAGACACCAGTGTGAGAACATTTTTGCCAAAGTGGGCACAGTGTCAGGGACATTAGACTGACTGTACTGATGGGACAATTTCACATTCAGAGGGACAGAAAAGTATGGGAAGTAAAATTAATGCTACAATTTGACTCTTTGACTTATGGGTTGAATAGAGACAGAACATTTATGTCACATTATCACATTATGAATTAACTTTTATGGCAGTCCCTCTGGGATCAAAAATACCTGGACTCAGAGGAGGAATGCAATTTAAATCACATCCTCCACCATTGACTGATGATCAAAGAAACAGTATGTTGACTAACAATCTTATATGATTTCCATTCTAAACAATGTAATGTGTACTTGTATTTAAGAGAAAAGTTTTCATATTTATATGTATAACATGCCTGAGGAAGAGACCTTAGAAGTCTTGAAAGCTTGCATTTTAAATATGTTTAGTTAGCCAATAAAGGTATCAACTTTACTAAGGGAAACTAGTTGCACTTCAATCACAAGACCCAACAAGGCCAAAACCTACTTTTGAGGAATGCTGGTGTTCTTGCACAGAGGGAACTTGTCTTTCACTTTGTAACTAAACTGCCATTTTGGGTGGGATTAGTTTAATTTGTATGTGGAAATTTCTCCTACAATTGCTAAAACATGATGCTTACAAGTGGTGACTAGCTATAGAACAAGTGGCTTGTGCTTTTGTCCATCCTCAAAGCCTCTAATATTTTGGTAAGTTTTTACATATGAATTAAAGTTTCATGGTCTCAGTATAGCTTTTTCTTTAATAAAACGGTAGTTGATTTATCCCAGAATTTTTTTAAACTTTCCCTTGATAAATATGTCCAGTGTATTTGTGTATATCAACATGGGGAGATTGGCATTCTGTATAAAATAGCTTTCTGTAGCATATTATATTTTAATTGTGGATTAATTTTCCCTCCATTATTCATGGTACTTAATCTGAAATAATAATTTATATTTTGTATCTGCATTTCACTTCCATTATTCATGATATTTTATGTGGGCAGGCTTCAGAAGTATTCCCCTTATCATTTCCTTTATAAAGGATAGGAACACTCATCAACCTCTTCATCCATCCTTTTTTTCCATCCTACTTACACTCCTTCTTAGGGTTTGGATTAAGTATATATATATATATAATACAGAAATGTACAAGACAAGTTACATAAGTATGTATATTAACTGCAGTTCACAGAAAAATGTGTTAGACTAAAAATCCCCATTAACCAATATGTATATTATAGCAGTAGTACCAGTACTAGGGATGGGCAACATTTCCCATTTTCTCCAGCAGAAATCTCAATGTCTTGATAAGAATTTTTGCCTTTCCACAGAAATTTTTTTTTTTTTAGAAATTGCAACGTATTGAAATGGTGTGATTTTACAAGGAGACAAACAAAAGAACTAAGCCCTGTGGAAAACTGGTGCAGAAACAGCACTTCTGCAAAAAAAATGTACAGGAGGAAAATTTTGCAGTTTTAGGTAGATTTATATAATCTTCAATAGGCTGAAATTATGTGGCAAATGAAATGTTTGTTAAAATGTTGAATTATTTTAATAGCACAATAGTTTTAATTGTATTAACATTCACTTACTGTGCAATCTAATCATTTTAAAACCAAAATATACCTGGATGATATTAAAAAAGAAGCAAATTATTGGACTTATTTTATGAGTTCATTAACATTTCATTAAATTCAATCCCTATTGTGTGAATATCTTCAGCAAAATCTTTTTTCCTACTGTGATGAGACTTGTGGGATTTTATTGGCACTCATAATATGCAAATGTAAATTTATAGCAAAATTAGCAGCTAAAACTTGTTTATATATATATATATATATATATATATATATATATATACATGCTAGTGTAAAAGCCTGTGTACACGGGCCAAGGTCTGGGTAATGTTAACCCTTTGAGTGCCAGAGGGATATTGCTTTGCAATGCATTGCCTACCCCTCTGGCACTCAAAGGGTTAAGGGACCACTACCTCACTGCTCCACCTGATGTAGACTTGCATCTCCTCACTCACACGAGTTCGGGCAGTAGGGACTGCCCGAACGTGGGCAGTCTCTACTGAGCATGACTGCATCGTGACAAACATCCTATACAAATAGAATATAGAGAGCGCCACTGCTTGATATATGGATATGTTTAATAATACACTAATATTTATAAAAAAAAACAATTGGATGGATATCCAATTACATAATATAAAATGCACATGAACATTAAAACATGCTATCTCATACAAAGTGCTTCTCTGTTTTCCCATCTGTTTAATAAGCTCCTTGTGCTATGAATCCCACAGATATTGTATATGAGTCGCCTTAGGAACAATAACATCATTAATAACATCATAACACAAGGAACTTAAACAAATGGGAAAAATGTGACCAATAGATAGAAGCAGCCTCTGATGGATATGAAATGATTTAGTGGTATATATTGGTGAACATTTAAGTCAGAGTGCTAAAATATGTATATTTTTTTTTATATAAATACATATTTTTTATTCTTTGTACATTTTCTATATATTTTTTTTACATATTCAGAATTCAGGTCTTGTGTACTGATAATTTGTTTTTTCCAGGATATCTTTTCACATGTACTTCTGGGACTTTAGCCTGGGTGCTAATCTAAAGGTTCATCAGATAGTAACATCTGTAACCAAAAAACATTCACAGGCCATCTTAGAGGTGAAACACATGTGCTGGTTTATTCCATCAATGTTTCGGTCCTATTGTGGGCCTTTATTAAGATGCCTTAAGGCAGAATGTATAAAATGAGGACACAGACCTGCACCTATATAATTTATGTCTTAATAATGTAACATATTTGAGGCAAAAAAAAAAAACATATCTGTCACACACCGTCTGTGTGAACAACCTCTATATGTCACCACCTTAGAAAAGATAGTAAGAAAAAGAAGGCTATGTCTGTGCCCAGTATGTACATGGTCATTGCCAGTAGGCAATATAATATTATGCCCTTAAACTGGAACTTTCACCAAGATGAACTTGTGCGGCAAATGATAATTACATTAGCAATATGCAAACACTTAGTTTTATTTTCAAGTATAATTGCTACATTAATGAAAGGGATAGTAATACTTCGTTTTATCTTTATTTTATTTTGTAGGCATTAAAAAAACATGAAGATCGATATAAGTCTTATTTCTCAAACCTTTATGGTTTGAGAGATAGTCACAAGCAAAGTTTCCCCTCCCGCCCCTTTTACCTAGTGTAAGCCATCTCTTCTCAGATGAGGAATCTGGTTGTAAGACTAGACAGATAACAGCAGGGGACAATCTTCTTTATATGAAAACAATGAAAACCCTGCCCCCTTGACAAGTTTTTCAGGTTTTTTCCTTATCTTAATTGAAGATTGTCCCTCTCTGCAGTCTACCTGGGCACCTCCCTTCTGCTCTGGCTGAACAGTGTTACATCAGTAAAATGTACATCATAGTATTTGGACATCAGAGAGTGTTATTTCAATTCTGTCAGAGTTGTAGTTAAAGAGTAATTCAATGACAAAGTATCCCCCTTCCGCCCCTTTTACTGATGTAACACTGCTCAGCCAGAGCAGAAGGGAGGTGCCCAGGTAGATTGCAGAGAGGGATAATCTTCAATTAAGATAAGGGGAAAAACCTGAAAAACTTGTCAAGGGGGCAGGTCTTTCATTGTTCTCATTGGAAGAAGATTGTCCCCTGCTGCTATCTGTCAGATCTATGGACTTCATTACACATCCGATAAGAGATTGCTTACACTAGGTAAAAGGGGCTGGAGGGGAAACTTTATCCTTCAATTACTCTTGAACCACAACTCTGACAGTATTGAAATAGCACTCTCTATGGCTCAAATACTATGAAGGTTAATTGGAGCTGCTGTTTTTGTGAAACATTACTATCCCTTTAAGGAACACAAGGGTGTGCAAAGGATTAAGCCGGCTGATGTACTGATATCCTTTTCCATTTAAAAAAAAACCTGCCAGCATTCGTCATGTATGCCTTCATGGACATGACATCCACAAGTGATTGAATAGGTCTTTGCACAATGGCAAAGTTTAGATTAGGATTTTATGGCCATAGTACTGTAAGTGTGTATGGGGAGAAAAGCATTAGGTGTTCTTTGAGCTGAACTACGTCTCTTAAATGTTTATATAAGAATAGTAATATTAATATTATGTTTTAGCACAAAGGAGATTTAATAGTTTCAATCCCCAAGAACTAAAGCTGTTAACTCCTAAGTTGATTAGAAGCATAACCACCTTTATATAGAATAAAGCTCAATTTCCAAATGGCATACGGCTATTATACTTTTTATTGTTTTAGAGAGAGATGACAACGTAGTCTTGACAAGTCTTTCAATCATGCTCAAAGAATATATTTTAAAACAAAAGCATAGCTTCAATTTTATCTATGCATTAGCTCAAGAATGTAATAATATCAATCTCCGTATTCTAGATTCCTATTCTAAACATTTTGCAACATGAGAAAGAGATGGAAAAAGAACAAGAAAATCTTTTAAAGTGAATTAAAAGTCATTGTGTGAGACACAATTGCTTCCAAATTAAAAGATCATGGGGCTAAAGTACCAATCTAGACTATAAATTAGCTTATGTTAGATAAACTAAATTAATTAAAGATCTGTGTATTCTTAACTGCATGTTTTACATATACATATATAGTTCTGGTGAAGATAAAAAAACATACTGTTCATTTTAATTTGTAAGGGAATAACACCACTATCTGGTACAATTTCATGTCACCACAATTCAAAGATTAAAAAAAATCACTAGTTTATATTCATTCTGATGAATTAAAGAAAATACAAACTATGACTCCTTGAATTAAAATAATTCTTTGCTCTTTCAACCCTTCAATTTAAAGTACAATGGAGGAGATGCAAACATTGCCTCAAAAATATGTTCTAAAGTCCCTAAAATAATAAAAACAACCCCTCCCAGACTTGCATAACATGAAAAGGTCCCTCACAGGCATACAGCTTTCCTCCAACAGTTTTAATGCTCACCACCACAATTGAACATTAACCATAGGAGTAGTTGAATTCCACTGTACTCCAGTAACATTAAAAAATACATAAATAAATGTCCAGTTTTTAATTGCAACATATGAAAATAAATTCGGGTTGCATGCTCTAGCTATCAGAAAATGTCTTATTAATAAGTAGAATGTATTTACCAGAAAATGTTATATATTCTCTTTTGTAGTCCTTCAGTCTGAGCTGTCCTATGAGACTGTGCAATTGGTTTAATATTTTAGCACTTATTTTATTTATTTATTTATTTATTTTACAGCAACACGGTTTGATAATTTTTTGAGGGGGGTGTGAAGAGAAGAAAAAGAGTAAGGGTGAGCAAAACAAGTTTGTTATTTATATAAAACACGTAATTTCCTCAAATATAAACATGACTTACAAAACTGTTTTATCATATCATATGTTCCCTGCCATAACTAATCAGATTACAAGAAAAGTGATCACGCGATGGCCAGAGAATAAAAAAAATAGTATTTTTAACCTTTAGATGTCAAACAGGTTCCTGTCCAGTCACTCATCTGAACAAGGCAGAACACCTTATTTGATGGATGTCAGGTCTACTGGAAAATGCTCCTTCTGTTGCTGGCTGCCCCATTTCCTCTTCCCATGCTGCCTTCTATTCTATCCCAATGCTTACCACTGCTGCCAGCTCTGTCCGTCCAGTCTCCATACTGCCACTACTCTGTTTGCTAGTGCTGCCTCCAGTCTTCTCGTACTTCTGGTTGCTATCTCCATTCTCCAGAGGTTCTGACTTCTTCACTACCTCTTCTTCTCTCCTGATATCACATCCACTTTTCCCATTACTTTCACTCTCCCTTTTAATATGATCACTGCTTCCATTTCCACTGGTGTGTCCGTCACTTCTCACTCTCTCTACCCTTTTCAGCTTTCATATTCTACCTCTAGGATCTGTTCTTAATTGATTTAAATAGACTAGGATTTCTCTCCAGGTCTTCTGAATAGATCCACAAAACTAATTGTGCAGGTTTGGTTCATCTCTAATCAAGGTTGTTCATCTCTGAAGTTCCATTTTTAGCTTAGTTTTGCAGCAGTCAACATATCTTCTTAGCCTCTGAATAGATGTATTTTCCTTCACCTTGCAGTATACAACACCACATCTTACACTGATTTATATCCCCTCCATATTGGGTAATGGTCAGGATTAGTGGAGTGGTATGGACCAGTAACATTTTAATTTTTTTCCTTACAACACAGCCAAGATGGTGGGAAGAATAGAAAAGATCCTAATACTTTCCCCAATTCAAGGTCCCCCTACCAGGGCCGTGCCAAAGAAAAGGACCCCTTGTGTCTAGAAACCCCATTTTTTATTACAAAATATTTTCATTAATTTCACTCATGTGAGGGTCCTTATAACACAGAATTTATGCATGTATGTATTAACCATTGGAGCAAAGTGCTCCACTGGCTTTTGTGAGTTCAGGGAGGAGGCACATAAGAAATTCTTGAAAAGCACCTGGTACCAATGCAGGAATTTAGAGTTTGTCCCAGGTAAATATCCCACTGTTGCATGGGTGGTTAGAGTTATGAACAATTAAACTGTGATGTTTGTACATAGGCATAGGTACATATGTTTGTTTAGTATACTTATTTTCTGGGCACATGCCATACATCTACCCTATTATTTAACTGTGTAGGCACATTTTTGTAAAGAAAGGATCAAATATTCTAGAGAAACAACAGTTATTAATCACTGAACTTTTTTATCACTGTTTTTATTATTAGAGTTCAATACCATGAAGTAATTCGCATCCTCAGGTAAACAAAGAGTGTTACATTTTTGCACCAATGATCTCTTTAAGGGCCAGAGGGATGTGCAGCTCATTGCTTCTTAATGCATTGTACACTCCTTTGGTTCTTAAAAGGTTCATATTTTTCTTCTACTATGTGTTACTCTTCCCCATCTCAGATATTAGTTAGGTATGTTGATTTAAAATGTCAGTGTACTGAGCAGGGAATTTCCTAGGTTCCCAAGATATTTTTGCACTAATATAGCACAGTACAATTTAACTGCACCATAGGTATTAGGGAAACTGGCTCCATTGCATACCTAAAGCTTGCAACAAGACCAGGGAATACTTGACAGCTGGGGATTTATCTCCCTCATCCAGTATCGAGTAACACACCTGGTAATGAGTATTCACAATTATTTCTTATACTGGCCAATGGTAAGGTTGTATAAATATTATTGTTCATTTTTAAGGATTCCTCATGACCAGCGAGGTGCAGAAATGAGAGTGATTATGAAATAAGCATTTCACACTTTGTGCTTCAGTTCAAGTAAACATGGAGACTGATAGAATAAAGTGATACATTTCTGAAGAAAACTAATTAAATCATAGTGGACAAATAACAATTCCACAAATTACAATGCATTGGAGACCTCTCTAGCATTTAAGGAGCTAAAGCTCCATTTAAATTAATGAGGGATCTTGAGTGTCCTATATGGTAAACTTGGTTTGTCCAAGAATTGCACCAAAATTGTATAACACATCAGCCCATCTTAGCACCTAATTATGCGCCTTTGTACTTTGGGCACATATATATATACGCAGGTATAATATGAAGGACATTTATACTGCGGAAATATTTGTTTGTTTTGACTCTTTTTTGCATCCATTATAAGTGCACACTATTATATATATATATATATATATATATATATATATATATATATATATATATATGTATAAAATAGATTATTTTTTCTGTTTCTACTTTGGGCATATAATTAGGTACACTTTGTGCATATGTGCGGCAGCTACACAGTGAAAATCTAATCAGGCTTCTATTGCAATATCTGTGTAGAATAGAAACATTTTATCAGGCTATTGATTGCCGCAATGTGCACCCAGTTAGGACTGGTGAAATGCTTTTCTGGAGAACTGCGACAAAAGACGCATTCAGCTAAATATAGAAACAGCAATTCCTGCACCATTTAATGTTAAAAAGATGTGATAACATTTGCTACATCAGTGGCTAGCCATTATCAAATTAGGCACTTTTGCTGCAAAAGAATAATTAGCCTGAAATGTTAGGTATGAAATATAACTAAAAACTAAGCTATTGACCTGAAATTATAGACTTTCTGGTTGGTTTGCAACATTAGACAAAATTTTCTGCATCGACCTACAGTGGGCAGAACATAGTAAACAGTGATGAATGTCCAGTTCTTTGATCGAAAGGTGAGGCTTTTTTTCAACTAATTATTTCAATGCTGATTTGGTCAACTAACCAAAAACTGATCTCACCCAGCAGGTCAAAACAGCTGTTGGTGGTAGGTTGGTCAGTGGTTAGGGTTGGCTCTTGTATTTCCAACCTGTATTATGCTGTATAACCTGTGCTAAAATAGTAAACATAAGCTAGTGGACCCATATTAATATGGGTTTAGAATATAAAATGGGACTGAACTGTGTACTCTTATTACCATTCCATTCTCATGGAACTCTGAAAATGTTTTATATAGGAACTTTGTGCACCTTAAGATAAAATATACTGTAGGTTTGTAAAATTTTTTCAGTGTATAGCGCAGCAAAATGCTGCTCTATTCACCTTTGCAACAGTTGGGTACTCTTAAAAAGGGTACTGATTTACCAAATATGGTCTTCTATCCTTTTCCGTCTTACTCTTCACTTTTGTTCTCTTAGACACCATAGAGATCTTCAGTCAATTGCTTTACAATGTTTTAGAGCTTTATATATCATCTAAGTGTTTAATCACAACTGCATGAATGGTTGTAATTTTGAGAGCAATACCACTGAAAGACAAATACAAAAGTGCTATTGATGTCATCTGCCAAGAAATGTGCCCATTATATTTAGTTCAGACAATTTTTTAAATGCCTTTTTGATTATTCTGTGTTATAGGATGCATATGATAATATATCTTTGTAGGGATGGGTGAAATTTTTTGCCTCAAAACAGACAAAAAATGGGACTTCCTGCCAAGTGTGGAAATGCTCAAAAAAGTGCAGTTTTTTTGCTTTTTTCCTAGCTCATTGCATTAACATCAGTGGTATGTCAGGTTCCATCACCATGTCATTTCTGTATTTTTGACAGACAGAGAGAGAAAGCAGCACAATTTTGAAGCATTATAATAGTCAAATAAAGCAAATTTGAAGTGTAGTTTATGGAATCTTGTTTGCAGGTAATTTGTCCTCTGCATTAGGGGGGTCTGTGAAGGGAAAAAGGAAGTGGACTCAAAATACCCCTGAGACAGGCAGACAGACAGCTGTGATCAAAGTTTCTTCCACATCTGGCTGCCATCTCTGTGCTAAGGTAGTCAGGGGGGAGGTACAAAGTGGAGTATGGGGGTGTGAGAAGGGAGCAAAGAAGAAATTTACCCAAAATACACTAAAATTGTGTGTGACTGCAAAGACACAGGTGGCTGTTAACCAAGTTCCTTGATGATCTGGCAGTTATTGCTGTGTTAGGGGAGTCTGGGGAAAGAGGCAGTTGAACAGGGAATGTGTTTTTTGTCTTTTTTTGTCCACAATGAAATGGATAGGGACAGTTAAATTAAAAAAAAAAAAAAAAGAAAAAAAAAATATATATATAAATATATAAATTAACCCTGTGTGTGCCACAGGGGGGTCCAATGCAGACCTACCTTCCTGTGGCACACACAGGACTTTGAATTTATTTGTATTCAAAGCTTGTTGGTGGGCCCTGATGTCCCCCAACAAGCTATAAATAAAAAATAGTAAAAAAAAAAAAAAAAAAAAATCAACCCCCTGTGTTTTTTTTTTCTTCATTTTTACTTTATTTAGACCTCATTGGGGGACATCAGGGGTCCTGAAGCCCCCCAACATGGTGTAAAAAAAACAAAAAAACAAAATAGGAAAACAATGCGTGCCCCACAGTGGGGTCCAGCGCAGTGCTTTGCAATGTGTTTGACCCCCCTGTGGCACACACATTTATTTCTTTTTTATTCTGCCCTTGTTGGGAGGTCATCAGAAGTAGACCTTATCCCGCAATAAGGTATGAATAACAAATAATAAAAGAAAAAAAAATTAACCCTCTGTGTGCCACAGGGGGTCCAATGCATTGCTTTGGAATTCATTGTACACCCCTGTGGCGGACAAAGGATTTTTCTTTTTTTACCCTCATTATTTTTTATTCAGATCTCATTGTGGGGCATCAGTTCTAATGGGGAAAAAAACACCAAAAAACCTGCATGTGTTACAGGTGGGTCCAACACAAGTGGTTTGCAATGCGCTGAACCCCCTGTGGCACACACATTTTTTTCCTATTATTTTTTATTCAGACATTGTTGGGGGGCATAAGAAGTGGTACTGATGCCCCCCCCAATGAGATATGAATAAAAAAAAATAGCTAAAAAAAATTAACTCTTTGTGTGCAACAGGGTGTCCAGTGCATTGTTTTTCAGTGCATAGGACACCCCTGTGGCATGCACACAAAATGCCTCCAATCCCCCCCACCACATACCCTACCCACCAGCCTTGTTCCACAGCCTACTGGCAGTCCCATTCCCCCAGTCTGAACCCCCAGCCTGATTCCACTGCCAACTGGTAGACCCAAATGCCAGTACGCAATGGATTCAGGCTGGGAATCAAACAGTGTATGAGGGGACTTACAGTGCAAACTGGTAACCACAAATTCCCCATATGCACCTACCTCCCCACCATTACCACCACCACACTTGCTCACTGCCCACTGGTAGATATACCCACTTACACAGCCTGACCCCTCGTCTCTTCCCTGACCTGGTTTCACTGGCAGACATAAGTCATCACTTATACTGACTGACCACTGGTGGCAATAGAATCACACATACATTGTTTGTTTCCCCATCCTTGTTCCACCGGTAGCCACGCTCCTAGCACCCAATATGGTATGTCAACCCACAGCAGTGGGGCACCATTTTATGTAGTCTGGCAGGAGGTACTCCTAGTAAATCCCATGATTTTGAACCATTTCTGTATCTTTGAAGTGACTGATTTGTAAGAAAAACATTTTTTTTTTCTGTAGGACAACATTCTGGAAATAGTTGTGCACTCTAACTTAGGGGTAGAAAAGCAAGTGACACCTCATTAGATGCGGCAGGTTATCTTCTTTTCAAAATGGCATGGTTTATGTACCTTTTCTTCACTTCTGAAGGTGTTACAGCCATTTTTGTACTGGCAAGTCAGGTTTGAGAAAATGTTAGAAACATCAGAGGTTGTAGTAGGTGTAGTTTTCTACTTCTAGCACCCCCTAAGGTAGGTCAGCTCATAACAGTGGGGTGTCATTTGACTCCTAAGAGCACTAGCTAACGAATGCAGTTGAAAATTCCATGGTTTTCACATACATTTGAAGGGGCAGAAATGTAAGAAAATGCCTTTTTTTCATTAGCGCCACCTCCTGGAACCATTTTTGCACACCAGCCTTGGGGTAAGAAGGCAAGTGACCCCTCATTAGATGCAGCAGGTTGTTTTATTTCCAAAATGGCATTGTTTCTCTACCTTTCCTACATATCTATTGTGGTTATAACCATTTTAGTGCAAGCAGATCATTTCAAAAACAAAAGTGTCAGGTTTACATACTTGTTCCTAGCACACACATATTGTATGTTAACCCACACAAATGGGCTACCATATTTTTCTCATGTTGGTAGCAGGTACTTATTACAGCAGGAAATGTTATGTTTTTCAAAGATTCTAGTATCTTTGAAGTGGTGGAAATGTAAAAAAACATGTATTTATTCCAATAGCGCTAACTTTTGGAAATATTTTGCACTTCAACCCAAGGATAGAAAGGCAAGTTACCCCTCAATATATGCAGCAGGTTGTCTACTTTCCAGAAATATTTAGTTTTATATAGTTATTCCACTGTTTTAGGGTAGCTTTACCACAAAAACCCTAGAATGCGCATATTAGTTTATAAAGTTGAAAATGTCATTTTGAGCTGCTGGTGATTAGGGCTCTACGCTAGCCATGGACGTAGGTAAAACTATACAAATTTGGTATCTTTTTACTCGGGGGACTCTGGGATTTTTCAAATAATTGAAACTTTTTCAATGAAGGTAAATGTTTTTGATACATAGTATGTGATTTTAGCAAAATGAGTACATTTTCACTTTTTTTTGTCATTATGACATTATAGCTTTTTGCACAATGTAACATTCTCTTCATGTAAGGTACCACGAGAAAGCTCAATTTGTTCTGAAAAAAAACCCAATATATAGTTTTCCATATGTAACTAAAAATCCCCAGAGGAAATCAAGCCTAAACGGAAGGATAGCAAAAATGCTGAAAAAGTGTCTGGCCTGCAGGGTACAGGAAATGGCCCAAGCCTCTGGCACTGAAAGGGTTAATAATGTCCAGCAAACATACTAGTGGAAGGTGTAGGGTGAAAAGAGTAGTAGCAGTGCAGGGACATGTGAGTAAACTGGTAGTCCATCAACTGACTGCAGCCATAGTTTCTACAGCATGCACACTAAATGATAAGGATTCTTCTCCTGAGGAGGCCTTTTGTCAAAGATACATTTCAAGTTCCACAACTACCAGAAATATAAAAAAAACACTGAAGATGACAACAAGCCACATTCTACTGTTGATGGCATGATGGAGGGAGGTGTTTCCATTCAAACAACAACAGTACCTGACAATGAGAGTAAAAACATCAGTCCTCAATCAAAGCAGCAGCACTGAGGAAGAGGAGGGTTGTTACCATATACCACTGTTGGGATCACAGCTAAGACAACTGATTAATGAATGAATGAATAATATAGTAATTATGTAATGTTAAATAGGATATTAATCGGCAGGGAAATATATCCAACTACCATTTGGAGTCAGGGAAGGACTTTTTTGGCCCACTTGGGGCTTTATTAGAAATTACTTTAAAGTTTTTTTCCTTTCTCTGGCTCAATATGAGTGATATGACATATGGATACATGTGCTGTTTGTAAATATTTTTATTTGCTGCTTATTTTTTTATTTTCATAATTGGTGCATTTTTTAAATTAAACAAATGAATGGCTTATCTTATGTCATGCCATATATAATTGGTGGACACTTGAAACATATTGATGTATACCTGTTTTATTATATGCATGCTCTTTGTCTCCAAAATATCACTGTGGGCTGTCATTATGCAACACAGAGTGAAATGTGTGGACACAAATTGCCCTGTGGAAAAATTGATTTGTAGGACTTTGGCAGGTTAGTGTTACAAGCCCTGAGGAATAAGTGATTTGTATGACTTAGGCTTGTTAGAAACAAGTCCCCCCTAATTTTTTTACATGTCTCTGTTTTTTTTTAAAGAACAAGCCCTGATAAAAAAAATGACCTGCTGGCCTGTTGCCAGCAGGTCATGTTATGGTAGCCTGTGGCAGATGCCCTGGTGTCATTGCAGCATTTGTGACTGCTGTTCTTGCTGCTGCAGAGATGATTAAACAGCAAGATGATAAGGCAGCATGAAGGGAAAGGAATCAACAACAGAAGTGATATGGGTAATTATGAACATGGTTCCATTTGCCACTACTAGCTCCAGTAATGTTCCTGAGGCAGTAGCAGCACCACAAGTTACCTCCACCACTCCAGGTATTTGTGGAGAAAAGAAGTAGTTGGCCAATAATCCTTCTCCACCTGCCCCTCCTCGAAAATCATGGGTGTGTTGTTAGAAAGCAGGATGGAATTATGCCTCTCATCAACAACTGCATTATGCACTGTGTGTGTGTGTGTGTGTGTGTGTGTGTGTGTGTGTGGTAAATAAGGGAAGGGCTAGGAAAAATGGGCACATCTGCATCCACATCAAACACCTGGCGCAACTGTAACCAAATACCATGATGCTTAGATCCGCACTGTGAAATCATCCCACCAGAAACCAAGTAATGTTGCTGTCACTATGTCACTTGTCCTCTCCCCTCATGACATGACAACTTGTAGTTTAATAATAATGATAAACCCTCCCTGCCACCAGCTTAGTGTATTCTGTAGGATGGAATCTCCTCAGATTCCACTTTACGCCCAGATTCCGATTATCCTCCATCACATTGCCATGTGGTCAGCACACCACACAATGTGCAATGGGTGGACATGAACTGCCACATCCTGACATCTACTGAATTGCTGTCAACTGATGGGAGAGGTAAAGATGAATGAGGTGGATCACCAGAAGATGGAGTTACATAGTCTTTCCATGCCCAGACCCTAGAGCAAGAAGGTGATGGTGAGCCAGGTGTTTTGCTCCTTATCAAAACTTTCAGGTTCTGACTGGGTTTCTTTACTCTTCCTCCTCCTTGGTTTCCATCTTACCTCTTGTTTCCTTTGTGGAGTGTCAGGGGTTACAGCAATAGCAGTGCCCAATTTCTTTGGAGGATGTTTGGCTTTCATATGTTTCACATAAATGTCATCATGTCTGTGTTTCTTGTTTGTTATCAGGGCAGTTGTGCCAAGGTACATTCCCTCCTTTCCCCTTTCCACTGATTTATCACAAATTGTGCACAGTGCCATCTCTGATTACCGCACTGTGCGTTCCCCAAGAGAATAATTGTTGCACACCCTGGATTTCAGGAGGGATGGGAATGGTTGAGAAGAATCGCCTCTTTCTTCTTCTCCTCCACATTCCCCTTCACTGGCTGGGACAGAGGATGATGTTGCTGCTACTGTCTCAGAATCAGCACTGCAACTAGGACCAGGAGTATTACTTCTGGAAAGTGGTACCTGTCCTAGTTCCGCATTATTGGACCCCATTACCACTGTGTCCATGGTGGTCTGTGGTACACTAGCATGTTCCTCATCATCCTGCTGCCCCTGCAACTTAGCAACAGCAGCATGAATGACCGCAGTATCAAACTCCACAAATTCCAAAATCTCATTGCTGGTGGTGTTGATGCCCATCCCATATCTGTCTCATTCATGCTCAGTTTGGCTAAAAAGGCCATTAATGTCTATTCCACCCCAGCTTCTCCACCAATATTATCATCACCACCAGTCCTTCCTTGCTGCTGCTGTTTCATTTAGATGTCTCTCTGGTTGTAGGTGATGATAAATGTGACAGAGGGTCCCCTACTGTCACACATATTATCTTTGGTTGACCTGAAGGAAGCAGACTGTCAGCATTAGCAGCAGGCACAGGCAGCTGATCTATGCTCAGTGTGGTGTTGGTATTATTGCTGCTAGGCAACAATTCTGCCTTCATCAGCATCATGTTCCATCCGGAAATGCCATAGGAGTAAGGACACCCAGGGTCAGGGGAATGTTGAGGGCTCCCTTAACCACTAGTCTGGCCACTCTGCATTACTTTCCCTACCACATCAGCATTTGCAGCAGGACCTACTGTGGTAACTCTAGTCCCACCAGCTGCTTCAGCATCACTATTACTACTAATACCAACCACATCAATTTCAGTCTCTGAGTCTTCCTCACTACTAGTATTACCACCTCCCTCACTCCTAACACTCTGAGTTTATATCTGCTGGATTTTAATACTAGCAGTAGTGGTGGGCCTGCTTGGGGAAGGCAAGTGTAAATTTGGGTCCCCTACTGTCCCACTTGGCAACATCTCCTCTCTCCCTCCCCTCCTGAGAAACACAAGACATCCTGGCAGGCACGGCACTGGCAGCAGACATAGTACTGGGCTCTTCTGCTCACACTGCTACTCTCTTCTTCCAGGGAACAGCTGTCATTGGATCTGGGGAATCAGGGCATCCAGACCCTTAAATGTTGATAGTGGTCACTTCCTCCTTCTTAGACTCATTGTATGCATAACGGTCCTTCCAGCTCCTCCTTTTATTAGTACTGAAGGTGCTCATAGTGGTAGCACACACTATGACCCTCTGCTACCTCAATTTTTTACAATTTTGCACAGCACAATAGCCTAGAACCCTCTCTATGTTTGTAGCTCCTTATATTGTGTTTCACTTCCTCAAAAACCTTACGTTTTTATAGAGAAAAGAAGAAAACATGTAATTAAAGGGGCAAAAAGTTTGTAACCATTAAAAAAAGATTTTAATTGCTTTATTTAAAGCTGATTTTTCCAAGAAAAAGCAGATAACCACGTGGTTTCTGAAGATTTTTTCACAGGACCACAACGGGACCTTTTGCCCACCCCTAGTTAAAGCCACAGGTCTCATGTTGATAGCTTGACGCACGCAACTGCGCTGGTCAGGTAATGGTGAAATCAGACAGCACAGTGCATTAATAATGTATTAGTTTGACCTGTCGGGGAAAGTCCCTGATCTTTTGGGAACCTAGCAATTTCTATGTTAAAAATGTCTCTGTCAGTGCAAAGAGATGCTATGGAGACCTATCTAACAAGAAGTTTAACCCATTTTGTGCCAGATAGGTATAAAACGCATTTATTTGTATTTGATTTTTATGTGGTGGTTGGTTTCCTGTAAAATTACCATCATTTGCTTTCTTCAAAATGGTCCATAGTCATCAGATTATTTTCCATTTCAAAATTAGTTGTTTAACCATATGTTTAATGGATCAGGGAATGTAACGTTTTGTCCATTTATCGGACACACAAAGAGTGAAACAGTTGTGAGTGTGCCATTTGCCATTATATCTGATTTTTTACTGCAAAGGAAATGTGTCTCTCTTGCTACTAATATCTCCTCTGTGTTATGTACTGGAAGACGTCCTTGAAGTGGTTGCTGTGTGTGAAGACTTTTAAAAAGCTATTTCTAGGCTAGGACAAAGTTTAAGATATATATATACCAGGATTCTCAAAGGGAAAATGCTTTTCCTTACCTCTGGCACTGCTATGATAGAAAAATTGTCTGTGTACAAGACATTTTTCACTTAACCTGGAGGGCCACTAGAAGGATTACTTTTGTGCATTGAATAAGTATTGTGGTCCCAATTGTTCTTCTGTTTGACATTATTTTCCAAACCAGCATCCTATTCATCAGTTCTACAATATTGTACTATCGCACAATGTCATTGCTAAAATATGTATTAAAGCTGTTTCTAAATTAAAGAAGAACTAACACATCCAAATAGTGACAACCCACTCATCTTTCTATGTCCAGAAATTCCTAATGGCCCCTGTGAATTTTGAAGTTTGGTTCAAGAGATAACTTTCTCAGATCAGTCCTGGATGTCATGTCCTCGAACACAGGCAATCAATTGCTGACAGTTCTTTAACCCCTTGAGTGCCAGAGAGGTACAGAGCACATTGTGTAGCAATGTGTTTTGTACCCCTCTAGCATTCAAAGGGTTAAAACTCTGGGAGACAGAGTGCATAAGCCTACTTAACCCTTTAAAGGCCAGAGGGTTGTGCAACACATTGAAAAGAAATATATTACACACCCCATGGTTACAAGAAGAAAAAGCCTTGAAGACCTACCTCTCTAGAATTATCAAGCAGGTTTAGTCATTGGGTATTTTTTACTCCCCTATAGTCTAGTTGCTTTTCTCCATAATTACTCACATTTCTTTTGAAAACACAGCCTTTTATATGATTGCAGGTGTTTAACCCTTTGAGTGCCAGAGGGGTAATCAATGCATTGCAGAACAATGCACTGCGTATCCCTTTGGAACTCAAAGGGTTAATAAGGTGTAGAAGGAAATGCGGGGAGAGCAGTAATTATATATATTAATTGTAATAGTGTTAATAACATCACAATCCCCACTAGACTATAACATGGCGTATAATTTGCATTGTTTCGGTATAAGATAGGATGACTAATGTTAGGCAACTCAGATATGTCTCAGCGACTCTTATACCCCAAATTTCCATTGACTTAAATGGCGCTTGAATGTAGAGTGATCGCCTAACCACTGCAAAACATTGGGTTAATGTACAACAGTGATTCTGTGCTAAATCAGGTGTTGGAATCTAAGACTCTACATCTGCCCTAAGAGCAGTTTACGAGGCTACACACCACTTAAAGGGTTAATGCTGCTTGTGACAAGAGGACGACAATCCTGCAGTCTGTGGTGGGGAAGCTAACAATATTTCCCAATGTTATGGGACTGGCTTATGGGGCTTGCAATGTCAGAGACAGTCTGTAGGTATGGTCTGCAAAGATCATACACTGTAGTGCATACCATGAAGTATAGTAAATGAGAGTTGGTACCGTGTTAGCTGTTGAAATACATGAGGCAGTTATAGTAAAGTTGATACCTTTGCTGGCTAACTAAGCAGGTTTAGCTTGCATCCTAAATCTTCTTAGTTAGCTAATAAAGGTATCAACTTGACTATAATTACCTTGAAGCATAGTCTATGGAAGAAGTGCAGGGGTGGCAAACAGCATTACTAAAGGCCCAAGAAAGTGCACATTTTGAGGTACTGCAAAGCCAGGATATCCAAGCAATGTACACTGTATCTGTTTTTTTTGGAATGCAGTTTGAATTGGCACCCCTGTATCAGAGGTTAAACATCAACGGCACTAGCAAATTTGGACATTTATCCTATTGTGACATAGGCCTGTCCAGTATTCAGAGTGCTAAAGAGTCCAGTTAAAGACCATTTGTCCTTTTTCTTAAAACATCAGCTGACATTAAGTCCTGACAATTACCTATATATTAGACATGTTTCGTTTCAAATGAGATCAGTATTCAGTGTTATCAATCTTAACCCAAGCTGTATTATAAAATCAAACTTAAAGGCGGTTTCAGAGGGATTTAGGCACAAGAGTAGCAACTCTGGTGCATCATAGGCGACAAATAACATTATGAATAAAGACAAAAGAATAGGAAACACCAGCCTATTCCATCCAAGAGTGTCTCACTACTCAATGAAATTATCAGACACCATCTCTGGTATGTTTCAGTCCCTTCTCAATGGCAATATGTATATCAATGAGCCAAAGTCAGGTAATAAAGCACCACCCAACTCATGTAATAAATACAAAATGGCTATTGCAAACAAAAATATAGAGAGAGCTCACATACCAAGCACAGGATATCTGATGCATTTGGCCTGAGTACATACTTAGTCTCAGACCCTAAATGTCCATCAGAATTACTGGCAACTATTAGCAAAATGCATTGTCTAACAATGCTGTCATTGGACATGTATACTCCATGTCTAATTATGCCTAGCCCTAACCTGCAAATTGGGTGAAATCTTGACCACATTACTAAACATTTATATATTGGCACAATTAATTAGGACTAACATGGGTATCACTAATATAACATTTCCGACCTCTGTCGAGGGGAAACTACTGACCACTGGTCAAACCATACTGACTGAATTTACTAACTTTTTCAAATCTCTGTACACATCCTGATATAGTTCTGCTGTGACTCACATAAGAGACTATTTACAAAAATTCTCCCTTTCTACTCTCATACCTGAGAGTTGACAGATGGTGGACTAACCCATTATTCTGAAAGAAGTGGTAAAGTCAATGAAACAATTCCCCACAAGGAAGTCTCCTGGAAGGGATTGCTTGCCTGCAGAATGGTATGGTAACTTTGTGGAAGTACTAGCTCCCCAACTACTAAACACATTTTGTGCGGCCCATTCCCTGCTCTCGTCCCACAATGAGGAAAAATATAATAGTTATCCTGAAGTCTGGAAAGGACCCACAAAAATGTGAGTCATACCATCCTATTTCCCTGCTTAATACCAACACCAATATCATGGCAAAGGTCTCGGAGAATAGATTAAATTGCATAACAATGGCACTGGTTCACTCTGATCATGCCGGATTCATGCAGAGTAAGTAAACTTTTCATAATCTTTAGATTTTTTTGGGACATTTACATATCGAACATTCCACTGCTGTTGACAGAATATGCCTCTTTAGATGTGGTAAAAGGGTTAGACTCAGTTGAATGACACTGCCTCTGGTATGCTCTTAAACACTATGGTTTTGGTCCTTCCTTCGTCTGATGGGTTCTGTTATTGTAAGCATTGCCTTCAGCTCAGGTTCTGGTCGTCAGCTTTTTCTTTGAGCATAGGAACGAGACAAGGCTGTCCCCTTTCTTCAGATCTATTTGCATTGTCACTGGAACCACTGGCCTCATGAATCAGAGATGATTGACTTACACGGGGATTCCCAGTGAGTGACAGAGAAGAAAAACTAGCGCTATACCCAAATTATATCCTTCTCTTACTTGACGATGGTAGGGACTCCCTGACCAGAGATTTGAGGCTTGTGGAAGAATTCAGATCAATTGGTCTAAGTCATCCCTGCTGTCACTCGAACAGACCTCATATTGTTCAAATACGGAGAATGTACAGCTCTGTCTTAACTTCATTTAAAGGGATAGTAATACTTAATATGTAAAAAAATATATCTTGTAGTGTGTATCCCCTTGAGTAAAAAAGGGTACTTTCACTGCTGAAAGGTGTTTTTTTCAAAAGTTATTACAGCAAAAAGTTGATTTTTTTAGGTGCAATATCACAGTGGCATGAAATTGTACAGTGGCGCTGTTGTTACACCGTCCTATGGACAGCTCTGGTCCAAAGACCATAAGTATCGATAGGATGGTGTAGCAACAGCGCCACTGTACAATTTCAGGCCACTGTGATATTGCACCTAAAAAATTCAACTGTGAGCTGTAATAACTTTTGAATAAAACACCTTTCAGCAATGGGAGTACTCTTGTTTTACTCAGGGGGATAAACTCGACAACATTTTTTTTTTACATTGTAAGTATTACTATCACTTTAGGTACCTGGGTCTGATGGTCTCTGCTTCTCCAAGTGATAACTTATGCACAAATTTAGATCCCCTAATTTATATATTCCAGACCAAAATTAAAGCGTGGACTAAACTTTCCCTGAAATTTCTTGGTAGAGCCAACCTAATCAAAATGGTCTTCTTAACTAAATTTCTATACATTTTTCAGGGTACACCAATCCCGATTCCTAAAAATTACTTCAAATTGATCAACAAAATTATTACATCTTTTTTTATGGGGTGGTGGGAAATCTCTAATCAAACTATCAGCTCTTAAGCTGTCTGCCAGGTAGGGGGTAATTGAAAAACAAGAAGGAGAAAGGAAAAGCGCAAGAAAAAAGTGTAGTGTAGTAGTGGAAGTAATCACATATAAAAATATAAATGTGAAAATTAAAAAGATATTCACAGCAAAATATCTAAAATATAAATGAATCAATGTACAAGGCTCATAGAGAGATATTAAAGATAAAAGAATTGATCCTTTATTATAAAATACAAACAAACAAAAAAATGAAAAAATAAATAAATAAAATACACTCTCAAAGAAAGTGCATACATCCAATCACTGGATAAGAAATAATCTTGTAGTAGTAATGTTTTCCGTATCCCCAATTGGGGTGCAATGTCACAATGTAACAATAAGTATATATAATAACAACGTAAAAGAAATATGGACAAAATGTATCCACCAAAGTGAATGGATGGCCCCTTACTTGATTACCAGAGTGTATGCGCCTTAAGAAGAGGGAACTTGCAACCCTGCACACTGTCCGATACTGTTGCCTCACTGGGATGTGTCCCGCAGGAGTAATCAGCAGCTTTGTTTGCAGAGTGAGATCCAAAGTCCTTCTCAGTCGTTTCTACGCTCTGTGCAGTAGTCCAGTTACAAAGACAGGGGTAATTGACTTTCCCGATTTCTATAAATACTATTTATCAATCCAAGGGCAATTTGCTTTAACAAATGCATCCCCAGATATTACACATGAGTTTCCAAAGATTGATTGACCACTACTCCATCTGGGATACTAGACTGTTCATTTCCTTCTCTTGGGGGATTCAATTAGTAAGTCCTCTCCCACCCCCACCAACACTATATTCAAAATGTGAACAGACATCAAAAATCCCTTTAATTACTTGGTTGTTCTTCCAAAAAAAGCTTTATGGAGAGAGCCCAGGATGGACCATTTGAGAGAGCTGGACTTTGGATCAAAATGGACAATATATGGGATAACTGCATTTAGACAGATTTATCACAACAATACCCTTAAACAATTTGAACAACTCCAGCTGCA
The DNA here is from genome assembly GCA_037306005.1 of Rhinophrynus dorsalis. NCBI lineage: Eukaryota > Metazoa > Chordata > Amphibia > Anura > Rhinophrynidae > Rhinophrynus > Rhinophrynus dorsalis. Next base: position 105,292,484 of record CM074718.1, read on the forward strand.
ATTTAATATTCCTAATACAAACACTTTTCAAATCGATGGCTCTATCATGCCCTGAGTAGGGATGGGCGATAATATTCACCTCAAACTGAAATCGGTGAATAATGGCACTTCCCTCCTTGTGAATAATTTCCCATGAAAAATGCTGATTTTCCACTTTTTTTGCCTAGCTTATTCCATTGAAATCAAAGGGAAGATTGAATTTAACACAGCACATAGCAAATATTTTATTTCCCAAAGGCATAGTACAAAAAGGGCATGAGGGTGCCTGTGTTGGTGAGGTGTGCGGAAAGAATCAGCTGAACAGTAAATGTTTTTTTGGGGGGTTTGTTTACCGGGATTGGGAGGCAGTTAATAAAAAATAAATCCTAAATACAATTCAAAAAAACACCATAAGACATGGTATAAAAAGAGGTCTGAGAAGGGTGCCTGTGTTGGTGGGTAGAGTCTGGGGAATTCATCAGTTGAACAGGGAATTTGTTTTTCGGGGGTATTTCTTGACTGGTATTGGGGTGACAGTTAATAAAAAACCTAAAATAAAATAAAATAAGAAATTTGTATGTAAAGTTGCCACTGGGATGGATTGATACTTGACTTGCTAGATTTATTTTGTAGAGGCCCAAACCCTGAGGAAATATTGATTTGTAGGACTTAGGCTTGTTATCTACAAGCCCCCCAAAAATTGTTTATTTTTTGTAGGACTATGTTTTGTTTTGTTTTTAAACACAAGCCCTGAGCCCTAGTGCCAGCAGGTTATGTTGGCCAGTGGCCAATGGCCATTGTCAAATGTCCTCCTGAGTCCATAATTGTGGAATTTGCAACTGCTGTTCTTGCTGCTGCTGTTGCTGATTTGTTTAAGCAAGAGGATGATTAGGCAGCTGAAAGGGAATGGGATCAACAATAGCAGTAACATGGGTGATGGATGATGAAGGTTCTACTTGCCATGACTAGCTCCAGAGTTATGCCTGAGCCAGTAGCAGCACAATAAGTAGTCCCCAGTCTATGAGGAGAAAAGAAGTTAGCCAATAAATATTCTCCACTTGCCCCTCCTCTAAAATCATGGGTGTGTTGTATCCAAACACCATGACACCAGAATCCAAATAAATACTGCTATTGTCACTATAACCCTTCTCCAGACCCTACTAAGGACACATGACAACTTGCTGACAGTTTAATAGTAATGATGAACCCTCCCTGCCACCATCTCAGCATATTCTGTGGGATTGAATCTCTTCAGATTCCACTTAATGCCCTGGTTGCGATTCTCCTCCAACACACTGCCATGTGTGGTCAGTGCACCACACAGTGTGCAATGGGTAGAGAAGAACTGACACATCCTAACGTCAACAGAGTGGCTGTCATTTGGAGGGGGAGGTAACGATGAATGAGGTGGATTGGCAGAAGATGTAGTTACCCTAGAGGAAGAAGGTGATGGTGAGCTAGTTGTTTCACTCGTCATAGAACCTGTCTCTGCCTGGGTTTCTGTATTCTTCCTCCTCTTTGATCTCCACCTTGCCTTTGTTGCTTTTCTGTAGAGTCGGGGGTACAGCAACAGCGGTGCTTGATTTCTGTGGTGGGTGTTTGGCTTTAACATGTTCGACATAAATGTCATGGTGTCTGTGTTTCATGTGTGATATCAGGGAGCTTGCTCCAAGGTGTGTTCCCTCCTTTCCTCTTCTCACTGACTTGTCACAAATTGTGCACATTACCATTAGTGATGACTGCACTGTGCCTGCCCCAAGAGAAAAATACCCCCACACTAGGGATGAGCGAGCACCCCGATGCTCGGGTGCTCGGGTGCTCTGACCGAGCACCCCCTGATGCTCGAGTGCTCGGCCGAGCACCCGAGCCCCATTCAAATGAATGGGAGCACTCGAGCATTAAACCAGGCACCCCCTGCTCTGATGAGCGGAGGGTGCCTGGTCAATGTCCCCCTTCATCTCCGCTATGCCCCTCTTCCACAATGTCCCCCTTCATCTCCTATGCCATAGCGGAGATGAAGGGGGACATTGTGGAAGAGGGGCATAGCGGAGATGAAGGGGGACATTGTGGAAGAGGGGCATAGAGTCTATGCCCCTCTTCCACAATGTCCCCCTTCATCTCCGCTATGCCCCTCTTCCACAATGTCCCCCTTCATCTCCTCTATGGCATAGGAGATGAAGGGGGACATTGTGGAAGAGGGGCATAGCGGAGATGAAGGGGCACATTGTGGAAGACGGGCATAGCGGAGATGAAGGGGGACATTGTGGAAGAGGGGCATAGAGTCTATGCCCCTCTTCCACAATGTCCCCCTTCATCTCCGCAATGCCCCCTTCATCTCCGCAATGCCCCCGTACCTCCATTCCCTGGTGGTCCAGCGGAGCGTCTTCGGATCTGTGCCTCTTCCGGCACAGATCCTCTTCACCCGAACATGTCGGGCGAGCACATGGCGGTACTCGTACGAGTACCGCCATGTGCCGAGCAGAGCGATGCTCGAGCCGATCCGAGCATCGGCCGAGCACGCTCGCTCAACACTACCCCACACCCATGACTTCAGGGGATAGGGATAGGGAACAGGTGGTGAAGAATGTCTGTGGCAACTGCTGATGTTGCTGCTACTGCTCCAGAATCAGCACTGCAACCAGTGCTAGGAGTATTGATGCCTCTGGCAAGTGGAACCTGTCCTAGTCCCTCATCACTAGTTGACCCCATTCCCACTGTGCCCACTGTGGTATGTGGCACACTAGCTTGCTCCTCAGCATCCTGCTGCCCTTGCATCTCAGCAGAAGCAGGAATAAGAGCAGTTACAAATTCTGCAAATTCCAAAAGCTTATTACCAGTGGTGGTAGTGATGCCCATCCTAATCCCTGTCTCCCATTCCTTCTCAGTTTCTGCTAAAAAGGCCATCAATGTCTCTTCCACCCCAGCTTCTCCAGCATCATCATCACCATCACCACCAGTCCCACTCCCTATGTGCTGCTGCTGCTCTGTTACAGACATCTCACTGCTGCTTGGATGAGGTGACAAGCAATGTGACAGAGGGTCCCCTTATGTCACACTTAGCATTTCTTGGTGACATGAAGAAGGCAGAGTGGCAGCAGTAGCAGCAGACACAGGCAGCTGATCTGTGTTCCTGCTGCTGGTGATGGTATTAATTCTGCTCCTACTCTCCCCCAACAGTTATGGCCTCTTCAGGATAATGTTCTTCTTGGACACTGTAGTGAAGGAAAGGGGACTCCCAGGGCCAGAGGAATGGTGTGGGCTCCCTTGACCACTAGTCTGGATGCTCTCAAATGCTTCCCCTACCACTCCCCTAAACTATTCCCACTGGCTGCTTTACCATTATTGTTACTACTACTACTAACACCAACCACATCAAGTTCAGCCCCAGAGTCTTCCTCCTCACAGTCACTAGTAATATGATGATAACCCCCTCCTTCACTCCTAACACTAACAAGCTACTGGACCTTCTTAGTAGTAGTAGTAGTACTAGCACCGGCGGTACTGCTTGGGGATGGCAAGTGTGACTTAGGGTCCCCTGACGTCATACTTGGCATCATCTTCTCCTTCTCCCTCCTGAGTATTACAAGACACACTAGCAGCAGGTTCAGCACTGGTGGCAGTACATTCAGCACTGGCAGCAGGCACAGCACTGGTGGCAACAGGGTCAGCACGTCTTACAGCAGGCACAATATTGGTGGCAGCAGGTTCTGCACTGGCAACAGGTACAGTGCTAATGGCAACAGGGGCAGCATGTCTGACAGCAAGCAGAGTACTGGTGGCAGCAGGTTCAGCACTGGCAGCAAGCACAGTTCTGGTGGTAGCAGGGGCAGCACTGGCAGCAGGCACAACACTGGTGGCAGCAGGGGCAGCACGTCTGCCAGCTGGCACAGCAATGGAGGTAGCAGTAGCATGGGAAGCACTTCTGACAGCAGGCACAGGACTAGTGGCAGCAGGGGTAGCACGTCTGGAAGCAAAGAGAGCAATGATGGCAGCAAGGGCAGCACATGTTGCAGCAGGAACAGGCAGCTGACCTGTCCTGCTCTCAATAGTACTACCCTTCTGTTCCTCCCTTCCCATTAAATTCCCCAATATCCCTAGGGGTGATTTGGGGGACTGGACTCATTGGTTCAATATTGCTCACTTCCTTCTCCTCCTCAGACTCAGTGGGCACATAAGGGTCCTTCCAGTTCCTCCTTTTACTATTTTTAAACTTTATCGTAGTGATAACAGTCACTATCAGCCTCTCCTGCCTAAATTTTCCAAACAAACAACAGCAGAACAGCACAGCACATCTACCTTGCATTGTAGCTGCTTCGATTGTGTTTTGCTTTCCATGAATAGTTCATATTTTTTATACCGAAAAGGTGAAAAACACTTAAATCAATGGGCGGAAACTTTGTAGCAATGGAAAAAATGTTGAAGAATTTTGGCCAATGGGCAAAAACCGCCAAGATTTTAATCACTGGTTTAAAAGCTGATTTTCCAAGGAAAAAGCAGAAAACAACATGGTTTTCATGGGATTTCTCACAGGAACACGGCGACAACTTTCACCCACCCGTAGCCCTGAGTGCTTTCTGGATTGACCACTCACCACAAATAGAGTTCTTCTAATTAATCATGAGAAAATACCCTCCAACACAATATTCTTTATGTAAGACACCCTTAGTAGAAGACCTCAAACTTAAAAATCATTGGGAGGGAGATCTAGGTTTGATGGAGAGGTGAGAATGGTCAGAGACATTATTAAGTCCTAAGGCAGTTTCTGTTCACCATAGACATCGGCTAATACAACTTCAATTCTCCACAGATCTTACTATACTATATGGCTCCATAAAATGGGTAAAACACCTTTCAATACTTGTGTTAATGGTAGAAATTACTTGGGTACATTTTGGCACCTGCTATGTGCATATCCAATCCTACAAATTTTCTGGAAGCAGATCGTTGAGAACATATCTAAAATTTTGTATAAACCTATTCCTGTGCTGCCTTACCTGATGACTTTGGACCAACTTCAGACCGAAAACTTATTAGGGAGCTCCTGGTTATGGCTAGGAAAATCATGGCCCTGGCATGGATGTTAGACAACAAGGAACAGGTGGGTAGGCTGCAGAGTAAAGAGACAGAGAAGAAATATGTGGAAAACCCATATCTGGAGCTATATGAGAGTCTTCAATTTGCTAGAATAAACTTAAATTTGTATCTCTCTGACTTAAATGCTATTCATTTTTGAAAATGGTGATAGGGTAGGTAGGGTCCTAGCAAGCTTGGTCAAATCCAGTAGCGGTTCCACTGGTATTCCATGTATTAGTGACTCTGTGGGACATATGCTTACTACAGATGGGGAAATCAACCAAAAAGTTGCACTATATTCTGAGCGCCTCTATAGTTCCTGGTTGAATAGAACTGATATGGAGATTGCAACATTTTTGGTGGACTTTTATGTACCTGGGCTTACTTATGAAGACAGACAGATGTTAGAGTCCCATTGACACTCTGGAAGGTAACTGAGGTGATATATTCACTTCCTAAGGGAAAGGCCCTGGGACTTGATGGACTACCCTCAGAGTGGTATAAAAAGTATGTAGATATTATTGCTCCCCATCTCCTCAGTGCCTTTCTACAGGCCTGTGATGAGGGCTCTCTCCCACCCTCTATGAAGCTAGCATCAGTCCTGCTCATCCCAAAGCCAGGAAAGGACCCTATGCTATATTATACTCATACCACTCAGTATCACTTTTAATCACTGACATTAAGATACTGGCAAAATTACTGGCAAATTAGTTAATTTGGTTTTACAGAAGCTGATTTACTCCAGCCAAACAGGTCATGCCAAGGAAATATGCAATGCACAATCTTCGAGGGCTATTCACTCACCTCTCCGTTTCCCTTGACAATATGGGCAATAGGACAATCGCCGCTCTTGATGCTGCTAAAGCATTTGACTCCATGGAATGGGTGTTTCGTTGGGGGTTACTAACGCATTCCAGATTTAGCCCTATCTCTCTCCACTGGATTCAAACTTTACATCGGAAACCACTAGTGAGCATACTGACGTATGGATAAGTTTCGCCACCATTTACTTTGCAGAGAGGAACATGTCAGGGATGTCCGCTCTCACCTGGCCTCTTAGAGTTGGCGTTGGAGCTGCTGGCCTCATTGATCCGAGCAGATTCTGGGATTTGTGGGCTTTGAGTGGGTGATATAGAAGATAAAATAGTGCTCTACATAGATATGTTCTTAGGAGATATGCATAGATCCATACAAAGATTACTTGAGTTAGTAGGCAACTTTGTTTGCTACTCTGGTCTCACAATCTACTGGACCAAATCATTCTTGCTTCAACTGGACTCTAGTCTAGACCATCCCTGGAGTATCTTGCATGCTATAGAGGTAGTTACCGCCTTCAAATATCTGGGTGTATCTATTACTAAATCCCCAGCTTTCTTACTGACAATCTACTGCCTGTTGTGGAGGTGTTTGATGAGAAGACGCTTTTATGCCCAGTCTTCGGCTTAACATTATTATAGGATGTTCCAACCTTATTAAAATGGTATTCCTGACTAAACTTCTGTATCCACATAAATCTCTGTTGAAGCACAACAAAATAACCACTCAGTTTGTGTGGAGAGAGAAATGCCCTAGAATATGCTTAACAACTCTAAGAGGCCAAGGGAAGAGGGTGAAATTGCTGTTCCAGACTTCTATAGCTATTTCATTGTGATACAGGGTCAACACGCTCTTGCTATGGTTAATCCAAATACGTCTTTTGAATGTGTGAGTCTAGAGAATGCAGTGCTCCATAGAGGATACTCCTTGCCCCAAATACTTATTGTGGGTCCCGATGCTAATCTATCTGAGATGCTGCCTGCCTTGACAGTAGATAGAGCATGGAGGGAATTACAGGCCATGTTGAGATATGAGGATTTGGATCCCTGTACACCTCTGTGGAATAACAAACTTCTGTCAAACCTTAGCAACCTTGATTTTTGTAACGCTTGGGTGAGCCTAGGTATCCACTTTCTATAAAGGAATTTAAGCTATTAACCACTATCAGAAAGAAATGGCCAATGAGGCCACTCTCTTTCATATACCAATGGTTTACTATCCATGTAAAAATAGATGACAGTCGAATGAGGGCCCGGATGGAGGGAGATATGGAGGAATTGGAGTGGACAATTGCCAAAACTGGCCCTGTCAGTTGCCATACACACAGGACACCAACTATCTCAACTCAAGATATTGCATAGGGCTTATTACACTCCTTTACGATTATGACTTATGGATGCAGACAGGGCTGATACATGTCTCAAATGAGGCATACCGACTGCTGGTTTCCGCCTATTGATCTGAGATTGCCCTGAGGTTGGATGGCTGTTTTTGACACATTGACGGTGGTGGTGAGTAGACAGATCCCCTTCCCTCCTAAACTGGGTATACTTTCAATTAATCCTGATGACCTGAATTCCACATACATAAAACATGATGTGTTGGTCATGGCTCTCAAAACTGTAGCATTGGCATGGATATCTCCCCTGTCCACCTTCCATTCACTGGATAAACCTCATTAAGTAAAATCTGCCACATTATGAATTAATTTATATACACTGAGGTTGCCTACACAAACCAGAAATATACTAGTCTGCATATATAGAAGATTTTTCATTTTTTGCGGGTAGACCTGTCAGGCTTGCATGGAGGGATTGGCCCAGGGAGGGGCTTCCCCTTCCTCTCCTTTTTTTCCATTGAGTGGTTGTTCTGTGATGATTGGTTATTTTAAAAGGAAAAAAAAGAGGTGGAGGAGGGTATGTCTAAGATCTGTAGTTGTTATCATTGATCACATGTGCTGTACTTATACTGTCATTTCATTTGTACTTCTGTTCTTTTGTGCATATTGCATTGCACATTTACGTTGCATTGTATGCTGTTTTAAAGTACGTGTTACTATTGAAAGACTTCCAATAAAATGCGTTAAAAAATGCCTAGCATATGCCACATCCATCCCTGCTAGTATCACTTAGGACACTGAATCACATGATGCTGAGAAGTTCATCGCCATGGTAATAAATAGATGTAACCATATACAACAACTAGTGAATTATGCCAAGTCATATAATCATCACCTCATACCCCATATATAATGCCAACAAGTCAATCACATGAATGTGGAGACCCTCAACTCACAAACTAAAGTGTCAATAAATAAAATATTCATTCCAAAGACCACCAAGAAAATAGAGACACTAAGTTAATATGGAACACACAGACAGCATAATAAAATAATATGGAACATTGTTTTCCCTGTTAAACCATGTTGGTGACCTTACCCCCATCTTAAATATCCAAAACACTTCTGTCTAAGACAATTTCCTCTTCTAATATTTAAAGTGCCTTGTACTAATAACAGTCTTGTATCTCTATTGTGGTATTGAAAATAAACATTCCTATTGACTTAAATAGGTCTTTTAACCCATTAAGTGCTTGACAATCTGTTGTAAGCCTCTCTAGCATTCAAGGGGAATTTTACAGTTTTCACCATAATTTGTCCTCCTTTCTTCTGTGCATAAGGTGCAGAGATGACATTCAAAGCAAAGTTAAGATTTATTACAATAAGAATAAGGTCAACAAAGGTAAAATATAATATCACTGCAAGGCTTAGCAGCTGAAGCAGGCATTATATGAAGTACCAAGTGTGTTCAGGGAAGTTGGGCACAGACAGGTACAGTAGGTAGAGATACATCAGACTGACAAACAGACTTGGCAGTTTCTTCCCATTCCCTTCTAGATCTGGCAGCCTGCTGCAGTCAGCATGTATTTAAAGGCCCTAATTAGCTACAAACTTCTGTGCACCTGCTCATAGTCTGCACAAAAATTTGAAGCAACTGGCAAAATCTAGTCTAGCACCAGCTATATACATGTAGCAATTTTTTTTTTTTTTTTAAGGTTTTATGGGTGGGTGCTCACATTAATCTGTCACAAATTTGAAGAATTGTTCAAATGCACTTCAGAACTAATACAGGCACAGAGACCTGTGCAATTCTTTTTGTGGAGAAAATGGCTTATTTGTGCCAGTTGCACCAAGGGGTCTGCAGTGTGCAAGTGTATGATTGTGTTGTTCCTCGACACAGTGTTGTTTGCCATGTACTGTACTAACAAGAAGCAGAGGAAAATTAAGAAAATTCTTCCAGGTTCCTGTGTATGCTATAGGGGTGGTGGAAATAGCTTGCTCACATTTAAGATTTGCACTGGCTGCATTGTGTTTGCAAGTACAAACTAAAGGCACATACATATATAAGAACAGGTTCATGCCTATAATTTTTAAGGATACAATTAAAGGAACAGCAAACCTTAGTGCCATTCTAATTAGTCAAGTGTACCTAGCAACCACTAAACACCATAGCTTAGCAGATAATACTAACTTAGTCACTCACCCAATCCTATGCAGATTCTTGCTGGGTTAGGTGAATGGCTCCTCTCCCTGTTTGAGAGGTGATTGACTCCTATGGGTTTTGAGAAGAACAAACTTCCTAACTTTTCAGACCCCACATTATCAGTTTAATTTTGAATTGTGTATGTTTTCATCATACATTGAGAAGAAATGCAATGGAGGGATATCTAGCATCCTAGAGTTCACACTCACCTATCACATATATATATATATATAGGTAAAAGAGAGTAATATTTAAATAATTGTTTAGATTTGCCTATTTTTTACAATATTTTTGCATCTTTTGCCCAGAAATCAAGAGGAGCAATGTTAGAGCAAAAAACCTGGGTCATCAGGAAAAACAAAATTTCAGTTGAATTAAATGAGGTGTTAAACCACCTGAATGCTAGGTTAAAAGTCCTGCTTAAATCAAGGGGAATCTGGGAGAACTTCACAGTCGGTTTGACTGATTATAGTATCACATTTGCATTCTTCATATGACTCTAAAGATTTTGGATCTAGATACTCATTAATCCCATCATGAGCATCTCCTTACCCACATTTACAAATTTGCAGACATGTTCAAACGGCTATTTTCTTGGATTTCCACACTTATGGAACAAGTTGAAATATCATATTTAATATTTTGTGCATAAAAAGGCCACCTTCAGTGGGACAATAAATGCCATTATAGACTTCAAAATAACTGGCCAAAAAAGGTTTCCTCTGAAAGGTTAATATGAGATTATGAGGCTGTTGAGGTGTGTGCATAAATGTGAGGAAGATCACCAGCTTTCATTTATATCATTAGTAAATCCTGCAAAAGGGGAAATGAGCAAATAGGTTTCCACACACCTATTTCCTCAGGTAAGGGCCTTTTAACCCTTAATAAATTGGGAGAAAGTAGAAAAATACATAATGGGGAAGTGTCTTATAATATGGACAAAAACATATGTGTTATAGGATTTTTCCCACTGAGCAAAACATAGGTATGAATATTGCTAAGAGGCATCTTATTCTGATCACAGCGAATACTTGCTTTCGGTATAGTACCTCCAGGACCTGACATTTTACAGTGCTGCTGTTGCTATAGCAGACTTTGGATAGATATTGTTACATACAACAGCAGTCTAACGACCAACTCCAATGTACCAGATCATCCATAAAATATCAGGCTATGGCAAAACTCAAAAAAATGCAGACTTGAGCCAGAATTACTTTTAAATAAAACATCTCTTAGCAGCTGAAGTACCCTTATATTACTTAGCAGGAAAACACTTCAATATTTATTTTTCCGTATTCAATATTCCTTTTAATCCACATTTAAATCACATTTATGATACAATATTGCTAAAAAATGCATTTCTCTGCTTTTTTGAGCTGTGCCCGATTTTTTCCATACCATCCAGGGTATTTCCAGTTATTGGCATGTGCTAATTCAACACTAAGACTCTCACACAATAAGAGAGCAGCAATTCTGAAGGAAACCAACTGTACCAGAAGGGACAAATAATAATTCCCCAAATTCTCATTAAGATAGATAGGGATTTTTACCCTTTTTTATGTGTTGTGAAGTGTTGTAGACCTACTTAGCATTTAAGAGATTAAGGGCCAGATTTAAAGGCAGCCAATACCAAAAAAAACAGGTGCCGGCCTTTTGTCAAGCACTGTAGGAGATTTAACACCTTAACGACCCATGATGTACATGTACGTCACGCGGTGTAGGTCCCTAAAGGAACAAGGATGTACATGTATGTCATGGTATTCAGGGCTCCCCGTGTGGCTGCACACCATTTTGGGAACCCTGAATCAGACCACATAAAAAAAATGGTCCGTGGCCCTTAAGTGCCGGCCGCGTGTGCGGGCGGTCGGTCCTTAAGGGATTAAAGACCATTTCTATGAAAAAATGCTAGCAAAAAAAACCCCTGCCAGTTGCTAAATTTAGATGAGTTTTGGTCCATTGAAAAAAAAAAAAACGCCACAAGTTGCCATTTGATGGATAGCGTTAGCCCTAAACATTCAATAAGGGACTCACTTTAGCGTACACAATTGAAGACCCAGGTTTTTTTACGCAGCTATTAAAAGTCTCTGGTTGATGTATTGATATGGGGCCCTAAGCTCCACATCAATACATCCAAAGTGCCTAAAATGTTTTCAAAGTTAGTAGAATTAACCCTATGATGCCAGTGGGGTATAATTACCGCTCCAGCTATCATAGGGGTAACTCGACTAGGTAACAAAGCAACATCCCATTACAAGTAACACTTACCATTAATCCTGATGTCAAGCAGAGTCCTCAACATGCTGGTCGTCTTCTGTCCATCTTTCTTGTATCTTTTCTTCTTACTTGTACCTTCTTTCTTCTCTTTATCCTTCTTTCTTCTTGCAGTAAAAAAATATAAGAATATTTGCAGAAATATTGAGGAAATAATACTTGGTTTAACCTCTTGCGGACCTCTCTTGGGCTCAAAGAGTTAAACGATGTATTAGTGCCCGGTTTTGTAGAAATATGCCGTCATATAAAATGTACCAAAATTTAATAATTATACACTTAGCTTATTAATCTGTCTTCACCACTGTGTGCGGCCACAGAGGCAGTGGCAGCAGAGACAGGACTGTGTGCCACAGCCCCCCCATCCTGTCCCTTATGGGTGGGTGCCCATTCCACACTAAGGGAATTTGAACAGAGACTGCCTTTATATATGGGCAGTCTCTGAACAAATTTCCTAACAGCCATTGGCTGAGATGTGCTTATGCACATCCAAGCCAATCAGATTAGTGACTGTGCTTTAAACTGATTGGCTGGGATGTGCGTAAGCACATCTCAGCCAATGGATGTGAGGGAATTTGATCACATACTGCCCATGTATATATGTGGAACTCGCATCGGCCCATGGGGGACAGGATGGGGGGCCTATGGCACACGGTACTATCTCCGCTTCTGCCGACTCTGCGGCCACACACAGCGGCGGACACAGATTAATAAACTAAGTGTATAATTATAAAATTTTGGGACATATTATAATGGTGCAACTTTTACTACTATAATGGCTTATTTGGACCTAAAATAATTGCTGCATATTTCTATGAAACTGGGCACTAATACATTGCTTAACCCAGTGATTCTCAGCTCCAGTCCTCGGGGCACACCAACAGGTCATGTTTTCAAGATATTCCTAATTAATCAGAGGTGAATCAATCACAATGACTGAGCCACTAATTACTCACCTGTGATTAAGCAGGAACAACCTGAAAACCTGCACTGTTGTTGTGCCCCGAGGACTAAGGACGAGAACACTGGCTTAACCCTTTGAGCCCCAGAGAGGTCCACAACACTTTGCTTTGCAATGTGTTGAGTACCCCTCTGGCACTCAAAGGATTAAACCATGTATTATTATCGACAATATTTCTGCAAACTTATATTCGTATTCTTTTGTTTTTTTTACAGAAAGGAGAAAGAAGCATGAAGAGGAGAAAGAAGATACAAGAAGAGAACATGAATACAAAAGGAGCAGACAGTGGATGACAGGTAAGTGTAACACATATATAAGTTAACAATCGGTGCTTGGCAGTAAGTCAGGCACCGATAGTTAGCTTTTTTACTGTGAAGTTCCCAATATTGCTGCTATTTAGCAGTGTTTTGGAAACTTAACGCACAAAACAGATGTTTGACCACAAGACCATTTCTGTGGCCCAACGTCCATTGTGATTTTAGCTGGTAGGGTCTTTCAATACTGATGTAGACATTGATTATGTCGGACGGTACTCACTTTGGCCCTGCCTCATGTTTTTACACACTGCTTTAAATCTAGCCCTAAAGGTACCATTTAAAGTAATGGGAATTTATTTCCTATAGTTGGTTGGCTTCAAAATTGCTACTATTTTGCTTTCAATATATGGTCCAAATGTTTCAATGGCAATTAGCCACATTGAAATACTTTATGTATGCTGTATGCATTTTTATTAACCCCATGTGTATGCAGAGAGATCTCTAAAGCCTAGCAGATTAATAATTATTATTGTTATTCTTTATTTATATAGCACCAACTTGTTCAGCAGCTCTGTACATTAGGGTATAGACACACAGACATATTAAATAGTACAAATAAAATGTGGAGAACAGAAGGATCAGAGGGTCCTGCTCATGAAATCTTACAGTCTAGAGGAAGGTAGGTTGGACATAGAAGGAGTAAATGCTATTGGATGTAAGTGCCTCCTGCCACATGAACTGCGTATTAATCACATCTAGTATAAGTGATCCAATAAAATAAAAAATAGGAAGCTGTAGCTACTTTTAAAAGCTTTATAGTTAAGTTAGATTGATTTAACAATAGAAAATTAATGACAGGAAACAAATGCTCTCACAGACTTGTTTTATAATTATACTCAAAGAATCTAGTTTTCATTTTCAGTTCAATGCTTCCCTATTCTATTGTATTATGGTCATCCAGGTTAATTATAGACTGTCCAAAGTCAAAGAATTATATAATATGAATCTTCTGTTTCCAAGCAATATATACTATATTCAATATTATGCAAGTTTTACAAGACATTGCTGCAATGGCTACCACTTATGGGCTTGTCTTGTTTTTCAGCAATGCAGAACTGGTGCATGCAGATTTGGTGCTAGTGCTGCTTAAGTTAGGCAGAATGCAGTAGAGATATTGATTTAGTTTAACAGACCCAAGCTATGGCCTGAATTAATCAAAGTGTAGGACGTGCAGCTTCCCAATAAGCTGTTCTTTGCTGTGATCACATACCTATGGATAGTACTCAATGACCTGATGTATTTCCTGAATAGTGTATGAGACAGATGTATGAGAACTATATGCAGTTAAATGAATAGAAAGACATTAAATTAAATTTAAAAAATGTAATCTTAAATGCCCTCTTACTGGACAATCAATTTTTCCAACATTTTGAATTATTATAAAATTGTTCCAAATAGCATTGATTATATATATATATATATATATATATATATATATATATATATATTTAGAGAGAGAGAGATACTGATATTTAAAATCATTTAGTAGACTTACAAAAGTAAAAACCCAACATATGTACTTTAGGTGTAATGTTGTAATGTGGATCTATAGTTACTTTCTCTAGTTACCTGAGATTGTATTCGTGTACCTTCTTTTTTTAGCATTTAATAAGCTATCACAGTTCTTCCACCTCTACTGATATAGCTAAACTGGGGCTTCAGACACAGATCTATGAACTCAATTTACAAGAGGTTATCAAGGAGAAGTCTTATACATTCTTTATTATTAACAAGTTCAACCTTGGAAAATAGAGAGGTCCCCACTGAAGAGATCACTAGCATCTAAAGGATTAAAAAAATACGCATTCTACGAGGATGTTTACTTAGTCAATACATGTGTCTATTTTGCTGTGTTACATCTTTCTTGTAATTCTTTCTTTAATCTCAAATACAGCTTTTTTATCCGCACATTTCTATTTATTTAAATGTGGATTTTAAGCCCTGCAATGTTAGACAGGTCTCCAACATGCATTGCTTTGCAATCCTTTGGAGATCTCTCTTTTGTTCAAGAGGTACTTGAAACCCACATTTGAATTATTGTAAATGTATGTCCCCTATAGTGCAGTTGGATTGTCCCAGAATTGTTCTAGGTCCTCTTAACCTTTTGAGGGTTGCACATCACATTGGGGGTTGTGTACTGGGGCGTGGTAATGCAGTTATGGGGCGGAGATTACTTCTCCAATGGTGTCAGTTCTTCAGTTCCTATGTTGTTCTATGGAGCCTATGCTCTAAGATCTTCATAGTAGGAGAAATCTTGGTGCATTGGCTCCATGGAGTGGCATGGGAATTCGAAGGGTGGTGTCACTGGAGAGGTCATCTCCACTTTATCATCTCTTAGTCACTCCTTAGTGCATAGCCCCTATTGTGTTGGATGCTTCTCTGGCACTCAAATGGTTAATAAATTAGCATTAACATGGCTGAATATTCATGATGGTAAAGATCCCTGAAGGTGATCTAAACATTGATTTTCAATAAATGTGAATTTTGGATCTCTGATAAAAAAAAAGTAACCAAAATAAACATTGAAAGGGCAAAAGTACAGAATCCGCCTACTTTATAGCAATTTATATAAACAGTTTTAAGGTTATAGTGTCAGAAACTTAAACAACAAATACAAATGAAATAATTAGAAAGATCTTAGTGCCAAAAAGGTGAATAAAATATTCATAAATCAAGATATTTATTCACCTTTTTGGCACTAGGATCTTTCTAATAATTGTATTCTTTATTTTTTAGACATTTGGATGTTAATTTTTTTAAAAGTTTCTTTTAGCATCCAATTAATATAGCATATTTGACACAATATATTGTCCATATTTTTGAGCAAACTAGTGTGAATTTCAGTTTAACAAATAAAAACAGCTCAATTGAAAGATTTCCACAATTTTAAAACCTGTGTGTATTAATGAAAGGAAGAGGCAATTATATTAAAGAATATATTTTAACAATTTCATGTGTAAAACTTCACTGACCTTTACAAGATTGTTTGCTTATTAAACTTTTTCATTTTCTAGGATTCCGTCTACACTCAGGACAGTGGCGACATGTATGGATGCAGTCCATGGGTGTGTTACCCTGCCCACTTACACTAGTCCATATAGACCAGTAGGATCATTCAAGTGTACCAGTCACCTTATGATCACATGATTAGTTTGTTTTGCTGAGAATCACAATCTGCTTGTATAGTATACTTGCCATTTTATGCTAAAAACTTAATTGTTGGGTATAAACCTTTACATTTTGATTGCACAGTATGGCACTTCATGGTAATTTCCTGCAAAATATGATAATTGTTCAAGGACTAACACTTGAATTAGGTTATCCCTATAGCTCTTAAATAGTACCAATGCAAATAATTGTCTATACAACTACTTAACTACTGCACTTATTTTATCCCTTCTAGACTAAAACTGTAAAGCACAAAGTGCACCTGATGCACTAAATAAATAAAAATGTATTGATCTGCATTGGTACTACAAGTGAATGTAAGACAGAAGTGATACAAAAGAACCCTGTAGAACTAACACTCTGCGTTCCCCCTCTAAAGTATAGCGCTTATAGTGATATGGTAAATTGTGAGGCAGCAAAAGGGATCTGACATTGCTGTGGCAAAAATTAATTACAAACCATAAATGTTTTTATGGTGTTTGCCTGCAAATACAGGCAAGAAAAAAAAGACTTAAAAATGCGGATATTTTCACACTGTTCAATCACTTGATGACGCCTATGTGTTTCAATGGGTACAAACATCCTACTCATTTACTATGTGTATTTTGCATTTTCAAGCCAAAAATATGACAATATCAGGAAGTTAAAAGGAGAAGTAAGAAGATAGAGGGCTAGAAAAGGGCAGAAGGTGATTTCCTAGCAATTTAGGCTAGCAGAGGCTCATGTTGCTGGCTAAAACTATGAGCACCCATAATAATAATAATAATAATAATAATAAAAAGAAAAAAAAATAGTAGGAGCTGGATGCATCCAGTGACTCAGAGGAGGAAGTCACCAACACCAGTATGGAAGGGTCTGGGAGCCAAGATTCCCAAGCCCCAATAATAACCATTCTCACAACATCTTCACTTGGCATCTAGTTATGTCTGCTGCTGAGTTACCAGGTCAAGATATTCATCTGCTCAGCAGCAGGCTGATGAGGAGCATGCTTTTGTACCACAGGCCATCATGGACCCGGTGGGACTTGGTTCCAGCAGTAGTGATATGGGACTAGGACAGGTTCCACTTGCCACCAATAATCCTGGTCATAGTTCTAGTCCTGATTCTGAGGTGGTAGCATCATCATTATCATAATCTGCCCCATCCAGTGAAGGGGATTGTGGAGAAGAAAGAGCCCATTCTTCTCTAGCTGTCTCCTATCTGAAGTCTATTTTTATTCTGGGGCAGACACAGTTCAGTCATCAGCGATGGCACTTTGTACTATTGGTGACAAGTCAGTGAAAAGGGGAAAGGAGGGGACACACCTTGTCATAATCACCCTCATAAAACACATGCAATACAGACACTTTGATGTTTATATGAAGCATGTTAAAGCCAAACCCCCCAAAATAAATTGAAAGCCACTTTTACTATACCCCCTGTCCCTCCACCAAGGACACCAAGAACGTTGGTGGAAATCAAACAGGAAGAGTAGAGAAACCCAGTCTGAGCCTGAAAGTTCAATAGCAAGCCAAACACCTACCTCTTTATCAACTTATTTTGCTTGGGTCCAGGTGCGGGAACATGTACCAATTGTCCCTGCCCCGGCACCCTCAGGGTCCTCTACCTACTCCTCTTCTGGCGTATCACCTCCATCAACATTACCACCTCCACCAGCTGATAGAGATTCTGTAGATGCGCAGATGTGGCAGTTCACGTCCAACCACTGCACACTGTGTGTTGCAAACAAATAAGAGAATGTGCAATAATTGGAAGGAGGCAAGAAAAATATATACCCCTATGCAGTGCTGCTTCAGAAGAAATGTCCTCACCACTTGGACTCAAAAAGACAATATATAGAAACAGAAGATCAGAGATATCAGGATGTAATACAATTGATTTTATTAAAATATGCCAATAAAAATAATACAAACCAATCTATATTCAAAAAACAATGAATTATAATCTAGTTGACTATAACTACCTTATGGCTCTTGTTGCCCTGTAAATGTCTAATATAATCAAAAGTGACAACTAATCCACCATGTATCCACCATGAATCTCCAATATATACCTCACGTAGAGACACGTGATATGGTCAACAACATGTAAATATAAAATATATACCTATTTTCCAATATTGTGTCCCAATCCAAACAATATAGAGGAGAAAAGGAGTATTACATGCTGTATTGTCTCCAATGTGGACATCAAAGACACTCCAAGCTTAACACAAATGTAGCCAAAAGTGAATACAGCCCAAATACACTTAAAAGATACAATCCCAAGGAATTTAGAAATATTAGTAAAAAATAAAAACATGTATGCATCACAAACACATCTGTTTGAGGTGCAACATGTATAATTAATACCACAAGATAATAATCCAATTGTTTCAACCCCAAAAAGGGTATCTGTGCATCACAAACACATTTGTCAAAGCTGCAACAGTAACTTACCTCTTGATGAACACAGAAAAAACACACTGTAGCAACAATGATAACTACTGACCTATATGGACATCTACACACGATAAAATGTTTCAATAATAAAATACAAAAAATAAAGATAAAAATAGAAGATGGAAGATCTTAAAATACCCAGATATATTCGCTGCAGATGAAAAATATCCGATAGAAAAACAGACACTAAATATCCAAATAGTAATAACTGGATATACTATATGTTAGTGTACACAACATAAACTATTTTCTTTTGAAAATGTCTCTTATTTTATTTTTTTTTTGCCTTTATTGACATAGTTCACTTTGTCTTATAGAACTCCCAAAATGCAGATATAATCTTTGAGTAGCAAACAATGTCCCATAAATGGTCTTTTTAATTATTAATTTGCTGTTTTCTTTTGTGCTTGCCAAGGCTAATAAAGAGTATTATTATAGCGTCCCTTCTGAGAGTTATGCTGTTACACTTGATTTTGACAGTATTTCCAACTATTTAGTATGAAGGTGTTTTTGTTGTATATTGATCAACCATCACCCACAAGCGCTTAATGATATTACCTTAAATCACAGAGCTGGTTATGAAAATAGCTGCTTCTTGTTTCAGCAGTATGCGGGTGTTATGGACTTGGCATCTGACATGCTTATATCTTCATTGCACACAATGCCGTCACTGGGTTTTTTTCACAGTCTCAATATTTTCAATATTGGATATATTATTTGTGTCTTCTAATTATGACTGACATTGCTATTAGACAGGGAAACATTAGGGACATCCAATCTGACAGAAGATTAGAGTATTAATAGACATTATAAACATCCTTCTTTTGTAACCAAGTATAATGTAGCCTATCAGAAGATCAAACATATATTTAAGTGGCACCATCACTTTAATTCAAGTTTGCATATTTGAAAACTACATTTAAAACTGCCTATATGTTATGTTAACCAAAAGGCCAGCAAATATACAGTTCAGGAGATATTCACACTTCTTTCATATGGTAATGTATTCTAATTGTGACGCTGTGCGACATCAACTATGTTTTCATATGCTAATTAAGCTAATCAATGAGGTTTTATATGCTAGTTAAGCCTTTTCAGTGATTTGTCACATGCTAATGAAGGTTTCAATGACTATTTAGATGAAAAAGCAGCTTTGTGCAGTACCAGGAAGTGTTTACTTTCACTTTACCCAGAAATAAAAGTGTGAATTTCTCCTAAACTATACATCTGGTGGACTTTTGAGTAACATGACATATAGGCAATTTTAATGCAGTTTTCAAATATGCAAACTTGAATTAAGGTGAAAGTTCCACTTTAAATAAACATTGACCTGTGTTATATCACACATATAAGACAACTAAATTTATGGATAGTAAAGGGAGTAGCCATGACATAGAGCATTACATCACATGGAATACCACATATGTGTTATATTGTATTACATGCCCATATGGGAAACATTATATAGGCAGGACAAAAAGATGCTTTAAGGATAGATTTCTGGAGTACCGGAGACATATTCTGAAGGGAGATGAAAATACACCCCCTCAGTAAGCACTATAGGGATATGCAGCATAATGTATTGGGATCTACCTCAATCATGCCCTTTGAACATATCCCCCCCCAATATTTTAGGAGGGGATAGGTTCATATGTCTATGAAATAGAGAATACTGGATCTACATGTGTTATACACTTAAACCATTAGGACATAATGACAAGCTGGACACATATAGGTTTATATAATTTTAATATGTACTCCACCATCCTCTCATACATTAATACCTATTTTCATATTTATCATTCAGTTTTTATGGGTTTGTACTATGTAATGTTTATATTAATTGGTGTGGGTTCTTATGTGGAGGTATGGTTCTTGCCTCCCATGGGGTTAGATATTGGGGGGATTAGAGACATGGGGACTCTTTTGGACATGACTTTTGGTGAATTATTGCTAATGGATTTATTATATCCACTTTATTTGTAACATCATGGAAGTGGATGTGGAGTTTGGTGTGCTTAGGGGATTATGTATATGTTGGTCAATATTTACTATCCCTTTAAATGACAACAATCATTCCTTTAGGATGGATGGTTTTTAATTCCCTTTATGTATAATTTTACATTTCATTTGTTACACCATAGAAGTGAGTGTGTGTATTTGAGATATGGGGATTTTATTTTGGGCACAAATCTCCACACATACTCATATGGTAAATTTTTGCTAATGGATTTATTATATCTACTTGTCTCTTACACCATGGAGGTGGATGTGGAGTTTGGTGTGTTTCGAGGATTATGTATGTGTTGACCAATATTCATCATCTGTTTGAAGGACAGCACTCATCCCTGTATGAGGGATGGCTTTTAATACCTTAGAAGTATAGGTTTACATTCCATTTGTTACACCATGGAGGTGGGTGTGGAGTTTGGCATGCCCAGTGGATTTTGTATAAATTGGTTCATTTGTATCATCCCTTTAAATGACATTACACATTCCTTGAGGAGGGATTTTTTTATTCTCTAGATTAGGGATGGGCAAAAATTTCCACCTCAAACTGAAATTGGTGAAAAATGGAACTTTCCGCTTGACTAAATATTTCCCGTGAAAGGTGTCTATTTTCTGCTTTTTTCACCTAGCTCATTCCATTGAAATCAATGGGAACATAGAAGTTACACACAGTACTAAGCAAATATTATTTTCCCAAAGACATAGTATAAAAAAGGGGCATGAGGGTGCCTGTGTTGGTGGGGTGTGGGGAAAGAATCAGTTGAACAGGGGATGATTTTGGTGGTGGGGTTGTTTACTGGGTTTGGGGGGTACTTAATTAAAAAGAAATCCTAAATAAAATAAAATAAAAACCATAAGAAATGGTATAAAGGGGTCTGAGGAGGGTGCCTGTGTTAGCGAATGAATGAATCATTTGAACAGGGATTTTTTTGGGGGGGTTCTTGACTGCTACTGGGGGGACAGTTAATAAAAAAATAAATCAATAAAATAAAATAAGAAATTTGTATGTAAAGTGATAGAGACAGGAACCTCCTGAAATAAGCTGCCACTGGGGTGGACTGATACTTGACTTGATAGAGTATTTTGTAGAGGATGATTTTTTTGATTTATTGTTAGAGGCCTTTGAAGGACTTAGACTTATTAGAGGCCCAAGCCCTGAAGAAACATTGATTTGTAGGACTTAAGCTTGTTTGGCACAAGCCCTAAGGAAACATTGATTTGTAGGACTTAGGCTTGTTAGAAACAAACCCCCCAAAAATTGTTTATTTTTTTGTAGGACTAGTTTTATTTATTTATTTATTTTTTATTTATTTATTTATTTTTTTTTTCAAAACACAAGCCCTGAGAAAAAAATGAAAATGCCCTACTGGCCTAATACCAGCAGGTCAAATGTACTCCTGAGACCTGAGTTGCAATTGCTGTTCATACTGCTGCTGCTGAGTTGTTTAAGCAGCGCAATGATTAGGCAGCTGAAAGGGAATGGGATCAACAATAGCAGTAACATGGAAGATGGAAGATGAACGTTCCACTTGACACTACTGGCTCCAGTGATGCACCTGAGGCAGTAGCAGCAGAATAAGTAGCCTCCAGTATATGTGGAGAAAAGAAGACGTTGGCCATTAAATCTTCTCCACTTGCCCCTTCTCCAAAACATACATGTGCAATGTGCACAGTGTATGTGTGTGGTAAATAACATCTGGGGGCAGGACTGTATCCAAACACCATGACACCTGAAACCAAGTACTGCTGCTGTCACTGTACCCCCTTTCCAGACCCACTAAGGACACATGACAACTTGCTGACAGTTTAATAGTAATGATGAACCCTCCCTGCCAGAATCCTAGCATATTCTGCAGGAAGAAATCTCCACAGATGCGCTTGATGCACCGATTGCGATTCTCCTCCACCACACTGGCATGTGTGGTCAGTGCACCATACAGTGTGTAATGGGTAGAGACGAACTGCCACATCCTTACATCAACAGAGTGGCTATCATTTGGAGGGGGAGCTAATGAACGAGGTGTATTGGCAGAAGATGTAGTTACCTTAGAAGGTGATGGCAAGCTAGTTGTTTCACTAGTCCTGGAACTATCAGTCTCTGCCTCAGTTGTTCTATTCCTCCTCCTCTTTGTTCTCTGCCTTGTCTCTTGTTGCCTTTCTGGAGAGTCAGGGACAGCAAAAGCGGTGCTTGATTTCTGTGGTGGGTGTTTGTCTTTAACATGTTTGACATAAATGTCATGGTGTCTGAGTTTCATGTCTGATATCAGGGTGCTTGTGCCAAGGTGTGTTCCCTCCTTTCCTCTTTTCACTGACTTGTCACAAATTGTGCACAGTGCCATTGCTGATGACTGCACTGTGCTTGCCCCAAGAGTATATAGTCCCACAGCCATGATGGGGGAAGGGGGAAGGGAACAGATGGAGACGAATGGCCTCTTTCTTCTTGTCCTCCACATTGCCCTTCATTGTCTGTGGTAGCGGATAATGTTGCTGCTGTTGCTGCTACTGCCTCTGATTCAGCACTGCAACTAGCATCAGGAATATTGCTACTGCTAGCAAGTGGAACCTGTCCTAGTTCACATCACTTCTTGACCCCATTGCCACTTTGTCCGCGGTGGTCTGTGGCACACTAGCTTGCTCCTTAGCATCCTGTTGCCCTTGCATCTCAGCATCAGAATGTCTGTCACTTATCACAGTTCATTTATATTTAATTTCTATTTATTTTGTTTACAACCTTAACACTATATACCATTTTTTAATTTTTTTTATCTTAAAATATTGTATCATGTATGTCTCTGTCTAGTAGCTATCGCTCTCAGTCTCAGTCACAGTTCAGGCCAAGGTTCCTTCATGCATCTGTCACAAGTAGCTGTATGTTTTTTTAATTATATTTTTTTATTCATTTTCCTTTCTGTCACTATCTACAAAGAAATCATATTCACTCTACCTGCAACCACAAGTGCCACCTTCTCTTCCTCTTTGCTTGTATCTGTCTGTACAAATAGCTAGCATCAAAATTCAGCAGCTTTCTTTCTCTCTTAATTTGACTAGAGTGTTACTTTTTACAATACAGTTCAAGATGTGGATATACCTGTTAGCTACAGAAGCAGCAGTTTACTATAAAGAATAAAGTGAGTAACATAACAGCTGTTACAGGTGTGCATTACCACTACACCTTGCTATATGATTATCCCTCTTCTAGTTGTTGTAGAAATAGGTGTCAAGTAAATTGCACTTGTGTGTCTCTTAGGATGTTCTTTATCTTTCTGCAAAGTATATCTGTTAGATTGTCATTCAGTCAATCACAGGAGAGCTCAGCCACCTTAGGTAGGAAATTGTATCACCTGCCTATCTGATGGTTGCTGAATATTACTTATTAGTAATTAGTTATTAGTGTTTTTTGTTTTGTTTTTTCTCCTTTCATTCTTCACACTTCACTCCCACACAGAGAACAACTTGGCTACTACTAACACTCCTAAAAATCAACTTCAGCTTTGCTCTCTTAGGGCAGAATTACAGGTGCTAATTTTATCACTGATTTTATCTCAAGTTTTCCCCATAGACTTCAATAGGAAAATGTTTGATAAAATGGGGTGTAAACATTTAGCACATGCAATAGAATCTGGCCCCTGGTACTTCTGCTCTAGAATTCAAATACAGCTGCTTTCTGTCTCTGTCTCTCCTAAGCACAGACTGACAAGATGTGGGAACCTGACACCCTTTTGATTTATTTGATGTATCCAACAATTGATTTGGTTTCGCTAAATATTATTGAAATAAGTACTAACAGGTTTAATAAAATAATGTGAATTACATTTGTTTTAATGCAATGTCCCATTATGTTATATGTTGTCCATTAATCTACAGTACTATGTTTTATTTCTATTTGTAAACATATTAACAAAAATAACAAAAAGCTGTGTAATCAGAGCACGTAATATTATTTTTTTTATATTGAACTAATGAACTGTGAAGGTTTGGTGTGCTGACTAGAAATAAAACATGCATCTAAAATTAGTAAACCATTGAATATGTTTATAGTAAGAAACACACTGTACAATGCAGATATTTTAAAAAATGGCCATGTGGCTTTTTCATTCCAAATCATGATTTGTAAATATGAACTTTTATTTAAATATTTGGTTCAGAAACTCTGCACTATTATTGAAGATTATTGTATTAATTTCTTAATAATGTGGGAAAGTAAAATAGGACTAGTTGGCAAGCTGAAGACATACCGTTGCTGATGTGTGAAATTATATTTCATTTATCGACTGTGAAAAATTGATGACTATATTAAATACAATGTGTAAATGTTTGATTCTTTCTGGCT
Source organism: Rhinophrynus dorsalis (assembly GCA_037306005.1). NCBI lineage: Eukaryota > Metazoa > Chordata > Amphibia > Anura > Rhinophrynidae > Rhinophrynus > Rhinophrynus dorsalis. The sequence goes on from CM074718.1 coordinate 105,317,389, forward strand.
TTACTAAAATACTAGATATGGAAGAAACCTTTCACCTCAAAAGAGAAAAGTGTGACAAAACACAACATTTTGCCTTTGAGATAATTCCAGGGAGAGTTTAGTACCACTTTTAGACTTTTTCCACTGCATACATACTGCCTAGGGGTGGACAAGAAGCAAACAAATTTCTCACATAACTTTTTGTGAAAACTTGACGATTTTTCTCTTTTCTTTGCGAAAGTTTTCTCCTTTACACCAGTGTAAAATTTTCTTCCTTTTCACCTATTTTAACAAATTATTTGCCTATATTACCTAATAGGATTACTGGTAAGTGTTTCGTGTCAGGGGATATTTTTTTTAACTTAGTTGGATTAACCCTGTGAGTAAACATACCCCACTGCCACTCATTTGGCTAATTCTACTAACATTTCACACATTTTGGGAGTGCTTTTGGATGTATTGATATGGAACTTAGGGCCCCATATCAAAACATACACTGATTACTTATTTTTTTCATGCTTTAAGGGACTCTGCAACCAACAAAAAACTGGGTGAAGATTTTCACATGCTAAAGTGGGTCTCTTAATGGATCTTAGTGCCTAACGCATGGAACTGAATTGCATATTTCAGCATTTATTTTTGTCAGTGGTTGAAAGTGCCTGAAAATGTATTGCCCAATGTGGGTTTTCATTATATGTTCAAAGCACATATAATTTAATAGCTTACCGTGCATGAAAAAATGCTGTTGGCTGTTTTGTTTTGTTTTTTTGGCATCAGGGGGAATTGAATAGAGGCCTAAGTACTTAGAAAAGATGTACTTGGAATAAAGGTGTGTGCCAACTAACTATGCCCCTACTTAAACTAGTTAGAATCCCTCCCATGTCCACTGCTTTTTATCATAATTTTAAATGACCTGGAAGTATCTTTAGGAAGGACAATTTCAATATTTGCAGAATACACTAAATTGTCCATTGTAAAACATTCAGAGCAGGATGTTTAAGGGATTAACATAAAATGGCAAATAGGGCAAACAAATGGAATATGAAGTTTAATGTGGAAAATGTAAAGTTATGCATTTGGGATAAACAAATTGTAATGTTACTTACGAACTTAATGGAAATATATTGGGATACTTTCTGGTAGAGAAAGATCTTGGAGTCTTTGTAAACTGCAAACTTGGAAATAATAATCGGTGTCACACAGCAGTAGCATAAGCAAATAAAGTTCTGTCATATAAAAAGTGATAATGCAACAAGAGTGGTTAACATCATTTTGCCACTGTACAAATTGTTGTTAAGAACTCACCTTGAATATGCTCTATAGTTTTGGGCCCCAGTTCTGTAAAAGGATATTATAGAAGTAGAGAGAGTACAGCAGAGCAACAAAATTATTTAAGAGAATTGAGGATTTGAATTATGAAGAATGTCTAGCCAAACTTGGTTTAGTTACTTTAGAGAAAAGGTACTTAAGAGGTTACACTGTATGAGTATTTGCGAGGTCAATGAAAATCTCTTTAGTGAGCTTTTCATTCCAATGCCTGATGAAAATAACTAGAGGCCTCCTCTTAAGATTTGAGGAAAGAGATTTCAACTAAATCAGATTAAGGGATTTTTTTAACAGTAAGGTCTGTTAAATGGTTGAATTCTCAAGGATATGGTAATGGCAGATACAATTACTACATTTAAGAGAAGATTAGATTCATTTGTAGCAGAAGTGAGCATACAGGATTATACTGCGTATTAGTAGGAAGGTCTTAAAAACATTGTTTTAAACTTAACTTGTTCGGGCTTAAAGCAGTAAACTTTTTTTATGAAAAAATATATATTGTAGGGATTTTTCTATTGAGTAAAATAATGGTACTCCCACTGCCGAGAGATTTATATTTCCAGAGTAGTTATTACAATTTAAACCCATGTTTTTTTACATTAGCAGTGCCCTCTAGTGGTCAAATTCTAATTAGATTTCCTGTTAGATTCTAAAGGAGAGGAAAGTCAGAAAAGTCAGACATCCAGTTCTCCATAGAATGTGATAGAAACTGCCTGTCACTTCCTGTCAGTTAGAACTATCAGGAAGTAAACACAGTAAATTCACTTCCTGGTTATTTAAACTGCTATAATTTTTGAATAAAACATCTGACAGCAATGGGAGTGACCGTGTTTTATTCAGCAGGAAATGCTCTGTAAAATATGTGTTTTCATAAAAATAAGTTTACTGCTCCTTTAAGCAAGTCTCTCTCTCCTCCTCCTCTGCCAAAATATAAATGTTCTCGAAATCCTCTCTTTTAGCACTCCTTTTCTCCTTGAAATGGTGTGTGAATCACATGACTATGTGACACCTCTTATCATAGCAGTTCATTCAAGTCTCAACCAGTACCTATTCATATAAAAAGGCTGCTTTAATTTGAAAAACTGACACAATACTGGTGCAATTATTGGGCAAAACAGGTTGCCATGAAGGACAAATAAAAACCCCCATTGCTTTAAATAAACATTTTAATCCACTGCATGACAGAGCAGTAAATTATATATTGGTTCTGAATATGTTAAATATCTTTCTAACATTCAAGGATAAAAAACCCTTTTCAATTAATAGGTATGTGTAATGTTTGTTAATATGTCCTGTACCGTTTGTTTTGCTTATGATTTGCTCCAGCTCTTTTTATTAAAGTCATCCTCATGGACTCTTCATATTTCAAGCCATTAATTATGTACTTAGACTGTGGATGAATAGATCCATTACACACAATGCAAAAAGTAGTAACTGATGGCACTTGCAAAAAGCTGTACTATGCAAGCCTTTATGGGTAGATTACACACTTAAAGTATTTGTTCATCCTGCTGTATCTGTTCATTAAATCTGACTCTGAAGACAGTAAGGATGATGTACTCTGTTAGACTGGTGCAATTTTTGTGCAAACCAAGTGTACCATAGGGGATAAAGAAAAATTCCAATTAATTGGGGACATCTCTAGCATTCAACAGGTTAAATGCTGGTTTGCCCCAGAGTTGAAGCACTTTTTTCATTGAGAACAAATGTTGCTCTCATTGCCTTATATTCATCAGGCAACATCTATATTGAAACCCTCTTACCAACCTAGTATAGTAAAATTAAAGGGAACTCATGGAGAGGTTAAATCTTTTAGTGCCAGCCATTAAGTTTGTTGATTATATGTTATTTACCAATCTGGCCCTGAAAGGTGTAATCCCATTATTTCCCTTTCAATGGGCAAGGGAGTGGGACCACTAATAAGCAGGATAATGCATTTTGAAATGTTTATCTGTGTGAGTGCCTGACATTTGATATAATGGTTTTACCTGATGGGTTTACTTACCTCCAACACACTGGAGAGCCACACATTGTCCTTCTTATTGCATTTACCCCTTTGAGTGCCGGGTCTGGAACTCAGAGGTTAACGTTTTAAATATACTTTTTATAAAAATGAACATTTAATAGAACAATACAGAATCTTAAGTTAAAATATTGAATTGTCCAGTTTATGTAAGTTTTTATTTATAATTAAGTATAAAAATATATATAATTTGGTTTCTTACAACTAAAGTAAATAGATGCATATAATAACATTAGTCAAAGGGTAATGTTGTACAAGATAGTTATAGATAGATATAAATAGATAGATAGATAGATAGATAGATAGATAGATAGATAGATAGATAGATAGACAAAATCCTGTCATCATTATCTGTGTTACTGTTCAATGTAAAGGGACAGTAATGTCCCATAAAAACTTGTTCTAGTTTTGTAGATCAGGAAAAAATAAGCTGAATGGCACAAACCCTATCTCTCAAACCGCTATGGTTTTAGAGATATAGGCATTGAAAGTTCCCCCCTCTCTCCCCTTCTCCTGATGTCAACAGAGGCGAAATCACGTTATTGCAAATAAATACTTCATTGGAAAGGTCTACAAAGTGTGCTTGCAAACAAGGCACACTTTGTAGACCTCTCCTGCAGAGCCTCCAGTTGGTCCCTTGACAGGATTCCCCTGCAGTCAGCTCAGCGCTGACGTCAGGGAAAGGGGAGGGAGGGTGAACTTTCAATGCTTATATCTCTCAAACCATTGAGAGATAGGGTTTGTGCCATTCAGCTTATTTTTCCTGCTCTACAAAACTAGAAGAAGTTTTTTATGGGACATCACTGTCCCTTTAATTGTATCTTATTCTCAGATTGCAGGTATGCATCTAGCAGTTATATGGTATTTACTCAGCTCAGGCCTTCTCAAATTCAGAAACAGATCAAACGCTGACAGTCAGTGATGAAATAAATCTCTGTACAGTGTTTTGCATTCCATATATGCTATGTTTGATAGGGAATAGGGACATACTCTGACATCTGTAGATAAATGAAGAAGCTGAAGAAATGATATCCTGAAGTAAACCAACTGCACTATAGGTGATAAACACTACAAAAATACTCATTTATTTAAATGGGTTTACCCTTTTGAATGCTAGAGAGATCCCCAGCATACTGGTTTGCTCTAACAGCTTTATTTAAATCAATGTTGACTTTATTTCCTCCACGGTACAGTTGCTTTTGCTACAAACTGTACTTCTTTAGTTTCATGCATAAGGCCCATTCTGCCTCATTACACCTCATCTAGGGCATTAATTGACTCTGGTAAAAAGAAAATCAGCCAACATTAGTTTTCAAGCCAAGTAAGCCATCCATTTACCTGTGCTGTGAAAAACTACTGCATGAAAAAAAAACATTGGGTGCTAAATTTTGCCCACATTGGAATCAGTTAAAGAGAGTTTGAATTTCCAGTTCAATTCCATGTGCTGGACAGTAACATCAAGGGACCCCATTTTATCACCTAACGCATGTTTTAACCCCTTAAGGACCAACGGTCCAGGGGTGTGCGATTCTTTAAGAGCATGATAGGAAAGTTTGATGTGCTGCATATCGATACATCCAAAGTACTGAAAATGTGTGTTTTGTAAGAAAAATTAACCCTATGAGTGCCAGTGGGGTATGCTACAAATTGCAGAGCATTGCATACCCCACTGGTGCTCGCAAGGTTAACTGCCCTGAAGCTGACACCATCCTATAAAAAAATAAACGTACCTGTAAGTCTGATGTCCAATGGGGTCTTCAGCAACCTGGTCATCCAGTGTAAGTCTTCTTCTGTATTCTGTCATTCTTCTTATCTTGTCTTCCCATATTAATCCGTGTCCCATATATATAATGGCACTGTATATAAAATAAAAAAATGTGCAAATTATAGATGCCCCTCAAAGATATGCATGCCTTATTCCTTTGAGTGCCGGAGGGGGTATGCATAGCATTGCAGAGCAGTGCATTGTGTACCCCTATGGCATTCCAAGGGTTAATCGTGTGCTGGCATTCCAAGCTTTACATTTATGCTGACAGCAGCGGCAGGAATGCAGAGCGAAAATTCCCTCAACCTCAAAGATTCCTCTTGAGCCGACGCCTGCGTCACCACACAATTAACTCTTGGAATGACAGCATAAATTATAAAACTTGAAAGGCCAGCATACAATTAACCTTTGGAATGCCAGAGGTATTCTGGCACTCAAAGGGTGAAGGCCTGCATATTTTACTGCATATCTGGGTGGCATCTATAATATGGACATTTTATATAAATTGTATTTATAGTGCTATTATATATGGGACACGGCTGAAGATGAGAAGACAGAAGATAAGAAGAATGAATATGAGAAGAAAGAAGAAGACTGAAGATAGATTACAGATCGTAAATTACAGTGGATGACAGGTAAGCTTTGCAGTTCTAAGGTATGTGTATACTAGTGTTAGGGCTAGTATTGTTTCACTTTATTGTAAGGGGTCATGAAGGGTTATTGTTTGGGAGGTTGACTGTGTTTTAGCTCACACTCTGCATTTGACTGTCAAACACCAATCATTAGCCGTTTCCTTTTTGTGTTCCCATTTCTCGCGCTATTTAGCTAGGTTCTTGGGAACAAAAAAACACACTCGGACACTGGGCCAAAAGTCAGGTTCTTTGGCACAATGTTCGTTGTGGTTTCTGTTGGTAGGGTAATTGAATACCTATGGTAACACATTGTATGTACTGTCCGGTATCCATTTTTGCCCTATTGACAGTTTTACCAGTGACTACTAAATCTAGACCCTAAACTCAGAGAGCAAGAATTGTTCTTAGACTAAGACTAGTACTAATCATTAATTTTAGTTTTCACTTGTAAGTTTGGAAAATGAGAATAATTTATTTTTTGCTTACAAATGGTTAATACTTTTTCAAAGGAGGAAAATATTTTTTTGTTTTGTTTTGTTTTATTCAATGAGAGTAAAACTAATTTGTAAATTATTTTCAATATTTATAAAAAAAATGATTTTTTTTTGATAAATGTATTTCTTTAAATAAAAATAGATGTTGAAAAAAATATACAGCTGCCCAAAATGGTTTCATTATTTAGATTTTAGTAAGTCTTTTGATACTGTACCACATGTGAACTGATTCATAAGATACATAGTTTGGAACTGGAATCAAAGGTAATTGGATAAGTAATTGGCCGGATGAATGAATGACAGGAAAAGTGTGTCATAATCAGTAGCATTTATTTAACAGAAGGATGGGTAACTACTGCCACATAGGACAGTGCTAGGGCCTGTTCTGTTAAATATCTTCATTAGGGACATTATTGGGGGTATTCAAGTTAAGGTGAGCCTTTTTGAAGATGATACAAAAATCTGCAAATGGGTTCTCTTTTGTAAAAGGGACGGTGAACATTTTAACCTTGAAAGCAAACATAGAAACATAGAATTTGACCGCATATACAACCATTCATCTCATCTAGTCTGCCTATTTTTCCTACTGTAAAAACCAAAAACCTTTTGGTCCTTGGCCTTGTCTTATGATCAATATAGACTTTTGCCATTCCCATGCATGCTTAAATTCCATCACTGTATTAACCTCTGCCACTTCTCCTGGTAGGCTGTTCCTCTTATGTACCACCCTCAGTGAAGAAAAGCTTTCTTACATTACATCTAAACCCATACCTCTACTTTTAGCAGTGAATATTGGCACTTCCAACTTGGTGAATAATTTCCTGAGAAAAGTGCAGTTTTTCTACTTTTTTTGTCTTAGCTCATTGCATTGAAATCTGTGGGAACATTGAATTTACACACAACACATAGCAAATGTTATTTTGTTTCCCAAAGGCATAGTATAAAAGGGGTATGAGGGTGCCTGTGTTAGTGAAGTGTGGTGAAAGAATAAGCTGACCAGGGAATTTTTTTGGAGGGTTTGTTGACTGGGATTGGGGGGACAGTTAATATAAAAATAAAAAATAAATACAATTAAAAAAAGCAGGGCTTATAATTTTAAGTTCTTTGCTACTAGCCCGACCTGAAAAGTTACTCGCCCCTGCAAGCCAAAACATACCCACCAAGGGTGAATTTCTACTCACCAGGGCTAAATTTTCACTCGCCATTGGCTAGTGGTGAGTGGAAATTTTGAGCCCTGGACATGGTGTAAAAGTGGTCTGAGGAGGGTTCCTGTGTTGGTGGTTGGAGTCTGGGGAAATAATCAGTTACTCGTTCCACAAAAAATGCACTGCTGTGTAGTGTTTAACGGGTAAAGCAGGTCATGCCACAACGTATCTTCTTAAAATCAATCATCTTTATTGAAGGTAAATAAAAAGATCATACCTGCTTCCCTGATGTCTCCAAACAACAGATAAGGCTTACTTACAGAGTGGATATAACAAGTGTTTGATTGAAGTATCAATCAACGCGTTTCGCGCTTATACAGCGCTTATTCATGATGACACTCATCACTCTACACACCGACCATTTAATTACTTTTCAAATGCTTCGTGTCCAATCGGCATCTCCGACCAGAAAGAGGCTAATTAGATATATCCGTTACATTTGACCTCATCCACATCACAATCCTATCACAATTCTCTGTATCAACAATACTCTGTGTCTACAATTAAAGGTGCATTGCCTCTCACTGTTCTAACAATATTCCACCAAGATATCAATCACCCCTATGCGATGCAACAAAGTAACGAATACTCTGTCAAACACAGAGAACATATACATCAACAAAATAACAAGCCATCACCTCAGTCGTAAGATGCCGACCGGACAAAAAAAAAAAAAAAAAAAAGCAGATGAATCAATAATAGGGTGGTTATGTGACGCACCAAATAGGATATAAAGGAACAGCCTACATATCAGAACGAAAGGACAATAAATCCTAATTGTACATACTACAGCAGCAACATATAAAACAAATATACCAATGCACTGCCATAGCGGCACATCAGAGGGGTTCAACAAGACCAATTCACCCCATCTGTGCCGTACTGTTCCCAATACCCAAATGGAGCCCCACAAGACCTGCCATCCTACTAATGGTCAATATGTGTCATACACATATATATATAAAAATATTAAAAACATATGACATACGGCAGTATGGGTTGATCTTCCACAAAATATTATAGATTCATATTATACATCTATGACACTTAAATCCTTCAACTTTTAAAATACCAAGACGGATAGTTGGTGATAGGGCACTAATATAGAAACTATTATCCCAGATTCAAATATAACACATTACATCATATTCTTTATTGAAACCTCTAGGATACCGGGTTTCAAGTGTAAATATCCAATATACTTCTCGTTTCAATAAAAGAGCATCCAAATCCCCTCCTCTTCTACCTAATTTTGGTCGCTCTATACCCTGTATTCTTAGTGTATCTGTTCGTCCATTGTGTAAATCTTTGAAATGCGAAGATAGATAGGACTTAAACTCTTGACTTCTGATATTACTGAGATGCTCATTCAGCCTTTCAAGTAGCGTTCTAAGAGTTTTACCAACATATTGCAATTGGCAGTCAACACAGCTGATCAAATATATAATACCTCTAGTAGCACAATTAATATAACTGTGCATTTTAAATGATGCCTTGGTATTGAAAGCTATAAATTGTTTTGAGATATTGATATATTTACAGCAACCGCATCTTTGACTGCCACATCTAAAGGAACCATTTGTAGTGGATGTGGCAGTCAAAGATGCGGTTGCTGTAAATATATCAATATCTCAAAACAATTTATAGCTTTCAATACCAAGGCATCATTTAAAATGCACAGTTATATCAATTGTGCTACTAGAGGTATTATATATTTGATCAGCTGTGTTGACTGCCAATTGCAATATGTTGGTAAAACTCTTAGAACGCTACGTGAAAGGCTGAATGAGCATCTCAGTAATATCAGAAGTCAAGAGTTTAAGTCCTATCTATCTTCACATTTCAAAGATTTACACAATGGACGAACAGATACACTAAGAATACAGGGTATAGAGCGACCAAAATTAGGTAGAAGAGGAGGGGATTTGGATGCTCTTTTATTGAAACGAGAAGTATATTGGATATTTACACTTGAAACCCGGTATCCTAGAGGTTTCAATAAAGAATATGATGTAATGTGTTATATTTGAATCTGGGAGAATAGTTTCTATATTAGTGCCCTATCACCAACTATCCGTCTTGGTATTTTAAAAGTTGAAGGATTTAAGTGTCATAGATGTATAATATGAATCTATAATATTTTGTGGAAGATCAACCCATACTGCCGTATGTCATATGTTTTTAATATTTTTATATATATATGTGTATGACACATATTGACCATTAGTAGGATGGCGGGTCTTGTGGGGCTCCATTTGGGTATTGGGAACAGTACGGCACGGATGGGGTGAATTGGTCTTGTTGAACCCCTCTGATGTGCCGCTATGGCAGTGCATTGGTATATTTGTTTTATATGTTGCTGCTGTAGTATGTACAATTAGGATTTATTGTCCTTTCGCTCTGATATGTAGGCTGTTCCTTTATATCCTATTTGGTGCGTCACATAACCACCCTATTATTGATTCATCTGCTTTTTTTTTTTTTTTTTTTGTCCGGTCGGCATCTTACGACTGAGGTGATGGCTTGTTATTTTGTTGATGTATATGTTCTCTGTGTTTGACAGAGTATTCGTTACTTTGTTGCATCGCATAGGGGTGATTGATATCTTGGTGGAATATTGTTAGAACAGTGAGAGGCAATGCACCTTTAATTGTAGACACAGAGTATTGTTGATACAGAGAATTGTGATAGGATTGTGATGTGGATGAGGTCAAATGTAACGGATATATCTAATTAGCCTCTTTCTGGTCGGAGATGCCGATTGGACACGAAGCATTTGAAAAGTAATTAAATGGTCGGTGTGTAGAGTGATGAGTGTCATCATGAATAAGCGCTGTATAAGCGCGAAACGCGTTGATTGATACTTCAATCAAACACTTGTTATATCCACTCTGTAAGTAAGCCTTATCTGTTGTTTGGAGACATCAGGGAAGCAGGTATGATCTTTTTATTTACCTTCAATAAAGATGATTGATTTTAAGAAGATACGTTGTGGCATGACCTGCTTTACCCGTTAAACACTACACAGCAGTGCATTTTTTGTGGAACGAGTTATTGTGCTATGAGACAGCAGGAAGTCTTTGTATTTGCACGCTGAAATAGTTTGTTTTATGATCTCCAATCATTTATGCATGTGTGTGAAGAGATTTAGCCCTGATATCCATCGTATATTTAACGGAGCCGCAAAATCCTTTTTGTTGTGTCGAAATAATCAGTTGAACAGGGCTTTTTTTTAGGGTGGGGTTGTTGACGGGTATTTGGGGACAGGTAAAAGAAAACAAAAAAGAAAAATGAAATAAAATAAGAAATTGGTATGTAATGTGACAGAAACAGGGATTCCCTGATGTAAGAGGTGTCTAGGGCAGACTGATACTTGATGCAGTATTTTGTAAAGGATGATTTTGTTGGACTTTTTTTTTGTTGTTAGAGGCCCAAGCCACAAGGAACCATTGATTTATAGGATTTAGACTTATTAGAAGCACAAATCCTGAGGAAACATTGATTTGTTGTAGGACTTAGACTTGTGTTAGGCCCAAGCCCTGAGGAATCAGTGCTTTGTAGGACTTAGGCTTTTTAGAAACAACCCCCTCCCCCAATTTACTTTTTTTTGTAGGCGTCTGTTTTTTTGGGGGTTTTTTTGTTTTTTTTTTAAAGAACAAGTCCTGAGAAAAAAAAATGTCCTACTGGTCTAGTGCCAGTAGATCATGTTGTGATGGCCAGTGGCCATTGTCAAATACCCCAGTATCATTGCGGAATTTGTGACTGCTGTTCTTGCTGCTGCTCAGTTGCTTAAGCAGCAGGATGATTAGGCAGCTCAAAGGGAATGGGATCAAAAACAGCAGTAACATGGTAGATGGATAATCATGGTTCTACATGCCATTGCTAGCTCCAGTGATGCACCTGAGGCAGTAGCAGCACCGCAACTAGCCCCGACCACTTCAGGTATATGTGGATCAAAGAAGAAGTTAGCCAATAATGCTTCTCCACCTGCCTCTCCTCTAAAACTATGGGTGTGTTATTACTAGAATAGACATTTTTCCCTTGAGAGCAGAAACGGTGCCTCTTATCAGCATCTGCAAAGTACACAGTGTGTGTGGTAAATAAGGGAAGGACTGGGAACAATGGGCACCTCTGGACTCACATCAAACACCTGGCATAACTGTATCTAAACACCATGCACTTAGGGTCCCTAATGTGAAATCATCCCACCAGAAACCAAATACTGCTGCTGTCACTATACCCTTTGTCATATCCCTGCTAAGGACACATAACAACTTGCAGGTAGTTTCATAATAATTATGAACCCTCCCTGACACCATCTTAGCATATTCTGTGGGATGGAATCTCCTCAGATGCAGCTTTATGCCCTGCTTATGATTATCCTCCACCACACTGCCATGTGTGGTCAGTGCACCACACAGTATGCAATGGGTGGACATGAACTGCCACATCCTGACATTTACTGAATAGCTAGCAACTGGTGGAGGAGGTAAAGATGAACAAAGGTGGATCACCAGAAGATGTAGTTAAATGATTTTCCTGTGCCCGGACCCAAGAGCAAGAAGGTGATGGTGAGCCAGATGTTTTTCTCACCATTGAACGTTCAAGCTCTGGCTGGGTTTCTCTATTCTTCCTCCTCTTTGATCTCCTCCTCTTCTTGTTGCCTTTGGGAAGAGTCAGGGGGTACAGCAACAGTGGTGGCCAATTTATTTGGTCTGAGTTTGGCTTTAACATGCTTCACATAAATGTCATGGTTTCTTTGTTATCAGGGCGGTTGTGCCAAGATGCGTTCTCTCTGTTACCCTTTTCACTGATTTATCACAAATTGTGTACAGTGCCTTTGCTCATGACTGCACTGTGCCTTCTCCAAGAGAATATTAATCCTACTCCAAGGACTTCGGGGGGAGGGGAAAGGTGGAGAAGAATGGCTTCTTTCTTCTTCTCCTCCACATTCCCCTTCAGTGGCTGGGGCAGAGGATGATGTTGCTGCTCCTGCTGTTACATCCTCAGAATCAGCTCTGCAACTAGGACCAGGAGTATTGCTGCTTTCAAATGGAACTTGTCCTAGTCCCACATCACTGAACCAAATTCCCACTATGTTCACTGTGGCACACTAGCCTCCTCCTAAGCATCTTGCCCATGCAACCCAACAGCAGCAGGAATTACAGCGCTAGCAAACTCCGCAAATTCCAAAAGCTCACAGCTGGCAGTGGTGGTGGTGATGCCCATACTCATCCCTGCACCCCATTCCTTCTTGAACTGGAATAAAAAGCCATTAATGTCTCTTCCACACCATTTTCTCTGCCATCACCACCACCAGTCCCTCCTTGCTGCTCTATTATAGACATCTCACCATTTGGAAGAGGTGATGAGAAATGTGACAGAGAGTCCACTACTGTAACACTTGCCATCTCTTGTTCAGCTGAAGAAGGCAGACTGTCACCACAAGCAGCAGGCACAGGCAGCCGATCTGATCTTATGATGGTGTTTGTAGTATTGCTGCTAGGCAACAATTCTGTCTTCTTCAGGATCATGTTCCATCTGGATATGCCACGGGAGTAAGGAGTCTGGCTGTTCTGCAGTACTTCCTCTACCACCTCAGCATCTGTAGGAGGATGTACTGTGGTATTGCTACTCCCACCAGCTGCTTCACCATATTACTACTACAATTAACATCAACCACATAAATTTCAATCCCTGAGTCTTCTTCCTCACTAGTACTATGAACACCCCCTCCCTCAATTCTAACACTCTGAGTCTGTACCTGCCTGACATCCTTAGTACTAGTAGTAGTGGAGGGACTGCTTGGGGATGGCAAGAGTGACTTTGTGTCTCCTGCTATTACACTTGACATCATCTCCTCCCCCCCCCTGAGCATTACAAGACACCCTAACAGGCGAAGCACTGGCAGTAAGCACAGTAATGTCAGCAGGCACAGCTGACCTGTCCTGCTCACACTACTACCCTCTTCTTGTGCCCTTAACATAAATTTCCCCTAGAACCCTAGGGGTGATGTAGAGGGACTGGTCATCATTGGGTCTGGAGAACTGGGGCATCCAGACCCTTTCATGTTGGTAGTGATCACTTCTTCCACCTCAGACTCACTGGATGCATAATGGTGCTTCTAGCTCCTCCTTTTATTATTTTTAAACTTGCTCATAGTGATTACAGTCACTATGAACCTCCCCTCCTATTAACTCACAGCAAAACAGCCTATCACCCTCTCCCTCTCTCTCTCTCTCTCTATTTGTAAATGTTTGTATTGTGTTTTACTTCCTGGAAAATGCCCCATTTTTGTAGAGAAAAGGCAAAATACACATAATTAAAGGGGTGCAAAGTGTGTAGTCATTGTAAAAATAGTGTCATTTTTTGGCAGCTTTGTTTAAAGTGGATTTTCCCACAAAAAAGCGAATAACCACGATTGAACATTTCGCCCTTCCGTAGTGCCAACAGCCTTATATCAGTGATTACATTAAATTTTAGGTTGGTATAGTTACTAATAATGGTAGGTTTCTAGTATAGTTATTTGTAATCTTATATTTAACCGTTTGAGTGCCAGAGAGTTAGCCAATGCATTACTTTGCAATGTGTTGGAAAGCTTTCTGGCACTCAAAGGGTTAAGTTGTTTTAAAATTGAAATGTATGCATTATATCAGGTATCAGGGAAGCAATGTTTGATGTTTTTTCTTTGAGTCTACTAACCCATATTAACATACACTGAGGCTGATGTACTAAGATGAACTGGTGCAATTCTGGAGTAAACCAACTGCAACATAGATGACAAAATCTCTACTAATGTCCATCAGTTTAAATGGGGCTTTTAAACCCAAAGCAATGCAGTGGAGTAATCTCTAATATTCAAGGGGTTAAAATCTAAATTTAAATCATGGGTAATTTTGATTTGTCTGCTATGTACAGTTGGTGTGCTATAGACTTTCTGCTGTTCATGGTACATCAGCTTTGACATTGCCTAGTCTACATGATGTTTTATTATACCTGCCTCAGTCATAACTCTCATCAGGGTCCCTCTCTGTTTCACCTTTACATTTTATCTAAAAATAAATACTTCATTTGAAACGGTCTACAAAGTGTGCCTGGCTTGAAAGCACACTTTGTAGACGGTTCCAATGAAGTATTTATTTCTAAATAGCGTGATTTCAGCTCTGCTGAAGAGCCTCTGTGTGGTCAAATGACTGGAATCTGCAGCTGTCATCTAGATGGCAGACTTGAGTAAAACAGCCAGGAAATGTGACTTTAGCAAGTTATATCTCTCAAACCATAAAGATTTGAGAGATAATACTTACGTTGATGTTAATCTTTTTTAATGTCTACAATATTAAATCAACTTAAAATTAACCATTACTATCCCTTTAATATTCTTAGAATGAATTAACATAATAAGGATAAAACATTTGACAGCAATCAGCTAAAGCATAAACAGCATGCAAAACAATAAACCATTGCAAGGTTATGATAACTAAAATCTTAGATATTGACCAATCTCATAGCTCTTAACACAAAACAAAACATGTACAATGTGTAAGGCCATGCTTACTTTTCTTTTCTTTTTTTATTGCTAAATGTATAGGCCATTAAAGTTTTATGAACCAAATGGAATATTTATTTTGATTATGATTGTACTGGAGTCAGTTATTTTAGGTGTGTATACAATATTCTACTGAACAGAGCAAAGTAGATTTTGATCATTTATAGTGAAAAAATTACAATTTTCTATTTAATTAAATGGTGAAATAGGTGTAAGATGTTTATTTCTCTTTGTATTGCATTTACAGATATGACAAGTGCAAATGAGAGAATGTTTTCATGCTATCTCTGCTCCATTACTGGTGCACCAATTAAATTAGCATTGCCATTTATTCAGTCACATGTACTCAAGAAGAGAAATCATAATGAAGACATGCAGTTAGCATCACTTAAAGAATGGCATTTACTACTCTTGACCTAGAATGTGTTTCAAACCACATCTCATTCACACAAAAATTGACATGTCCATTGTAAAAGTAACCCCTGGGAAAATAAAACTTAACTATTAACCTTTTAATTGCCAGAAAGGCACCCTTCTGCCATTTAAAAGGTTTATCAGAATGAGGCTTTCTCTATGTTAGAACTAAACAGTGGATTCAACTGAACTAAAATACACTTTTGTGCAAATTAATATAGCACGTTTGACTATTTTTCATATCTTTCTATATGTCCATCTGTAATTATACAAGACTTTCCTGTTTATTGGATCTTTTACTTCTTTTTTTGACAGTGTAGTGTGACAGCATAGGAGCTGGTATGCCACATTTATCCACTGACATATGAAGAAAAATACATGCACGAATGTATGGAATTACAAGAGGATGTACAGTTCACATCACATAACACTGTAAGAAAAATATTTGGACACAATTAGAAAAGCGGGCATATTCCTTTGCTTCATAATAATTTTGATGTGATTATTTTACCAGTTGAAATACCAATGCACATATCTAATAATGAAAAAAAGCTTTTGTTCAAGAATAATTGTACTTTTTGGAATCCTATTGACAAGAGTGCACCATAGTCAGGTTGGATTCTCGTGTCCAGTCTAATTCAGCTCAAAGTTCCTTGAATTCTCCACTTGTTCCCTATCCCCCTGAAGTCACAGACGTAGGACAATATTTTTCTTAGGCAGGTACAGTGCAGTCATCACCTATGGCACTGTGCACAATTTGTGACGTCAGTGAGAAGAGGAAAGGAGAGAACACACATTGGCACAAACGCCCTGATAACACACATGAAAAACAGACACCATTAAATTTATGTCAAACATGTTAAAGCCAAACACCCACCAGAGAAATTGAGCACCGCTGTTGCTGTACCCCCTGACTCTACCCAAAGGCAACAAGAAGAGAGGAGAAGAGCAAAGAGGAGGAAGAATAGAGAAACCTAGGCAGAGGCCGGAAGTTCAATGACGAGCAAAACAACTAGCTCACCATCACCTTCTTCCTCTATGATAAATATAATTTTCATTCATCCACCTCATTCATCATTACCTCACCCACCAAATCATAGCCACTTAGGATGTTAGGATGTGGCAGTTTGTGTCTACCCATTGCACACTCTGTGGTGCACTGACCACACACGGCAGTGTGGAGAAGGAGAATCACAGGCAGGGAATCAAGTGGCATCTGAGGAGATTCCATCCAGCAGAATATGCTAAGCCGGTGGCAAGGAGGTTTCATCATTAGTATTATTTTCAGCAAGTTGTCATGTGTCTTTAGTGGGGTGTGGAGACAAGGGGTATAGTGACAGCAGCAGTACTTGTTTTCTGGTGTCATGGTATTTGGATACAACTGTGCCAGGTGTTATTTACCACACACACTGTGTGCATTGTAGTTGCTGATGAGAGGCACAGTTCCTGCTCTCAAGGGAAAAAATTATATTCTAGCAACAACACACCCATGATTTTGGAGGAGGGGCAGGTGGAGAAGAATTATTGGACAACTTCTTCTTTTCTCTACATATACCTGAAGTGGTGGGGGCTAGTTATGGTGCTGCTACTGCCTCAGGAAGCCTGGAGGTAGTCATGTCAAGTGGAACCTTCATAATCCATCACACATGTTACTGCTGTTGTTGATTCTATTCCCTTTGAGCTGCCTAATCATCCTGCTGCTTAAACAACCTAGCAGCTGCAGCAAGAACATCAGGTCATTTGACAATGGCCAACACAACATGTCCTGCTGTGCTTTAAATAAAAAAAATTTCGGGGGGGTGTTTCTAACAAGCGTAAGTCCTGCAAATCAATGTTTCCTTAGGGCTTGTGCCAAACAAGTCTAAGTCCTACAACAAATCTAACAAATCATCCTCTACAAAGTACTCTGTCACGTGAAGTATCAGTCTACCCCAGTGGCAGCTTACATCAGGGAGTCCCTGTCGCTATCAAGTTACATACAAATTTCTTATTTTATTTTATTTATTTTTTTATCAGTTGTGCCCCAATACCAGTCAACAAATCTCCCCAAAATAAATTCCCTGTTCAACGGATTCTTTTCCCAGAAACCACACACCAACACAGACACCCTCCTCAGACCTCTTTTATACCATGTCTTATGGTGTTTTTTATTGCATTTAGGATTTATTTTTTTATTAACTGCCCCCCAATCCCAGTAAACAACCCCCCAAAAAATGTCCTGTTCAGCTGATTATTTCCTCACACTTCACCAACAGTCACCCTCATGCCTGTTGGTGAAGTGCCTTTGGGAATAAAATAATATTTGCTATGTGTTGTGTGTAAATTCACTGTTCTCATTGACCTCAATGGAATGAGTTAGACAAGAAAAGGGGAAAAACTGCAGTTTTTGCAGGAAATTATCTGCAAAGCGGGAAATGCCATTATTCTCTGATTTCAGTTTGAGGTGAAAATTTTCGCCCATCCCTATGTGTAATCAAGTACATGCATACATACTAGTAGATATGCACACCTGAGCCTGGCAACTAACAGTTCTACAAGGAATGTTTAGCTTATTAGATGGCAAGTGAGTGAAAGGAACATGAGAGAGTAATGATACATCAAAATAGTTTCTTTCAAAAAGGATTAGAGTTAGGAAGAGAAATCTAACATACGTACTTTTTAAAATATGTTAATTTTGATGTAAGATTATATATTGGCTAGTGGTCCATTTTAACCCTTTGAGTGCCAGAAAGGTATCAAACACATGACAATACAATGTGTTAGCTATCTGGCATGCAAGACATAAACCAATAACAATATTTCATGATATTTGTTACTTTCCCTGTATGTGCTTTCCATTAATGGACTGTTTGGTTAGTAAGGAATGGTGGAACAAGTTTTGAGAGTGTAAGCTAAAAGTACTGCTATTTATAGTCTAATTCATTAGCAGTAGCATGCTCAATCTTTGCTTTCTGTTACTAGCTTTTAGTGCTTCATTACATCAAGTCCTTAGAATATGTTTTATTATCTCTAGTACAACATTTTCCTTCAGGCAGTGACAACAACTGCAGATGTAGCAAGTATGTTGAATTGCAAATATGTTCCATTATGTAGTCTGGTTGAAAGGCAAATCTGATCAGGTGCTGGTGAGGGCAAAAAAATACATTGATGAATAGATAAATAGAAGAATACTAATTCTATTGAATAATTTGAATACTAATTCTATAGATTAATTTTGTTCTTGATGTAGCCCATGACTTGTGCTTTGCAATAACATGATAAAACAAATTGAGATCATTCACAATTTTAATTTAACTTAATGATATCAATAGGATATTACATCATATTTGAATTACTCTTTGATTGTTTGGTAATTAATGTAAACACTATAACCAATCTATCTTAAAAGCTTGGTCATGTGTCTCTGACTACCCCTAATGTGGGATAACACTATCCTGACTATAAGGCAGGGAGGAGTGTGTTACAAATGGCATCCTGCATACCACAGAGTAACCTCCTCCTCTTAGCCAGTCAGTGGCTGGGATAAAAGGGTCACACCCCTGACCCAATTCTCCCAGAAAATCAACAGCTTTGATTGGCTGAGAGCAAAGGATCATCATGTATTATGTTTGCATTACTAATTCTTCCCACACACATATTGGCTGAGAGGAAGAGGTTACTCTGGGGCAAGCAGGATACCCTGTGTAGACCCTTTACCAGCCAATAAGAGCATGGGGATATCTTTAAACTTTGACTGGCTTGGGTACAAGCCAATCTAAGTTTATTATTTTAGTTTTTGGTGCTTTGTTTCAATAGGTCCTTTTTTTCTCTAATTTAGCAGTGTCAGTGGTTGCTGTTTATAAGTAACTATTAATTTATGTTCACCATAATCATTTTTTCTATAAGTTAGGGTAGAGGAAAGCATCTCACACCCCTTCCCTTAGGAAAATGAAGAATTACTATAGGGGCTCCAGACACCACACTAATTTTTTTATGTTTCTTATGGAGAATATTGGAAAGGGACCCTTTTTAATTGTTTTTGTTTTACACTTCCTTTCCCAGAAGGATAGTAGTGGAAGAGGTACCCAACCTTTCCCCTGGAAATCCATTAATTGATATGGAGCCAATATATATATATTTTCAAAACTCTTCCTCTCTTGGTATAGAGAGTAGAGTAAAGGAAACTAGTGAAGTGTCATAGAAAGTTCCTTCTCATTTTAGCCTTAAACCAATTTTTAAAAAAGTTTAACCCCTTATTTGCTGAGAAGGCTATGACACAATATGTACAATACCTTCTTAGTCAATCTGGAAATTAAGAAGTTAATGGTAATTCAGGTAGGCTAGTGAGGGGTGGCTCCATTGCTGGTAGTTTTGCAAAGCATTACACAATAATGCTTTCCAAGCTAATATGGCATGAGAAGGGTTAATGGGGACTTTGAGCCTACAAAATGTATTCAGGGTCACTTAGGGACATGGGTGGGGCAGTTAATGGCTTCATCAGCCAAAATATGATGGCTAGTATGGCCATTTCAAACGCTTATTTTAAAATTTGTTTTTGAAATTGCTCTGTGTCCTGAACTATCAAGTTCAAGAAAAATATCGTGTGATGTGATGACTTGAACTGCAAAAGGCTCAAAATAGCTATTTTCAGCCCTTTTGCTGGCCAAAGATCCATTCTAACCTATAAACCTAAAAGAAAACAGAGCAATCTGTAAACTGATACAGAGTCCTTTAAAAGAGTTTTTTATTTCAAACTGCATAATTTATACTGACTCTCAAAATGAGAATATATGTGTTAATTATTAATGCTACAGACTAATGGATATGTTTTTACCTTATAGTTATTTTTTGGTTATATTGGACATTTGTGCTGGCATGTTATATGAATCTGCCAGAAGCATTTTAAAAACTGAATGAAACTAGACTTGTGCACGGCAAAAATTTTCGGTAAAATTTGATTTTGGACGATTGTTTTTTTTTTAATTCGGAGGATCCAAATTTCGGACAGGACCTGTTTGACTCGGACGAAATTCGTCAATAGACCGAATTATTTGGCCAAATTTAATTTTTTTTTTAAATATTCAATAAAAAATGAAAATTAAACAAAAATAAAAAAATATGTTAATCTAAATTAATAATAATATTAAATCTCTAATGAGACAGGAAGGGGTATTTTATAAACCCTCCACAATGTATATGTCACATCAAATTAAAGCCCTTTCTGCCCTTTAAAAAATGGTATATAATATGTGTTTGTGCAGTAAATGAGAAAGATAGGAATTATGGTTGAACACTCACATAGCAAAAATACCAAAATTGCTTGTGTCCTTATGTGGTTAATATCTGCACTTTGCATGAACTGTAAAGCGCCTGTTTTACCAGATCTATTTTTAGCAGTATGTAGCAACATTATAATAGTTTCAGGCGGTAAAGCGCAGTGCCCTCTGTTTTTAGTATCATGTAGCAACTTTGTAATAGTTTCAGGCGGGAAAGCACCGTCCTTTCGGATTCTGATTTTTTTTTGTGGGTGGACCTTGGCTTTCGGAAGGTCCAAAAGATGACCAATATGCCTTAGTCGTCCGTATTCCAAAATCGGCTGAACTGAAGTCTAAATGAGACCCTTTGGGTGCAAGAGATCTTCGACACACTGAAAAGAAATACATTTGAGATAAAGCTCCCATAATGAGATGCCACCTGAAGCATAACCATAGATCTGATTGTGATACACACCATCAACATGTCAGAGGTGCCACAATTAGGAACAGCAGAAGCACTCCTAAAAGTTCCCAGGGCTCTGGGGCATATAATAGAAGTGCTGATGATGTGTTAGAGAATGTGCTAAGATTTCCTTCATTTAAAATAACACCTATGGCTTCCGTTGCATAGGAGTATGACTCTTAGTTTGTTGCAGGAGGTGACAAGACTCAGAGTGCCCACAAATATTGTCGTCACCCCCCAACATCTCCAGAATACATGATGTTAAAGCAAGAAAGTGGCATGGTCATTCCATTATGCACTGCTATCACATACTTAATGAGTTCTTAGAAATTTATTAAAATCTGCACAAAAATAATGCAAAAATATGCCTGTGGAATAGTAAACTTGCTAAAATGTTCACAGTTTACATGCTACCCTTTTATTTTGTTGGAAATAGAGGCTTTAAAGAAATTATGTCATTTGTTGCACCTTTTTGGCATATCACATGCGCAACAGTTATTTTTGAAGGATGGTTGAGCCAGTGCTACACAAGCAGGAGGTTAGTGTTGTGATCAAAGTGCAAAGGCCCTCAGCCTGCTTACAGTTTTTTAAGGCTTCTTTTTGAGGTAATTTTCTTGGGAGAAATTGCCAGTTTTCTGCCAAAATTCCCATTGGAATTTTTTTTTAACTTTGCTTCCATCTCGACTTTTAGTATACTTTGTTCAACCATATTTTCCTAATTCATTTAGTACACCCACGCAAATTATATACAGGTTTTTTGGGGGTAAGTAGGGCTCTCTTTTAATGGCACATTCATATGTATATGCCTAATATAATTTGATAATATAACATTTTTAATAATGAAATTTTTTTTTATAGGATTCCCCATGATAATTTGTGCTAGATTAGTTCAGTATTAACAGTGACTAGATAAAAAAGTATGAACTTTCATTCATACCTCCCAAGTGTCCCTTTTTAGAGGGGTATTATCCCTCTTTCCTACCCTGGTATGCCACTTTTAGGCAATATGACTGTATGGTGTGCATATAAGTGTATCACATTGCACCACAGCAATAAAACTCACATATATGTTTGTTTAACCCCTTAAGGACCCTTGACGGTCCTGGTACGTCATGGCTGGATTTGCGTTAAGGACCAATGACGTACCAGGACCGTCATGGCTTAAATGAGAGCAGCGTGCCTCCGTGCATGCTACTATCATTAATGCCAGGCTGAGACTGAGCACGCCGAGACTGGGGCATTCAGTCTCAGCCCTTCTTGCTTGTGCCAGTTCATGTAATCACTGTAGCAGCGATCACATGTACCAGCATAGTGACAGACAGAGGCAGCAGAGAAAGCATGCTGTCTGTGCGTGTCTCGTCTGCCTCTGTCTTCCTTGCTATCAAAGTAAGGGAGACAGAAGTAGACAGGAGACACCTAGTGGTGAAAGAAAATACAGCAGCTGGGGGTATTAACCCCTTCACTGCTGGTGCCAGAGGCTTGCTAAATGCAGGTCAATTTGTGACCTGCGATGATACTTTTTTTTAAAAAAAAAACTCAACACACTTTTTTTTTTACAAAAATATTTTATTTAAAAAAAAATAATCTAATTAAACAATTTTGGAAGTGTGATTGTTGTGGAGCTATGTAATACACTAATACACACCACCAAATGTCAGAGATAAAAAAGTGTCAAAATAGGGTGGGAAAAAGGGACATGGGGATTTTCACCCAAGGGGGGGACAGTGGCCACTTTAAACTGCATATTTTGTAGGTATGACTGACCGGTCATACCTTTCATACAGTCGCCATAAAAATGTAACCCTTTGTGCCCAATTGATCCCAAGAGAAAAAAACAAAATGTTTTTTTTTTACATTTTTTTTTTTTACCTTTTTTTAAATTTTAATAAAGTGAATGGTGGGTTATCCATATAAGTAGGGTATCAAATGAAAGCCCTATTTGTGCTTAAAAAACAGTATATAATTTATGGGGGTGGGATAAAAGACTTAGAGGGAAAACACTGTTGAACAAATACATAGTCAAAAAGGTCAGAATTGCTCTGGTCCTTAAGTGAAATCCACCTCAGATTTTCCCGGTCCTTAAGGGGTTAAACTTCAGCATGCATGTTTAGAAAATAATCTGTGTAAATAAGATGGTTTAGTCTGGCACAAAATCATGTATTAAGTTACAAAAAGAGGGGTTTTTAAATCTTTCTTAACCAGTCCTGCTCCCAGTACAACAAAAGTGCCCCATATGTGTTACTGGGAGCTTTGTTCTCTGCTTCCCTCTTCCTCACAATAAGAGAGGAAAAGAAAATGTTGAAAAAGTGCCTGGCCTCCTCGGTGGAAAAAATTCCCCAAACCGTTGGCACTCAAAAGGTTAAGAGGGAGGTTTTATAGAACTGATATCACATGTTGCACCCTGCTGACATATACCAAGCCACAGTTATTTTCCAAGGAGTTGTACAAGCAGGTGGTTAGTTTTGTAGACAAAGGGACAACTGACTCATCTCGCTACAACTTTTATTTTCAGCTGTTGATTTCTCCACTTCAGCCCTCAGTAGGACTAGTATTGCAGCAGGAAATTCTGCAGCCATAGGGAGCATTGGCAAAAAGATTCTTACAGTAAATAAATTGAAGACAGAAAGATGGGAATTTTCTCAGTAAAAACAGGAATTTGCTGATTTTTCTGTGAAAAGATTTTTCGTATTCACCCATCCTGATTACAAAGGCAATTGTATTTGGAGGCTAGCTGAGCCTCAGAGCAAGTTAAGTATGAAATTGTGATTGATATATTTTTGCTAAATATACTACTCTATGCAATGCTTTCTTTGTTCTTTTCATGTGATACAGTTTGTTGGAGAGCGCTCTATCCAAAGTTTGAAACTGGAACCATGATATAAAAACTACAGAATAATATATGTATTATATACTCATATATAGTAGGCGGGGCTGGCAGCAGATATTTTAAAGGGTATACAAAGAAGTGGACAGGGCCGGCAGCAGATGATATCCTAGTAGGGGTCACATTCCAGGGGCAGGAGGAAAGTAGCTTAGTAAGGCTCACGAGTAGAGTCAGAAGAAGGCAGAAAATATTAACAAAATTCACATGACATACAGCGATGAGGGTTAGTAGAAGATGAAGCAGAATCAGCTACACAGGAAATTATAATCAACAGAGTCTGAGGAGATTTGCAGTGTTAACACATGCTTTGACAAATACTAACAAAACTGCAGGTACCTAAAGCACAGTCAACTATTGTCACTTCCTGAATTAATAATGTTAGCTCTTGCATACAAGAACGTGTACTAATAAGCACATGTGTTAAGGGACAAGCCACACCTTCCCATATGGGCACAGAACATAAGTGCTACAAGCATATTTAGGCATATGGTGGTTTCTACCTTGACAAGTATTCCAGCAAGATGTTCTGGATAAGTTGCACTTCCTGCAACCAGGAAGCATTTTAGTTCAAACTAATATGCTGAATCTTACAATTTACAAGAGTATTGAAAGGAAAATTTCAACCAATGTAATTTGGTTATCGAGTTAATGAAATGTGAATTGAAAAATAAAATATTATACAACTCTTCCACTCCCTTAAAAATAATAATAAAAAAAAATGCACAATGTTTATTTTCTTTTCGTTAGATTACCTTCTTGTAGATGATGTTTTAATATAGCCTCCATTTGAAAGTAAAAGATATGAAACTGCATTAGAAAATAGCATTCGTTTTTATTTGATCCCTCTTTTTTAATATAAGAAAGAATGCAAACTTGCCTTTGGAATGTTACATATTGCTTCAGACACTCATTTCTTATGTTAAAATAGTATTTAATGTAATAGTATTTGAATTAATTAAATGGTATTTCTTTTATATGTTGTACACTATTACTAAAATTTGTGTAACTAATGCATACACTGCTAATCCTGCTTTTTGAAAATAACTATGGTTCTTAATTTCAGAATTATCATTTTACGTTTTATTTATACTGTAAGGTAAATAATATAACAGCAAGCAGTAAATAAAATGCATACATTTTGATTGTTTACTACTTTTTACAGATATGCTTATACATCTGTACTGCAATACAAATTCTAACAATAAAAAAGATCCTTTAATATTTCAGCTCAGAGTGCAGAATTATCTATGCACTATTTAAAAACAGGAGTGTCAGCAGCTACCACAATGAAACTGACCTTTTCATTTTATTTTATGAAGTCAATGCATTTTTATTTTTGATTGGCTCCATGGCTTTTTGTGAAACAAATGGTATACTTTACACAGAGTAAATTGGTACTTATGAAACGTAAAGGTCTGTTTAAAGCGTGGAGTAAATCAGATGTAGATGTATACTAGGGATGTGCGATTGTTTTAACCTCAAAAGAACGAAAAAAAAAAAAAACAGGAGAAAAATGTCACTTTTCGCTGAGCAGCAAATGTTTTGAAAAAAGAATTATTATTCCAGATTTTTTTGCCTAGCTCACTACATTGTAATCAATGGGAAGACTGCATTTCTACCCACCACATGACAAGTTTCCGCTATTTTCCGACAGGCATGGTATGAAAGGGGTGTCACATTCCCACAGTATGCCACTCTGTGTTTGTGAGTGGAAGAGAGCAGCACATTTTAGAGCTAGAGAAGGCAGGCTAATAAAAAGGAGTTTAAGCTTAGTTTAGGGAGTCTTGTAGGAAGGACATCTATTCTCTGTAGTCTGGGTGCACTCTGGGGGAGAGGAAGGGAGAAAGTAGGTTTACCCAAAATATCCCAAAATTCTTTGTGACTGACTGGGAAGAAACATGGAACAGCCGTGATCCAAGTTCCTTTCTGATCTGGCTGTTAATACCCCAACATTCTGTGTGACTGATTTCAAAGACACATGCAGCTGTGATACAAGGGCCTTCCTGATCTTGCTTTTATTATATATGTTTTAGACTTTTCTGGAGGTGTGAGAAGGGAGCAAAGGAGGTTGACCCCAAATACTCCAATATTTTGTGTTACTGGTTGGAAAGACACACACAGCTGTGGTCTAAGTTCCTTTCTGTTCTGATCTGGCTGTTATCTCTGCTTTAGGGGAGTCTGGTGTCTGAGTAGAGAGCAAAGGAGGTTAGCCCCAAATAACCCAAAATTCTTGTGACTGGTTGGAAAGACAAAGGTAGCTGTGATTAGGGATGGGCAAAAGCTTGCCATGTTCCTGCAAGAAATTCTGTGAAAACCACGTTATTGTCTGCTTTTTTGTGAAAAAATCCACTTTTAAAACAATAATTAAACTCTTTGCATTTTTCGGACTTTAGCCAAAATTCCCAGACAATTTGTCAGTAGCTAGAAAGTTTCCGCTAAAAAAAACCTGACGTATTTGCAGAAGTGAAACAATAGACACAGCTACAGAGCGAGGTAGGCTGTGCTGTTCTGCTGTGATCTTTTTGTAAAATTGAGGCAAAAGAGGCTCATAGTGACTGCTATCACTATGATCAGTAAAAGGAGGAACTGAAAGGACCCTTATGTGTCCATTGAGTCTAAGGAGGAGGAAGTGAGCAGTACTGAACCAATGCTGTCCAGTCACCCTAAATCACCCCTAGGGATCTTGGGGAAATTAATGGGAAGGGAGGAAGAGAAGGGTGTACTAATGAGATCAGGACAGGTTAGCTGCCTGTGCCTGCTGAAAGACATACTGTCCCCGCTACCAGTGCCACCGTTGCTATACCTGCTACCAGATGTGCTGCACCTTCTGCCACTAGTGCTGTACCTGTTGCCAGACGTGCTGGCCCTGCTGATATCAGTGTTGTACCTGCTGCCAGTGCTGAACCTGCTGCCACCAATACTTTGCCTTCTGCTAGTATTGGGGGGAAGGAGAAGATGATGCCAAGTGTGACAGCAAGGGACTCTAAGTCACACTTGCCATTCCCAAGCAGTCTCACCAGCGCTAGTACTACTACTACTAAGATCCAGCAGCTTGTTAGCATTAGGAGTAAAGGAGGGAGTAATCAACAACAATATCCTCATATTACTAGTAGTGACTGTGAGACTGAGAAGGAAGCCTCAGCAGCTGAACTTCATGTGGTTGGTGTTAGTAGTAGTAACATTAATGGTGAAGCAGCCGGAGTAGTAGGGGAAACATTTGAGAATGTTCACACTAGCGGTCAAGGGAGCCCACACCATTCCTCTGACCCTGGGAATCCTCCCCTTCCCTTCACTATAGTGTTCAAGTGGAACAGGATCCTGAAGACTAAGAGGCCAGAACTGTTTTTGGGGGAGAGCAGGTGCACAATTAACACCACCAAAAGCAGGAGCATAGATCAGCTGCCTGTGCCAGTCTGCCTTCTCCATGTGACCAAGAAATGACAAGTGTGACATTAGGGGACCCTCTGTCACATTGCTAGTCACCTCCACCAAGCAGCAGTGAGATGTCTGTAATAGAGTAGCAGCAGCATGTTGGGACTAGTGGTGATAGTGATGATGATGGTGGAGAAGCTGGGGTAGAAGAGACTGATGGCCTTTTGTTGAAGTTCTGAGCACCCAAAATTCTGATTTGTGTACTGACCTTTGGCTACATTTTTGCTCCCTTCTCACACCTCCAGAAAAGTCTAAAACATATATAATGAAAGCAAGATCAGGAAGGCCCTTGGATCAGGTTGACTTTTGAAAGGTCGCACGTAAAAGTGTGTGTGACCACATAACACATGTAACATGTCACCAGTATAAAAATGGTGACCTGAGAATCTCACGTGACTTGAAAGCGCGAGATTCTCAGGTCGCGTTGTCAAACATTGCAATGTAATGTCGAGTCTGCTCTGAAGAGAAAGGCAAAGTGATAGAGCAGGGCAGAGAGGAGAAGGAGAGGTTTCAGAAGGAGTAAAGCTCTACGTGTTTGGCAGATTGTCCATGCTCTCAAAGTCCGGGCTCTGCGACTTCAGCAGCAACCGGCTCCAAGTCCTTCTCAATCACCATCCTGGAGCACAGACCTGACACTAGACACAGCAGCAATGGCTCCATGTCCTCCCCAACCACCATCCTGGAGCACAGAGCTGACACTAGACATAGCAGCAATGGCTCCACGTCCTCCCCAACCACCATCCTGGAGTGCAGTTCAGGTGGGAGGACAGAGGGGTGCAGCACTGGATGCAGACCCAACACTAGATTGAGACGTTTGGAAATGCGCATCCCTGACACTAGATTGCCACGTTTGACAAAGTGACCTGAGAATCTTGTGCTTTAATGCAGTGCAAGATTCTCAGGTCGACATTTTTATACTGGCAACATGGTAAATGTGTTATGTGGTCGCACGCTTTTTTACGTGCATCCTTTCAAATGGATACCCACCTACAAACTTAAAGGAGGTCCAGGGGACAGTTGTAGAGTTCACATCACTCCAGAGATAGATCTTTGGAACAGAAGTAGATAATGGACACCGGGTCAGAGAGAAGCAAGACATCAGGACAAGTAGATCTGGTTTGTCATCACAGAAATAGTCAAGGGTCAGTACAGGCGGCGCAGGTTCAAGGTACAACACATATCCAAAGGTCATGACAGGCAGCACAAATTCAAGGTCCCAAATGTAGCCAAAGGTCAGTAACCAAATCAGAATTTAGGGCACTCAGCGCTTCAACAAATGGCCTCTTTGTATGAACGAATAAGAAATGCCACTGGCGTGGTAGAAATATTCACTTAAGCAAAACTGTTTATGCACAGGAAAATACACATTTGTACCACCTGCACAGAAACACACTTATCGTGGCTAGAAATGTAATGCCATAGAATGTTGTTACAACAATGATGGACAGATGACATGGAGGACAGGTATGACACTAGGTCGGTATCTTGGATATGAGGTAGAGTATGTATAGCTGGGGTATATAGGACTAGGAATGTTTTGTGTTATTCCTGCAGTTCACTTTATTCATCTCCGTGAAAACGTTTCCCACCCAAGACAGGATATAAAAAGACCAGGTCACATTTTCTACCTTGTCCATCTGTGGATGTAATTAAACTCATAAGTTTAGGGTGTTCCTTTATTATAAATCTGTTTCACAGTTAATAAATCATATTCATTATTTTAAAGACACTTCTGTATCTTGCATGAGTAGAAATGAACGTGGAGAGAAATAGAATTAGTGGGGTGCAATAAAATAAGGAACTGTCAATATCCACGAAAACTAAGGCAATCATTTCTTTAGGTTCTTTAAAATCTAAACAGCTAGAAAGCACCTTGGCATACATCCTGTTTGTTTCATGACTGCCATATACATGATGAAAATGTTAGCACTGGTAGAGATGACTACATTTATGACCCTATAATTTTAGTAAAAGAATTTTGCTATTGGTTTCGGTAGATTGAGTAGAAGACATATTTATAGGAATGGAGAATATGCTCTGCTTCATCTAAAAAATAAGCATTAAAATAGGAAGCCTAACAAAGCATGTGTCTGCTGGCCAGATTTATATATAATTTAATAACAAAGAATCATCATAAAATGTTGGAAGTATAAGGAGATAAAAGATTAACCATTTAGATGACAGAGATCGTCAATCCTTTGCAAATCAATGATTTGGAGCAGCTTCTTGTATTGAAGGGTTAAATATACACATAATTAAGAGGATTAAGAACTTGCATTTCATTAGTAGATGTTGCAAAGACTTGAGACAGCAGACAGTTGTAAAAATAAAAATGTTAACAATATTTAGCCTTTTGTTGCTAGAGGTTTTCAGCTCCTAGCAAAGCCACCTACCGGAGACCCCTCTAGAACCCAAGGGCTAAACTTTGAAAAGTAGTACTGGACATCCAAATTGAGTCCAGATGACAGCCAATATTTTACATATTTGGCTTTTAAATTTACTGTTTTATGGCATTAAGTACATATGTATAATTTAAAGTAAATGTTTTCCAGATTCAGTTTAATGTCATCATCATAGCAGACGAGAAACTCACCACTGCACCAGTATTAAATACAGAGTTTAGAATTAGACTTGTGCGATTCAGTTCATCGACATTCGGAATTCAATGAAAAAGAGGTAATTTGGCGACATTCGGTGCATCTGAAAGGCAAGGGTCTTTTGCCAAAAAAATCCAAATCTGACCAGCTCTGGTCCGAATGTCTTTGAAAATTTCAGAAAGTCAGCGACTACTACCCGGACGCGATTACTTTCCCTGCATACTTTCCCTCCATGTCTCTAGTCCAATTTCGTCAAGTCGAACAGGTCAGATCCGAAATGCGGAGTCGACAAATGAAAAAACTAAAATTTTGTCCAAAATCCAATTTTACCGAACATTTTTGTTGTGCACAAGTCTATTTAGAATTCTATTCTAAAACAGAAAACATACACTCCCTTGGCAACCTAAATGGCAAATAATAGGAAATGTAACAGATTATTAAATAAACACATGGAATTAGCATTAGCATGTTGCAGTTTGTTAACACATTTGAAAATAGAATATACTGTTATTACTAGACTGCATGCGTTATATCTACAAGCACAGGGCAGTTTGCACTGCTTAAATAAATACAAAGATATTGAGTGGCTTATTTTTAAAGAGAAGCAATCTCATGTTTTATCTGTCTAATGGAGAGTAATACAGGTAAAAGGTGTTACAGTGTTAGCCTTAGAAAAAAGCAGGAAACTGGAACAGTAAAGCTGATAGTTTTATTGGCTAACTAAGCGGCTATATGATACAAGCTTTTACAGCAGAAATGTACAGTATTGTAAAATATATTTTATCTTTTAAACATAATATTCTAATTGTCTGCTTGTTTTTTTTGTTTTTTTTAAGTAATTTTGTGCAACATTTATCCCCATATACAGAATGCAGATTGTCTCAAAAATATCTGTGCTTGTGAATTTATGGCATAGATACCTTTGACCTTGACACTCCTCCCTAATTTACTTATCTCTATTTCACTTCCATGTTTGTATCAGTAACACGATTTATCATGTCTAACCATGTACAATATTTCCACCACCACGTATATGACAATGTTTACAGTGAGCATGAGAATGTGGATGCTGGAGGAGAAGGAATAAGTGGAATGAGTGGAAGAACTCAGTTGCTTCTTCTGTGTAGGCGTTGTGTGATGGACTCACTTGTTATAACTGAATCGAACACATATGTCAGACTAGAGATATAATAATGAATGTGTTTGAAAATTAAGATATACAGATATATTTGCAGAAGGGGTATATATTTTTATATTAAAAGATTTTCCACTGCATAACATAGTCAGCTTACCAGATGCCCCTCTGGAAAGCTGTAAAACTCAGGAAGAGAAGTATTCACTAATCCATCCATACTTGCAGATACTATTGCAATATTACCACAGTGGGTGCTGTTATGTATGACTGAGATACTAGTGTACAATATATATATGTATAAATATGATCATCAGTTTTATTATTATTTATTGTAGAGGGTGTTGCTATGACTTACCTTGGAAGACCCTCCTTTTGGTCACTCCATGTTGCTTATTTATGCCTGCATAGAACAAACAGCAACATTTTTTCTAAGTGTCCTACTGACTATTGTTTCCTGACTGTTGTTCTCTGCTCCCACATTCCTATAACCTTAGTCTTCCTAATCATTATTTTCATCCTGCTGCCAGTACTGAAAACAAATTATTTGCCTGCTCTACCTATCTTGCTTGGCTTCCTCTACCAATAAAGTTTCTACCATGTCCCAACATCTCCTGAGCTACTTCTCATTTGCTATCTCCTCAGAATACACCCTCTAGCAACCTTTTTCTTCACTGTAGTCTTTTGATTGCCTGTCTTGATACTCATGCATCTTTAGCTGGCATTGTAGGAATAATTTTCAAATATCTTACCTTGTTATATGTGCCAGCCTGGCAACCACACTCTAGCAGTTTTTACTACGTTCCAAGTAAATGGTCATAACTGTTGATTGTTCTTTCTCCTGCACAGTTTTATAGCTTATTTATTTTTATATCACGGTATATTTTTTATTATGGTACCATAATTTATATATCACATTCTCATATTAAGTTTTACCCCATATTGAAATTATGTAAGCTTTTTCTATTAGTAAGTAAAATTATATTTGAAACACTAAGGCACTTTCCATTATTTATTCTGTTTTGTCTTTATTAGGTCCTTTGCATTATAGGACCTTGTTGATAGCAGCTGCCTTAGTTGTCTCTATATGTTTTCCCCATTAGTGTTTGTTCAATAGCACCAGTAGCACTAAACTGTTATCTCTCATAGTTTTATAGCTAATCACAAATGAGGGCGTAACACCACTAGTTTGTTAAGCAATAAAAAAAATTTGAAATTACTACTGCATGTGTATGTTTTTCATACAGGTATCAGTTTACATTAAAGGGACAGTAATGTTTCATAATAAAAGCAGCTCTAATTAATCATCATAGTATTTTGGCCTTGGAGAGTGTTATTTCAATTCTGTCAGAGTTGTAGTTCAAGAGTAATTGATTAAGTATCCCCTTCCGACCCCTTTTACTGATGTAGCACTGCTCAGCTCAGAACAGCAGGGAGGTGTCCAGGTAGATTTCACAGAGGGACAATCTTCAATTAAGATAAGGGAAAAAGCTGAAAATCCTGTCAAGACAAGAAGATTGTCCCTGCTGTTATCTGTCTGGTCAAGCAACCAGATTCCACATCTGACATGAGCAGTGTTACACTAGGTAAAAGGTGTGGGAGGGGGATACTTTATCATTCAATTACTCTTGAACTACAACTCTGACAGTATTGAAATAACACTCTCTATGGCTCAAATACTATGAAGATTAAAGTGAAACATTACTATCCCCTTAAATGTATTACTAGTGTGTATGCTCTCCATCATTTTTACAGGGCTGTTTTAATACCTTGAAATCAACAACTTCGTTGTTCATGTTTGGTAAATATTTTTTCATATTTACTTGCAACATTTATCCACCTTTATTTAATGGCTAAATAGTCTCAGCACAACTAGCCAAATTATTTTTTTTTTAATAGTAATCTAATGTACTAATGAAGTAATTGTAACTGACAAAAGAAAAACCTTACCTAGGAACACAAAAAGAGCATTACTGGTAAATAATATGGGAAGTTAAAGCTAAAAGGGGAACCTGTGTATGGTGGGAACAATATGCTTTTTAATTTTTTTATGTATGTATGTGTTCATTTTTTGTGTACAGATGGGAAACGTGTTGCTGGTACCACCAATCAGAGAGTCCCAATTGGTTTCAGACGTATATGAGGATACTATAGCACCTTTAACTGCAATACTTGAAGTCTAAATCACACAGAGTAGTAAGTAATAGTATACAACTAAATTTGGATAGTGGTAGAGAGAATTTTTCAGTTATTAAAATAGACTTGGGCTGTATACACTCGAATACCCTGTACTTCATGCTAGCATCTAAAAACTATATCTACTTGTTTCTGGAGTACTAAAATGTAATATTTCAAATACTCTGAAGAAGTAGACATTCCTGCCATTTAACAGTCTTTAATTTATTGTATAGAATAAATGAAACGTCTTTTTTTTCTCATGGGACATTTTGCAAAAAAAAAAAAAAAACTATTTCCCGTGAATTTTCTTACACATTACAATTCCATAAAATGCCCTCCTTTTCACTAACCTCAATAAATTTCTTGTGAGCTTTGCCATTTTCTGCCTATTTCTGAGAATTCTCACAGCTTTTTGACTCAGTGTATCAGGTTTTATGGTTACCAATACAGTTGGATGAGGCTGGGACTACTGAAAGGTCAGCATTTGTTTTTCTGGCTACCAGTGCCGGGGTCAAGTTTGGAATGTCAGTAATCATTCTATGGCAGGAGAATGTTGTGAGTTGTATTCTGGCAGCATCTGGAGGGCCTCTCATTGCCCATCACTCTCTAGACTACAGTGGGATAAAGCTGGGGGTCTGTAAGTGTGGTTCTATGCTATCAGCACTGTGGGGTTAAAATGTGTAGTTTTATGGCTACTGGTGCAGCAGAATAAGGCTGGGTCAATATTTGTGTGATCATATGGCTACCAGTGCAGTGAAACAAGGGAGGGGGTGTCATTATGCATTTTTTTTATATCTATGGTGAACAAGGATGGGAGTGCAGTATGTGTGGTTCTGTAACTACAACCCTAGTGCAGGATTAGGTGTAAATTGGCTAAGATAAGATGACAGACTTTTTAAATACAAGAGCAGTGCATACTAATCACAATCACTTAACTGAATGTAGCCCTTTTAAATACAAACAAGAGTAAATAAGTTTTTTTATGAAAAGAACAATTTACACATGCATTAAACAGCTAATTATGGTTATATTTTAGCTAAAAACTGTGTGAATAATTAGTTTTACCTATGGAAGCTGTAAGTATGTGATATTTAAAATTATTTCAATCAATTTTGTTTTTTGGGGTTATTGTTTCTTTAACTAAAGGTGGATAATTTCTGCAAGAAAGTGATACCCACTCATATGGACACTGACACTCTCAACCAATGTAACCACAACATTTTTTGGAGGTGCTCAGATGAGAAATTCAGTTACTATTAATAAAAAATATATGACTAAATGCCACTGGATAAATGACTTGCTAAACACAAATGAAATAGTTGATTTCAAAGTATTAAAATTACCATGTAAAAGTGATTGAGTGCATACAGACTGATTATAAATTTAGTATAAATTGATATAAATATCACACATATGCAGTAGTGGTTTTGATTGGTTTTGTTGTTTAACAAACAAACAGCCTTATAATAAACCAAATAAAAAGCTATGTTTTACTAGAGGTTGAAACCTTGATTTATGGTTATTTATAAAAAAACAAAACACTGCACTATTCTGTAAAGTGTATTTCCCTGGTCCCTCATTGGCAGAGTTCACTAACCGGTTAAGCTTCCATTGCCACCTGAGATACAGGAAACACCCCTAGATTATTCAATAAAAGAACTCCCTTCCCCCTACAGGGTGTCTTTTTTGTTTCCTGCCTCGGCAGGGATGGAAACATCCCTTTCTTTTTACAATTTTTAAATATTCTTAATTTTCTTTTGAACCTACCCTGAGTCTTTGTTAAAACTCTTTCACCGGCACCAGGTCTCTCACTCCCTGGCGGTCTGGAGTTTCCCCGGATGCCCTCCACTCATGGCTGGCCACCAGGAGGGCCCCGTTATGCGGTGGGAGCATATATAGGTAGATCAAGCTCATACGCTTCAAGCTTTGCTTTTCACTTCTTTCCTCTCGTCCAGGGAAAGTTTCTACCACGGGCCGCATCCTGCCAGCTGGCCAGTTTTAGTTTAACTCCAGTCTATGTCATCATTCAGGGACTCAGCCCTGCACCCAGGTCATCCAAGCCTCTTTCAGGATTACCATGAGTTCCTTAGGGCTTAAAGGTAAGGGGTTTTTCTCTCAATGCTGGTATATTATTGAAAGTATTATTTTAGGCTCATTTTCTCTATCGGTTCAAGATTTCCGGTTCAGTTCCTCTCTAAGTAGCTGCCTCAGCTCTTGTCTTCCAAGTTCTGGGTAAGTTGGTCTTTCCTTTTTAAATATTACGGGTTCTTGGTTGCTAGCATTGTCTTTATTTAAGACCTGCTTTATTCTCTGTTATAGCCTTTGTCCTGACATATGGATTTTAGGTATAATACTCCGCAACCTAAGGCCATTGGGTAGGTTCTTTCAGTCAGGTAAGATCCTCTGTTTTTCTTTGTTATTTTAAAAGAGTGATAGGGTGGCTGATGGGAATTTCCTTTGTGTCTTTCCAGCGTATCTGGGTTTGATCCAGGCTCCACTCCTTCATCCAGATCTTGTTTTGCCTGAAACAATGAGGCTATGGAGGGTAAAAGGATCTGCAAGACCTGTTGGCTAGACTTCATTCAAGACTCCCCAACCACATCCATGGATATTTCTTCCATCATCAAACAAGCAGTGGTCCAGAGGTTCCAAGAGGCCTCTCCCAGGATCACCTGCAAACGTTGCAGAGGAAGGGATGACGAATCAAGGTCAACAGACTCGGACTTAGATATCCCTTTTCCCAGAGACTCCATTGATTTGGACGAGGAAGACGAAGATAATACAGATCTCACAGGATTTGACACCTCTCTTGTGGAGCCCTTGATTAAAGCTGTCTGGCACCCTCTTGGATTACAAGAACCTCAGGACAACCAGCCATGTGACAGAATGTTCTCTCATTTAAAGAAAAAGTCTTCCTCATTTCCTCTCCATCCTGTCATTAAGGACCTGATAGAGTGTCAAAAATCTGATAGAAGATGTAAGCCCACCAACAGCTTACTTAAGATGTTTCGTTTTGCACCAAAGGACTGCAAATTATGGGATTATACTCCTTAGGTAGATGTGGCTGTAGTCTGCTTAGCCCATAAGACTACTCTGCCCTTGGACGATGTGGCATCATTTAGAGATCCTCTAGACAGACGTCTAGAGAATGACTTAAGGAGAAACTTCCTGTCTATTGGTCTAGCATCCAGACCAGCGGTAGCCTTAACCTCGGTTTCCAGGGCTATGAGGATTTGGCTGGATCAAATAAAGCATGCATTACTTCAAGGTGAATCTCATTCTACTATAGCAGAATCACTTAACGATCTTAAATCCGCTACGGACTTCATTATGGATTCCACTACGGACCTGGTACGTTTACAATCTAAGGGGATGCTTCTAGCTGTCTCTTCCAGATGGGCACATTGGCTTCACCCTTGGAATGCAGATAGTATTTAAAAACGTAAAGAGAAAGTAATGTTTAATTATTGAAGTAAAATCGAGTCTTCTTTATTCTTTTTTTATAATGATATCAAGAAAACGTTATTAAACGCTGCCGTTTTTCATTTATAGTCTAATAAGGTTTCCCCCTCCCGCCCCTTCTACTTACTTCCGCAGCCTCCCCTCAGATCTGTAATCCGGTCCATGGACCGGACGGGTTGCATCGAGGGACAATCTTTCCACTTTCAGTAAAAGGGAAAGCCTGCCTCTTTGACGAAGGAGGGCAGGTTTTTCCTTATGCTGGAAGAAGATTGTCATTCGTCGCATTCTGTCCAGGCTGGCTTGCTGAGGCTGCTGAGGTAAGTGGAAGGAGCGAAAGGGGGAAACTTTATTAGACTATAAATGAAAAACCGCAGCATTTAATAACGGTTCCTTGATACACATCAACTGTTCCATATTCCAAGTCGGAAGTCATTATGTCCCATGATTATCTAATCTGTGTCCTAATCCCTGTTGCTATAAAATATTATCCATTCCCAAAATACAAGGTCAATGCACAAATAATGCTGAATCTTAACCCCTTAAGGACTGGTGACGTGGCCGGAAGTTAAGGGCCACAGAGCTTCTTTTTTTCAGGAATGGATTCAGGGCTCCACGAACAGCCTGAATTCCATAACGTGCCAGGACCATCATGGGTCCTTATGGCAAGTTCACCCATGATCATCCTGGCATGCCATGGGTCCTTAAGGGGTTAATAAATAAATAGTTCTGTGTGTCTCTGATGTCACCCCTCCTTGGTATCTTACGGGCTGATGCAAGAGCCAGTGTGTGGGAAATTTGAAGAGAGACTGGGTTTTATTTGGACAGTGGGGCATATTGTATCTGACTTGAAATATGTGCATTACTTTAAAAAATACACATATATTCAAGTTATGATTTTGGCCGATATTTAATGTTTCATTTGTTATCTTTTTATAGGTCACTATTTGTAACCAGGAAGAAGATAAGAAGACAGAAGAGGAGCAGACAGAATAGAAGAAGACAGAAGATGGAGAGAAAGAATAAGGAGGATAGAAGATAAAAGAAAAAGACAGACAGTCGATGACAGGTAAGTGTTACACAGATCTGGGTGTTAGGGCTAGTATTGTTGCACTTCACTGTTAGGTGTAGTGTATGGTTAGTGTTTGGGAGGGTGACTGTGTGTTTACAGATCATTAGCCACTTTTCTTTGATGTTGTTTAGTATATTGAATAATCTCCCAGCTGTGACTAACTGTCACAGCCACTCAGCACCAGCTACAGTTAGTCCCAGCAGGGAGATCATTCAATATACTCTGCCTGCTCGGTATCTAACTTGGAGGACTGAAATGGTTAATAAGGAAAGTATACATCGGTAGGGAGAACAATAAGGATGGGCGAAAATTTTCGCCTCAAATTGAAATCAGCAAATTATGGCACTTCCCACTGGCCAAATAATTTCTGTGAAAGTAAATTTTTTCCTTTTTTTTTCCTAACTCATTCCATTGAAACCAATGGGAACATTGAATTTACACACACCACATAACAAATATTATTTCTTAAAAGCATAGTATAAAAGAGGCATGAGGGTGCCTGTCTTGGTGGGGTGTGTAGAAATAATTGCTTGTACAGGTAATTTTTTGGGGGGGATTTGTTTACTGGGATTGGGGGCAGTTAATAAAAAATGAATCCTAAATACAATTTAAAAAATCCATAAGACATGGTATAAAAGAGGTCTGAGGAGGGTGCCTGTGTAGGTGGGTGGAGTCGTGGGAATGAATCAGTTGAAGAGGGAATTTGTTTTGGGGGGGATTTCTTGACTGGTATTGGGGGGACAGTTAATAAAATAAATGAATAAAATAAAATATGAAATTTGTATATAAAGTGATAGAGACAGCAATCCCCTGACATAAGCTGCCACTGGGGTAGACTGATACTTGACTTGATAGAGTATTTTATAGAGGATGATTTGTTAGATTTGTTGTTAGAGGCCCAAGCCCTGAAGAAACATTGATTTGTAGGACTTAGACTTAATAGATGCACAAGCCCTGAAGAAACATTGATTTGTAGGACTTGGACTTGTTAGAAACAAACCCCCCAAAATTGTTTCTATTTTGTAGGACTATGTTTTTTTTCTATTATTATTTTGAATTTTTTTAAAGCACAATGCCCTACTGACCTAGTGCAAACAAGTCATGTCCTCCTGAGTCTATAATTGCGGAATTTGCAACTGTTGTTTTTGCTGCTGCTGCTGCTGAGTTGTTTAAGCAGCAGGATGATCAAGCAGCTGAAACAGAATGGGATCAACAATAGCAGTAACATGGGTGATGGATAATGAAGGTTCTACTTGCCACAACTAGCTCCAGCGATGCGCCTGAGGCAGCAGCAGCACAATAAGTAGCCCCAGTATATGCGGAGAAATTAAGAAGTTGGCTAATAATTCTCCTCCACCTGGCCCTCCTCCAAAATCATGGAAGTGTTGTTATTAGGATAGAAGTTTTTCCCTTGAGAGCAGGAACTGTGCCTCTCATCAGCAACTGTAATGTGCACAGTGTGTGTGGTAAATAACATCTGGGGGGCACAACTGTATCCAAACACCATGACACCAGAACCCAAATACTGCCTCTGTCACTATACATCTTGTCCAGAACCTGCTAAGGACACATGACAGAGTGGCTATCATTTGGCAGACGAGGTAAGATGAACAAGGTGGATTGGCAGAAGGTATAGTTACCCAGTCTCTGTCTGGGTTCCTCTATTCTTCCTCTTCTTTGATCTCTGCCTCACCTCTTGTTGCCTTTTTGGAGAGTCAGCAACAGTGATGCTATGGTGATGTTTGACTTTAGCTTCAAATTGTGCACAGTTCCATTGGTGATGACTGCAATGTGCCTGCTCCAAGAGAAAAATAGTCCCACACTACCCACACACACATGACTTTGGGGGTAGGGAACAGGTGGAGAAGAATGCCCTCCTTCTTCTTCTCCTCGATATTCCCCTTCACTTTCTGGGGAAGAGGATGATGTTGCTGCTGTTGCTGCTACTGCCTCAGAACAAGTAGTGCAACTTGGACCAGGAATATGGCTGTTGCTGGCAAGTAGAACCT
The DNA here is from genome assembly GCA_037306005.1 of Rhinophrynus dorsalis. Lineage (NCBI taxonomy): Eukaryota > Metazoa > Chordata > Amphibia > Anura > Rhinophrynidae > Rhinophrynus > Rhinophrynus dorsalis. The sequence continues at coordinate 105,357,233 of CM074718.1, forward strand.
TTCCTAGTCCCAGATAACTTGTTGATCCCATTCTCACTGTGCCCACAGTGGTCTGTGGCACACTTGCATGCTCGTCAGCATCCTGCTTGGGACTCAGCAGCAGGAATTAGAGCAGCTGCAAATTCCAAAACTCACTACTGGTGGTGGCAGTGACACCCATCCTCATCCATGTCTCCCATTCCTTCTCTTTTTGGGCTAAAAAGGCCATCAATGTCTCTTCTACCCCAGCTTCTCCACCATCATCATCACCACCACCACTAGTCCCTCTGTGCTGCTGCTGCTTTACTACAGACATCTCACTGCTGGTTGGAGGAGGCGGCGAGAAATGTGACAAAGGATCCCCTAATGTCACACTTACTATTTCTTTTGACCTGAAGAAGGTAGACAGGCAGCAATAGCAGCAGGAGCAGGCAGATGATCTATGCTCCTGGTGCTGGTAGTATTATTGTGGTGGTAACAATTCTGCTTTCTTCAGGATTATGTTCCACATGGACAATGCTGTGGGGGGAAGGGGACTCCCAGTGTTAGGGGAATGGTGTGGGCTCACTTGACTGTTAGTCTGGATGATCTCTATTGCTTCCCCTACTACTAGTCCCACCATCTGCTTCACCATCACTGTTACTAGTACTACTAACGCCAACCACATAAATTTCAGCCCCTGAGTATTCTTCCTCACAGTCACTATTAATATGATGATTGCCCCCTCCTTCAGTCCTACCGCTAACAAGCTGCTGGAACTTTAGTAGTAGTACTAGCACTGGCGGAAATGCTTGGGGGTGGCAAGTGTGACTTAGAGTCCCCTATGCCCCCCCATACTTGGCATCATCTTCTCCTTCCCCCCTCCTCAGTATTACAAGACACACTGGAAGCAGGCACAGTACTAGTGGCAGCAGATTCAGCACTGGTGGTAGCAGAGGCAGTACATCTGACAGCAGGCACAGCACTGGTGCCAGCAGGGGCAGCATGTCTGACAGCTGGCACAGCAGTGGTGGCAGCAGGTTCAGCACTGGCAGCAGGCACAGCACTGGTACCAGCAGGGGCAGCATGTCTGACAGCAGGCACAGCACTGGTGGCAGCAGGTTAAGCACTGGCAGCAGTCACAGAACTGGTGGCAGCAGGGGCAGTTCTGGCAGCAGTCACAGCACTGGTGGCAATGGCAGCAGTGGCAGCAGTGGCAGCATGTCTGACAGCAAGCACAGCACATCTTACAGCAGACGCAACACGTCTGGCAGCAGGCGCAGCACATCTGGCAGCAGGTACAGGCAACAGACCTGTCCTGCTCTCACTACTACCCTTTCTTCCTTTCTTGACATTAATTTACCCAATATCCCTAGTGACGATTTATAGGGACTGGCCAGCATTGCTTCTGTAGTGCTCACTTCCTCCTCAGACTCAGTGGATACATAATGGTCCATCCAGTTCCTTATTTTATTACTTTCAAACTCTCTGCCTCAATTTTGCAAACAGATCACAACAGCACAGCACGTCTACCTCACTCTGTAGCTGCTTCTATTGTGTTTCACTTCCAAGAATGTCAAAGAATTTTGGCCAATGGGAGAAAAATGTGAAGATTTTAATCGCTGTTTTTAAAGTGTATTTTCCTGCGAAAAAGCAGAAAACAACATGGTTTTGATGATTTTTTCACTGGAAAAGGGTGGGACCTTTCGTCCACCCCTAGAGAGCACCTCTACCATCTGTGCACGTGGGATCCTTGGTGCCTGCCCACTTTATATAACCTTTTCCTCCACCGGAACATCACTTTTGCATAGCCAGGGCCTAGATGCACTAAAGGTCGAAGAGGACTACGAATGTCAATGTTCTGTCAGAGCAGTGTTGTAAGCACATCCTCAGTATTCACAAAGTGTCTACTACATCACTTCACCAGAACTCTATGACAAAAAAAATACCCACATCGACATCAATCCAACATGCCTTCACCATGTCTATAAATTTGTATCCTTCGAATCGACATATGGAAATGAAGCATAATCAGATACATTCGTATGCAAGGGGGTGTGCTCATATTATAATGTGACTTCGACTCATTCAGTAAACTCCGATAGCAGCCTCTGGTGTCGGAGTTCACAGTCTACACTTCACCTGCCTCAGGCTGTCATAGCTGGGATCTCCCTGTACTCTCCTATGGAGAGCTACCACAGTCTGAACAGCATTCTCTGTGCTTCCCTGCCTAGCCAGTAGGGGAATACAGAAAAGGCTTTCAACACCATGGACAGCATTGAATGCCATAGGGATGTGCATTGCTCACCCCTGTGGCATTCAAATGGTTATAATAAACAGAAATAGTACACCAAGCACTACACAATGTCCCCCCCTTTGACATCACCCCCCTTTAGTATGTCGATATATATTGCATATATTCGACATACTAACTCCATCCGACATTCACCTTATTGACTCACATATAGTAGTCAAATATGTCTCTGGGAGAGTGGAGCAAAAGTAGTAATCGCAAAGGGACAAAAGAGCTAGATAAGTAAAAATTAATTAGATCTTACATACAATTCCATTTCTGAAGCAGCCCTGTGCTCTAATCACTTAATCAGTCACCCGGTTTGACACCGGTGACTGATTAAATGATGGGACCCCAGCTCTTTCATTCATTCATTCTTGTTGCAGCTGTAAAGCTGACAGCAACAAGAATGCATTAAATGCCTTTGGGAGTCGCTCCATGTATCAACTATCTTTTTGGATATCTGATACATGGTAGGGGGGGCTATCAGGAGCAGTCCTGGCACCCCCCATTGAGGTCTGATTGTAAAATATTGGCTTTAAAGGGATAGTAATACTCCGTTTTATCTCTATTTTATTTTGTAGGCATTAAAAAAACATGAAGAACGATATAAGTCTTATCCGCCAAACCTTTATGGTTTAAGAGATATTCACAAGCAAAGTTTCTCCCTCCCACCCCTTTTTCCTAGTGTAAGTCATCTCTTCTCAGATGTGAATCTGGTTGTAAGACCAGACAGATAACAGAATGGGACAATCTGCTTTGTATGAAAACAGTGAAAGCCCTGCCCCCCTTGACAAGTTTGTCAGCTTTTTCCCTTATCTTAATTGAAAATTGTCCCTATCTGCAGTCTACCTGGGCACCTCCCTTCTGATCTGGCTGAACGGGGGGGAATACTTTGCTTGTGAATATCTCTTAAACCATAAAGGTTTGAGAGATAAGACTTATATCGTTCTTCATGTTTTTTTAATGCCTACAAAATAAAATAAAGATAAAACGAAGTATTACTATCCCTTTAAAGTGCATGTAGGCTATGTGGTACATAGCCTATATGTGCTTCATGTTCTTACAGTTCAAATGTCGGCCTCATGTTATGGGGGTGTCATGAGGGGTCATGACACCCCCCTTGAGGTCTGCTGTATATATTAATAATGTGAAAACAGTTATTTAATAAAAATAAATGTTAAACACACACATACACATATACAGGCAAGGTATGCAGTCCATACCTTGCCTATTAACCCTTTGGGTACCAGAGTGGTAGGAAACACATGCTAAGAATTGCTTTCCCACCTCACCGGTACTCAAAGGGTTAATTTTTGAATAAAAGACAGGATTCACTACTATATGTGAGTCAATAAGGTTAATGTCAGATAGTTTTAGTATGTCGAATATATGCAATATATGTCGACATACTAAAGGGGGTGATGTTGAACAGGGGGGACATTGTGTATGCTTGGTGTACTATTTCTGTTTTTTGTAACCTTTTGAATGCCACAGGGGTAAGCAATGCACATCACTATGGCATTCAATGCTGTCCATGGTGCTGAAAGCCTTCTCTGTATTTCCCTACTGGCTAGGCAGGGAAGCACAGAGAATGCTGTTCAGAATTGTCAGTGTTGGTGATGTGTGAGGGGAGGGGATCCCTTCCACACCGACAGCACTTCGAAAATCCTGTATGCTAATAGGGACCTCCTTCAACCTTCCCTTTCCATCTGAAAATGTTTGTTTATATGTCGATGTGTGTGCAGATCAAATTGTCGGAGTGATTTGAACACATCAACAATATCATACTGACACCACATCGACCTTTAGTGCATCTAGGCCCAGGAGTACTGCAGACGCTGTTGTGGAAAGGCCAGTATTACCGGCTAGAGTGTGTATATATACTTTTTCTAAGCCATACAGTCCATCGATCAGTGATCACCAATGTTTTTCAATATTTTTAAATATTTTGGCCATTTTAGGAATGTTCCTACATCAATATACAGTGTTAGATATTATTTTGAACTTGTTATACTCTTATTGTATTAAAGGGATAGTAATGTTTCATAATAAAAGCAGCTCTATTTAATCTTCATAGTAGTTGGACTTTGGAGAGTGTTATTTCAATTCTGTCAGAGTTGTAGTAAAAGAGAAATTGAATGATAAAGTATCCCCTCCCGCCCCTTTTACTGATGTAACACTGCTCAGCCAGAGCAGAAGGGAGGTGCCCAGGTAGACTGCAGAGAGGGAAATCTTCAATTAAGATAAGAAAAACCTGAAAAACTTGTCAAGGGTGGCAGGGATTTAATTGTTCTCATAGGAAGAAGATTGTCCCCTTCTGTTATCTGTCTGGTCTATGGACTGGATTCCACATCTTAGAAGAGATGGCTTACACTAGGTAAAAGGGGCAGGAGGGGGGTTCTTGCTTGAGAATATCTCTCAAACCATAAAGGTTTGAGAGATAAGACTTATATCATTCTTCATATTTTTTTAATGCCTATAAAATAAAATAAAGATAAAACTAAGTACTTCTATCCCTTTAAATAAATAACATTGTTATAGATTGTAATTCTCTTGCATGTATTAATCTTTGATATTTCTAGATACACATTCTTAGAGGGTGACAAGATTGAGATAAAATTAGGTAATTTTATACATTTTAAACTTCTTTCTAGAACTAGGAATCACTGAAAAAATTACAAATAATGATATTCATTAACTCCTTTGCTAAAGGAGTCTTGTAACAGAGGCTTTTTCTGATCTTTATGGCTCATTGACTTGAAATGCTCTAAGGTGCCTTCTTACACAAGAAGGGAATAATAACAGCTATTAAATGTGACTCATAATAAAAAGTTAAAGTGCAGTGAGGGATAAAACTTTGTGTACAATTCTGATGTTGATCTGAACAGAAGGTGTGCACCGCAGACACTGAACCAGGAGACACTGTCTAAGTATATCATTTCATGTTGACCAGAAGGCTAAGAGCTTAAAAATAAGTTATTAATTGTTAGTAGGTAACCCTTTGAGTGCCAGAGGGGTAAGGAATGCATTGCAAAGCAATGCATTCCATACCCCTCTGACACTCAAAGGGTTAATTGCATAAGACAAAATATTAGAAATAAGGATTTATTGGTAATTCTACCAGTACATTAACAAATGAAATGGCAGAGCACAATGCCTTAAAAAAGAATGAACATTTATGGAGCATTCTTATGCCTGCTAACTGATAAATACGAAAGTTCAAAAAGATACAGCCAATGAATAATGCGAAAAGAAGTGTGTGAAAATCCTTGGATATTTAGCAATTAGTCATTTAGTAAATAATCACCTATATGCCAAAAAGTGACATCATGAATTAGTTAAATGGTTCTAGAAAATAGAGAAAATGTTATAAATCCAACATTATAAATGCAATACTGAAAATGTGCTAATAAAGAATATGTCATTTTTAGTGTTTATTTCTAGTTTGGAATGAAATACTCTCAAGAATGTAACCACGTACAACAGTTTATCATGACAACTTGGGGCAGGAATGAGGGTGCAAAAAATCCAGAAAAACGCAAAAATGTATAAACTGATTTGCATTTCACTGAGTGAAATAAGTATTTGACCCCCTATCAATCAGCAAGATTTCTGGCCCCCCGGTGTCTTTTAAACAGGTAACAAGCTGAGATTAGGAGCACTCTCTTAAAGGTAGTGATTCTAATCTCAGCTTGTTACCTGTATAAAAGATACTTGTCCACAGGAGCAATCAATCAATCAGATTCCAAACTCTCCACCATGGCCAAGACCAAAGAGCTGTCCAAGGATGTCAGGGACAAGATTGTAGACCTACACAAGGCTGGAATGGGCCACAAGACCATCACCAAGCAGCTGTTGGTGCAATTATTTGCAAATGGAAGAAACACAAAATAACTGTCAGTCTCCCTTGGTCTGGGGCTCCATGCAAGATCTCACCATGTGGAGTTTCAATGATCAAGAGAATGATGAGGAATCAGCACAGAACTACACTGGAGGATCTTGTCATTGATCTCAAGGCAGCTGGGACCATAGTCACCAAGAAAACAACTGGTAACACACTACTCCGTGAAGGACTGAAATCCTGCAGCTCCCGCAAGGTCCCCCTGCTCAAGAAAGCATATGTGCAGGCCCGTATGAAGTTTGTCAATGAACATCTGATTGATTCAGAGGAGTACTAGGTAAAAGAGTTGTGGTCAGATGAGACCAAAATCAAGCTCTTTGGCATCAACTCAACTTTCCGTGTTTGGAGGAGGAGGAATGCTGCCTATGACCCCAAGAATACCATCCCCACCGTCAAACATGGAGGTGGAAACATTATGATTTGGGGGTGTTTTTCTGCTAAGGGGACAGGACAGCTTCACCTCATCAAAGGGATGATGGACAGGGCCATGTACCTTCAAATCTTGGGTGAGAACCTCCTTTCCTCAGCCAGGGCATTGAAAATGGGTCATGGATGGGTATTCTAGCATGAAAATGACCCAAAACACATGGCCAAGGCAACAAAGGAGTGGCTCAAGAAGAAGCACATTAAGGTCCTGGAGTGGCCTAGCCAGTCTCCAGACCTTAATCCCACAGAAAATCTGTAGAGGAAGCTGAAGGTTCGAGTTGCCAAACATCAGCCTTGAAACCTTAATGACTTGGAGAGGATCTGCAAAGAGGAGTGAGACAAAATCCCTCCTGAGATGTGTACAAACCTGGTGACCAACTACAAGAAACATCTGACCTCTGTGATTGCCAACAAGGGTTTTGCCACCAAGTACTGTCATGTTTTGCAAAAGGGTCAAATACTTATTTCACTCAGTAAAATGCAAATCAATTTATAACTTTTTTGAAATGCGTTTTTCTGGGGGGGTTTTGTTGTTATTCTGTCTCTCACTGTTCAAAAAACCTACCATTAAAATTATAGACTGATCATTTCTGTGTCAGTGGGCAAACATACAACATCAGCAGTGGATCAAATAATTTTTTCCCTAACTGTAAGTACAAATCTGGAGCAAAGCAACAGCACCATAGGGGACAAATATAATTAATTTGCATTGATTTAAACGTGGGTTTAAAACCTTAGTATGCAAGGGTTGTTTCCAACACATTACTTAGAAATGTGTTGGAGACCTCTCTAGATCCTAAGGGGGTAATAACCCCAATTTAAATCATTGGGTGTTTTTATTGCACAGTGCAGTACAGCTGGTTTGCTGCAGAATTGCATTTCTTTACCTTCCTGAATATAGCTGAGGTCTCTTAGAAGAATAAACATGCACACAGGTCTAAACTCAAGTGGATTATGTACTGATGTACATGAGGTGTGATAAAGAGGTGATAAAGCCCGAGATAACATCCCCAATGATATCACTTCTCCAATTACTATGTTATTCTTTGGAGGCTATGCACTAAGATCTCTCCCACTTATCACTGCTTTATCACTTATTTATCACGCCTTAGTGCATCTCCCACAAGGGCTCACCTGCTTATAAATTGTGCAAACACAATGCCCACAATTATGCCAAGATGACAAATTAACACCTAGATTACAGCTTTTTTACAGGATTTCAATTGAAGAATGCAGACACTCTGTATGACACACCCTTTGTTGCAATAGCATGTATAACATGAAACATCAATGGAGAGAAAAAAATAATTTAGACAGATAAAAGCTGAAAGCTGGGAAAATATAGCTTAAGCAGTAGAGCTGTTTGTAATATTGAACATATTAAACAGAGATCTATTCCAGACAAGTGACAGAACCAGGTGTAAACCAGACAGATACCCAAAATGTAGTTGATAGAGTGATATACTAGATATAAGGGGTTGAGTAATGCATTAACCTTTTGGGTGCCAGAGGGTCTCTAGTGCATAGTAAAGCAATGTGCTGGACACCACTTTCACACTCAAAAAGTTAAATGAAGTAGATATAATGAATTATATTGTTAAACAGCTGCAGAGTGCTGGTTGCATTGTTTAAACAGATATAGGCAGAGTACTCAATGGCAATCTGTAAATTCTAGAACCTGAGAAGGCAAGTATAGTCTAGAGCAGAGTTCCCATGTTAAAAAAAAGTATGTTGATTGATGCCTTCAAAACATAATCATTTCTTCTAGGTACACTTGCATACAGGTTTTTAAGGAACTCGGCAGGTATCTTGTTCCAAACATCTTGGAGAACTAACCACAGCTCTTCTGTGGATTTAGACAGCCTCAGTTACTTCTCTCTCACTTCATGTAACCTCAGACAGACTCGATGATGTTGAAATCAGGGCTCTATGGTGGCCATACCATCACTTCCAGTACCCCTTGTTCTTCTTTACACGGAAGATAGTTCTTAATGACTTTGGCTGTATGTTTGGGGTCACTGTCATGCAGCAGGACAAATTTGGGGCCAATCAGATACCTCTTTGGTGTACTGCATGATGGATAAATATCTGTCTGTGAGTGAGGATACCATTAATTCTGACCAAGTCCCCAACTCCATTTGCAGAAATGCAGCCCCAAACTTGCAAGAAACCTCCACCATGCTTCATTGTTGCCTGCAGATACTCATTCTTGTACCTCTCTCCAGTCCTTTGGCGAACAAACTGTCTTCTGCAACAGCCAAATATTTCAAATTTTTACTCATCAGTCCAGAGCAACTGCTGCCATTTTTCTATACCCCAGTTCCTGTGTTTTCTGCATAGTTGAGTCACTTGGCATTGTTTCTGTGTCAGGGGTATATCTTTTTTGGCCACAAGTCTTCCATGATGACCTCTTCTGACCAGTATTCTAACAGTAGATAGGTGTACCAGGGTCCCACTGTTTTTTGCCAGTTCTAAGCTGATGGCATTGCTGGATATCTTCAAATTGTGAAGGGAAGTAAGAATGATGTGTTTCATCTACTGTACTAAGTTTCCTTCGCTGACCACTGTATCTACGGTCCTCAAAGTTGCCCATTTCTTTGTGCTTCTTCACAAGATATCTTAAAGCTCATCTGGAAACCCCTGACTGTCTTGAAATTTCTGTCTGGCAAAGATCTTTTAATGCAGTATATCTACCATGTATCCTGTTGCTCTGCTCAGTCTTGCCATGGTGTATGACTTTTGACATTAAACTGTCTTCAGCATCCTAACCTTTTTAGCCGAGTTTGTCTGTTCCTCACTCAGTTTTATTCCTCCTACACAGCTGTTTCTGTTTCAGTTAATGATTGTGTTTCAACCTACATATTAAATTGATGATCATTAGCACCTGTTTGGTATAATTGTTTAATCATTCAACTGACTACATGCCTACAAAATCCCTGACTTTGTGCAATTGTACGTAGAAGAATTTATGCTGTTTTGAAGGCAAAGGGTGGTCACACCAAATATTGATTTGCTTTAGATTTTTCTTCACTCGGTATGCATTTTGTTAATTGATAAAAATAAGCTATTAACACCTACATGTTAATTTTTTTTACACCTGCCTAAAATTTTGCACAGTACTATACTAAATAATCTATCATTTTTTTTTTTTAATTATTATATAGTGTATACGTGTGTGTGTGTGTGTGTGTGTGTGTATTTTAGCAATTCTGGTATGGCTTTGTCCATGTGGTTAATGTAAATAAGCATAAAGCTCCTACTGACAAAGAGAGGGGGAGAAGAAAGGGAGAAGAGGCTCACCTTGTGTTGAACCCAATTAAATGATAGCACCTTCACCAATCACACAAGTGAGTTATACTCACAAGATTAAAAGAAGGTTCTTTTATGACCGGAAGTCTCAATTGTTACTTTTAAAAAGAGGCATTTATAGCCACGAAACTCGTTAGAATACATCTTATTTATTATAATCTTGGTTTTATATAATTTTTGTATTTTTTTATTTTTTTAATTACATTTTTAGATTTTTTTTGATAATTGGAGCTGTGTGAAGTATCCTGTTTTCCTGCTGTCTTGAGTACCCTACTTGTATGTGTCCCAAACTGAGACGTGATTAATATCTCTGAATGTGCAAGTGTTAGCCAATATCGTAACTGACCTCTACAATTGTGAGTACACATCATTTTTATTCATTTTACTGTTTATTCAGACAGTACTACACAATTGGGTGCCCTTCTCTTTTTCTTCTGTTTCCTATTTCTCTCCTAAACATGGTGTGTAAAGGTAAATGTTTTATGTGATTTTAATCTGTATGCTACTTTAATAAGGGTCCTGATACCACTGTGTACTCCTATTGCTGAACATGCAAGGTCCAATACTGGTAAAGTACTGAAGCAGTTAAATAAAGGTGCAGGACTAAAAAAAAAAAAACTGCTGTATTTATTTTAAAAAGTAAGTAACACATAATGAATTTGTGTTTAGCATGTGTCTTCCTGCATGTGATGTTAAATTTGGGCTTGTACACCAAAAAGTTTGTCCCCTGACTATCATAACGCCTAGTCCCATGGTGCTAAAAGCTCAAAGCGGTAATTTTAAAGTATATTGTGGAGGTAGCATTTGGTTATTGTATGTAGGAATGGAGAGGAAGGATGGGTGGGAGGAGTGGTGAGGCATGGGTAATGAAGAACAGGCATTTGGAAGGAAGGACTGAAGAGGAGTACAGAAAGAGGAGTCAGCGGGATGAGGAGAGAAAGGAGAAGAAGTGGGGGGTGGAAGTGAACATGACCAAAAGGCAAGGCAGAGAAAGGGAAGTGGGAGGGGAAAGGGAGGGTGGTAGAAGAAAAATGAAGTGGTGGGTTGGAGGGGAAAATGGGATGGCAAAGTAGCAAAATGGAGCGTATGTGGTAGAAACTAAGAAACACTGTACGTTGATTTGGACAAACGGGGCCGGGGGGGCTTTAGCCCAAACATATAGGATTAAAAATAGATAAAAAATAAAGTTCTAACAATTAAAAAAAATAGTAAGAAAATGCACCCATTTGGAACTGACACGACCCAAGCCCTCTGATCTACGATCCACTCCCCTATTTGACCCCCCCTTCCCAGTCCCACTACTGATCGCCCATACTCTGCCAGACCCCCACCCAGGTTTTACTGCTCACTGGAAGTCACAGATCCCCACATTCACCATCTGCCCCACCCCCACCATTACTCCACTGCCCACTACTATTCCCAGACTCGTGCATGCAAACCTTGTACCCCCCCAGCCTTGTTCACGGAATTGCACATATACTACCTGCTTCCCCAGTGGCCATGCTCCTGGAACCAACTGCAGTATATCAAACCTTACCAATGGGACACCATATTTCCCAGACTGGAAATAGGTACTGGATAAAAACAGTTTAGTATCTTTAAAGTGACAGACCTGTAAAAAAAAGAAAAGTATGTGTTTTTTCCTATAGAACCACTTTCTGGAAAGAGTGAGTGCACTAGCCTGAGGGTAAAAAAAGCAGTTGAGCCCTCATTTGATGCAGGTGAATGCCTACTTACCAAAACTGACTTTTTCTTCATATCGCTAATGATTTTGACCATTTTAATGCAGACAGGTTAATTAAAAAAAGAAAAGTGGAAAGCATAGGTTTTTATTCCTGGCAGCCCCTATCATCTACAGAGTTACCAACGGGAGTCATATCTTAGCAGATGGCTTGCAAAAATGCTAAAAATATATCAGGCCTTCAGGCTACAGAAATGTCCCCAAGCTTCTGGCACTGCGGCATATATGACACATTCAGTGCCCATTTTTTCACCTTTATATAATTATTTTGGTTTGTTTTTTAAGAAAATGTCATGGCGACTGTAGGTGCAATATTGCTCTAAATTAAATCACACTTACAATGTAGAAGAGTACACAACAATTTTACAATATAATTAATAGCGAAAGCTTCTATAGGGTGAGCAATAAATTAAGACATAATTTAACACGAACAGATAAGGCAGGAATAAGGCTATTTCAAGTTGCACATTCATGCCATTTCTTAGCATAAATTACCATAGGTTGACAGGTTAACATAATCAGAGTTGCTCATTAGAGGAAAGATAAATTAACAAGCAGTTTTGAAACCAGAAAGTGAATCATATGAATGTTACCAAGTTTCCTTATAACATAAGAGGTGAAGGAGAACCTCACGATACGCGTTGGGTCTGGTAAAGTGTAATGAAACACAATATATTTTAATATAAAATAAAGGAATATTTTTCTACTAATATCAAGTGTCAGGAAGAGTTTCTAAAGGAAGATTGGAGACGATCAGAGAAACAAAGGGGAAATTACCTCCGGTGGATAGCCAGACTGGGGCTAATACCAGTCCACACACTGACACCCAGAGGCAGGATACAGCCTCTCATTCCAGTAAGCACAATATTGCGGAGTGGGGAATTGATTTTATAGTATATACTGCACTTAGAGGTGAATTGCGCTCTTTTGTTTTTGTTCTATAAGAACAGTGTGGCACATCCTACTGTTGCCTCCAAAAACATCCCATCATTGAAAGTGAATTAAAGGGATAGTAATACTTCGTTTTATCTTTATTTTACTTTGTAGGCATTAAAAAAACATGAAGACCGATATAAGTCTTATCTCTCAAACCTTTATGGTTTGAGAGATATTCACGAGCAAAGTTTCCCCCTCCCGTCCCTTTTACCTAGTGTAAGCCATCTCTTCTCAGATGTGGAATGCAGTCCATAGACCAGACAGATAACAGCAGGGGACAATCTTCTTCTATGAGAACAATAAAAGCCCTGCTCCCCTTGACAAGTTTTTCAGGTTTTTCCCTTATCTTAATTGAAGATTGTCCCTCTCTGCAATCTACCTGGGCACCTCCTTTCTGCTCTGGCTGTGCAGTGTTACATCAGTAAAAGAGGCGGAAGGGGGATACTTTGTCATTGAATTACTCTTGAACTACAACTCTGACAGAATTGAAATAACACTCTCCAAAGTCCAAATACTATGATGATTAATTAGAGATGCTTTTATTATGAAACATTACTATCCCTTTAAGTATCCCTTTTCTATAATAAGGGCTGTCAAAGTATTTACTTTAAGTGCCTTGGAAGACATATTTATGTACAGAAATATTCGACCACTGTTTTGTTCCTTTAATCAAAAAGGAAACTAATATGATGTAACTGGTTTAGGCCATCCCATAAAAACAACCTGATATATCATTAGGAGTTTATTTGGAGCAGCAACCTTTTTAACTCTTTGAGTGACAGAGGGGTGTGCATGTGCAATCCATTGTAAAGCAATGAGTGGCATACGCATTTGGCATGCAAAGTTTTTACATTTGTTTTCTTTACATGGTCACGCTATGTTATAGATCCAGCTTAGACTTCATTTATCTAAAAGATTGTATTTTTACTATGCCTGGGCTGGATTGCATTACAGATTAAAACATTATCACTAGGGATCGTCAAAAAGAGAAATCCCCTGCAGAAAAATAATGATTTCCCGCTTTTTTCACAAAACTTTTCGCCCATAGAAAATGCATAAAATGTTCTCCTTTTCACCACTGCCAATAAATTTCCTACAAGAACATTGTCATATTTCACCTATGTTTTCTATAGCTGCATGATTTCCCACCACAATATTACTTTTTCTGAGGGCTGAAGTAGAGAAACAAATAGTTCAAAGTAAAAGTTGTGAGTCTTACAGCAACATATGCCTTGAAAAAATTGTTAGCAGGCTGAGTGCCTTTGTCCTTTGCAAAGCCCTGAGGAAACATTGATTTGTAGGTCTTAGACTTGTTAAAGGCCCAAGCCCAGAGGAAACAATGATTTGTAGGACCTTGGCTTGTTAGAGGCACAAGCCCTTAGATCTGATCAGATCGACAACAGTTCTATTCTTCTACACTTGTCACTTGTTTGTTGCCATGCCATACAACCTCCAGCCTCAGAGATACAGGATTTGATTTAAATTGAAGAAACAAAGGTACTATGTTTTTATTTTATTACTGCTTGGAGTTGAGATGTCATATTAGTGGTGCGGTCAAGAGTTTGCTTGCTTGTGGCACGCTGCTAGACCACCAGGGACTCAGGGTAGGGGGATGAAGGGGCATTATGGAAGGGTCAATGTGGAGGGGACATTGTGGAGATAAAGGAAGCATTGTGAAGGGGAATTGTGGAGAAGAAGGGGCGATATGGAGTTAAGGGGGCATTGTGGAAGGGTCAATGTGGAGATGAAGGGGCATTGTGGAAATGAAGGGGGCATTATGGAGATGAAGGGGGCATTGTGGAGGGGGCATTTTGGAGATGAAGGGGCAATGTGGAGGGGGCATAGTGGAGATGGAGGGGGCATTGTGGAGATGAAGGGGCATTGTGGAAGGGGCATTGTGGAGATGAAGGGGCAATGTGGAAGGGGCATTGTGGAGATGAAGGGGCAATGTGGAGGGGGCATTGTGGAGAAGAAGGGGGCATTGTGGAGATGGAAGCAACTTGGGAAATCCTCATTAGAGAAAGATTTAGGTGTACTGATAGACAATAGACTTCACAGCAGTGTGCAGAGTCACTCAGCTGCTGCAAGAGCAAATAGAGTACTAGCCTGCATAAAAAGAGGTGTAGAAGCAAGGGATGCTAATATTATCCTACCTCTGTATAAATCCTTGGTTAGGCCTCATCTAGAATATGGAGTACAATTTTGGGCGCCTGTTCTAAAAAAAGACATTACTGAACTGGAAAAGGTGCAGAGACGTGCAACAAAACTGATAAAGGGATTGGAGGATCTGAGTTACAAAGAGAGACTAGCCAAACTGGGTTTGTTTACATTAGAAAAGAGACGTCTAAGGGGTGACATGATTACCATTTACAAATACATTCAAGGTCAATACAAAGAACTATCCAATGAATTATTTATGCAAAGAGCTGAGCTAAGAACAAGAGGTCATCCATTAAGACTTGAGGAAAGGCGCTTTTGACTAAAACACAGGCAGGGATTCTTTACAGTAAGGGCGGTAAGGCTATGGAATTCTTTGCCTCGGGATGTTGTGCTTGCAGATAATGTAACTGCATTCAAAAAAGCAATGGATGCCTATCTAGCGCAGAACAATATTGACAGTTATGACAGATGGCTTCAAAGCAAATAGGATATTGAGCCAGGGAACTATTTGACACACACACACACACACACACACACACCTACACTGGAAATTGCTCCAGAGGGCTTTTTTGTTGCCTTCCTCTGGATCAACAGGGGTGTTATTGGCATGGGCTGGACTTGATGGATGCATGTCTTTTTTCAGCCTTATCTACTATGTTACTATGTTACTATGAAGGGGCAATGTGGAGGGGGCATTGTGGAGATGAAGGGGCATTGTGGAGATGAAGGGGCAATGTGGAGGGGGCATTGTGGAGATGAAGGGGCATTATGGATGGGTCAATGTGGAGATGAAGGGGGCATTGTGAAGATAAGGGGGCAATATGGAGATGAAGGGAGCATTGTGGAAGGGGCATTGTGGAGATGAAGGGAGCATTGTGAAGATAAGGGGGCATTGTGAAGATAAGGGGGCATTGTGAAGATGAAGGGGCAATGTGGAGATGAAGGGAGCATTGTGGAAGGGGCAATGTGGAGATGAAGGGGCAATGTGGAGATGAAGAGGCTAATGTGGAGATGAAGGGGCAATGTGGAGATGAAGGGAGCATTGTGGAAGGGGCATTGTGGAGATAAGGGGGCATTGTGGAATGGGCATTGTGGAGATGAAGGGGCAATGTGGAGATAAGGGGGAATTGTGGAAAGGGCAATGTGGAGATAATGGGGCAATGTGGAAGGGACATTGTGGAGATGAAGGGGCAATGTGGAAGGGACATTGTGGAGATGAAGGGGCAATGCGGAGATAAGGGGGTATTGTGGAAGGGGCAATGTGGAGATGAAGGGGCATTGTGGAGATGAAGGGGGTATTGTGGAAGGGGCAATGTGGAGATGAAGGGGCATTGTGGAGATGAACGGAGCATTGTGGAAGGGGCAATTTGGAGGTGGGGAGAGTGTGGAGGTGAATATGTGGGCGGGGCAGGGGATTGTGGCAAGGTCGGGGGGGGTCAGGGGATTGTGGCAAGGTCGGGGGGGCATCAAAATGCACCTTCGCCTGTGTATAAAAAAATCCTTGCACCGGCCCTTGAAGTGAGGAATGGGGGCTTGGAAGGATAAAACAATCCCAGATATACTTTGGAGACAGGAAAAAATACATCATACATCAATGAAAGGCAGACAAGTACCATTTACTTGACATACTGTGTACACTTATCCAAACACACACTCCTAAAACATCAAGAAGAGGGACAAGCATATGCTGAGGTGTTGTATCCTTTATTGCAAGTTGATGATTCTGCTTGTCTGTCTTATACTGTGCTATACTCTCAAATTAAAATTGCAGTGAGGCTAGGAAAGAAAGAAAAAATTGCTGCAGAAATTTTGAAATTTGCTACACGAAGAGGTAAACAGAAAGGCAAAGTGCAAGCGAGAAAGAGTTGCTTGTAGTAGTAGGGACTGTGGGTGTGATTTATTTGTAGTAGTATATAAAAAATGAAAAGAAACCTGAAACCTTTTGACTGACAACTGACAAAAACAGACAGGAATTCAACAATATGAGCTATGACAGAGACTGACAGTAACAGGAACTAGACACAAAGACATATATAATACATTGTTTGCAGATGGGCAAAACTACACTGCTCCCTCTAACATTTCTTTTATGTAACACTACTTTCATTTTGTCTAACAAAGATTGCAGGGGTAAGGGAAAGGAGTAGAAGTAGTGGATGGATATGTTGGTGGTATTATTATTAATATCATTAATCTTTATTTTTATATCACCAACTTATGCACTGCTGTACATAGGCAATAGACATACTTTTAACAGTACAAATGGAATGTAGAACACAAATGGACCAGAGGGCCCTGCTTGTGACAGTGTACAGTCTACAGGATGTAAGTGGGATACAGAAGGAGTAAGTACTATGGGTTGTAAAGGACTCCTGCCATGTGAACTACTGGTCAGTGGGTGGGAGAAGTAATGGCTATCAGTGTGATGGTCCAGTCAAGCATTGTGACAGTTTGAGAGACAGTGAAGTTATGCTGGGGTTGTAGGAAGAAGAGCGATTGTAGAAGGGAACAAGAATGAGTTGAGAGAAGGAGAAGTCATTTAGATGGGAAATGGAGGATGTAATAAGAGTTGCAAAGAGAGGATCCTGTTCAGAGTGAAGATGGCAAATGAAGTTGTATTAGGAAACAAAATACAGAGGGGCGCATTGTTAGTAAAGTCTCTGTAAGTTAACACCAGTATTTTGAATTTAAGTATAGAGATTGACAGAGGGGAATAGTATTAAAGGAGAGATGAGTGAGGTAGATTAGTCTGGAGGCAGAGTTCATTATGGATGTATTGGGGTTAGTCAGGTGAGAGACAGACCAATTAGTAGTGAGTTACAGTAGCCAAGATTGCATGAGTTTTTGAATTAGATTTTTGGTAGTCTCTTAGGTGGGAAAAGGTCAAATTCTGGAGATGTTCAGTAGATGGAGGTAACATGAGTTGAGCTGAAGATTGCCCTATTCTTCATTACCCACATTCAGTTAGAGTCAAAGGTGCCCCCCAGGCAGCATGCTTTGGATGTTGGTGTGATGGTGGTGTTGTTAACAGTGAGGGAAATAGTCATTTAAGGCTGATTGGAGAGAGAAGGAAAATTATAAGTTTGATTTTGTGAGATGGTTGTATACTGAGGAGCTTGGGGATAAATGGCAGAAGATAAATGGGCCAGGAATCTGAAAGTGACTTTAGGTCCAAAGAGGATATCTTTAAGACACCCATCTTGCATGCTTAAAAGCGGATTGGAACGGGGGTAGGGCGAGCTCCCTAGCAAGATGGATGTGTTCTCCACAGCTCCGTAGGCTCAACTGTTTAATTAAGTTCTGGCTGCAAAGATTTCTATTATTTTGATCCCAATTTTATATGGGCACTGATATTATGCTTCTATGATGGCATGGAGGTGAATGAGGTTTTACTCTCTTGTGGACGAAGGCTGTGTTTGCTGTGACCCTCCTGCCATATCACTGGGCCATGTGGTCGATTGCGAGTACCCTGGAGGTTGAAGCCCAGACCCTGGGGATGCATGCTGATCTGACAACCTTTCCGAGCTTAGTGGATGACCCCATCTGTATGCCCTCTACTCTCTCCTTATGCTCCGTGGAGTCCAATCCTCCTCCCGTACTTCTCTCTTTTTCGGACATATCACACTTATTGATGAAGAAGGACTTTGGGGCCTTTATGGAAGAGATTTTACTGGCTGTGTGGGAGGAATTCGCCGGCCTAGGGGATGATTTTCGACGGATGGGTCGATGCGCAGAGCCAACGGATCACACTGCTGCTACTGGGGTAGACCAACAAGGATATTTGTATGCACTTTTGGCACATAAGGAAAGCTGTCATGTGGCTTGCTGCACCGTGTTAGGAGTTGCACAACAAGGAGATATTTTATATGCATGAGCCCTACCGAGCATGCTCCTTGGGAAGGATCAGAGGATCGGCAGGGGGCCTTTCTCTCAGTTTGTTCCAGTATTAGTGGGCTGTGGTCTTGTCTTCTCCCCCACCAGTGACATGCAGAATGTTTGGGATACCTCACCATGGGACCCAGGAATCCTACTCTCACCATCAAGCACTGCCCCATACGGGAGGGCACCTACGGACACCCTTGCTTGGAACTCGGTCCCAATGTGTGGATTGAAGCCTTCTGGGAGTCCTCTACTGCTAGTTGTTCTGTTTCTCATACATGCTGGTGATGTCTTGACCCACTGAGGTGCAGAGACCTGTAGGTGCTGCTGTCACATACACAGGATATATGGACTCTTCCCTTAATGTACTGATTCTCTATATGTATGTTCTCTACAATGTGCCTGGTAGGGATTATGGCCTTCTTCTCCCTATCCTGAGATGACTATCCACTCATATGCTTCATGCCTCACCTTGAACACCATGGCCGGTCCCCTCCCTTGGGCCCGGGAAGGGTTGACCTAGACCACCTGCTGCTCTGTGCTGTGGTTTGAAATGTTTTACCATATCACAACCTGCTGTGTTTAAGGGGTCAAGGGTTTGTTTAAGGATTAGATGGCGTTAGAGGTATATTTCAGTGATCAAGCTTGTATAACCTATAGGTCTAGCTGTTTCACTGTATATTCATTAACTGCCATATCTGATCCCCCAACTAGAGTACTGCAGTTATCCTCTTTTCTCAAGACACCAGGGAATTATGTAGCCATGTCTCATAAATGGTCACTGTTTATATGCCCATCTTCCCCCCCTTTTGTTGCTAGTTTATAAATGAGAGCTTGGAATTTGTTATTGCGCTTCAGCTCTAGGAGTAGCACTGCTTATCCTGCACTATAAGACCTCTGGCCATGTTTTATAAATAATGTGTACTTCTGACCGCAGCACATTTTTCTCCTAAGTGAAACCCAAGTTTAATTTGAGATTTCACTACTGTATGATAATGATTATCTCACCCAGTGAGCATGAATGGGGCCGTAGGTCTCATGGTTTGCCCATCTTTTACTATGATGATATGTACAGCCCCCTCCCCTCGGGCCTTTGGCCACCACGTGCTTGTTCCACAGAGGACCAGGTCATGTCGGCCTGTTTTCTCTGTTCATGTTTTCTTTACCTTTTCTTCCCCTATCTTCTTTTTCCTAACAGAGTCTATACCACGCTGTTTTTCTTAGCTTTTCTCTACTTTTATTACCTGTCCCTATCTCTTCCCTTCTTGAGCCACTCATGATTTCCTCATCTTCTGTTTGCCAGCTCTGTATGTCTATGGCATTAGTGTATCCTGGCCTTGCAGCCTTCAGACTACAAGCTTAGTTTCATGAGGTCGTTGATATGGAAATTTTTAATGAATATAAGGTCTGATAATACTGTCAAGTGGAACTGTGCAGTTATGTAAGAAGTTGAAAAAGTGTATGTTAAGCTCCCACTGCTGTTTACGTAGATGAGTTAACGTAGCTTTTCAAAGCAGCCCCTTCCTTTTCTTATCTTTTCTATACACTTCCTTTTCTTCTTGTCTTGAATGCCCATTATTTCTCCTCTATCCGTGTAGTCTTCAGTTCTTCTTATATCTATTAACCATAGTATCAGTGTACCCTGGCTTTGCTCCTTTTAGACTACAACCATAGTTTCACAGATGTTTTTCTCTATGACAATCTTATTGTTTGTTTAATATGGATACGTAGAATTGTACTGTTATATAACATGTTGGGAAATATGTGTACCTAAAACTTCTTATACAGTTTGCGTATATATGTAATATGTAATACTTCAGTAAAGCTTTGAAAAAAAAAAGAAGAGGATTGATTGGAATGTGATGATTGTCAGAGAGAGGTTGAATAAGTGAGTAAGGGTTGGAGCTAACAGAGGAGAAGGTTCTTGAATTAACTTTGATGGGATTAGGGACTAAGCCTACTAACAATTTTTTAAAGTCATATGTTGCTGTATGACTCAGCCTACTAACAACTTTTAGTTTCAGTAGTTGATTTCTCTATTTTAGTTCACAGCAAGAGTAGTATTGCAGTTGGAATTCTAACTGGGAAATTCTTTGGCAATGGCAAAATGGAGAAAATGTATTTTCTATGGGAGGGAATTTTCATGGAAAATTGCCATTTTTCTGCAAACATTTTGAATTAGCACCTTCAGATAAAACATGCAATGTACATATTTCAATTATATAAATTACTGATTCTGTCTCATTTATAATTATGTTTATTATGAGCTCAAATGTATGATTCTACACAATCAGCCTCATCTTAGCTATTCATTGAAACTCGATCACTACCTTCTGTAGTACTGGAAAGGGGATGCAGGTGGAGGATGTTGATACAAACAAACAATGTTAGTTAAAAATTAAATAAAATAAAATTTACCTTACCCTTCCCTGCAAATCACTCTTTCCCCAGACCAATCCATACTATACAATCCAGAGTCATTCAGCCTATGCTTCTCATCCCCACCTTAAAAGGCTCAAATTACCCCAACACAGTAATTTTGGGGGACAGGAAGGGAGAAAGAATGTTGACCCCAAAATTCTGTGTAACTTTTATTATTAATATTATTATTTATTTATATAGCGCCAACTTAATCCGCAGCGCTGTAAAACTGACTGACAAAACACAGTCAGCCATGATCTAAGCTACATTCTGCTCTGGCTGTTATTATTTCTGTGCTAAGGGAGTCTGGGGCTGTGAGAATGGAGCATAGAAGGTTTACCTCCAAATACTCCAATATTCTGTCTGACTGATTGGAAAGACACAGGCAGTTGTGGTCCAAGATCCTTTCTGATCTTGCTGTTATTATCTTTGTGTTAGACGTGTATGGGTGGTGTGAGAAGAAGAGAACAAATGAAGTTTACTCCAAGTACCCCAACATTATGTGTTACTGATTGGAAAGACAAAGGCATTTGTGGTCCAGTTCCTTACTGATCTGTTGTTATTATCTTTGTGATGGGGAGTCTGGGGGTATGAGAAGGGAGAAAGGGAGGTTTACCCAAATTACCCTAACATTCTGTGTGACTGTTATTATCTCTGCGCTGGGAAAGTATGGTGAAAGAAGCAGTTGAACAGGGTTTTTTTTATTTTATTATTTTGTGATAAGGATAGGGGTTCAAACAGTTCAAAAATATAAATAAATAAATAAATAAATAAATAAATAAATAAAAATACTAGATGATACTGAGTATTTTGTTGAGGGCCAAGGCAAGGCAACTCCATTTCTACTTCTACTAATTTATATTGTGTACTTTACAGTAAAAACACGCACACAGCAAATACATAGTAACATAGTAACATAGTAGATAAGGCTGAAAAAAGACATGCGTCCATCAAGTCCAGCCCATGCCAATAACACCCCTGTTGATCCAGAGGAAGGCAACAAAAAAGCCCTCTGGAGCAATTTCCAGTGTAGGTGTGTGTGTGTGTGTGTGTGTGTGTGTGTGTCAAATAGTTCCCCGGCTCAATATCCTATTTGCTTTGAAGCCATCTGTCATAACTGTCAATATTGTTCTGTGCTAGATAGGCATCCATTGCTTTTTTGAATGCAGTTACATTATCTGCAAGCACAACATCCCGAGGCAAAGAATTCCATAGCCTTACCGCCCTTACTGTAAAGAATCCCTGCCTGTGTTTTAGTCGAAAGCGCCTTTCCTCAAGACTTAATGGATGACCTCTTGTTCTTAGCTCAGCTCTTTGCATAAATAATTCATTGGATAGTTCTTTGTATTGACCTTGAATGTATATGTAAATGGTAATCATATCACCCCTTAGACGTCTCTTTTCTAATGTAAACAAACCCAGTTTGGCTAGTCTCTCTTTGTAACTCAGATCCTCCAATCCCTTTATCAGTTTTGTTGCACGTCTCTGCACCTTTTCCAGTTCAGCAATGTCTTTTTTTAGAACAGGTGCCCAAAATTGTACTCCATATTCTAGATGAGGCCTAACCAAGGATTTATACAGAGGTATGATAATATTAGCATCCCTTGCTTCTACACCTCTTTTTATGCAGGCTAGTACTCTATTTGCTCTTGCAGCAGCTGAGTGACTCTGCACACTGCTGTGAAGACTATTGTCTATCAGTACACCTAAATCTTTCTCTAATGAGGATTTCCCAAGTTGTTTCCCATTTAGAGTATATGCAGCAAGTTTGTTTCTACAACCCAAATGCATAACCTTACATTTATCTACATTAAATGACATCTGCCACTTTTCTGCCCATTCACTTAGTTTATCTAAATCCTTCTGTAGGGAAAAAACATCGAGCTCTGTATGTATTTCCTTACATAGCTTAGTGTCATCAGCAAAGATTGAGATGCTACTTTCAATTCCCACTTCTAGATCATTAATAAACAAATTAAAAAGCATTGGGCCCAGGACTGAACCCTGCGGCACCCCACTTATAACCCTAGACCAATTTGAAAAAGTTCCATTTACAACAACTCTCTGCCATCTATCATTTAACCAGTTCTCAATCCATGTACAGATAACACCACCCAAACCGAAGCCTTTTAATTTATGCAGTAACCTGTTGTGAGGCACTGTGTCAAAGGCTTTTGCAAAATCCAAGTATACTACATCAACAGCAATTCCCCTGTCCAAATTACTACTCACTCTTTCATAAAATGCAAGTAAATTAGTCTGACATGATCTGTTCTTCATGAAACCATGCTGATTCCTACTAATGATATTGTTTGTCTTCACATAGTTCTGAATACTGTCAGTTAAGAACCCTTCTAGTATCTTACCCACTATGGAAGTCAAGCTCACAGGTCTATAATTTCCTGGTTTGGATCTTGCTCCCTTTTTAAACAATGGAACTACATCAGCTTTCCTCCAATCACAGGGCACTATGCCTGATGAAAGCGAATCAATAAATATTAAGTATAATGGTTTTGCTATTACTGAACTAAGTTCCTTAAGTACCCTTGGGTGTATACCGTCCGGTCCAGGCGCTTTATTCACTATAACCCTTTCCAGTCTCTTTTGGACCTTGTCCTCAGTAAGCCATGTAGATGTTGGAGGAAATTCCATGGTTTTGTCTGTTTGCCCACAGCTTGTCATTTCTGCTTCCTTTGTATATACTGAAGCAAAGAACGTATTTAGGGTGTCAGCCATAGCTTTATCCTCACTAATCAATTCACCTGTTTCAGTCTTAAGAGGACCAATATCAACCTTAACTTTTTTGTTGTTAATATACTTGTAGAATTGTTTAGGGTTTTTCTTGCTCTCATTTGCAATGTTTCGCTCATTTTCTATTTTAGCTAGCTTAATTGCTTGTTTGCAGATTTTATTACATTCTTTATATTTTTTAAATGATGCATCTGACCCATTTGACTTAAACACCTTAAAAGCCTGCTTTTTATTTCTCATTTCCCTGCTAACCACATTATTAATCCACATTGGTTTTGCTTTACTTCTCTTGTGCTTATTCCCCAATGGTATATATTGACGTGTATATTTGCCCAAGAGCATTTTAAATACATTCCATGACTCTTGTGCATTTTTATCTTTGAAAACTACATCCCACTGGATATCCTTTAAAGTTTCTTTTAACTTTGTAAAATTAGCCTTTTTGAAATTGAATGTTTTGGTTAAACTCTTGCTATTGGGTTTCTCATAACAAACTTCAAAGGATACAATATTGTGGTCACTGCTGCCCAAATGTTCCCTTACTTGCACATTGTTTACAATGTCAGAATCGTTTGAGAGCACTAGGTCAAGCAAGGCCTCTTTTCTAGTTGGCTCCTCTACTAGTTGGGACATAAAATTATCATTTATCATACTTAGAAAAATATTTCCCTTTGTTGTGCCTGAAGTCATATTGCTCCAGTCAATTTCAGGGTAGTTGAAATCTCCCATTATAATTACCTTTGCTGACCTAGCAGCCTTTTCCATTTGCAGTAAAAGTTGGGCTTCCTCCAACTCCCCAACATTAGGTGGCTTGTAGCAAACCCCCACCAATATCTTTTTATTATGTGTGCCCCCAGTGTGTATTTCAACCCACAAGGCCTCTACCTTTTCATTGGACCCTTCATTTATATCTTCCCTTAAACTAGGTTTTAAGGCCTGCTTTACATATAGGCATACCCCTCCTCCCCTTTTATTAACCCTGTCCCTCCTAAAAAGTGAATAACCCTCTAGATTGACTGCCAAGTCATACGTATCATCTAACCAGGTTTCAGACACTCCAATCAGATCATACTGCTCATGTACTGCAATCATTTCTAGCTCCCCCATCTTACCAGCCAGACTGCGAGCATTTGCATGCATACATTTTATCTTTTTGCCATTCTTAAAGATTTCTTTCTTTTTCAGATGTATTTGTCTTTTATCAGGCTGTAACAATGGCAACTCCCTATTAGATGAACTAGCCCATTCCCCCTCTCCATCCCCATGACCCTTCTCTAATCCCATTCCCTCAATTATACTATCTTCCCCAGCCTGTGTTGCAGCTCCCTCCCCCCCCTTTCTAGTTTAAAGTCTCCTCCAGCCTTCTAACCATCCTATCACCCAGCACCGTGGCCCCCCTTCCACTAAGGTGCAATCCATCACTACTATAAAGATTGCGCCCAAGGGAAAAGACTGACCAGTGCTCTAGGAACCCAAACCCCTCCTGCTTACACCAAGTCTTTATCCACACATTTATCTCCCTAATCTCCCGTTGCCTTTCTAATGTAGCGCGTGGCACAGGTAGAATTTCAGAAAATACTACCTTAGAGGTCCTCTGCTTAAGCTTATATCCTAGGTCCCTGAAATCCTTCTTAACGGACCTCCATTTTCCACTGACTTTGTCATTAGTACCAACATGTACCATGACAGCCAGGTCATGCCCAGCCCCTCCCAACAATCTATCAACCCGATCAGCCACATGTCGAACCCGAGCTCCCGGGAGACAGCAAACTGTACGATTGTGGCGATCTTGGCGACAGATTACCCTGTCTGTCTTCCTAATAATAGAATCCCCTACCACCACCATCTGTCTAGGTCTGCCTGAGTCCTGGATCCCATCCGTGCTAGAGGGGCTGTTCACTCGGCTGTTAGAGAGAACAGTCCTCTCCAGCAAAGACATTCCTGTGTCAGCATCCCCAACGTCATTACTTAATGTAGCAAATCTGTTAGGATTAGTAAACACAGGAGTGTCCTCCCTATTTCTCTGTCCACCCCCCTTGCTATGTCTAACTGTAACCCATCTGGCTACCTGCTCTTTCTTTGTGCAGTCTCCACCCCCAGAACTACCTACCACCGCTTCCTGCTGCTCAGTCAGCAGAACCCTCTCAAGATTGTCCGTCTTTCTCAATGTTGCAACCTGCCCCTCCAGATCTCTAATACGAGCTTCCAGAGAGACCACTTGCTCACATCTGCCACAGAGGTATGCACCCTGGAACGGTTGTTCCAGGTGTGCAAACATATTGCAGTTTGTGCACTGAGTTAAATGGACAATCATGCTACCACTCATATGTGCCAGTTACCACAAGATAAAAAGGCAGGCAGGCAAAAATAGCTGCACAATAAGTTTGATAATGTGTCCCCTGTGTAACCCCCTGTGTTTGAATTCCCCCTGTTTTAAATTCCCACACTTACCACCCTTCTGCACTTGAATTCCCCCTGTTTTAAATTCCCACACTTACCACCCTTCTGCACTTACACACTGAGGCAAGATTCACACGTTCAAGTATTCACTATGTATCTGCTATATAAGCTAGGAATCCACCAATTACAAACACAGCAATTAGTCACTCCCACCACACCAGACTTCAATTATTTATCACAGCAAAGAGGGAAAACAAAATTCAGAGAGATTTGTTTTTAACCTCTTCCTTACCACACCACACAATATTCTTATGCTATTATTCCAGCAAGTATCCAATCTCAGTCTTTCAGGGCACAGGGCACTGATGAACTTACAGAGCTCTCTCACACCTTGCTATATAAGCCAGGAATCCACCAATTACAAACACAGCAATTAGTCACTCCCACCACACCAGACTTCAATTATTTATCACAGCAAAGAGGGAAAACAAAACTCAGAGAGATTTGTTTTTAACCTCTTCCTTACCACACCACACAATATTCTTATGCTATTATTCCAGCAAGTATCCAATCTCAGTCTTTCAGGGCACAGGGCACTGATGAACTTCAATGCATATGGGGAAGGAGGAAGGAGTAGGAGCAGCGCAGGGATGTGTGAGTAAAGTGGTAGTCCAAAAACTGACTGCAGCCATGGTTCCTGCAGCGTGTGCAATAAGTGATGCTCATCCCTCTCTTCCCGAGGAGGATGCAGTTTGTCATGATCCCACCACAAATTCCACCATCTCACTACCAGTGTCAGTACATCTAAAAACACTGAAGATGACAACAAGTCGCATTCTACATTTGATGGCATATTGCATGAAGGTGTAGCAGCTCACCAATGTTGCATCTGACAGTGAAACAAACAAGCACAAAAACACCTGTCCTCAAAGTAGTAATGAACATTGTGAAAGTAAAAGTAAAAATTGTGTGAGACCTCTAAAAGCTTAGAGGAATATAAAGTTAGTGCAAGAAGAGGTGGGGTATGCTGTGGATGACCTAATGATGACTGATGATTCAGATCTAGTATATATCCCTGCAGCATTCTCCTCTTCTTCAGGTGCAGATGAGAGCGAGAGAGATAATGACATGGCCAGATAATTCGGTGAAAGGCAAAATCTCAGTCTTCCACCACTGAAAAGGAGTGCTGTGCCTGTCTATAAACTTTTTGAGAAAGCAATTGGAAAGTCTTACTATGGACAAGCAAAGATGCCAAAAAAATACAGTCGACCTGTTAGTCATCATCAGCATCATTACTGCTTCCAAGTCCAAGTCCCACCCAGCCACACACTCTGATAATGTTGAGTAACCAGAAACAACACAGGTTATCAGCATACACAGTTTTAGCTATGATGAGTCCCTTTGCTGCTCTTGCAAGTGCAGCACCTAAGACACCTAGTAATAGTACAATTTCAGCAACATTTACCTCCAGAAGTAGTAGCAGCACCTAAGGAACACCACAGTCTATGATGTCTACAGTATGGATATACTTTACTCATAATCCAAAAGCAAAGAGTGTTGCTATCTGTTGTCTGTGTAACAACCATGTAAGTAGGGGATAAGCAGACTCACACCTAGGCACCTCCTCAATGAGATCCCACCTGAGGTCTTACTGGAAGACACATCATCAACAGGTCAGTGATGCAGCAGAAGTACTCAAACATTCCCTTGGTTCTGGGGTAAATAATAGAAGTGTTGTTGATGTGTCAGAGAGTGTGCTATTTTCTGTTCCTGCTGCAGAGGAGTAGGACTCTGTCTTCGCTTTTGGATATGACAAAAGTCACAGTGCCCATGCATACAGCCACCACCCCCACCACCTCCGCAAGTGATGTTATTAAAGTATTCTTTACTATATCCTGCTATCCTGCATTTACCGAGTTCTTAGAAAGAAGTCAAAACCTGAGCAAAAATAATCGGAAAGTAAAGAGTAACATAGTAAATTAGGCCTCATAAACCAGAGAAATGCGAATTATATAGCTTTCCTGCTTCCAAATAATTTAGCCTTTAGCAGAACTTCATGTTTTGCCTACTAATACACAGTATAACCCTGTATGTTCCCTTTTAAAGAAATGTATCTAATCTTCTATTAAATGTATACATTGTATATGCCATAACCACATCCTTTGGCAAGGAATTCCAGAACTTAACAGACCTTACTGTAAAAACCCCTTTCTCTACTGAAGTAGACACCTCCCTTCCTCTAATCTCAAGGGTTATTTGGTCAAGTCTTGGAATGAACAGCTCACCAGAGAGATCCCTGTATTGGCTTCTCGTATACTTGTACATTATGATAAGATATCCTCTTAGTCACAACCAAGTTTGTCTAGTCGTTCCTCATATGTTATGTCCTAGAGTCACTTAATTAATTGTGTTGTACTTTCTCCAGTTATAGAATATCCTTTTTCAAAAGTGGCGCCCTAAACTGCACTGCATATTCAAGGTGAGGTCTTACCAACGATTTGCACAATGGAAATATTATGTTATACACACTTGATTCAATGCCCCTTTTTATGCAAGACAGGACTTTGTTTGCTTTTGATACTGCTATTTGTCACTGATCACTGTTTCCAAGTTTGTAGTACTCATGTGGAATACAAAACTTGCCAGAATGTTGGTTGTTGACATGCTGCCCTTTTCTTTTGTTGAAAACAGAAGCTTTACAGAACCGAAGCCATGTGTTGCACCTCCTGGAATATCCCAAGCCGCACTTATTTTTCAAGGATGGATGTGCAAATGTAACTTAAAAAGGCAGTTAGTGTTGTGGGAAAGGACAAAGACACTCAGCCTGCTAACAATTTTTTCCAAGGCATATGTTGCTGTAGGACTCATAACTTTTACTTGCAGCTATTTATTTCTCCACTCCCTCGGAAGAAGCAATATTGTGATGGGAAATCTTGTGGTCATAGAAAACATAGGCAGTGAAGAAAAGGCAAATATGTTATATATTTTATATGTGCAGGAATTTTAAAAAAGAAAAACAACAACAACAGGAAATCATTGGGGTTTTTTTGGGAAAATTCCTGCAGGAAATCTCTTTGACTTTTTGCCCATCCGTACTATTCAACATAACAGTGTCTGTGCTGTCAAATAGCAATCATGGTAAGGAGGGAAAGGCTGGTTCAAAGAACAGTTGCTTACTGCGTAGCCTGCATTTTTCTAATTTTGATGATACAAGTTCATTTGCTTGGGAGCCTGTAAATACTGATTTGTATAAATGCTTACAGCAAAGAAAAAAATATATAATGAACTGGTCTCCTCCACTTATATTAAAAAAATAAACAATAATATATTATTGCTCGAAATCTAAACCAGTTAATGGGGTAAAACATTTCTAGCAAACTTGAGATAAAGTGGTCAAATCATAACATGAATGAAATTCCTGTATAAATGTTTACTGACATCCTCTAAAACCCCATATAAAACATACATATTAAAATGTATGATTATCCCTACCTTTACAATGTAACAAAAATGCCCAATATATTCTGTAGCTGGATAAATAGATGTATATAAATGTAACACACCGGTAGCCATAATACCTACATAACAATATGTTGGTCAACTACTGCTATGACAATAAAAGGGGTATAAAGTGGACTGAGTAAAACAGAATACTTTGGTGAATGCAGTTGGTGTACTTCTCTTCAAAAAATAAAAGTAACCTTTAATATGTCCTGATTGTATGAATGATATTAGAAGAAAAAGCAGACAACCAGGTAAGTTGATAAATTATGAAAAAAATTAGCATGAATGGTGCACATAAATACTGATATGATTACAATCCACTACACAACCCGCTGTCATGAATATAAGAAAGGATTCATGGTACAATAACTGAATAATCAATACTTGAATGAGATAGGAATGAAGGTAATCAATGTAAATGGAGTCTGTATATAATTAATATAGAATGGAGTGACATAAAATAACTTAAATTCATGCTCATTATTAGCAGCTATCAAGCACAATTAAGAAACACTGCTAGGAAATTGGTAACACACCGATTTAGCCCTATTATGTGATAATAATAATTATGAACTGTATTTTAAAAATAAAAGTGTGCTCGTTCAACCCTATACAGATCCTCATCTACACAAAAACCCAGTGGAAACAGCTCTCCAGTCTATCTCTGTTCTCAATAAAAATATGGCTTCCTGTTAGATGGCAACAGTTCATTACTGAAGCATACTGATATGTGGGTGATCATCATACACACCAACATCAACACCAGTTTGCCACAACACGGGGCTTTGTCAAGGAGAATTGTCAAAGTTATTCAGCTTTGTAGCCTTTTCATAGCTACAGTATAGATGGGATGTTTTTTTACAGTAAATGGCATAAGTGTTTTGTTTGAGGTTTTAGAGGATGCCAATAAACTTTTCAATAGTTTTTATAGATACTGTATTCATGTTTTGATCGATACACTTCATGAAATGTTTCCTATTAGAAATTTTTAACCATTATTCCCTGGTTCTGATTTGGACTCATAATATATTTTTTTATATATTCATTTGTGTTTAGGGGTCTTATTGCCCCACTGTGGCTGTGGTGTTAAGAAGAATTATGGGGTATTATAGTTAATTAAATGTATTATTTAAATGTTATCTGAGGAGGGATGATGTATTCTTGTATTTTGTGTTTATATTATAAAGTAAAAAGAAGCAAATGAATAATATACATGCAAATGCATAGGGTTAAACATAATTCATTAAAAGGAAAGATTCATCAGGATTTGGAAAAAAACAAAAGTGTGGTGTCATGTCAAAAAGACTAAAAACCGCCAGTGTAAAACAATAAAAAAAAATCCAAATAGGGTGCAACAATCCAGGATACTGATTCACCTATCAAATAAAAATAACACAAAGCAGGCAAACACAATAATTACCCACACATATTTGTGCATTTAACAGGGACCCACTTCTTATGTTTTACTCTAACCATTTCTCACCTTGTATTGTCTAAACCCTTAAATTGTAAAGTGCTGTGTGCACTTGTGGTGCTATATAAATTAACATACTAGCTAACAGAAAATTCAGAATTGCATGTATAAGCAAACTCATTTGACTTATCATTAACTGCTTCTCTTGTTCAGGGAGGAATTGTCTGGTACTTTGTGGCTGGACCGTCATCTGGACAGGGTCAGTATGATGTGCTTCAGGATGATTGTTCTCTGCAGGGGCGTAACAATAGGAGTCGCAGGGGTTGTACCTGCGACCAGTCTGGTCACTCCAGGGGCCCGGCCGCCCCCTGCAACACCCTCGTCTGGCACCTGCAAGTAGGTCTGTACCTTCTCCCTCTCTGGCACTCTAGTATTGCAGAGCACTGGAAGATGATGTCATCTCCCAGCTCTCTGCATTACTGAGAACATTGCGGGAGCTCCAGCTCTGCCCTTTCATGCCACTGCGCTAGACCACCAGGGAGGTAGGAAATGAACAATGGGGGGGTGTTAATAAGGGGCAATGTGGAGATTAGAGGGCAATGTGGAGATTGGGTGGGCAATGTGAAGATGGGGGCAATGTGGAGATATAGTGGCAGTGGAGATTCGGGGGCAATGTGGAGATATGGTGGCAGTGTGGAGATTGGGGGGCAATGTGGAGATTGGGGGAAATGTGGAGATTGGGAGGTCAATGGGAAGATGACAGGAAATGTGGAAATATGGTGGCAGTGGAGATTGGGGGCAATGTGGTGGCAATGTGGAGATTGGGGGGCAATGTGAAGATGGGGGTAATGTGGACATATGGTGGCAGTGGAGATTGGGGGGGCAATGTGCAGATATATGGTAGCAGTGTGAAGATTGGGGGCAATGTGGTGGCAATGTGGAGATTGGGAGACAATGTGGTGGCAATGTGGATATTGGGGGCAATGTGGTCGAAGGGACATGGCAGTTTCTGCTGGACCTGGTATACTGGATCTGGTGAACTGGCTTTTCTGCAACCAGGACTAGGATACATGCCAACCCTCTTGATCTTTATGGACTATTGTTTTCCATCTGTTTTATTATTATTCTTTGCATTTGTTACTATACATTGTTTGCTTTCAGTTGGCAACAATGTGTCTAGTTGGAATTGTATTGGATATTTGTTGCCTGGCAAGTGGCTGTCAGTACTGGCTACTTCAACCTCCAGTTCATCGCAGACAAAAACACCATTTTATTGGTACCTTCTTGGAGCTGTCTTAGCATAGAGGTTAGCATATATTTTTTTTGTATATAAACATAAATACAGAAGATGTAGTAACACACTCTCTACAAATTTGTTGCTGCATAGCACAGAACCATGGATGCTTGCTATGAATTGTATTCTTCAAATGTATTTAGTATGACTGTATTATTATGCCTCTTGGATATATATATAAGCGGTATAAATATGATTATATTTTTTGCTCTTGTCTTTGACTGTGTTGCTACATCTTCTGGATTTCTATTTATAATGCAGATGTAATCCGATTATTTTTGACCCGGTATATTGGATCTGGTAATCGTATGATGATGAGCTTACTTTTCGCAAACTGGATTGGAGTAAGTGCCAACCTTCTTGATCTTTATGGACTTTTCCTGTTGTTGGCCAATGGCCATCACTTTTGTTATTATGCTTTGCATTTGTTACTACATATTGTTTGCCTTCAGCTGGCAGCAATATGTCTGATGGGAATTGTATTGGGTATCAGAATTGTACTGGGTATCGTACAACCAACTGCCAGGCAACCGATACCCAATACAATTTCCACCAGACACATTGTTGACCTTAAGTACCCATTGTTCCTTTTTTGCCCTGAGGAAGGTCCATTTGGGACCAAAAATGTTTGTTATGGATGCAACAAATTACTGCTACTTATGTTTATTCTAGTGTGTGGTCTCTTTTGATCTTTGGTGTGCTTCAGGCTGAATATACAGACATACCCACTATAGAGCTACAGATTCCAGGCCCCTGCTGTAGGTTATCAAATTAAAATCCTATCATTTGACACCTTTTTTAAATGCATACATATTTGTTTATAATGGTACTAAGGATGTTTTATAAAATAGCCCTTTTTATTTTAGCTTTTTACTGTAAATTTTATTTAAACTTAGTTTTTATGCCAAAATGTTGAACTTTGTGTAATTTTCTTGAAAATTTCTGAAAGCCACAATTGTTATCAAAGATTCCCTTCCTCACTAGGAAGAGGTCAGCTGGGCCAACTGGGACTTGGGACCATGTTCAAAAGAAAAATGGTGAAATTGTAAGGCAACTGCACTACAGGTGAGACCTAATTTCAATATACTGGAGACCTTTCTTGCATTCAAGGGGTTAAAAGACCCAATTTAAATAAATTGGAGTTTGGTAAATTATTATCTCACCCCTTTGGTGCAATTGATTTGCTCCTCCATTTTCTTTTGAACATAGAGGCCTTGATTACCTTATTTTTTGTATAAGCTAAGCATGAAAATATTGCCTTTATTGGAGACTGGTATGCAGTCCAAATTCTTGGACCCACAGTATTTAAGTAACATGCTTATATGAAACTATTAATATTAGGGTTATGCACTAAGTATGATAAAGAGGTTATAAAAATTAGATACCCGTATCCCAATTCCTTTCTTAGTCTATGGAGTCTGCTATTATTTATCCCACTTGAGTGAAAACAGGGCACAGACGTCACAGAATATCATATGGGTTGAGAGTTCATCACACTGGATGCATAATCACTTCTTTATCACACCTTATTGTATCTTCCCCATGCTATGCATATACTCAGAAGATGTCAAGCATTTAAATGAGATATTCTTAGGTTGTTTACAATTATTCTGTGTAAGATTCTGCCTTTGAATTTATTGGAAATGTGTGAAAACTTGTTTTTAGCTAATATTATTGTTTGTGTAGTGTTATGTAGAAAGACATACCAACTAGTCTGAATACTTGATATTGTGCACTGTTGGTTTACATGAGGTGATGTACTTGCTGCAGGATATTGAGGAATTATAAACCATTGATTGTGCATTCTGATTTAAACAAGATGAAAGGACTCTTTTGCCATCCAGTGAATTTAGAGTCTGCTTAGGTCAAACAAGCAGAAAGCAATATACACATTTAGTTTCTGTTAATAGCTGTATGGCTTAAAAAAACAAGATAACTTTGATTAATCATTGTAGCTGCAACTACGGTGAGTTTTGATTTATATTTCACCCATTACCGACACAGTGTATTGTGAAACAATGCATTACACCCACCTTAAGAGGTTAAAATAATGAAATGCCATATTACATATACTTTTCCCATGTTTAGATTAAAAACCAATGACATTTTAAAGTGTTTTATTTTTTAATGTATGCTACTGTCCATGAAAGGTCTTATATTCATTTCCAAAGAGATGGTCTGATGACAATCCACACTACCATTATATAAATCTGGGTACTGAAATGCAATCAGATTTTTCTCAATTTCAGTTGATCAAAGGTTCACTCGGTTTAATCCCTTGAGTTCCAGAGGGGTACGGAATGCATTGCAAAGCAATACATTCTGTACCCCTCTGGCACTCAAGGGGTTAAAATAGGTAATATAAAATATATGTTCTTCATCCCATATTTACCTTTTCATAATAAGGCACTATAGAATATAACAATATAACTGATAATACCGATCTTAATAATTCAATATTAAATGCAAAAGTACCAGTATTGAATATTCTCTATAGTTCTGGCTTCAACAGAAAGTCCCATGTCAGCATTTGCCCAAAATAAATCACTGAGGCAGCTCAAAAGCATTTACAAAGGAACAGTAACAAAGTTGTTGAACAACTTCTAGTTCTTTACAGAAACATTAATAATCTAGTATATGCATACAACATCAAATCCACAGTATGGAGTCACACTCAACTGATGTGCCATTTGCAAAATCGCACTTGCAAACAATATATCTAGTTCAGTGGTTCTCAATTTTTCTTTGCTCGGGGCACTCCTAACACCCAGTCTAGATTTTGCTGGGTACCACTAAAATGTCATGTCATTTGTCAAGTATGTTGTAAATGATATAAATAATATATAGATATTCTTTAGGTCTCACAATCAGAGTAATAAAAACAAGCATAGAGTACATAAAATGTTCATAAAAATACATCTGAAGCTCAGCATTCACATTTCTATCAAAGTATTTATAGAAAATAAGGGTATGTCCGTGGCACAACAAAGTGCCATAGTTGCAAATTGCTGTTCCTGTTAGAGACTTACTTGTCAAGAATAACACTGAACATTTTTATAAAGTACACTATGCTAACTGCACCAAATGTGAAGACCGCATCACTCGTAGGTTCTTCCTCACACTCCAAACCACAGGATATTTATTTCATTATAAATATCTGAGTCATCATCATTTCATAAATTATCAAAATTATCATTTTTTGTATTTTATATATATATATATATATATATATATATATATATATATATATATATACACACACACACACACACACACACACATACACAATACTGTGCAAAAGTCTTAGGCAGGTGTGAACAAATGCTGTGCAGTAAGAATGCTTTCATAAATAGAAATGTGAATAATTTATATTGATCAATTAACAAAATGATACTGAGTGAACAGAAGAAATATCTAAATCAAATCAATATTTGGTGTGACCACCCTTTGCCATCAAAACAGCATCAGCTCTTCTAGGTACAGGTCAGGGATTTTGTAGGCGTATAGGCAGTAGTGAGATTAAACAATAATACCAAACAGGTGCTAATGATCATCAATGTAATATGTAGGTTGAAGCAGAATCATTAACTGGATCAGAAACAGCTGTGTAAGAGAAATAAAACTGGATGAGGAACAGACAAGCTCAGCTAACAAGGTGAGGTTGCTGAAGACAGTTTAAAGTCAAATGTCATGCACATGGCAAGATTGAGCACAGCAGCAAGACACAAGGTAGTTATACTGCATTAGCAAGGTTTCTCCCAGGCAGAAATATCAAGGTAGACAGGGTTTCCAGATGTTCTACCCAAGCTCTTTTGAAGAAGCACAGAGAAACAGGCAACATTGAGGACCGCAGACACAGTGGTCCACCAAGGAAACTTTTTGCAGCAGATGAGAGATACATCATGCTTACTTCCCTTCATAATCAGAAGATGCCCAGCAGTGCCATCAGCTCAGAAATGGCAGAAAACAGTGGGCCCCTGGTACACCTATCTACTGTCCGGAGAAGTCTGGTCAGAAGTGGTCCTCATGGAAGACTTGTGGCCAAAAAGCCATACCTCCGACATGGAAACAAGGCCAAGCGACTCAACGATGCAAGAAAAAACAGGAACTGGAGTGCATAAAATGGCAGCAGTTGCTCTGGACTGATGAGTCAAAATTTGAAATATTTCACTGTAGCAGTAGGCAGTTTGTTCGCTGAAGGTTAGAGAGCGGTACAAGAAGAAGTGTCTGCAGGCAATAGTGAAGCATGGTGTAGGTTCCTTGCAAGAATGGGGCTGCATTTCTTCAAATGGAGTTGTGGGTATGGTCAGAATTAATAGTCTCCTCAATGCTTAGAAGTACAGGAAGATACTTATCCATAATGCAATACCATCAGGGAGGCCTCTGGTTGAACCAAAAAATATTCTGCATCATGACAACAACCCCAAACATACAGCCAAAGAAATTTAGAACTATCTTCACGATAAAGAACAACAACTTGGAAGTGATGGTATGGCCACCACAGAGCCCTGATCTCCGCATCATTGAGTCTGTCTGGGATTACATGAAGAGAGAGAAGCAACTGAAGGTGCCTAAATCCACAGAAGAACGGTTGCTAGTTCTCCAAGATGTTTGGAACAACCTACCTGCCAAGTTCCTTAACAAACTGTGTGCAAGTGTACCTAGAGGAATTGATACTGTTTTGAAGGCAAAGGGTGGTCATACCAAATATTAATTTGAGTTAGATTTTTCTTCTGGTCACTCACTATAATTGTGTTAATTGATAAAAAATAAACTATTTCCATGTGTATACTATATATATACATATATATATATTTTTTTTTTTTTTTTTTGCCATGTGGTCACCCTCCCTTTACTGCTAGAAACAAAAAGACAAGCTAACAAGCATACATATCCAAACTGACTCGCCAATAGACAGTGCTGCATACATCAGAATGCTGGTATATTGCCTGGATCTGTCCAATTACTGATTGACTTTGTTCATCTGCATGTGTATAGGTGTGAATGTGCATGTGTGAAAATGTGAGCTTGAATGTGTATTCATGCACACATGTGTACACCTAAATATGTGTGCATGAATGTGTGTGACAAAAACATGGATTAGTGTGAAAATGCATGTTTTCAGATATGTGTACTTGTGTGTGCGAATGCTTGTTTACATAAACATATACAAATGTGTGCAGGTTCTATTGCCTCACTGAACATATTGGTGGGGATTAACATTTGTTTTCCATTAAAAAAAAAAAAGATTTACCTCTCTTTCCTGTCCCTTACCACCCAAGTACTACTTACCATTTCCATCCACCCATGGTTGGTTGGAGCTGTGTTCAAGGCTGCAAATGCACAACATCTCTAGCTCTAACATGATACTTTTCTCAGTCAGTCAAGGAAGCAATAAAACAGCAGAAGTTGGCTGAAAAGCAATACACGGGAAGGAACAGGTGCATGGCAAACACTAGCAAAAGCATCAGTTTCATAAGCAATAACTTCAGCACTACAGCAAAGTGAAAAATGTATTTAGGATTATAAGAATTTACAAGCCAAACATTGAAACATTTTTTTTTTAAAGTGAAAAACTAGTACTACTCATACAAATAACCAAACACTCTTCAGCATCTTTAAATAATAGTTATCAACCAGGAACCTCCACCATCCAATGCTAATTTTTAAACATTTTGTGACTCAAGCAATGGGCTTTAACCTGCTACATATCCTAAATTTCACAGTTACAGATGTTTATCATGTTTGGTAAAAATTACCCAAAAAAAGCACTGAAGACAGCCATCCTTAATATCACATTCTGGCCAGATGGCCTTTCCAATGTTACCTTTTGTCATGTCCCTAAGTGCCCCAATCAACTCCCTTACACTCCCCCTAAGTCCCTATTAAACACTCTGATACCATACTAGTTTGTAACACATTCCTGTGGGATTAACTTTCATTGAAGTTAAACTTAAAATATTCTGACACTCAATTAGCCTAACATGAAATAAAATTAACCATTCCATTACTGGATTGGCTAAGAGCACAATGCAATCAATATGTTCACGCTTGCACAGAAACAGAGGGGTCTTTCATTTATGTCCAAATGGCATTTAATAAATTAGAGAGACAGTATTGCACAACCAACCTTCCATCCTGATTAGTTCAGGAAGGTGAGCGAAAAAATAATACACCCCTGAGATCCTATATTATGTTTTTTGTGAAAGGGAGAGAATTTTGATTAAACAAAAATAATCATCTGAGGTACGCTCATCTCATATTTGTTATGCATTTTATAACAAAAAAAATCAATGTTAGGTACATATTAATTTAGTAAAACACAATTGAATCCTGTTAGAGGCCAGAGCTGCCATATCGATTAATACATTGCCCAAAGAAGTGGTACCAGGACTCCTTCCCCCATTTTCCCACTGGTGAAAATGTAAAAGATTAATATTGAGTCAGCACCCCCCATATTAAAGGGATAGTAATACTTAAAATGTAAAAAAAAATATGTTGTAGGGTTTATCCCCCTGAGTAAAACAAGGGTACTCCCACTGCTGAAAGGTGTTTCATTCAAAGGTTATTCATTTTCAAAGTTGAATTTTTTAGGTGCAATATCACAGTGGCCTGAAATTGTACAGTGGCGATGTTGCTACACGATCCTATGGACAGCTCTGGTCAGTTGACCATAAATCTCCATAGGATGGTGTAGCAACAGCGCCACTGTACAATTTCAGGCCACTGTGATATTGCACCTAAAAAATTCAACTTTGAAAATTAATAACTTTTGAATGAAACACCTCTCAGCAGTGGGAGTGCCCTTGTTTTACTCAGGGGGATAAATCCTACAACATATTTTTTTTACATTTAAAGTATTACTATCCCTTTAAATATGCTCAAGAAAGGGGTATACACACACATGCAAAAGGTTCATGCTGTCATTGATGACCTGGTCCTCTCATCCATACTGTAAAATACAATATTTAAATATATCCCCCTCCCCAATTCTGCTAAAATTTCTTTTTAAACCCCCTCTCTCAAGTCCTTCCTGGTATAGTCCTTTGACAAAAGCCCAGTGGGGGGATTAATCATGGGTTAACAAATCTTTACTTATTGTACCAAGAAGAATACTCAGTGAGTGTGGTTACTCCATTGGAATGGTATATCTATTTACCACATTTTTTCATTATTATTATTTATTGAGTGACTTGTCACAGTCTAGGTCACAGTAAATGGCACCAACATAAAGCCAATCACAGAAGCACATTGCCTACATGTGGTTATTGACTGTTCTCACATTGGGCTCGATTCTATTACCAGCACTAAAAATAAAACAGGTGTTTTTTTAAGTCAGTTTTTGCTATCCGATACAAAATCAGTGGTAATTATACTTACAGCCAGTCTAAAAAAAGCCCATAGGAAACAACTAAAAACAATGTGCAATTGGTATCCTATTACCCACGCTCAGTAATACCACCTGTTTTGTGGTTACATTTAAGTCAGAAATTCTGCTCCTCAGAGGATAAAGGGTAGAAGCCATAATGACAGTTTCAAAACCATCGTTGTTCGAACAAAAGCAGTGTATAATACAGTATACAGCATAGAAATCCAACATAAAGTGCCCCCCTCAACACATTAACCCCCCCTTTTAAAAGTCGACTACAGTGCTTTCTTTCACCACGTTAATTTAACTAATATTGTTCACATTCCACATATTAACCCTCCCCCTTCCAAATCCGACTTACAGTGCTTTCTTTCACCACATTGTCGACTAATATTGTTCATAGTCGACAGTTTAACCCTTCCCCTTACAAATCCGACTTACAGTGCTTTCTTTCAGCACTTTAATTCAACAAATATTGTTCCCAATCAATATTATCCATCTCCATTTTTATTTCGACATATAGTGCTCCCATTCATACTTTCTCTATTTTACATATAGTGCTCCCATTCATACTTTCTCTATTTTTATTTCGACATATAGTGCTCTCATTCATACTTTCTCCATTTTTATTCCGACATACAGTGCTCCAATTCGACATTCTTTTTTCTCCAGTTTGAGCACTTATGTTGGAAAAA
This sequence comes from Rhinophrynus dorsalis, assembly GCA_037306005.1. Classification (NCBI taxonomy): domain Eukaryota; kingdom Metazoa; phylum Chordata; class Amphibia; order Anura; family Rhinophrynidae; genus Rhinophrynus; species Rhinophrynus dorsalis. The sequence continues at coordinate 105,397,687 of CM074718.1, forward strand.
AAATGGAGAAAGTATGTTGAATGGGAGCATTATATGTTGGAAAAAAATGTAGATGGTTAATGTTGAATAGGCGCAATATATGTTTTCTAAGGGAGAGGTTATGTCAAAGGAGGGCACTGTATGTCGGATTCCTATCGTGTTGGGCAGCATTGGGAACAACACCATAGTGTGTTTGCCCCCATATAACACTGCCTAACACCCCCAGCCTTTTTCCCTTGGCCAGGCAGTGCTGATTGGGATCTGTGGATAGCAGAGGGCAAGGGGAAAAGGCTGGAGAGGGTCAGACAGTCTACATGGGGATCTGTGGTTACCAGTGGGCAAGGGAAGAAGGCTGGGGGTGTCACCAAGTGTATATGGGGTTAACACACAATTAGAAAAAATAAAGACTTGTGCTCCTCTATGTGAATTATCAATGTGAACAATTTGAAACAACAATCTAAACACAGAATTTCTTAACCCCTTAAGGACCATCCGCGCACGCATGTGGCCATCACTTAAGGACCAGGACCTTTTTTTTTTTTGGCAGAATCCAATTCCAGACTCCCCGAACAGCGTGCAGCCGCGCGGGGAGCCTGGAATTCCATGATGGTCCAATGTGAACCTGCATTGAGTTAATGGAAGGCAAGAAGACTCAAACAACGTTAGCCTCCTCCCTACCTACCCCCACAGGCCACATGTGGTTGTTGTATCACCTTGATTACTTAAAGACATAGTGCAAGGAGAGGAGGCTGGAGGGAGAGGTGAGAGTATTGAGGAAAGTGTGCAGGGCAGCCCTGGGCAGGGAAGGAGGGGGAGAGGGAGAGCAGGTGGGAGGAGGGGTACCAAGAGACAGGCACACACACATATTTTTATCACTTTTATTGTGGCAATACTATGTACTTGGATTAATTGGGACATATTTACTATGCATGGGGGCATTTTGTGTATTACAGAGCCGTCACACTACTGCCTACTTTAACCCTTTTGAACCCCAGAGAGGTACGTAACGCATTGCTTTGCAATGCTTTGCGTACCCCACTGGTACTCAAGGGGTTACACTATGTATTACTGTGCCGGATAGTTATACATGGTACTTATACTTGTCTGTTTTGTTTGTTTTTTTGTTTTGTTTTTTACAGCAAGAAGAGAAGAAAGAAGGGCAGAAGATGACCAGGAAGCTGAGGACTCTGCTGGACATTTTTTTTTTAACTTAGTTGGGTTAACCCTATGAATGCTGGGGGGGTAATTATACACCACTGGCACTCTTAGGGTTAATTCTACTAACATTAGACACATTTGTCATCCTTTGGATGTACTGATATGGGGCTTTGAGCTCCATATAAATACATCCACTGAGGACTTAGGTTTTTTTAACTTCAAGTGTCTGTGTCGGATGTTTAAACAGGAGATAAGGGTCTCAAGTTAAAAAAAAAAAAAAAAAAAGTAGATGTTAACCTTCCTGCGATAACTTGAGTCCCTTATCGCCTTTTCTTGGCTAACTCAGACATTTGATTTGCAATTTACAGTGTTTTCATCAGTTTTTATGGATGAAAACACCTCTTAACTTTATCACACGACGGCTCTTTTTTTTGCCGGTATTTTTTCACAGCACAGACATTTGAATAGCTTACTGTGCTGGAAAAAATGCCATCAGCAGAAAAAACAGCCGTCTCCAACATCTGGATCGAGCTCTAAGTTACACGGAGCAGATAGTGTGATTTGCAGTGCTTTACCATACATTGCACACCTATCTGCTCACTGGTAGATGTTTAACCCCTTGAGTGTCAGAGGGTTACACAACACATGCAATGCATTGCATACCTCTCTGGCACTCAAAGGGTTAACAACATTACATGAACACGTGCATCAGAATCAATTACTTACCTGAAAACATGCCAGACTGGTCTGACTCCTCAGCTGGGGGGGTGTCTGGAGCTGGAGTACCCAAATCTGAGGCGTGCAGGGAGGGGGTGTCACTACCACTGCTCCTGGCTGAGTCTGTGCATATCACCAGACCAGGAGAGGAATTGCTCCCTCCAGCTGATGGAGAATGGGCATGTACATCAGCAGGAACAGTGGACAGGGAAGACAGGTGCTGGAAGGGCAGTGGAAGATGCAGGAGCATGGTCATCTTCAGCATCTGAGGATTCCACTGGTCCTGCTACAGGGGTGATGGGAGCTGGTCCAGCATGTGAAGGACCAGCAACAGCCTCATCACCACCTGCAGCAGGAGCAGCTTCCGCCTCAGATGCTGTAATGAGGCCATCCAGGGCCTGTTCATAGGTGTTAACTTGAACAGGTCTCCTGAAGGCCCCAGATGACCGCCCTACCTCCATCTTCACCCTTTTCCGCAGCACCTGCCTTCTCATGTCGTACACCCGCTTCCTGCACCTGTGTGATGTGCGTGGGGACACTGCCACCTCATTGATAGCTTCCACCACAGTATTCCACATTTCCCTCCTATCCATTTCTGCGGTGGAAGCTGCCAATGGGCCAAAGAGCTGTCAATAATGATCCTGCAGTGCCCCTACTAGTGCCTCATTCTCCTCTTTGCTGAAGGGTACTTCTCCTCTTCTGGGCATTGCTGCTACTTTTGATGGCTGATGTAAAATGGCTATCTGTTGAGGGCTTGTTATTACTTGGGGGATTCCTCCCCCCTTTTTTCAGGTCATAGGGGCATCTTGAACTTTTTGGCCTTGTTACTAAGACACTTGGCCAACCAGCAATGGGATTCTTAAGATTTCTAACTTTTGGCCAATTGTAGTCGAATGCAGGGAACTGGAATGGGCAAGGACATCTCAATAGCCAATAAGAGTTGTAAGGAATGGTTTTTGGTGTTCTCCTCACGGTCAGTTGGGGGTTAATGCTCTGCATTAGGTTTCGCAACAGCAGAGGGGCAGGCACTGTAAGACGTAGTGTTTACCTGCATCATTTATAGATGTCACTATTATAATCAAGCACATACGCATGCGTAGTTTTAGACATCTTAGGGCGTAGTCTGTATTTTAACCTGTAACTAGTGATGAGCGAGCATGCTCGGCCGAAGCTCGGTTCGGCTCGAGCATTGCTCTGCTCGGCACATGGCGGTACTCGTACGAGTACCGCATGTGCTCGCCTGCCATATTCGGGTCTCCTCCCCGCACGTTTCGCAGCTGCTGCGCAGCCAATAAACGTGCGGGAGGCTCTGACATCAGTGTAATGCCAGCAGCCATGTTGGCTGCTGGCATTACACTGATTGGCTGGCCAGAACCCGTGATCGGGTGCTGTATAGCACCCGACGCGCGAGTTCGGCTCATTCTTAGCCAGGGAGAGATGCGCTTAGGCAGGGAAAGTCAGTGTAGGGAGAATAAAATTGTTGAAACTCTTTCAAGACCCAAAAGTCCTTTTTAGGACTGTTGTGTGTGGGGGCAGCATTTAATTTTTTTTGGGGGTGGCAGAATTTCATTTTTTTGTGGGGGGGGGACATGTTCTAAGGTGACATTGTACTAGGTGCACAGGGACAAATATTTCACAGTGCAGTGACAAGCTGACATATTCTGTTAGGTGCACAGGACCAATGATTTTACAACGCAGCGACAAAAAGGGCCATTTTAAACGTGTGCCTAGCCATAGATTATTGTCACATTCTGTTTAGTGTGCAAATTCACAAATTAACGTCACATATTCCGTTCACTGTGCCTAGCCGCAGATTAGCGTCACATTCTGTTTCGTGTGCCTAGCCGCAGATTAGCGTCACATTCTGTTTCGTGTGCCTAGCCGCAGATTAGCGTCACATATTGTTTAGTGTGCCTAGCCGCAGATTAGCGTCACATTCTGTTTCATGTGCCTAGCCGCAGATTACCGGCATATATTCCGTTTAATATGAAGAAGGCGGGTAAAAAGGGACGGGGAAGTGGACGTGATCCTGATAGTTCAAGTAAATATACAGCAAATACTGTTTGGTAACAATTTTTCACCTAAAATCGTTTTTATCTTCCTTTTTGTGTGTTTTACGGTCAGTCTGTAAAAATGGCGTACTACGGGCGAAACATCGTTCCCAGCAGCGACGTTGGAGTCCAAGATGCATCCAGACATCCTCCCTATGCTGTCCCTGAACCATTTCTGTGGTGTTTCCATCATTTTCTGACCTTTTCCTATGAACCAGGCACCCTCCCCTCATCAGAGCAGGGGGTGCCTGGTGTAATGCTCGAGTCCTCCCATTGACTTCAATGGGGCTCGGGTGCTCGGCCGAGCACTCGAGCCTCCGGGGGCGCTCGGCCAGAGCACCCAAACACCCGAGCATCGGGGTGCTCGATCATCACTACCTGTAACCAAGACAGCAGTGGTCAGAGCCATTTTGTGGAGAGCCATTTTTGGGACGTCTGGTCTGTCGGGCTATTCACCTGTATGTGATCCTAGGAGTGCGTGTGTACAGCTCTCACACACTACTGTTTTTGCTCCGGGGGATTAGAGATAAGTAGCTGTGTCTGTTTATCCTACAGAGTTAGGGGATGAGATAAGTAACTTGTTTTTTCAATAAACTACATTTCACTTCAGTGTGTTATTTCAGTCTGAAATTCCAAGCAACTAATTGAAACAAGAGTCGACAATGATACGACGCAAAGTAAGCAGGGCAGGAAGTGACAGATAATAGTTAGTGATATTCTACTCCATTTTCAGTCGACTCCATTTTCATTTTTATTCTCTCCTGTTGGATAGAAGGTCCATGATAGGGGGCTCTCAGGAGTGATCCTGGTGCCCCCCTGGAGGTCTGAATGTTTTAAATCATAAAACGCGCATATGACCTATGTTTCACATAGGTTATATGCTCTTTAATTAATAAAGGGGGAAATTGTCACCACCATGCTAAGGGGGTGTCAAGAGGGGTCATGATACCCCTCTTGAGGTCTGAAGTACTTTTTTAATACAAATTACGTATGTAATTTAAAAAAAGAAAATCATTGTTATACATAAATTAAATATTTAATTACATTTTCACACAAATTACATGTATAATATAAACAAACACCTTTTTTTATACATATACAGGTTGTCTATTAACCCTTTGAGTACCAGAGGGGTAGCAAACACATTACAATACCTCTCTGGTACTCCTAGTGTTAATCTTGCAATACAAAATACGAGGGCATGTCGAATATAATAGGAGAAGAAAAACGTTGGAGAAAAATGGTGAAAGAAAGTCATGGGAGTACTGCAGTCGACTTTTCAAGGAGGGGGTTAAAATGTCGGATGTAGAATATTCGTCAAATTAATATGGTGTAAGAAAGCACTGTAAGCCGACTTTGGAAGGGGTAGGGTTAATTATCGACTATGAACAATATTTGTCGGATTAATGTGGTGGAATAAAGCACTGTAAGTCGGATTTGGAAGGGGAAGGGTTAATTGTCGACTTTGAACTATATTTGTTGGATTAATGTGGTGTAAGAAAGCACTGCAAGTCGACTTTTAAAAGGGGGGTTAATATGTCGAGGGGGGCACTCTGTCAGATTTTGTTATGTGGAGAACACATCTAACACTGAACTTGATCTTTCTGTCGTCAAATGTACATCTATTTCCTGGGACTTTGACATTTTACGCATATTTTGTAGGTGGTAGTCGGAAAAAAGCAGACATTGCGTGTTTTGTTACTACTCTGGAAAGTGCTGTCTACGCTAGTTTTGTTTTACTGTGGTTCTGCAATAGAATACAGATGTAACACATGTTTGCAAAATTTGCGCTACTTGTTTTTCTTGTAACTCCAGTTTTAGCGCGGGTAATAGAATCAAGCCCTAAAAGTCTCATGTAGCAGAATGGGATCAACCCCCATATGGATCAGATGGTTAGTCCAGATCGTCCACAACACCAGCCCCTCCTGAGAAACCTACTGTAACATCAAATAAATAAATATCATGAAATGTGAAATATTGGATCAATTCATTTATTTTTTAATTTTCAAAGTGATATGTATGCTTCTGACAGCTGACAATCATTAAAATTTAACCCGTTCAGTAACACACAAAGTGTTAAAAATGTAAGGTTTTTTTTTTTGTTTGTTCCTTTAACCCTTTGCGTGCCAGAGAGTTTGCAATGCATTGCATACCTCTCTGGCACTCAAACAGGTTAACTAGAACTCTAGAGGGGTGCCCAACACATTGCAGAGGAATGCTCCGGACACCCCCTCTGGCATTTAGGATTAAATTCCTATTCCTTTTTAATCCCCTGCCACTTCTACTGGGCAGCAGTTCCATATATCTATTACCCATCCCAAAAAGTACTATCTTCCCATATTCTTCTTGGCCTTCCACTCTCCAAATTCAAATATTATGGCTTCTTATAATATTCTTCTTTTTCTGAAGAAAATAAAAAGCTTCCTGGACTCTAATAACCCTTTACTTTAATGCATTGCATATCCATCTGGCACTCCAAGGGTTAATTTGCTTCACCCATTGAGGACCAGAGCAATGCACTTCTAAATGTGTTGTGCCACCCCTCTGTGCTTTGTGGGGTTAATATATCTGTTTAATAATGGTGCTTCTGTCGGTGGGCCCACTAATGAGAGTGGGCCCTGGGCAAATGCCCACTTTACTTATTGGTTAAAGCGGCCCTGACAATCTGTTGGGAATTATTAACCGGTCTAATCACTCAATGTAAGTATCAATTTAAGATAACATTTTGTAAATATGAGTGTTCTCTTTCTCGCTAGTGTTTTTCTGGTAATTTTGAGCTACTTCTTTGGACGAGCCATATAGAGGGAATTAGCTGCTGTGACCTTATCTGTGTGCGGACAGTTCTAATATCCTGAACACACTATTCTATCTACTGACCTCTCAGGGTAGACTTCTAATTTTTGTCACTTTTTAATCAAGTCTAGAATTATATACTGTGCTATGAGATGCTCTCCCTCTTGCCCCTTGTTTTGTTTTTCATATAGGGATTACATACATTCATTTTAGATTTTAACCTTTACTACTCCTTTAATCTAGAGATCTTTGGCCTTAAACACAAAAAATAAGAGCAGTTCTGGAAAAAAAAATTGAAGCATAGGGAAGAATTATAATTCTCCAAATTCTCATTAATCTAATTGTGGATTTTTAACCCCTTGAATGCTAGAGAGGTCTCTTAAGGGGTTAAAAAATTACAATTAGATAAGTTGAAATATGGATGATTTTATTTGCTCCCTATGGTACAGCTGATTTGCTCCAGAATTGTAAGGTCCTAAACATGTGTATCTTAGGGTAAATGAGTAATTCTAGTAGTGAAGAGATATGAAATGGTTTTATTAGATTTTAAAGAGTTTTAATTCACTTACCCTTTGAGTTCCAGGGTGTGAGAAAACACATCACTCAGCAATGCGCTGCACACCTTCTGATACTCAAAGGGTTAATATTTAGTATCTTAACTTTTATTTCCATCTCTACAGTTATTATCAAATTTATTATAAAGTCAACTTCTGCAAATGAATTGTACAGCAAGCCTTGTTTATTAAAGAAACTGAAACTTCTGACAAATATACAATGCCTTTTATATCATTAAATATTGAAATATGGGTCTAGATTTGTAACCGCCACCGACATTTCACATTTAAGTGGAGTATAATAAATTGTTGTTAATGAACGTGCTTTGAAAATATATGTTATATTGGCAATTCTTTATTTAAATCTATGGTTTGAGATACTTAGCATTATTTATTAGTTTATACAAATTAGAAGTATTTCCTGGTATGAAGTGGGAGTTTTGAGGGAAAGTGGAATGTTAGTATCTGGCTTGTAGGAAGTGGCAGTTGGGAGTGAGAGTGGAATATTAGTATCTGAAACACCAGGCTGTGTTTGGTAGTACTACTTAATTAGTAAAAACTGAAACCTAAATAAAGCAAATATCTCCTAAAATATTGTTTTACATAAGATGACTCATGTAAATATAGATGACACTGAAAGCTCTTTCAGAATCATCTGCATTATAATTAAGTGCAAGTTTCACTTTAAATTATATTGACACATAGATCCTATTAATTTTATTCCCACAAAAAGCCATGTTTTTAAAAGCAAAAGATTGAGGGCTTTTTATGTACTAAAGACAAATGTTTGCGTGTGCTTTAAGTGACATTACAGATAATAATACAGTGACAGTTAATGAACCTGCAGCAACCTTGGTCTCCACAAAATAGAAGTAAGGCTCAGTTTACCATACAGTGCAGGTAATGGCAACCTGTGCCTCTCCATCTGTGTTGGAAAGAAGCCCTATCTTTCTCAGTCCGAGATTGGCAGTTTGGGAATGATGACAGTTGTAGTCTCCAATAGCTGGGGAGCCAGATATTGCCTGCTCCTGCTCTAGTGTACAGAACTCTATGACATCAGAACCTATGTGCTCAGTTGGAACTTTACCTTAACCCCTTCAGTGCCAGAGGCTTGGGCCATTTCCTGTACCCTGCAGGCCAGACACTTTTTCAGCATTTTTGCTATCCTTCCGTTTAGGCTTGATTTCCTCTGGGGATTTTTAGTTAAATATGGAAAACTATATATTGTTTTTTTCAGAATGAATTGAGCTTTCTTGTGGTACCTTACATGAAGAGAATTTTACATCGTGCAAAAAGCTATGATGTCATAATGACAAAAAAAGTGAAAATTTACTAATTTTGCTAAAATCACATACTATGTATCAAAAACATTTACCTTGATTGAAAAAGTTTCAATTATTTGAAAAAGCCCCGAGTCCCCCGAGTAAAAAAATACCAAATTTGTATAGTTTTACCTACGTCCATGGCTAGCGTAGAGCCCTAATCACCAGCAGCGCAAAATGACATTTTCAACTTTATAAACTAAAATGCAAATTCTAGGGTTTTTGTGGTAAAACTACCCTAAAACAGTGGAATAACTATATAAAACTATATATTTCTGAAAAGTAGACAACGTGCCGAATCTAATGAGGGGTAACTTGCCTTCTTGCCCCAAGCCTGTTGTGCCCAAATGCTTCTAGAAAGTGGCACTATAGGAAAAAAATGGCATTTTCTTACATTTCTGCCCCTTCAACTGTACTGAAATCTGTGAAAACCATGGCATTTCCAACTATATTCATTAGTGCTCTTGGGAGAAAAATTACACCCCATTGGTATGGGTTCACCTACCCCAGGGGATGCTATAAGTGCAAAAAAACATCTACTACAACCTCTAAATTTTCTAACATTTTCTCAAACATTACTTGTCTATACATAAATGGTTATAACAACTAGAGAAGTAAAGAGAGGCTACACAAACCATACCATTTTGGAAAGAAAACAACCTGCCGCATCTAATGAGGGGTGAATTGCCTTCTTACCCCAAGCCTGTTGTGCCCAAATGCTTCCAGAAGGTGGCACTATAGGAAAAAATGGCATTTTCTTACATTTCTGCCCCTTCAACTGTACTGAAATCTGTGAAAACCATGGAATTTCCAACTATATTCATTAGCTAGTGCTCTTGGGAGAAAAATGACACCCCATTAGTATGGGTTTACCTACCACAGGGGATGCTAGAAGTGCAAAAAGACACCTACTACAACCTCTAAATTTTCTAACATTTTCTCAAACATTACTTGTCTATACAGAAATGGTTATAACAACTAGAGAAGTAAAGAAAGGCTACACAAACCATACCATTTTGGAAAGAAGACAACCTGCCGCATCTAATGAGGGGTGAATTGCCTTCTTACCCCAAGCCTGTTGTGCTCAAATGCTTCCGGAAAATGGCACTATAGGAAAAAAATTTCATTTTCTTACATTTCTGCCACGTCAACTGTACTGAAATCTGTGAAAACCATGGAATTTCCAACTATATTCATTAACTAGTGCTCTTGAGAGAAAAATGACACCCCAATGGTATGGGTTCACCTACCACAGGGGATGCTAGAAGTGCAAAAAGACACCTACTACAACCTCTAAATTATCGACCATTTTCTCAAACATTACTTGTCTATACATAAATGGTTATAACAACTAGAGAAGTAAAGAAAGGCTACACAAACCATACCATTTTGGAAAGAAGACAATCTGCCGCATCTAATGAGGGGTGAATTGCCTTCTTACCCCAAGCCTGTTGTGCCCAAATGCTTCCAGAAGGTGGCACTTTAGGAAAAAAATTGCATTTTCTTATATTTCTGCCCCTTCATCTGTATGGAAATCTATGAAAACCATGGAATTTCCAACTGTATTCATTAGCTAGTGCACTTAGGAGAAAAATGACACATCATTGGTATGAGTTCACCTACCTTAGTGGACGCTACAAGTACCAAACTACACCTATTGCAACCACTAATTTTTCTAACATTTTCTCAAACATTACTTGTCTGTACAAAAATAGTTATAACAACTAGAGAAGTGAAGAAAGGCTACACAAACCATACCATTTTGGAAAGAAGACAACCTACCGCATCTAATGAGGGGTGAATTGCCTTCTTACCCCAAGCCTGTTGTGGCCAAATGCTTCCAGAAGGTGGTACTATAGGAAAAAATGGCATTTTCTTACATTTCTGCCCCTTCATCTGTACGGAAATCTGTGAAAACCATGGAATTTCCAACTGTATTCATTAGCTAGTGCTCTTAGGAGAAAAATGACACCCCATTGGAATGAATTGACATACCTTAGGGGTGCCAGAAGCGCATAACTACACCTACTTGTTTGCTTCTTCGAAAATGGCTGCTTGTACTAAAATGTTCATAACTGTTAGAGACACGAAGGAAAGGTATAAAAGGTATACCATTTTGGAAAGTAGACATTCTCCCGCATCAAGTGAGGGGTCACTTGCCTTTCTACACCCTGGGCTGAAGTGCACAAATATTTCCAAAAGGTGGCACTATGGGAATAAATACATGTTTTTTTACATTTCCACCACTTCAAAGATACTAAAATCTTTGAAAACCATAACATTCCCTGCTGTATTCAGTACCTGCTACCAACATGAGAAAAATGGTAGCCCATTTGTGTGGGTTAACATACAATATGTGGGTGCTAGGAACACGTACGTAAACCTGACACTTGTTTTTTAAATTATCTGCTTGCACTAAAATGGTTATAACCATAATAGATATGCAGGAAAGGTAGAAAACAATGCCATTTTGGAAAGAAAACAACATGCCGCATCTAATGAGGGGTCACTTGCCTTCATGCCCAAAGGCTGGTATGCACAAATGCTTCCAGGAGGTGGCGCTAATGAACAAAAAAGGCATTTTCTTACATTTCTGCCCCTTCAAATGTATGGAGCGCTGTGAAAACCATGGAATTTTCAACTGAATTCGTTAGCTAGTGCTCTTAGGAGTCAAACGACACCCCATTGGTATGAGCTGAACTACCTTAGGGAGTGCTAGAAGTAGAAAACTACACCTGCTACAAACTCTGATGTTTCTAACATTTTCTCAAACCTGACTTGCCTGTATGAAAATGGCTATAACACCTTCAGAAGTGAAGAAAAGGTAGATAAACTATACCATTTTGGAAAGAAGACAACATGCCGCATCTAATGAGGGGACACTTGCCTTTTTACCCCTAAGTTAGTTGGCACAACTATTTCCAGAATATGGTGCTACAGGAAAACAAACAAAATTTTTTTTTACACTTCAGTCACTTCAAAGATACTAAAATGGTTCAATGGCGTGGGATTTCCTAGGAGGACTTCTTGCCAGCCTAAGAAAAATGGTACCGCACTGCTGTGGGCTGACATTCCAATTTGAGTGACAGGAGCGTAGCTACCAGTGAAACAGGAATGGGAAAGCAAACAGTGTATGTGTGATTTTATGGCTAACAGATGAAAGAAGCTAGGGCGTCAGCCAGTATACGCTCAGACCTGTGACTACCAGTGTAACAGTGTGGGAGGGTGAGGGATTAGGCAGTGTGTGTGGGTATGAGCAGAGGAGCAAGGATGGTGGTGATGGTGGGGCAGTGTCTGAGACTGTGTATGGGGGATCTGTGACTACCAGTGTGCACTGTATGTCCCCCTCATACAAAGTTTGATTCCCAGCCTGAATCTAGTGCATACTGGTACTTTGAGTCTACCAATAGGCAGTGGAAACAGGCTGGGGGTCAGGCTGGGGAATGGGACTGCCAGTTGGCTGTAGAACCAGGCAGGGGGATACGGTACGTGTGTGTGTGGGGGGGGAATCTGAGGCATTTTTTGTGCATGCCACAAGGGTGCCCAATGCACTGCAAAGCAATGCGTTGGACCCCCTGTTGCACACAAAGAGTTTTTTTTTTTTTAATTATTATTTTGTATTCATACCTCGTTGGGGAGGCGGTATCAGGAACATTCCTGGTGTCCCCCATCAAGGTCTAAAAATAGAATAATGAAAAAAAAAAGTGTGTGTGTGTCACAGGGGGTCCAACGTATTGCAAAGCACTGCGTTGGAACCCCCCCCCCCGTGGCATGTGCATTTTTCGGGGCTTTTCCCCCAATATTTTTGTGTAGACCTCGTTGGGGGCATCAGAACCCATACAATGAGGTCTAAATAAAAAATAAAAGGGGAAAAAAAATAATCCTTTGGGTGCCACAGGGGTGTCCAGTGGATTGCAAAGCAATGCATTGGGCCTCTGTGGCACACAAAGGGTTACATTTTTTTTATCGTTACTTTGTATTCAGATGGCCACCAAACAAGCTCTTATCACGAAGTAATGATAAAAAGTCCTGTATGTGCCACAGGAAGGGGGTCTGCATTGAACCCCACTCCCAGTGGCAAACACAGGGTTAAATTAAAAAAAAAAAAATTATTATTATATACCTCATTGAGGGGCATCAGGACCCCCCTGATCCAAGTCCAATGAGGTCATAGTAAAAAAAAATATATATGTCCACAAAAGAAGTGACCCTGTGAGTGCCACAGGGGTCTCCAGCGCATTGCAAAGCAATGCATTGGATCCTTGTGGCACTCAGAGGGTTAATTTTTTTCTATCATTACTTGGTAATCTGAGCTTGTTGGGGGGCCATCAGGACCAATCCTGATGACCCCCCCAACAATCTCTGATAACAAAGTAATGATAAAAGCCCTCTGTGTGCCGCAGAAGGGGGGCTGCATTGCCCCCCCATAGCACACACAGGGTTATTTTTTTTTTTATTTACTTTTTTTTATTATAGACCTCATTGAGGGGTATCAGGACCCCCCTGATCCCCCCAATGAGGTCGTACCAAAAAAAAAAAAAAGTTATCAAAAAAGTGTCCCTGTGAGTGCCACAGGGGTCTCCAGTGCATTGCAAAGCAATGCATTGGACCCTTCTGGCACTCAGAGGGTTAATTTTTTTTTTCCTCATTACTTTGTAATCAGAGCTTGTTGGGGGGCCATCAGGACCAATCCTGATGGCCCCCCAACAATCTCTGGTAACAAAATAATGATAAAAGCCCTGTGTGTGCCACAGGAGGGGGGGTGCATTGGACCCACCCTGTGGCACACACAGGGTTATATATATATATATATTTTTTTAATTATAGACCTCATTGAGGGGCATCAGGATCCCCCCTGATCCCCCCAATGAGGTCTTTAAAAAGAAACCCCCCCCCCCCAAAGAACTGACCCTGTGAGTGCTTTGCAATGTGCTGGGGACCCCTGCGGCACTCACAGGGTTACTTAGGTATTTTTTTATTTTTTTTATTTTTTTTAATTTATTCAGACCTCGTGGGGGACATCAGGACCCCTCCTGGTGTCCCCCCAGTTATTGATCTCCCAGCCGATTGGCTGGGAGATCAATAATGCGACTGCAGGAGAGCAAAAGCTCTCCTGCCCTTCCCTCCTACCACCGGTAGGAGTGAACTGGACCGGGGAAACTTCCCCAACGTCATCGGTGATCATGTCACCGATGACGTTGGGAGGCTTCCCCCGGTCCCGCCCACTCCTACCCGGAAGTTCGGGTAGGAGAGACGGGAGAGGAGAAGCTTTGCTTCTCCTCTTGCGTTATTGATCTCCCAGTGAGATCGGCTGGGAGATCAATAACAGGGGGGGCATGAGGAGTGATCCTCATGTCCCCCCAAGAGTGCCTGGAGTTTTTTGTTTTTAAATGCGGCCACTGCATGCCGGTTATACCGGCTCATGCAGTGACCGCATTTCACTCTTACGCCGTACGAGCGTGGCACAGCAGGTACAGCTGGCACTCTAGGGGTTAACTGTAGGGCCACTGTGATGCAAGCCTTGTGAATCAGTTTATGGGCATCTCTCAGATAATTTCAAACACTTCTGAGAATGGCTTACTGGTGGAAAGCCATGTCTTCACTCTGAAGAAACCAGAAGATTTTGGTTTATGCTCTTTATCTTGATTTTAGTGCAAAACCCAGCGATTGGAGAAACTAACAGTTTCATTATGCAGAATGGGATCAACTCCCAGATGGATCTGATACTTCATCTGAATCCTAAATATGACACAGAAATCCCTTTTTTTTACCCTATTCTGTGCATTGCCTTGATTCTTGCTGCTATGATTGGCAGACTTGGAAGGAAAGAGGGACACAAGGAGAAGGCACGATCCTGTGCCAACTGGTACAAAGCCTTAAAAATCCGAAAGTCCAACAGCAGCCCAAACAAAGACACAATCAGCTGCAAGTCCAACAGCAGCCGCCGCAAGGCTGCGAAACTCTGCAAGTTCAACAGCAGCCCCTACAAAGCATCACAGAGCTGCAACTCCAACAGCAGTTTCTTCAAAGACATCGGTAGATTTTGGTGGATGCTCATGGTTTTGATTGTAATGCATAAAACAGAGATTGGAGAGACTAAAGGTTTCATGAAGCAGGATGGGATCAACCCCCAGATGGTTCATCCAGAGCCTAAATATGACACAGAAATAATTTTTTACCCTGCTCTGTGCATTGCAGTGATTCTTGCTGCTGTGATTGGCAGACTTGGAAGGAAAGAGGGATGCCTCGAGAAGGCACGATCCTACGCAAACTGGTACAAAGCCTTAAAAATCCACAAATCAAACAGCAGCCCATACAATAATGCAAAAAGCTGCAAGTACAACAGCAGCCACCGCAAAGCTGAGAAACGCTGAAAGTCCAACAACAGCCCCCACAAAGCCTCAAAAAGCTGCAAGTACAACAGCAGCCTCTGCAAAGACATTGGTAGATTTTGGTGGATGATCTTGGTTTTGATTCTATTGCAAAATCCACAGATTGTAGAGATTAAAAGTCTCATGTAGCAGAATGGGATCAACCCCCATATCGATCAGATCGTCCACAACACCAGCTTCTCCTGAGAAACCTACTGTAACATCAAAGAAATAAAGATCATGAAATGTGAAATATTGGACTCGTCATCAATTCATTTATTTTTTAAATTTTCAGGTGATGTCTACGCTTCTGACAGGTGACAATCATTAATATTTAACCCATTCAGTAACACTCAAAGTGTTAAAAGTGTAAACTTTTGATGCATTGAAGTGTTAATTACTAAGACAATAATGTAGAAATACAGCTATAAGTGAAATTTGGTTATATAATATGAAATATCCAGGTACGTCTATAATAGTCAGGGATTTTTATGTTAGAGCCATAAAATATCATCCTAAACTTTCATTTGTAATTCATGTTTAGACTATCCTATATATAGACAAGTGAATAAGTGATTGTGCAGAGATAATACTGTTCCCATATTGAGATTTGTGCCCCTGTTGTTCAGAAAGGCTGTCCCATTTTCTCAGCCCTTTACATACAAGGAACACTATCACTTCTGTGAAAATTGCTATATTAATGGTAAACCTGGGGCCTTGGAAAAAGCATGTTTTTTGTGCATAAACATGTCTCAGTCAAGTTCTTCTGTGTCTGATCCAATGGAACAAATCTCAGGAGAAGACATGAAATGGTCTGTAGAAGGCAGGTTAATTGATGCCATCCGTTCTCGCCTAAAAACTAAAAGTGATGCACAGCAATGGAGTGATGATGTAGAATTAAGGGTAGAATCTCAATTTGATCAAATTTGGCAAACCGATAGCTTCTATTATCAAGCTTTAAATAGATGTATAGAACAAACTAAGCCATAGGAGTTGGATATACAGATTTTATTAATCGTGCCCGAACTGTTAAATATATAGCATTTCAGAGAAATAAATTAGAGGATAAACAAGATGATATAGAGCCCATAAAACAAGCTCTGAAAGCTAAGATTGAAAGAATCTCTAAGTTAAAGATATGTGTGGCTACCACAATCTAGTCAAAACACAGGAAGAGGAAATTCAGTCTCTCCAGCACCAGGTAAATGGGCTAGATAGCAGGTAGTGTTGAGCGAGCGTGCTCGGCCGATGCTCGGATCGGCTCGAGCATCGCTCTGCTCGGCACATGGCGGTACTCGTCGAGTACCGCCATGTGCTCGCCCGCCATGTTCGGGTGGCGGGGATCTGTGCCGGAAGAGGCACAGATCTGAAGACGCTCCGCTGGACCACCAGGGACTGGAGGTACGGGGGCATTGCGGAGATGAAGGGGGCATTGCGGAGATGAAGGGGGACATTGTGGAAGAGGGGCATAGACTCTATGCCCCTCTTCCACAATGTCCCCCTTCATCTCCGCTATGCCCCTCTTCCACAATGTCCCCCTTCATCTCCTCTATGCCCCTCTTCCACAATGTGCCCCTTCATCTCCGCTATGCCCCTCTTCCACAATGTCCCCCTTCATCTCCTCTATGCCATAGAGGAGATGAAGGGGGACATTGTGGAAGAGGGGCATAGCGGAGATGAAGGGGGACATTGTGGAAGAGGGGCATAGCGGAGATGAAGGGGGACATTGTGGAAGAGGGGCATAGCGGAGATGAAGGGGGCATAGCGGAGATGAAGGGGGACATTGCGGAGATGAAGGGGGCATTCGGAGATGAAGGGGGCATAGCGGAGATGAAGGGGGGCATTGACCAGGCACCCTCCCCTCATCAGAGCAGGGGGTGCCTGGTGTAATGCTCGTGTCGCCCCATTATATTCAATGGGGCTCGGGTGCTCGGCCGAGCACTCGAGCCTCAGGGAGTGCTCGGTCAGAGCACCCGAGCACCCGAGCATCGGGGTGCTCGCTCAACACTAATAGCAGGTGTCAAGAAAATCTTGAGAAGGTGTGGTCTACAAAAGAACAGCATATTATCCTCAGTGTTGATCTGTTTAATGTAAAACGTGAGAACCAAACTTTGCAAGAACACATTAAGCAACTCCAGTCCTATATAGACAGGTGGGCTCATGACAATGCAAAATTGCAGAAGCAAGTGTTGTTATACCAGGCCAGTGATAGTGCCCCTAAGGTGGATAGGTCAGTGGATCAAGGTATGTTTGATATCTTGTCCAGACAGATGCAGGAGTTGTCAGAACGAATGCAGGCCTTTACTGCCTCTCACCCTGACAATCTTCCTTTTGAGCAGGAACAAGGTATTGGTCCTGACAGGAAAGTCAGTCATCAGGAACACTTACCTGGGAATGGAGGGACTGCTGGCCCGCAAGATTCACACTTCATGCTGAGTAGTGAGGATGAGGGTAGCATCCCAGAGCAATTCACCCACCATACACCTCAGAGCCTCTTAACAAGTCACAGATTAACTTCTAACAGAAAGCCAGTGCTCAAACCTAACAGGAATACAATGCCCACACTGAATAGGTTTGAACAAGAATAAAGGTCACCCTTAGTGGGTGATAAAACCAAAATAATAAGGTTTATTAAGGACACTGTGCCAGTTTTTCAAAGAAAATCTATAGTGTCTGTTGTTAACCATCTAGAGCGTTATGTGGGAACACTTGCATCCCTATGCCTTCATTCTGACCATCATAAAATGTATTATGTGCCTTGGGTTTTTGATATTTCGGAGGGTTTCTTATTCAGATTCTTGAGTGATATGGATATCACCACCTGGGAAGAAACTGTTGAGGAAATAATCCTAGCTTTTGGGCCCTATAAAACCCTCCATGAGGCTAAATGTGCTATATATGCACTAAAATGTAGCCCAGACCAGGACCCCAGGCAGTTCTTTTCAGAGCTTAAATGTGCCTATTTCCTAGCAGATAAGGATGTAGATTTCCAATCTTATGAGTTTAGGGAACTATTCTTTAATGCTCTACCTAGGTACATGAAAACTAATCTAGCTAGGGATTATTCACCCATGTTGTCACTAGATTGGTTATTCACTCAAGCTATTAAGTTGTATAATGCCCAGCAGAGTTAGTATACCCCAGCTAGGGACAAGAAGCCTACCCCTCAGTGTGTAGCGGAAACATTGGTTTAGGAAAGTTTGCCATTTGAATCTGGCAAGAGAACATATGCAGAGGTGTTAAAATCTCCACCAGCCAGGACAGGCGAGGGACCCTCTCCCTCGGAAAGAGGATGCTCTCCCTTTCTGGAACAGCCTCAACAAGAGCATTGTTCTCCTATTCCATGGATTGGGGATCCCTGACCCTCTCCTGTGCCCGGAATGTCCTGCCTGCTCTGCCCCTGCCTGCACGTGGTGCTCAGCGACAGGTACCCCTCATCTCACTGACACATCTGTCCCTGCCCTCCGTGTGCCTACTCTTCTGGGCCGGGTCCCTCTTCACCCTGCGGATCTCCCTCTCTCACCCCTACTCTGCTCAGGAATTCCCTCTTGACCTTCCTCCTCCACTTCTCTCCCCATCCCTCTCTCCTGTCCTCCTCTCCTGGCCATCACACACCCACTCACACCCAGGCACTCACACAGGCCCTCACAGACACACTCGATCCCACTCACTCTCTGTGACAATCTGTCACTCACAGATTCACACTGAGAAAATAAAGTTTAAAAAATGTGTTAGGTGTTATAAAAAAAAGACTATGTGTATGTGTTTGTGTTTGTATGGGTGTATGTAATATGTGCAAAAGTGTGCTATGTGTATATTTAGGTGCAATTCCTATTCTCTCTCCATTCCAAAAACTCCTTCTACCTCCAATGACAGCTCCTCTTTCCCTCGCTCTTAACACTATCCTCCGCTCCTGGGTCCTGTGCTTTACCTTGCTGAAACTTGAAAAACAGACAGTGTGTGACCATTATTTTTGGGTATATATAGGTATATTTGAACTTTTTCGATACTTTGGGTCCTTGGGATTGGCTGTGGGTTTGAATTTGTTGATGCATCTATCAGGGTTGCTAGCCAACGCCAGCCATTATGTTACATTTTGACTTAAGCTGTATTTTAACAGGTGATTGGGACGCACAGTGATGCAAAAAAAGGTGCATAATAGGTTTTTGTGTTACGTGTTTTTGTTGTGCCTGCGCTCGTTAGCAATTCTTGTAGACTACCTGTTGATTATGCCGTAAATCATGTATTATTTGCGGCCGATAGGCCTTTTTTAGTTAGCAGCTGTTTTAACATAAACCTTTAAATCTAGTCCTGAGAGTCCTTTGTTTTAATTTAGGATTTTAATGCCTCAAATTCTAAAGAAGGACTTGTATTTGTCCACTGTGGTCCAGAATGACTCAACAAGTAGTGATGATCGAGCACCCCAATGCTCGGGTGTTCGGGTGCTCTGGCCGAGCACCCCCGGATGCTCGAGTGCTCGGCCGAGCACCCAAGCCCCATTGAAGTCAATGGGAGGACTCGAGCATTACACCAGGCACCCCCTGCTCTGATGAGGGGAGGGTGCCTGGTCCATAGGAAAAGGTCAGAAAATGATGGAAACACCACAGAAATGGTTCAGGGACAGCATAGGGAGGATGTCTGGATGCATCTTGGACTCCAACGTCGCTGCTGGGAACGATGTTTCGCCCGTAGTACGACATTTTTATAGACTGACCGTAAAACACACAAAAAGGAAGATAAAAACGACTTTAGGCGAAAAATTGTTACCAAACAGTATTTGCTGTATATTTACTTGTATATCATCTGCAAATTCTGCAAAAAATTTCCTCGATTTTTCGGAACTGGGGCCATAATTAAGAGGGAAACGTGCGCAGAGGCAAATTCTGCAAAAAATTTCCTCGATTTTTCTGAACTGGGGCCATGATTAAGAGGGAAACGTGCGCAGAGGCAAATTCTGCAAAAAATTTCCTCGATTTTTCTGAACTGGGGCCATGATTAAGAGGGAAACGTGCGCAGACGCAAATTCTGCAAAAAATTTCCTCGATTTTTCTGAACTGGGGCCATGATTAAGAGGGAAACGTGCGCAGAGGCAAATTCTGCAAAAAATTTCCTCGATTTTTCTGAACTGGGGCCATGATTAAGAGGGAAACGTGCGCTGAGCCGACCATCTAAAACATTATGGGTGAGGGTCTGCTGCGGAGCTGACCATCCTAAACATTATATGCGAAGGCCCGCTAGTGAGCTGACGCTATAAAACATTATATGAGAGGGCCCGCTAGAGAGCTGACCCAATAAAACATTATATGAGAAGGCCCGCTGGTGAGCTGGCCTATACAAAAATTGTCAAACAGCGCCCGCTGGTGAGCTGGCCCTATATAAAAATTATATCACAGGGTCCGCTGGTGAGCTGGCCCTATATAAAAATTATATCACAGGGTATATGGAAGAGAGTCAACCATATACCCATTTTTTGGGTGGAAGGGGTGAATAGGAATACAGAGTATTCCCATCATTGTAAATAACATATATAAAGTGACTTTATGTTCACCCGGGGCTTTCCTCCAGTGGAGTGGAGAAGTCAGGGGAAATCCAGGCCTTGTTCATTTTTATAAGTGTCAACCTATCAGCATTTTCGGTGGAAAGCCGGATACGCTTATCTGTTATGATGCCACCAGCAGCACTAAATACCCGCTCAGACAGAACGCTGGCGGCAGGGCAGGCCAGCACCTCCAAGGCGTAGAGTGCCAGTTCATACCACGTGTCCAGCTTGGACACCCAGTAGTTGTAAGGCACAGAGGGATCATTGAGGACGCTGACACGGTCTGCTACGTACTCCTTCACCATCTTCCAAAACTTTTCCCTCCTTGTGACACTAGGCTGCGCATCAGGGTGAGGGTGCTGGCGGGGTGTCATGAAGGTGTCCCACGCCTTGGAGAGTGTTGCCCTGCCTTTGTCGGAACTGCTGTGTGCTCCCCTTTTCTCCCCTTCTCGGTTGGCCAAGGTAGCACGTACTCTGTCACCAGCGTTGTCAGATGGAAAATTTTGGAGCAATTTTTCGACAAGAACCTTCTGGTATTGCACCATTTTGCTTGTACTTTCCACCGGAGGAATGAGAGATGAGAAATTCTCTTTGTAGCGGGGGTCCAGAAGGGTGAACACCCAGTAATCCGTCAGCCATGTGTGCCAGAGTACCAACAGGCAAGATTTCGCTGTCCTCACCAGGAGGATGACTCTCAATCTCCTCATCCTCTTCCTCCTCTTCTGCCCACCCACGCTGAAGAGATGGAACTAAAGTTCCATGGCTACCCTCTGTAGCGGAGGCAACCATGTCTTCCTCCTCCTCCTCCTCCTCCGCCTCCTCCAATTGTCGCTGAGAAGACGAAGTGAGGGTGCTCTGGCTATCACCTTGTGTAAGTTCTTCCTCCCGCATTTCCACCTCTTCCACATGCAAAGCGTCGGTTTTAATTGTGAGCAGCGAGCGTTTCAGTAGACACAGAAGTGGGATGGTTACACTGATAATAGCGTTATCGCCGCTCACCATCTGTGTCGATTCCTCAAAATTGCGTAAAACCCCACAGAGGTCTGACATCCATTCCCACTCCTCACTTCTGATTAGAGGAAGTTGAACGGAGAGGCGACGACCGTGTAACAGCTGGTACTCCACTACTGCCCTCTGCTGCTCACAAAGCCGGGCCAACATGTGGAAGGTGGAGTTCCAGCGCGTGCTCACGTCACACAGCAGCCGGTGAGCTGGCAATTGTAAGCACTGCTGCAGCTTCAACAGGCCGGCTGAAGCTGTTGATGACTTACGGAAATGTGCACACACGCGGCGCACCTTGGTCAAGAGATCATGCAAATTGGGGTAGGTTTTTAGAAATCGCTGAACCACTAAATTAAATACATGCGCTAGGCATGGTACGTGTGTGAGCTTGCCGAGCTCCAAAGCCGCCACCAAGTTACGCCCATTATCACACACAACCATGCCTGGTTGCAGGTTGAGTGGCGAGAGCCACTGCTCGGTCTGGTGACTAATCCCCTGCAACAGTTCTGAGGCCGTGTGCTGTTTGTCCCCAAGGCAGATCAGCTTCAGCACGGCTTGTTGACGCTTCCCCACTGCAGTGCTACACTGCTTCCAGCTACCGGCTGATGGGTGAGTGGCGCTGCACGCAGAGAATTCGGAGGTGGAAACGGAGGAGGAGGAGCCAATAACGTAGGTGCTGGCGGAAACCCTGATGGAGGTAGGGCCCGCAATCCTCGGCGTGGGTAACACCTGTGCCATCCCAGGGTCCGAGTCGCTCCCAGCCTCCACGACATTCACCCTGTGTGCCGTCAGGGAAATGTAGCGTCCCTGGCCACAAGCACTTGTCCATGTGTCAGTCGTTAAGTGGACCTTCCCAGTAACTGCGTTGGTCAGGGCACGGGTGATGTTAAGGGACACATGGTGGTGTAAGGCGGGGACGGCACACCGGGAAAAGTAGTGTCGGCTGGGGACTGCGTACCGAGGGACAGCTGCTGCCATCAGGCTGCGGAAGGACTCTGTCTCCACAAGCCTAAATGGCAGCATTTCGATGGCCAGTAATTTGGAAAGGTGTGAGGTTAGTGCTATGGCCTGTGGGTGGGTGGCTGGGTATTTTCGCTTGCGCTCAAATGCCTGGGGTAACGACATTTGGACGCTGCGCTGGGACAGGGAAGTGGATGTGGTCGCTGATGGTGCTTCAGATGGTACAGGTGCAGGGCGGGAGGTATGCGGGCCTGCGCCTTCGACAGGCGATTGGCCGGCACCGAAAACAGGGGAAGAGGAGGCAGTGGTGTGGCCTGCAGACACAGATTGGCGATCCGGGCGTTCCTCCCACTTATTACGGTGCTTGGATGCCATGTGTCGGATCATGCTGGTGGTGGTGAGGTTTCTAGTGTTCATGCCTCGGCTCATTCTGGTGTGGCACAGGTTGCAAACTACAATTTTTTTGTCGTCCGCACTTTCCTTAAAAAAACGCCATACCGCGGAACACCTAGCCCTTGGCAAGGGAGATTTACGCAAGGGGGTGCTCCGTGGAACATTTGCGGGCCGGTTTGGTGCGGTCCGCCTTCTTTCTTTAGCCACACCACTGCCTCTTCCAGCCTGTTGCGGTGCTGCAGATGGCTCACCCTCAGGACTGCTGTCATCGCTCGGCTCCCCACCTTCCCAGGTGGGGTCAGTGACCTCATCGTCCACCAAGTCCTCCTCCACTTCCTCACTCTGATCATCCTCCTCATTTCTTGATCCCACCACATACTCAGTCATTGACAACTGTGTATCATCCTCCTCATCAAGGTCTTGAGACAGTAATAGTGGTTGATTTGATGGCAACTGTGTCTCATCATCATCATCATCCACTTCCTTTGACCTTAAATGCCGTTCCCCTCTGTCATCTTCTTGTGATTGGGTACCCTCTAGAGGTTGTGAATCAGGGCACAAGATGTCATGTTCCTCTGCAAGCGTGCTTGGAGAGAGGTTCAAATGAAGGATTGGTGATGAGACGAGCTCCTCACTATATCCCAGTGTGGGATCACTTCTTTGGCCAGACCCTCTATGGTGGGAGGAAGGATGATCAGGGTGAGGATTATGTTGACCAGACTCTTGGCTACTGAGAGTGGACTTGGTGGAAGACAGGGTGGTGCTTAACCGACTGGAAGCAGTATCAGCTGAAATCCAACGACCACCTTTTCGCAGTGGTCTGACCTCGAGAGTGATGTCCTGCGACGCCCTGTAAACTGAGACATGAAGCTAGGTATGGTGGATGTCTTTCTTTCTTGTGCTCTGGCACCAGGCACAGTTTCTACGCGTCCTGACCCGCGCCCTGAACTATCAGGATCACGTCCACTTCCCCGTCCCTTTTTACCCGCCTTCTTCATATTACACGGAATATGTGCTGCTAATCTGCAACTTTGCACACTAAACAGAATTTGCTGCTTATCTGCGGCTAGGCACAGTGAACGGAATATGTGACTTTTATTTTTTACACTTTGCACACTAAACAGAATGTGCTGCTAATCTGCAACTTTCCACACTAAACAGAATGTGCTGCTAATCTGCAACTTTGCACACTAAACAGAATGTGCTGCTTATCTGCGGCTAGGCACAGTGAACGGAATAAGTGACTTTTATTTTTTACACTTTGCACACTAAACAGAATGTGCTGCTAATCTGCAACTTTGCACACTAAACAGAATGTGCTGCTTATCTGCGGCTAGGCACAGTGAACGGAATATGTGACTTTTATTTTTTACACTTTGCACACTAAACAGAATGTGCTGCTAATCTGCAACTTTGCACACTAAACAGAATGTGCTGCTTATCTGCGTCTAGGCACAGTGAACGGAATATGTGACTTTTATTTTTTACACTTTGCACACTAAACAGAATGTGCTGCTAATCTGCAACTTTGCACACTAAACAGAATGTGCTGCTTATCTGCGGCTAGGCACAGTGAACGGAATAAGTGACTTTTATTTTTTACACTTTGCACACTAAACAGAATGTGCTGCTAATCTGCAACCTTGCACACTAAACAGAATGTGCTGCTTATCTGCGGCTAGGCACAGTGAACGGAATATGTGACTTTTATTTTTTACACTTTGCACACTAAACAGAATGTGCTGCTAATCTGCAACTTTGCACACTAAACAGAATGTGCTGCTTATCTGCGGCTAGGCACAGTGAACGGAATAAGTGACTTTTATTTTTAACATTTTGCACACTAAACAGAATGTGCTGCTAATCTGCAACTTTGCACACTAAACAGAATGTGTTGCTTATCTGCGGCTAGGCACAGTGAACGGAATAAGTGACTTTTATTTTTTACACTTTGCACACTAAACAGAATGTGCTGCTAATCTGCAACTTTGCACACTAAACAGAATGTGCTGCTTATCTGCGGCTAGGCACAGTGAACGGAATATGTGACTTTTATTTTTTACACTTTGCACACTAAACAGAATGTGCTGCTAATCTGCAACTTTGCACACTAAACAGAATGTGCTGCTTATCTGCGGCTAGACACAGTGAACGGAATAAGTGACTTTTATTTTTTACACTTTGCACACTAAACAGAATGTGCTGCTAATCTGCAACTTTGCACACTAAACAGAATGTGCTGCTTATCTGCGGCTAGGCACAGTGAACGGAATATGTGACTTTTATTTTTTACACTTTGCACACTAAACAGAATGTGCTGCTAATCTGCAACTTTGCACACTAAATAGAATGTGCTGCTTATCTGCGGCTAGGCACAGTGAACGAAATAAGTGACTTTTATTTTTAACACTTTGCACACTAAACAGAATGTGCTGCTAATCTGCAACTTTGCACAATAAACAGAATGTGCTGCTTATCTGCGTCTAGGCACAGTGAACGGAATAAGTGACTTTTATTTTTTACACTTTGCACACTAAACAGAATGTGCTGCTAATCTGCAACTTTGCACACTAAACAGAATGTGCTGCTTATCTGCGGCTAGGCACAGTGAACGGAATAAGTGACTTTTATTTTTTACACTTTGCACACTAAACAGAATGTGCTGCTAATCTGCAACTTTGCACACTAAACAGAATGTGCTGCTTATCTGCGGCTAGGCACAGTGAACGGAATATGTGACTTTTATTTTTTACACTTTGCACACTAAACAGAATGTGCTGCTAATCTGCAACTTTGCACACTAAACAGAATGTGCTGCTTATCTGCGGCTAGACACAGTGAACGGAATAAGTGACTTTTATTTTTTACACTTTGCACACTAAACAGAATGTGCTGCTAATCTGCAACTTTGCACACTAAACAGAATGTGCTGCTTATCTGCGGCTAGGCACAGTGAACGGAATATGTGACTTTTATTTTTTACACTTTGCACACTAAACAGAATGTGCTGCTAATCTGCAACTTTGCACACTAAACAGAATGTGCTGCTTATCTGCGTCTAGGCACAGTGAACGAAATAAGTGACTTTTATTTTTAACACTTTGCACACTAAACAGAATGTGCTGCTAATCTGCAACTTTGCACAATAAACAGAATGTGCTGCTTATCTGCGGCTAGGCACAGTGAACGGAATAAGTGACTTTTATTTTTTACACTTTGCACACTAAACAGAATGTGCTGCTAATCTGCAACTTTGCACACTAAACAGAATGTGCTGCTTATCTGCGGCTAGGCACAGTGAACGGAATATGTGACTTTTATTTTTTACACTTTGCACACTAAACAGAATGTGCTGCTAATCTGCAACTTTGCACACTAAACAGAATGTGCTGCTTATCTGCGGCTAGGCACAGTGAACGGAATAAGTGACTTTTATTTTTAACACTTTTCACACTAAACAGAATGTGCTGCTAATCTGCAACTTTGCACACTAAACAGAATGTGCTGCTTATCTGCGGCTAGGCACAGTGAACGGAATAAGTGACTTTTATTTTTTACACTTTGCACACTAAACAGAATGTGCTGCTAATCTGCCACTTTGCACACTAAACAGAATGTGCTGCTAATCTGCAACTTTGCACACTAAACAGAATGTGCTGCTTATCTGCGGCTAGGCACAGTGAACGGAATAAGTGACTTTTATTTTTTACACTTTGCACACTAAACAGAATGTGCTGCTAATCTGCAACTTTGCACACTAAAAAGAATGTGCTGCTAATCTGCAACTTTGCACATTAAACAGAATGTGCTGCTAATCTGCAACTTTGCACACTAAAAAGAATGTGCTGCTAATCTGCAACTTTGCACACTAAACAGAATGTGCTGCTAATCTGCAACTTTGCACACTAAACAGAATGTGCTGCTAATCTGCGGCTAGGCACAGTGAACGGAATATGTGACGTTTTTTTTTTAAACTCTGCCCCCCAAAACAAAATATAACTGCTGCCCCCACACACAATAGTCCTAAAAAGGACTTTTGGGTCTTTATGTTGTTCAAACACACTTTTCTTCTCCCTACACTGACTTTCCCTTCCTATGCTCATCTCTCCCTGGCTAAGACTGAGCCGAACTCGCTGGTCAGGTGCTATACAGCACCCGATCACGGGTTCTGGCCAGCCAATCAGTGTAATGCCAGCAGCCAACATGGCTGCTGGCATTACACCGATGTCAGAGCCTCCCCGCACGTTTATTGGCTGCGCAGCAGCTGCGAAACGTGCGGGGAGGAGACCCGAACATGGCGGGCGAGCACATGCGGTACTCGTACGAGTACCGCCATGTGCCGAGCAGAGCGATGCTCGAGCCGAACCGAGCTTCGGCCGAGCATGCTCGCTCATCACTATCAACAAGTCCCTGAATGTAGGGCTTTAAGGGTTAATGAGGTAAATGTATATATCCTAGAGAGCAGCTTTACTGACATTAGTCTGCTACGACAGTGACTACATTTAGGAGTATGATCTTTTTAGTGCATGCCAGCTCAGAAATAACCACTCTGAGTGGGAGCTAAATACCACAAAACCATTGCTGCTGCTGCAATCCTACCAGTCACAACAGGTATAAAGAAAAAGTTCAAAGGTTTTTTCCAATTTCCCTCCAACTGCGGTGTCACTCTTCACTTAGAACCGTTAGCAAAATGACTCTTCACATACATGTAAAAAACCCACAAAAAAAGAGGAATGCACATGCTCTAAGTATAGACTGTCTCGACTTAGATATCCACCACTACAGAATATCACCTTCTCAATGCTCAATGGTCACACTCAAATAATTTTGAGGTATAGACCAGCTTCACAGTACAACAGTATTCACTGGATAACCTCCAGTGCAGGTATCTGTGTGACTCTTTTCCAGTCTTCGTCCTTCTCCCTTCTGAATAGACTGGTCAATCCACACCTTACTTGAAGTAACGTTGTATTATAGGCTCTCAGGCTGATACTAACCCTCTAATGGGTCTCAATGCTTCTATATATTTGGTGTTAGAGAGTTCCCCATGAGTGATAGAGAGTTCCCCACATTTTGCAAAGGAACACACTGAAGACATTTCTAGCACCCATGGAGTTAATAGTGGAATTGATTCTACAGCTGTATTGTCCTAGTTCTACAGGAAAAATAATAAGCATTGCTGCTATTGCATTTTCTATCTGAAAAGGAAAACATGCTAACATGCACAAGAAAACATATTATTAATCAAATGATTAATTGGCTTTCAGGTAGGCCTATGAAATCATTCTACATTTTAAGGACATGTATTTAATGTAGACATATATTTACCATTTCAAAATGCAGCAGCCACGGTGCTGCTTACATCTAATCATCAATCATTAGTATGGTCTCCTGGAAATGCTTTATGAAATATTAGTCTATGTTCACAATACCTCTGCATACGATAGATCAACAGAGAAGAGTAATTCTATTTTGAAGGAAAATGTGTGATTTTTCATGCCTGCATCATACGGCTGTTTTATTTTCTGAAAGCATATGCATTGCTTCAAAATGTGTTGGAAACTCTGACAAAGAGGAGGTTAAAATATACAGCTGCTCTTCTGCAACCAAAAGGACAAGTAACAATTTGCTATCTTTTACAAATGTATTATTTTACTTTTCTTTCATCAGACCTGACAAATATGTGATAGGGTGAATTCAAATTCCAAAGTAACTGTGCAATTAACCCATTTAGCCCAAAACATGAAACAGATATTTTTTTTGCAGTGCACCACCGTTCATGGAAAATAATAATTCTCTGCATATTGCATATGAAAGCCATGGTAATCAGCATTCATTTGACATAATACAGTATGATAAAAATAAACAAATTATATTATATATAAAATGGAGCATTAACCATATTGCTCTGCAAACCACCCTGGCACTCAAAGGGGGAGATTCACTAAGTGGTGATAGAGAGTGGAGATGACTTCTCCAGTTTATCAATTCTCCAGTTCCTATGTTATTCTATGGAGCCTATGCACTAAGATCTCCAAAGCTGAATAATTCTAAGTGCATAGGCTCCATAGAATAACATAGGAAATGAAGAAGTGATAAACTGGAGAAGTCACCTCCACTGTATCACCTCTTTATCACCCAAAATATTTAAACTTTTGAATGCCAGTGGGATATGCATTCAAATCTATTAATGTAAAATGGAAAATATACAATTTTACTAAAGTAATAATCTACGTTGAGTTTTGATTAAAGGTTAGAAATTAACCCGTTGACTCCAGAGGAGTGTTCTAAAAACTGTAAACCAATGTGTTGGGCAGAGCGCCTGAACTCAAATACATCTGAGGCACAAAGAAGAACTTAAGCTGGGAATAGTCTTATCCTTTGAGTGCCAGGGGGAGAGCAACACAATGTGAAGCGAATCAATTCTGGATGTAAACTAACACCAAAGAGGTAAAACATACCTCCCAACATTTCAAATCGCCAAAGAGGTACACTTTTATTTTAGGTGATCTTGCTGAGGTTGTGACTGGTGGGAAGGTCATTGTCGAGAATTTTAGATTATTTCATGAACTATTGGTACATATATATAAGTAACAATTAATGATTAGGGATAGTAATGTTTCATAATAAAAGCAGCTCCAATTAATCATCATAGTATTTGGACTTTGCAGAGTGTTATTTCAATTCTGTCAGAGTTATAGTTCAAGAGTAATTCAATGACAAAGTAACCCCCTCCTGCCCCTTTAACTGATGTAACACTGCTCAGCTAGAGTAGAAGGGAGGTTCCCAGGTAGATTGCAGAGAGGGACAATCTTCAATTAAGATAAGGGAAAAAGCTGAAAAACTTGTCAAGGGTGGCAGGGCTTTCATTGTTCTCATAGGAAGAAGATTGTCCCCTGCTGTTATCTGTCTGGTCTATGGACTGGATTTCAAATCTGAGAAGAGATGGCTTAGGTAAAAGGGGCGGGAGGGGAAACTTTGCTTGTGAATATCTCTCAAACCATAAAGGTTTGAGAGATAAGACTTATATCATTCTTCATGGTTTTTGTATGCCTACAAAATAAAATAAAGATAAAATGAAGTATTACTATCCCTTTAAGAGCAAGACCGAAGTATTTTATTTACACAGGCTAATTTATGCACACATATTGAAGCTGAACCCCTTAACGACTGCCCGATCTGGGGGTGGGTGGATGTTAAGGACCATAGCTTTTTTTTTGTCGCAATTCTGGGATGGCAGTTTGGCGTCCAGAATTCCATGGCATGCCAGGACAGTCACCAGTCCTTAACACCCAGACTAGGCATAGTCCTGGCGCGCCATGTGATGCTAAGGTGTTTAACATTAATGTCATGTCATGTCATGTCATGACCATACCAATGTCCTACACTTATAAACACACACTATACCATCTGATACTCCTAAAAAATGGGACACCAGGGTAGGAAAGAGGGATAGAGGGATTTGAGTATCAAAGAAGGACACACACACGCCTTGAAATAAATATTACACATTGTGTTTTTCAGTAGGCTGTTGGAAGTAATTATTTTGACCATCCATGCTTCCTGCTGCATCTTACATAATTTCTCATCAGCAAGTAAAGGAGTGCACAAGTAGCTTCCCCTAGTTGGCTGAAAGTCAGACCTTTTAAGGTGCATTTCTGGCAGCTAAATAGATGCAATTCTGGAGCAAACCAACTACACTATAGGGGACAAATAAGCATTCCTAATACTCCCATTGATTTTAATAGAGAGGTCCCCAATGCATTGTAGAACTTTCTAGAATTCATTGGATTAAAACCCCTGTTTAAATCAATATAAATGTTCATTTGCCCCTTATAGTCCACTTAGTTTGACCCAGAACTGCACCTCTGATAGCATCTATCTAAAATTGTATCTTTCTGTGACATAACTCTTTCATATGACAGCAAGATGTTTTGTAGCATTAATGATACTTTGAGGGGTTATTATATACATTGCACCATATCTGCCAATATTTAAAAAAATTTCTAGGGACACATTTCTTCCAGGCAGTCACATTATAGAGCATCACTGGTAATTCATAGTACCATGTAGTACAATAAGGACATAACATTGCATAGAATAGGCACAGAGCTGCACTTCTACAGAAAACAGACATTACCCACACGAACTAACACATGAAATCATATGAAGAAGCAATAATACTATGAGGGAGAAGCACTAAGTGTGATAAAGAGGTGATGACTTCTAAAGTGAAATCACTTCTCCAGTACTTATGTTATTCTATGGAGCCAATGCACTAAGATCTCTCCAACTCTGGAGATCTTAGTGCATAGGTTCCATAGAATAACATAGGAACTGGAGAAGTGATATCACCGGAGAAATCATCTCCAGTTTATCACCTCTTTATCACACCTTAATGCATAAACCCAATGTAGTGAAGCTCAAGCTATTAACCCTTTAATGACAAGCACATAAAATATGAGTTTGTAATGCAATCTCAAAACCAAGGACAGCAGTATACAGAGATAAAAAGACAAAAGAAGGGACTGTCCCTGGAAATTAGGCACACTTGGCAGGTATTCAGTACGAACCTGGAAGTGATCTACTATTGCACACAGAACATGTCCATAGTAGAATGCCAGAACTAAAGCATAAACATTTCATATTTACATGAAAATTCAGAGCTGGAAGCACACACATAGCATTATGGGGACAAAAATATACATTCCCCAAATTCCCATTTATTTAAATGTGGATTTTATCTGTTAATGCTAGAGAGGACCCCCAACATAGTGCAAAGCAACTACGTGTAAACTCCTCTAGAATTCAAGGGGTTAAAAGGCTCATTTAAAAGAAATAGGGATTTTTATTTGTCGCTTATGCTGCAGGCATACTCACAAAGAAACAAGAGCAATTTTATCCCCAAATTTCCATTGATTTCTTTTTTTTCTTTGAATGAGCACTGCATTGGAAAAATCACTTTCATTCAACTGGTTAAAGACCCATTTAAATTTTGTAGCAATTCTGGAACAAATCAACTGCATGCTGTAAGAGACCTCTATAGTATTAAAGGGGTAAGGAGCTCCATTTAAATCAATCCTCCGTGACGTAGTTTGTTTGTTAAAGAGCTGCTCCACTTTTGTTTGTGCATTTGGCTGTGTAAGTGATCTCCTTGTGATTGGACCACTATAATATTTGTTAAATGATTCTATGGCTTTATAATATTAGTAAATTAACATTATTGTAATACCTTGGAAGCTGAATTAATTAGACAAACAGGAACAATTACAATGCACTGAATACCTCTCTGGCCTGAAGGGGTTAATGCAAAGGAAATTTTACCAAGATGAATGCTAGAGAGGTCTCCAACACATTCCAAAGCAATACACTGTAAAACCTTGCTATCATTCAACTGGTTAAAAGCTCTATTTAAATTGGTGGAAAGTGTAGCAATTCTGGAGTTTGTGATGTTCATTTTGGGACATCTCCTCCATTCTCTAAAACTCACTTGGCCTTCTACAAAACCTCTATCACTCATCCTGACTCCTACCCAACTTCATCCTGCCTCCTAACAACCCTCACTAACTCATCCTTCTACCAAACTCCCTTTTGTGTCCTGAGAAACCTCTTTCACACATACTCCTTCCTATCAAACTCCCCCCTCCCCCTGCCAAACTCCATCCTGTCTCCTACCAAACTTCTCTCACTCATGCTTCCTCCTACCAAACGCCCTTCCACCTCCTAAAAAAACTCTCAATCATCCTCTCTCCTACCAAACTCCCTCCTATCAAACTCCATGTCTTGCCTCTGGACTGAGTTTGGTAAGAGGGAGGATGACTGAGATGAGGTTTGTTAGGAGGCAGAAGGGTGTTTGTTTAGGAGGCAGGATGAGTGAAAGAGGTTTGTTAAGAGGCAGGATGAAGTTAGGTAGGAAAAAGGAGGGAGTGTAGAAGGAAGCAGTATGCGTGAGGTAGGTTTGTTTGGAGGCAGGAGGGAGTTTGGTAGGAGGGAACATGAGTGAGAGAGGATTGTTAGGAGGCAGGAGGGAATTTGGCACAAGGCAGGATTAGTGAGAGAGGATTGTTAGGAGGCAGGAGGGAATTTGGCACAAGGCAGGATGAGGGAGAGAAGTTTAGTAGGAAGCAGGACAGAGTTTGGTAGGAGGCAGGATGAGTGAGAGGATTGTTAGGAGGCAGGAGGGAATTTGGCACAAGGCAGGATGAGGGAGAGAAGTTTAGTAGGAAGCAGGACAGAGTTTGGTAGGAGGCAGGATGAGTGAGAGGATTGTTAGGAGGCAGGAGGGAATTTGGTAGGAGGCATGATGAGAGAGGTTTGGTAGGAGAGATGATGAATGATAAAGGTTTTGTAGGAGGCAGGATGAA
The DNA here is from genome assembly GCA_037306005.1 of Rhinophrynus dorsalis. Classification (NCBI taxonomy): domain Eukaryota; kingdom Metazoa; phylum Chordata; class Amphibia; order Anura; family Rhinophrynidae; genus Rhinophrynus; species Rhinophrynus dorsalis. The sequence continues at coordinate 105,430,890 of CM074718.1, forward strand.
GTTTGTTAGGAGGCAGGAGGGAGTTTGGCAGGCGGTAGGAGGGAGTTTGGTAGGAAGCAGGGTGAGTGGGATGTTTTTTTTTAAGAGGCAGAAGAGAGTTTTACCGGATGGATTAGAGATGTCCTAAAATGGACACTGTAGGAGTTTATCAACTGCATTATGTGGGAGACATAAAGATGTCCAAGATTCCCTTGAAATCGAATGAGGCTTGTTACCTTTTCAATGCTAGAGTGGTTTCAGCACTGTTTCACATTGCATTGTGTGACTTCTCTAGCATCAAGAGGGTTAAAATCCACACTTTTTATCTGTCTCCATTGGTACAGATAGTTTGCTCTGGGTCTTTGTTTTACTTCATCTTCTAAATTTTGCTATTCTGTATCACAACTAAGCATGTTTTTGCCAATGTTCCCTTGTCTATAAATCAAACAATTACAACTGTCACGTGTCACATGTATGATAATACAGATGACTAAAATTATCACCCAATTAACCCTTCAAACCCTGGAGGTGCAAATCATAGAAATGTACTGCACACATATCTGGATCTAGCATGGTTAATGGTCCTTGAAATTTCTGTGAGTCATCATTTTACATATTCATTAGTGACACTTTGAGGCTGATTTAAAAATAAGAACTGGAGCAATTCAGGAGTAACCCAATTGCATCATAGGGCATAAATATTCCCGAAATTTTAAATTTTTTTACATTTAGCTTTTTACCCTTTGAATGCTAGAGATGTCTCAAATGTCCTGCTTCATAATGTAATGGAAAGCTCCCTAGCACTCCAGAGGTAAATGATGCATTAAAAAAATCAATGGACATTTTTATTTTTCCCTCTATATTGCAGTTGGTATGCCCCAGTATTGCTCCATTTCTAGTTAAATCAGCTTCTTTGAATTCCAAAGGGGTTAGCAAATCATTTATCTGCCATGTGTTGCACATTCCCCTGGCCTTCAAATTCTTAATCTCATTGAACATGTCACTAAATCAACTCTTATAGGAATACAATTATTTGATTACATTTTCAGCTATATATTGTTCCTCCTTGTACAATTTACCCATGCGTTACTCTGAAGTATTCTACCCAAAGCCAGTTAAATCACACAAACAAGATGCATGTGAATGCTCAAATAAAAGCATGAATACTAATTCATCATCATTTATTAATTCGAGTTGGTCATTAAAGCAACAGAAAGCCAGCATTTATTAAGCACTGTCAAGTTCTAATGGGAAATCAGTAGCCGGGAGCAATGAAAACAGCAACTTTCAAAAGCAGAGGCAAATGCATTGTATTTTTCAAAGAAGTAACATACAGAAAAAAAACATTTGTATGTGGCTAATGAAAGTGAATGCAGTGCATTGATTTCAAGCAATCTGATGTATGCTAGATGGAGTTTTCTTGGATGAGCTCCCTGGTTTACCAGCTACCACTGATAATGTTGCTGCTATACTGCTATTCTTTAACATGGCTGATGCTGAGCAGGAATGGCATTTATAAATCAGGGCCAGTGACTCTATGTAACCGCAGAAATTAGTGGACTACAACTGCTGTTGACTGTTGGCTAGCAAAAAACAATAGGAATTATAGTTCAAGAAGCAGTATTGTGTGATATGTAAAAATATATATTGCAGGGTTTACCTTGCCGAGAGATGTTTTACTCAATAGTTATTGCAGCTCATACTTGCACTTTCTTAACCCTTTGAGTGCCAGAGGGGCACGCAACACATTGCAAAGCAATGCGTTGTGTACCCCTCTGGCACTCAAAGGGTTAATGTGCAGTGCCTCCATGGCCTGAAATTTTACAGTGGTGCTGTTGTTAATTAGTATCTCTGACAATAGCTGTCCATAGATTGATGTAGCAACACAGCCTCATAACATTTCAGAAGTACTGCGCGAAAAAATTGTAACTTTGACTGCAATAAAACATATAACATATTACATTACTCATCAGAATAAACCCAGCAAAATATATTTTTTTCAACAATAGCTGAAGTTTTTAGGTTGTCCACACCTATTGTAATGGCTGCATCTGTCATAATCTGTACAGTGAAGGGAATGATCGAAAATATGTTTCTGCATGAGAGCCACTTTCATACAGATGTAGCCATCCTTAACATCACATCTGAAGCCATCTCAATCTGATAAGCAACTTTCATTGACATGCCTGAAAATCTTTGTTTTACATACAAAAAAGTTACAGATACCGATGGAAATTCTGTGCAATGAGTAGCTCTACATCTGTATATACTTTTGCTAAAGCAGCTTCTACACCTTTGTTTTGTACAGCACATTTAGTCCTCCAGAGAATGGAATTTCAGCAGAAAACAGGGCCATCCTCCTCTAGTGGGAATACCCACAAGAAAGCCCTTTCAGCATGACAGAAGGAAGTGAGTTTGTACGTGAGCATACATTTGATTGTGTGATGACATATGTGTGTATGATGACAGATGTGTGATGACCTGGAAGGTGGGATATTGGAATTGCAGCACAGTAATGTTAGAACATGGCACTGTAATGGCAAAACATGATGAATGATCTCAGCACTGGAAGGTTTTACAATGGGCTTAACAGTCTGCAGGTACATTTCTATGATTTTGATCCCTGTAAGAATTTCTGCAAAAAGAAATAACATAGCTCCGTTTACACAGAAGTTCCATTGAGGAATAAATTGAACCTTCAACAAACTCACACCTATTCCAGAGCACAGCTTATATGTGAGACACTATTTAACTGGCATAAGGAAAAATACATAATTTCCTTCTTATCTATGTCCATACATTGACTAAGCCTTAACACAGGGGAATGGCAAGCCCATCCCTTTGGCCCACAGGGTGACAAGCAGCCATTTTTCTATGAAAAGTTTTGTACTTAGGCACTAGGCAGACAGGGGACCATTCAATGCAAAAGAGCAACTTGTTAGTTTATTTTTGAGTGGAGGTCTATTTGTTCATTCTTTCCAGAATATACTTATATTCTAGATTGAACTCAAACTTTATCTATCAATGTAGCTGGCCAGTATTGCTTGAAATTTGATAAAAAAGGAGTCACTTAGTAGCTAGTCCAATAAAAGTATTACTGCAATCCTCACTCATTTATTATAAATACTTTATATTACTTTTAGTTTTGCTAGCACTTAGCATTTTAATGCAAAAGTGATTAGTGTAATACATTTTGGGATAAAGCGACATTTGATGCCCAAAATTCTCTTCTAAGACCAATACCTCTTTTCTACTCAATCATCAGCAATAGTCTATATAAGCCATACCTACCTTCTTGCCCTTGCTGTCCAGCCTTGGAATTTTGTCCATGAAGAGATACAAAGAATGAAGTGATAGTGAAGTACTCAAATCTAGATGCTTAGCTTTCTGAGTATAGTCAAGTAGACTCTGGTAGTCCTTCTCAATCTCAATATCCACAAAAGGTTAGGAAAATAATAATATTATCTATGTGCCAATATAAATAATTTACTGTCCTTTCTAGCAGTGAATATTAAGCGACAGGTGATCCCAGTCAGACAGACCCCTGGTACAATCTTCCTTTAATAATGATGATCAGCACAGTATTACTATTTATATCCTTTCTGGAATAAGCTACAAATCAGCAAATCGCTGCATCCAAAGAAAAAAGCTGCTTCCCTGGACAGCATCATGCGGCAGATTTCAAGCAAAATGTTTTCAAACTGAAGAGAAGGGAAAAGATTAGAAGCATTTCTCGGTCATGCTCACTCTCCCAGCTTAATTTGCATTCTGTGTGTCCAAAACATTAGTGCTGATCAATTCCACTGGCAAGCTAGCAGAGCTCCCCCTAAGTCCTGCCTGTGATCACATAGATCTGACAGTGTGTCCTCTCTACCAACAGCACAAATAAAAAGTCTCCAGGGAAGGGGATGCTTTGAAGATTATGCTAGTGGAGTTGAGAGAAGCGAGGATACAAGGTGGATCTCCCAGAGACGAAAGAGGGAAAAAGATTTTCCTTCTCTTCTGTTTTGCTGTTTTACTGTCCTTCACCACCAGGTGACTGACTTCAATACACTCTTCACTGGTCCAGCTCTGAAGGGATTTCTCTTCTCTGTAAAGCCTTTCCCATGTCTCCCAGGTCTTAGTGCTTCCCTCTTTCTGCACAGACAAATTAGCTTGCAAGTGTTTCAGCCAATGAAATATAAGTGTTTATGCAACTTAGCAGACACTTCACCTTTCCTGTATAGTGCCAAAGTCTGCATCCTGACAGATTCTGTATTCAGGCAGTCTTATAGGCATGTTTTTATGCTGTTCAGAGTGGTCAGATCTGCAGGATCCTAATTCATAAACATAGCAGAATTTCCTGCCTAGAGTACTGAATTATGCTTATATGATAGCTACCTTCTGACATATGCACAAAGAAACTGTAGCAACTCTGGAGCAAAGAATAAAAAATTCTCCAAATCCCCATTTCTTTAAATGGGTATTTAACCCTCTGAGTGCCAGAGGGGAATGTAACTCATTGCAAAGCAATGTGTTGCATACTACTCTGGCACTGGGTTAACCTCTTGAATGCTTGAGTAGTCTCCATCATGTTGAAATGGTTTGGAAATCTCTCCAGCATTCAAAGGGTTAAACACCTTGCTTAAAGGGATAGTAATGTTTCATAAAAACAGCAGATCCAATTAATCTTCATAGTATTTGAGCAATAGAGAGTGTTATTTCAATACTGTCAGAGTTGTAGTTCAGGAGTAATTGAATGATAAAGTATCCCCCTCCTGCCCCTTTTACTTAGTGTAACAGTGCTCACCTCAGATGTGGAATCTGGTTGCTTCACCAGATAGCTCTCAGCAAAGGTCAATCTTCTAACTGTGAGAACAATGAAAACACTGCCCCCCTTGACAGGTTTTTCAGCTTTTTACCTTATTTTATTTGAAAATTGTCCCTCTCTGCAATCTAACTGGACACCTCCCTGCTGCTCTGAGGTGAGCAGTGTTATATCAGTAAAAGGGGCAGGAGGGGGATAGTTTATCACTCAATTACTCTTGAACTACAACTCTGACAGTATTGAAATAACTCTCCAAGAACCAAATACTATGATGATTAATTAGAGCTGCTTTTATTTTGAAACATTACTATCCCTTTAAATCAAAATAAATGTTTTTATTTATCTCATGGTGCATTTGGTTTGCTCTAGAATTGCTTCAACAACTTTAAAGTGTGTGTATGGTTTAAAGCAAGAATCTTAACATGAATTGCTGGTGGATTGAGACAGTGAAGGTTTTAGGGCTCTCCCTGCTTTTGCCCAGGATTTAATCATTTGCTCACTAATTTCGAATTAACCACCTGTACCAAATTTGGGAAAGCCCTGATTTTTTATAAATGCAGTAGTCAAAAAAACTGAGATAATGACTACAACACTTGTGTTCATTCAGGAATATCCAAAAAATCTGTATTACCATGGCTTTTTAGAAACATGGACTGACACCCATGGTAAAGTTGGTTTTGCATAGGAGGTTCCCTAAAAAAAATATCACTGAGCAAATAATTCACAGCTGTGCAAAAACCAAGAGATCCTTGAAATCTGCAACAAAAAAGAAGGAGAAAGCAAAAAAGACACAGAATCAGACCCCAAAATAGCACATTCCCTTTGGTAATAGTTACACTAAAATCACTCGACTTACGGGTGGTGCACCTAACCTGTATCTTTACAATCCTTGAAACCTGCAGAAATGACTGCAGAAATGTATGCTCTAATACAGGGGTAGCCAGCCATGGTCCTCAAGAGCTTCCAATAGTGCATATTTTCATGGTATCCCTGAATGAGCACAGGTAAACTAAACTGAAGTGAGTGAGCCACTAATTTGCATACCTGGGAACTTTCAGTTGAGGGCTACCCGGAGGGGAGTCCTCTGTTCAGCAGGGGGTAACAAAAATGAGGCTAATCGCGTCAAAAAGGGGCGGGTCTTAACTCGAGTGTTGGGGGGGTTTAACCCTTTGAGTGCCAGAGTGGTACAGAATGCATTGCAAAGCAATGCATTCCGTACCACTCTGGCACTCAGAGGGTTAAATGTGTCACACAGAAGGCTGGGGACGGAGGCACAACGGAAGAAAAAGCAGATGTGGCAGAGTTTCAATAGAAACTCTCCACATCCAGAGGAATCTGCCTCTGCCCCGGAGACCCGGTAAAGCTCTGTCAGAACCGGAGTCTCCGGGGCAAATCCGGAGAGTTCCCAGGTATGCTAATTTGTCAACCTATGCTCTAGTAAATAAAAATGTCACACATGTAAGTTTTTATAGACCTACTTTTAAAATAAGTTGCTGTGTAAATAGTATATATAAAAGCTACAGAAGTCTACGGGAAAAAGATTAGTTTGTTGACAGTGACCAAGATGTAGATTGCCACAAAGCAGGAAGCATGGGAAGCATTGCAGCACAGCTATAATCACTGCAACAGGCATTCTTAAAAAAATTTTCTGTTTTAAAGTAATGCATTGAAGTTCACTCTAACATCCAAGAGGTCAAACTACATAGTCTGAATTAACCTAAAATTGCTTTCAAACATGCTAAATATCATGTACTAATGTGTGGTGAGTACAATTACTCAGGTGGTTCACTGGACGGTCCCCCTGGATCCCAAGGTGTGTTTGTTGTCTGTCTTCCCTGATCAATTACACCCTAGTTCTAACATTGCCCTGGTTTGGGAGCTGTTGGTCATGGCGCGGAAGGTGGTGGATTTGTTGTGGATGTCGGAGAGATCCCCCAGTCATGATGCGTGGTGTAATTTGGTTCATAGTAACCTTCATCAGTATAAAGGCCTTTATGTACATTGTGGCTCTCCAGAGAAATTTTCTCGGATTTGGGACCCCTGGATATTGCGGGACTAATGCCTGTGTGTGCTGAAACCTGTTAGCTGGATTACTGTGGCAGTTCGTTCATGGTATATATGATTGTTTTCTTCTGCCCCAGTTCTTGTTTCTTACTTGGATTCTGGGGGTGTGTGGGGGGGTGCTGCCTGGCCGCGTGGGGGGGGGGAACAGAAGGGTTAGGAGGGGTGGGAGAGGATAGGGTTCTGGGAGTTAGTTGGGGGGGGATTTTTCGGTGGTGGGATAGTAGGGGGATGTTGGGGAGTTAGTTTGGTTTTATGGTTAAAATGCCAAAAAAAACTGCAATTGGGAGTGTCATATTTTTTTTTGTAATGCTGTGCTCCTTTCTGTTTTTCTGTAATAACTGCTAGTTATTCTGTGATTGTTTTGTCCTTTGTTCTGTAATATTGCCTAATTGCAATAAAAAGATATTTAAAAAAAATATATCATGTACTGCTACAGACAGTTAAAATATGTAGATGTTAAAAAAATACCATGCAATGCACAGTGTGGGTTAAAATGATTTCTCAATAAAACAACCTGTTCTCAATCAAGATGACTTTAGCAGAATGTACTGAAATTATTTAGGCCTTCATTCAGCAAAATAAAGGAGGTGCAGTTCTGGAGGAAACAAAGGCACCATTGAGGACACATGAAAATTCCCCAAAAAGTAATGCTTTGAAGACCTTTCATTGAAATCAGTTGGACTTTTCATTTGTCCTATGGTTAAGGTAACCAACCAGATATACATTTAAATGCATAACACTAATGAAACACATACTTCAGTATTGCAATGATTCCTGTACACTCTGTAGAATTAGATTTTCAGAAGCATATTGCATTTAAAGAGATATCTGATCACCTTACTTTTTAAGCAGTTGCTACGCCCCAGAAATGCACCTTTTTAGCATCCTTAAAAATGGCCAAAGTGTCAGTTTTAATTACAGGCTACATATCTTGTGGCTTCTTTTAAAACTGAGATTTTAATACGTTATGAGCATCATACTTCAGATCACCATGTTTACTCGCTTATGATGCCTCTGCATCAATCCTGTGGCAGATGGCAACCCATGCAGACTTCAGCCAAATATCACTGGCTGATGCCTACATGGGTCAGCCATTCCTTGAATGTTGGGATGAGCATTTAAACATCCAGATCATTAGTGTGAATAGATCCGAACTGTGGGCTGTGCGCAGTGTTGTAACAATAGGAGTCGCAGGGGTCTCACCTACGACTGGGCCTGTCACTCCAGGGGCCCAGCCACCCCCTGTGACCCCCCATCCGATGCCACGGACCTCAAGTGGCTCAGCTCTCCCTCATCAACACTCTATTAATGCATAACTGGAGAGAGGTTCGCACAGGAGCGCCAGGTCATAATAGAGGTCTGTACCAAAGGAGGAACAGACCTCTCCTGCCATGCCGCTGGACCACAAGGGAGGTAAGAGATGGACACTGGGGGCAATGTGAAGATGTGGAGAGTTGGGGGCAAGGTGGAGAGTTGGGGGCAATGTGAAGAGGAGGACATTGGGGACAATGTGGAGAGGTGGATCTTGGGAGCAATGTGGATAGTTGAGGCAATGTGGAGAGGAGGGAATTGGGGGCAATGTGGAGAGTTGGGGAAATGTGGAAAGGTGGATATTGGGGGGCAATGTGGAGAGTTGAGGCAATGTGGAGAGGTGTATATTGAGGGCAATGTGGAGAGTTGGAGGCAATGTGGAGAGGAGGACATTGGGGGCAGTGTAGAGAGTTGGGGCAATGTGGAGAGAAGGACATTGGGGGCAATGTGAAGAGTTGGAGGCAATGTGGAGAGGTGGACATTGGGGGCAATGTGGAGATAATCAATGGGGGCAATGTAGTCGGGGGGCCATGGAAATTTTTGCACCAGGGTCCAGTGACTTCTAGTTACGCCTCTGGCTGTAGACAGCCATGCAAATTAGCTCTATTAAAGATTCCTGCATTCAATGCATGGACAAAGGGAAGTTGCAGGAAGATGTGTTCTCTTGTGGCCTGAAAAGTGGTTTGCTCCAATATGAAAAGTCACATTGGGGCAAATCTGTTTTCACAGTTGGTTCAGCACTACACAATTAACAGTATGAACAAGGACTTACACTGAAAGAGAATCCAGCCCGGTGTCTAAATCAAGTGTGTTGAAGTTTGGTCCTCAAGCGCCTCAAACAGGCCAGCTTTTAACGGGATAGTAATATTTCACAGCAGCTCCAATTAAGCTTCATACTATTTGGGCCATGGAGAATGTTATTTAAATACTGTCCGAGTTGTAGTTCAAGAGTAATTGAATGATAAAGTATCCCCTTCCCTCCCATTTTACCTAGTGTAAGCCCCCTCTCCTCAGATGTAGAATATTGTCCTGGGACCAGACAGCTCACAGCAAGGGACAATCTTCTTACTGTGAGCATAAGGAAAATCCTGCCCCCCCTGACAGATTTTTCAGGTTTTTCCTTATGCTCACTGAAGTTTATCCCTCTCTGTGATCCATACAGACAGTCTTGCTGCTCTGAGGTGAGCAGTGTTACAACAGTAAAAGTGGTGGGAGGGGGATATTTTGTCATTCAATTACTCTTGAAATAACACTCTCCCAAATACTCTGAAGATCAATTGGAGCTGTTTTTATTGTGAAACATTACTATACCTTTAAAGGAACACTAACATCAATCAATGATAAAGGATGATATAAATGTAAATATCTCACACACGATGATCTACACCCTTCTGATGTTGTATGACTGAGGTTATGACTAGTGTTGAGCGAGCACCCCGATGCTCGGGTGCTCGGGTGCTCTGACCGAGCACCCCCTGAGGCTCGAGTGCTCGAATTGAATGGGGCGACACGAGCATTACACCAGGCACCCCCTGCTCTGATGAGGGGAGGGTGCCTGGTCAATGCCCCCCTTCATCTCCGCAATGTCCCCCTTCATCTCCGCAATGTCCCCCTTCATCTCCGCTATGCCCCCTTCATCTCCGCTATGCCCGTCTTCCACAATGTCCCCCTTCATCTCCGCTATGCCCGTCTTCCACAATGTCCCCCTTCATCTCCGCTATGCCCGTCTTCCACAATGTCCCCCTTCATCTCCGCTATGCCCGTCTTCCACAATGTCCCCCTTCATCTCCGCTATGCCCGTCTTCCACAATGTCCCCCTTCATCTCCGCTATGCCCGTCTTCCACAATGTCCCCCTTCATCTCCGCTATGCCCGTCTTCCACAATGTCCCCCTTCATCTCCGCTATGCCCGTCTTCCACAATGTCCCCCTTCATCTCCGCTATGCCCCTCTTCCACAATGTCCCCCTTCATCTCCGCTATGCCCGTCTTCCACAATGTCCCCCTTCATCTCCGCTATGCCCGTCTTCCACAATGTCCCCCTTCATCTCCGCTATGCCCGTCTTCCACAATGTCCCCCTTCATCTCCGCTATGCCCGTCTTACACAATGTCCCCCTTCATCTCCGCTATGCCCGTCTTCCACAATGTCCCCCTTCATCTCCGCTATGCCCCTCTTCCACAATGTCCCCCTTCATCTCCGCTATGCCCCTCTTCCACAATGTCCCCCTTCATCTCCGCTATGCCCGTCTTCCACAATGTCCCCCTTCATCTCCGCTATGCCCGTCTTCCACAATGTCCCCCTTCATCTCCGCTATGCCCGTCTTCCACAATGTCCCCCTTCATCTCCGCTATGCCCGTCTTCCACAATGTCCCCCTTCATCTCCGCTATGCCCCTCTTCCACAATGTCCCCCTTCATCTCCGCTATGCCCGTCTTCCACAATGTCCCCCTTCATCTCCGCTATGCCCGTCTTCCACAATGTCCCCCTTCATCTCTGCTATGCCCCTCTTCCACAATGTCCCCCTTCATCTCCGCTATGCCCCTCTTCCACAATGTCCCCCTTCATCTCCGCTATGCCCGTCTTCCACAATGTCCCCCTTCATCTCTGCTATGCCCCTCTTCCACAATGTCCCCCTTCATCTCCGCTATGCCCCTCTTCCACAATGTCCCCCTTCATCTCCGCTATGCCCCCTTCATCTCCGCAATGCCCCCTTCATCTCCGCAATGCCCCCTACCTCCAGTGCCTGGTGGTCCAGCGGAGCATCTTCAGATCTGTGCCTCCTTCGGCACAGATCCCCGCCACCCGAACATGCTGGGCGAGCACATGGCGGTACTCGTACGAGTACCGCCATGTGCCGAGCAGAGCGATGCTCGAGCCGATCCGAGCATCGGCCGAGCATGCTCGCTCAACACTAGTTATGACTGATTGGTAATCGGATGACTGAGTTGAATGGCGGATGTCAAACCTTTGTTTTTTTTAGGAACACTTGTTAAGATGGGGACAGGTGGAATTAACATAAAAATAAATAAATAAATAAATAATTTTTGACATTTCCCATGGTATGACCTGGCGAGGTTGCTTGGCTGTGGGGCGGACGGGGGGGGGGATGTGCTGTGGGCTCAGGATGGAGAGGAATCGGGGAAATGGGTTATAGAGAGAATTAGGTTCAGTTAGGTTAGTTTTTAGCTATTTGGGTTTTTAAGGGGTTAAAATGATAAAAACCTCGGGTTGGCTCTGTACACCTTACTTTTATGTCCATTATCTTCTCATTTGTACAAATACTCACATGTTTTTTACTGCACTTGAATGTTACGCTATGTACTTTTCTGTGCTTGGACTGTGTCTGGAGCGATCTGATAATAAAATGTATTAAAAAAATAAATACATATCTCACACACAGTATATGTAAAAATTAGTTTTTAATATGCTGCATCCCTATATAATCCTAAATATTATTTTAAATGCATGTCTAAATTGTACTGTTCAGAAAGCATTTATTTCATGTTGTTTATGTGTTTGTATTGAGTGATAACAGCTAAAGTGAATTCATTGATTGTGCTTTGTGCCCACTGCTCTCATTCAGAAAAGCTGTTATATTATCAATATATCAATATATGGGAGTCCTGGAAGGGACAGGAAATGTTTGCTCCCTCAGACCACAGATAATACTAGATTTTAGGTATCAGAAAACAGAGAATTTTTATGGATGCTAGCATAAAGACAGGATATTTAAATGTATATAACCCCATTTAATTTTTTTGGCATTGTTATTCTCTCAGTTGCTTATTCATTTTGACTGACCCACTTGTGGTAAAGCATAGACATTGTTAAAGGAGCAGTAACCTCTTTTAATGAAAACCTAGATGTTATAAAGCTTATCCTGCTCAGCAAAACAAGAGTTCTCCCTCTACCATGAGTTGTTTTATTCAAAATGTATAAAGTTCAAATAATCAGGACGTGAATTTACTGTGCATTTACTTCCTAGTTCTAGCTGACAGGAAGTGACTCAGTAGTTAATATCACATTCTATGGAGAACTGTATGTCACTTACTTTCTTCTCCATTACAAGGTAACAAAAAAGTAATTGGGATTTGACCACTAGAGGGCACTGCTAATGTAAAAAAAAGCAAAAAACAAACACACACATGGGTTTAAACTGTAATAATTCTGGAAATATGCATCTCTTAGCAGTGGGAGTACTACAATGTATAAAAAAAGGTTACTGCCCCTTTAAATACTAATCTGTTTGTGGCCCATAAGGAGCAAACTTGTACATTCTAGATCAGGTCTAGGCAACATTTGGTTCTCCAGGTGTTGGAGACTACAACTCCCATCACTGGAGTTGTAGTCTCCAAAAGCCAAAGCGCTCCAAGGTTGTCAGCCATAGATCTAATTAACCTAGCAAAAATATATTTCAGTACCCTGAACAACAATTCTCTAGTGGTTTTATGACCCTGCAGCTTTGCCTGTTTCTGCAGCACAAAACCACGCCCATAAAGCTGCCTGGATACAGACTGAGGTCTGATGATGCTGAATTTGGAACTACATCGGAGAGATCTGATAACCAGTTCATTACTATATTTTTGGATGCAGTGATCGACAGCATTATTAGAAGAATCTTGTTGAAATTTATGGTTGAGGTTGTTTTAACTTCTGGAAGGAGAACATAAATGTAAAAACACAACCAGCAATTAAACCAACTGAAATCCTAGAAAGGATTTTTTTTTAACCACAGTTCATTCAATTCCTTCTAGCGCCAGAAGGTGAGCATTTTATAATTGCTCCACGTTAACCCTTTTGACTGCAAGGAGGGTGTTCACAAAAATTAATTGGGGCCATCTCTGACTCTTGAAGAGGTTAAATCATAATCATTTTTGTGTTTTATATTATGTATACACTGTTGAAACTAACTTTTATCTAGCCAGAGATACCTTTAAATAAAACCTGCAGTGCTAACCTTTTCAGTTCTAGTTCAATGGCTGAAATGGTCACCTATATGAAAATGTGAAAGACACCTTAGAAATGGTTGTCAACAATGAAATGATTGATCACATTTTCCTTATTTATTAACCCCTTGGATTCTAGAAGCAAAGCATTGTTTTGGATTGAGGCTGGTTGAGGGGAAGACTATCTGCACCATAGGGTACAAAGAATCATTTCAGTTCATTTAAGTGGGGCTTTTCCCCCAAATGAATGTTAACCCTTTAAAGACCTTTGACGTGTCAGGCCCATCCTGCTGGTCCTGGCGCTTAAGGACCAGTGATGTGTCTGACATGAATTCTCTTGTGTCTTTGTTTTTTCTCTTGTGCTTGTGATATATGTTATACTTCAGGTGAATTCAGTAAGTCTTTTAATCATTTGAATTCCAGAGGGGTACACAACACATTGCAGAGCAATGGATGAATTGGTTTGCTCCAGAAATTCAACTCTTTAACACCTTAAGGACCCATGATATGCCAGGGTAAACTTGCCATAAGTACCCATGATGGTCTTGGCACATCATGGAATTCAAGGCTCCCTGCATGGCTGCATGCTGTTCAGGGAGCCTTGAACAAATGCACAAATAAAAAAAAAATTCTGTGGTCCTTAAGTGTCAGCAACTAGCGCCAGCTGTGAGCTCACTCGTAACTCCTTCTTCCAATCCGTCTTGTGCCTGTGTTGGTGGGTGGAATCTCAGGAAAGAATCAGTTGGACAGGGAATTTTTTGGGGGTGTTTTTTGACTCATATTTGGGGCGACAAGTTAATAAAAAAATATAAAAATAATAAAATAAGGCGAAATTGGTATGTAACGTGACAGAGACAAGGACTAACTGGCATATTCTGCAACTTGGGCAGAATGATACTTGACAGGATAAAGTTGTAGTAGGAAATTAGACTTGTGTTAGGCCCAAGCCCGGAGGAAACATTGATTTGTAGGACTTACACTTGTTTGGCACAAGCCCTAAGAAATCATTGATTTGTAGGACTTAGGCTTCTTACAAACAAGCCCCCCAAAATTGTTTATTTTTTTGTAGGCCTCTTTTTTATTATTTTTTTTTTTTTTTAAGAATAATCCAGGAGGAAAAAAAATCCCTACTGGCCTAGAGCCAGCAGGTAATGTTGTGTTGGCCACTGGCCATTTTCAAATGCCCTGGTGTAATTGTCGAATTTGTGACTGCTGTTCTTACTGCTGCTTGGTTGTTTAAGCAGCAGGATGATTAGGCAGCTCAAAGGGAATTCGATCAACAACAGCAGTAACATGGATGATGAAGGTTGCTCTTCCAATACTAGCTCCAGTGATATGCCTGAGGCAGTTGCAGCACCACAACTAGCCCTCACCACTTCAGGTATATGTGCAGCAAAGAAGAAGTTGGCCAATAATGCTTCTTCGCCTGCCCCTTCTCCAAAATCATGGGTCTGTTGTTATTAGAATAGAACATTTTCCCTTGAGAGGAAGAACTGGGCCTCTCATCAGCAGCTGCAATATGCACAGTGTATGATAAATAAGGGAAGGAATGGAAAACATGGGTACATCTTCACTCACATCAAACACTTAGCACAACTCTTTACAAACACTATGACACTTAGGGTTCCCAATGTGAAATGCCCCCACCAGAAATCAATTACTACTGTGGTCACTATGCCCTTTGTCCACTCCCTGCTAAGGGCATATGACAACTTGCAGTTAGTTTAATAGTAATTATGAACCCTCCCTGCCACCAACTTAGCATATTCTGTAAAATGGATTCTCCTCAGATGCCGCTTTATGTGCTGGTTGCGATAATCCTCCAGCACACTGCCATGTGTGGTCAATGCACCACAGAGTGTGCAATGGGTGGACACAAACTGCCACATCCTGACATCTACTGAATGGCTATCAACCAGTGGGGGGAGGTAAAGATGCAACAGATGGATCGCCAGAAGATGTAGTTAACGTAGAGGAAGAAGGTGATGGCGAGCCAGGTGTTTTGCTTGTCATCGAACTTTCAGGCTCTGGCTGGGTTTCTCTATTCTTCCTCCTCTTTGATCTCCTCTTCGCCTTTGGGGTGAGTCAGGGGTTCGACAACAGTGGTGCCTGATTTCTTTGGTTGGTGTTTGGCTTTCACATATTTCCCATAAATGTCATGGTGTCTGTTTTTTATGTGTGTTATCAGGGCGATTGTGCCAAGGCTCGTTCCCTCCTTTCCCTTTTTCATTGACTTGTCACAAATTGTGCATAGTGTCGTCACTGATGACAGCACTGTGCCTGTCGAAAAATAAAAACAGTCCCACACCCAGGACTTCACAGGGAAGGGGAAAAGTGGAGATATATATATTTTATATTTTATATATATATATATATATATATATATATATATATATATATATATATATATAAACTGGTCATAAGGTATTGCCTGCTAAACTACAATATTGTCAAGAAACTGTGGAATACCTAGGATTTGTGTTGTCACCCGGACAGAGGTTGCTAGAGTAAAAGTCATTATCTTGCTCCCAAAGCCAAGGACTAAAACCTGAATTGTTATCTTTCCTGGGTGTGGTGACGTACTGTAGGCAAAGAATTTCAGACTGTTCCCATCACAATCACATATTGAGACAGGGTACCTTGTGAGATGCTCCTGATGTAATACAATGGATTATGGACATGGACATGGCATGTCAAGTACAGCCTTATGTTTTGTTCCTGTTCTGGGACTGCCCAACTACTCTCTCCAGTCTCATCAATACTATAAGGAGGGAGGTTCCACAGGTGCAGGTGTCCTTTCAAAAGGGAATATGGCTCAGCTGCGGACCAGTGGTTTGTTGTTTTAATGTACTAACATCAGTGGCTCAAGGTTTGCCTGCATACTGTGATGATAAGAGCAGTTGAGATACATGTTATCCCTACTAAAACCTAAGACTCCCACCCACCCTCACTCCCCGGGAGACAAGCGCAACCCCCCCACAGCAAATATTAATGGTCATAGCAAGTAATGGCGTAGGCATCATTTAGCAGATAATTATTAAACAAAAAAAAAAAAAAGATAAAAAGAAAGTAGATAAACAACTGGAGTCCCCAGGAGCATCACCCACAGCAGAGAATGACAAGTGTTTATTCCATATCCCTCATTGATAGAGTTCTAGCGTGACTGTAAGAGGTCCAGGATCCCCAAATTAGATTGAATTTGTTCAGGGTGCCTCTATGCAAGTAGATTCCTTTGTAGTGAGGTAGATTATTAGCCACCAGGGCCATCCAGTGGTCATGTATAGGGGGGTGTTCTGACATCCATGTTTGTGCCACCACCTTTCGTGCCATTACCAGCAGCTCCCTAATCAATACATTATGAAAAGCAGAATGGAGTTGATCAGGCAGAATAGTGAATATGCATACTTTTGGAGAAAATGATAGATCCCATTGCACCACAGCTGATACAGTACGTATCACATCCTACCAAAATCCACGAACCAAGGGACACTCCCAAAGAAGATGTGAGAAATCAACGCCTGCCCTCCCGCACTGCACTGATCATCATCTAACTTACCCATCCTGAAAAAATGTACAGGAGTATAATAAGACCTGTACGGAATCTTAAGTTGAATTAACTGATGTCTGGCCGTAGTAGCTGCCAGTCCAGGACTCCTCAAAGCCATTTACCACTCAGAATCATCAAGGACACCCAGATCAGCCTCCCATCTAGATCTGAGCCCATCATTATCGCCTACAGAAACCCTATCTAGCCACGCATATACAAACGAGACAGGTCAAAGGGGTTGCCTCCTCCCAGCCAGTGTAACCAATATAAATTCCCTCATGCTTGAAGTCTTATCACCCCATAAGGCATCCAAAGCATGTCTCAAATGTAAATAAAAGTAAAAGAAGGTATTAGGTAAGGCAAATTCCGCATGTAGCTGCTCAAATGTTTTCAGAACATTGCCCTGATATAACTGGCCAATCGTAGAAATACCATACGTCAACCAAAGTCGTCCAAAGTCTAAGTGTCGAAGCTGTCCTAATCCCCCCGATCCCCAGAGGGGAGTATCAGGGTCCCTCGCCACATAATTCGAAGCAGATTGTATAAGGGACCATACGGCATAAGTCGTCCTAGATGTGGCAGGAGAATTCCTAAGTACATCCGTACCCAGTATAGGAACATGTGACAAAGAGTAGCCTGGTTTGAGTAGGCACTCATTAATTTTATGGAAGGTGTGCAGGGTATCAGGCAGAATATTTGCCAGTGCATATCGTCCCTGTGCAGCCAGATAGTATTTATAGAAATCAGGAAGGGCTATTCCACCCTCATTCACTGGACGCTTAAGAGTGGATAACTTAACTCTAGATGGGGCACCCGACCAAAGAAATTTCTAATTATCTTATCGATTACAGTAAAGTATCTCTTAGGGATAAGTATGGGGGAACCTTGAAATATATATAAAAACCGTGGAAGGAAAACCATTTTGATTAGATTGGAACGACCAATAACGTTCAACAGGAGTGAAATCCAAGACATAGTTTTACATCAAAATTGGTCAATTAACGGCTCCAGGTTATCCTTGACATAGCTACTCAAGGAAACAGTCACTAGAAGTCCAATGTATTTCAACGATTCCTCATATTTTAAAGGAACAGACAACAAAGGACCCCCATCGACAACTGGGTCCACAGGCAGGATGGAGGATTTGGCCCAATCGATGCGCAATCCTGAGTAATTGCCGAAAGTATTCACTAAATCTTAAACACGTGGAAGAGACTTGGGGGACTCCCCCAAAAACAGTAGTATATCGTCGGCATACAATGACAATTTTTCCTCCCTGCTACCCATCTGAAACCCCTCCACCGTCGGACCACTCTGAATCAACCTGGCCAATGGTTCAATAGCCAGTGCAAATAAACCTGGGGATAATGGACATGCCGGCCATGTACCTCTTCCAAGCATGAAGGGTCCAGACCAAATCGATCCAGTCAGGACCCTAGCAGTTGGATCTGTGCAGAGAAGTTGTAACATACATTACTTTTTACATTCTCCCTCTGACATATCAGAGGTTGAGGTACACTATTGCATACAGTCCATTCATATGGATATCTCACCAAAACCTTACCTGTAATATGTTCCCCTTGAATGCAGTGAGACAGTATATGTGGATGGGTCACGCTCAAGACTAGCTGATGGGGTATCCCTTATGGAATTTACTGTATAGGGATAGGGTATTATTTACTAACGTCTTCCCTTTTATATCTGTCCAAGCTGCTGAACTAATAGTTCTAACACACACATGTGCTCCCTATTTTGTAAACAGAGACATGACTATAGTGACAGATTTCATTGTGTAGTTGACTTTGATACTTCCATTTCCATCCCCTGATAAATATTGATTGCAAGTATTAGTTTCTAAAAAATGACCTGAAAGTTTGGTTAAAGGAGGGTCTGACACCAGTCCATTATGGTCTGGAGTCAGACAAGGAGGGAAGACTAAGGTTACCATAAAATAATTGCCCCAATTTATGCCATATTAGTAAAAAACAGACGTATAACTCCATACAGACCAGGTCTGTAATTTTCTAGGGGATTTATGATTATAAATTATAATCTGCATAGGATATAATAGTCTGCACAAGATGTGATAATCTGCAAGGCAGTAATGCCATAGGCTGAAATGATATGCACATGTTGTAACTGCAAGTTGTGACCCATGTCCTGGGGGTGGGTCATTCCAGGATGTGTCACCCACTCATATTTGTATCCCATTAAAAGCTTTTGCACGTTTGCAATAAACTTGGAATGAGATTTTAGCACCTACATTTGTTTGCGTGTCTATTTTTTCAGTCCTCCAGTGCCGAAGGTCGGGATATCTGTAGGAATTGTGTGTTGTCTAAAGGCCCCCCGAGGGTTTTAGGTGAAGCAGTGACCAAGAGTGGAGAAGGCAGTGTGGCTTTCACACGTGGTTTTCAAAGATTTTTTGAGGGAACACAATGGGACCTTTCACCCACCCCTACTTACTAGCAGCCTCTTCTGTAATCATCTGGGTGTTTCTTCTGTCTGAAAACCTGTAGATTAATTAAGATAAAGAAGCTGTTTTATAAACTTTTTTAAATGTATCAGTTATATTTCTGATATATTTTCATGTCCCGCTCACCACCTTTGGAGATTCCATCTCTGTCTTGAAATCTTGAGAATGGCAGTATATAACCCTGCGAGCACTTTGCCTGATTGGGCATGGGATCATCTGGCAGACTTCACATACAAGTCTATCACCTGAATTGCTAAGTGCCATTCTAATATTTGAATTTTAGCTCCTCAGTGTGTCTTAGTTTCTTTGACAGAGAGGGAACCAGCTGCCAAATGAGATGAATGTGGAAGCATATTGTCATAGAGATAGCTTAAAATTCACCTCTAGCACATGAGACCTGCTAATCTTGGCAGCACATTTAAAATGTAAAACATCTAGATATTGTTTATATCTTATAGCTTTTGCTAATGTGTCATTATATTGGAGTCACCCTTTTGTCTTTTTTCAAGGTTTTAAAGAAAATGGGACTTATTTACTCCTTGAGATTTCTTCAGCCCATTTCATATCAATGTGCTGTAGACCTCTCTTGCTTTCCAAGGGTTAAAAGCCCCATTTAAATCAGTATAAATATTGATATGTACCCTATGGTTCATTTGGTTTGCCACAGAACTGGTCCTTGTTTGTACATATGACCTTATACCTTCTGCAACTGAAACTCTTTAAGAACATATTACTTTATTTCCTATGTCATTTCATTCTTAACCCCTTCCATACTAGACAGGTCTCTAATGGCTTGCTTTACAATGCTTGAAGACCTCTCTAGCATGTAAGGGAGTAAAAAAATGTAATAAATTCACTGCATTTGTAGCTTGAGCATTCACAGACCTTAAAACAGAGAATTATTGTGTTTGGTCATTCACCCTCTTGGCATAATTTTCTACTTGGGGTAAATTATTCATAAATCTAAGATGTTTCATTTGTTCAGCTTAAATGTGTGTTTGAAAGTAGAGACAATGGACAATTTATATCTCTGCTTGGTTACCCATTATCTGACTTTTGCCAGTAATACATGTCTGTATACATAAAGGCCAGGACTGCACATTCTTAAAAAGCATTTGACTGCTACAGCTGCAGTAGAATACATTAGCTATGCTCCTATGCACTGCACTGCAAGCTGTGTTGGTTGCCAAATAAGCTCTACATGTTTTTATAATTCCCTCAAATTACTAGGATGAATTAAATATCAAGCAATCAATGGGACAGCCCAATTGTTAATATAATGGAAAATGTTTTGGGTTGTTTAGACTATTTTCTAATTATTTTAAGACATTCTGAAGTTATGCTTATTTTACAGCACAGTAATATTTTGGTGTTTTAGTTGGACCACTGAACACCACACTTATTCATCTTCATACTGAGAAAAATACGAATGACAAAGTGCAGTGGAGCCTATTTTTGATCGTTCAGATATAAAATAGACACATGGATTTGTAGATTAAACAGCAACAATTCTGAGACAAACCAACTTCTCCACAGCAAAAAAAAAAAATTATTTAGGTACAGATTTTAACCTCTTGAATTCCTATTTAAATCAATATGAATTTTGAGAATGTATGTTTTCCCCCTATAGTGCAAGTGTGACAAAGAGAAAATAAAGAGGAGATAACTTCTCCAGTGTGATGAACTTTGAATTAATAAATTGATATATTTATTTATATAGTGACAAGTGTTCTCAGAGTTTTTCAGTTTAAGAGTTTGGACAATACAACTTGCTTAACAAAGTCAAACATTGGAAGTGGGGTCCCTGCTAATCCTTTCAACCTCCCCCCACCCCTTGTGCATTTGCTGGACATTACTCAATTACTGTGTGTGTGCACAATACACAATAAATTGTGTTTGATGTCATGCCTTTGGTTTCTAAAAAAATACTCTATGTCATTTAGTTGCAGTCTGCCTCAGACACAGCTTATGTTAGGGTCCCTGTATCTGTCACATATCACTTTTTATATTATTTTTTTAATTAACTGTTCTCCCTAACCCTGTCAATAAAAAACACATTTCCTTTAACTGCATCTATCCACAAACTCCACCTACAGAGATAATAGCCAGATCATAAAGGGACTTGGATCACAGCTGCCTGTGTATACTCAGTCACACAAAATATTGTGGTGTTTGGGGTAAACCTCATTTGCTCCCTTCTCACACCCCCAGAGATAATAAGAGCCAGATAAGGAAGAAACTTGGATCTCCTCTGCCTGTGTCTTCCCAGTCAATCACACAATATCTTTGCTCCTTCACACACACCCAGGCTCCCCTAGCATTGAGATAAGATCAGGAAGGAACTTGGATCATGGTTGCCTGTGTTTTCCTAGTAAGTCATACCAAATGTTGGGGAATTTGGAATCAACCTCTTTTCTCCCCTCCTGTCCCCCAGACTCCCTAATACCGAGAACAGATTTCCTGCCTACAAGACTCCCTACACTAAGCTTCAACTCCACTTTATTAGCCTGTCATCTCTAGCTCAAAAATGTGCTGCTATATTTTGCTCTCACAAACACAGCATGGCATGCTATGGAAATCTGAGACATCTACTATACCAAATCTTTGGGAAAGTGCGATTTGGTGGGGAGAAATTCAGTTTTCCCATTGATTTCAATACAATAAGCTAGGCAAATAAAAAACAGAAAAATGCATTTTTCACAAAAAAATTGCAGCTCAGTTAAAAGTGAAATTTTTCTCCTGTTTCATGGGAGAGAAAGAGAATTGGGGTACTATATATTAGTATGGAAACGAGGAAAGATAGTTATTAGCGGTTGTAGGCAGTGTGGATGTGTGATTCTGCAACAGTGACAAACAGGGACATTTAAGAAAAAACAAAACAATAAAATGATGCAATAAAAAAACTTTTACTGATAGAGACAACCAGGATTTTTTTTTACATGTTCTACAATGACAGACAGTAACGGTGACAGAGACTGACTTGTGTAATTAAATAGATCATACAATAGAGGGACAAAATATTCCAAATATCACTTCTAGGGGTGGATGAAATCTCTCGCCATGTTCCCGTGGTAAATTCCACAAAAACCATGTTGTTTTCCACTTTAAAACTAGCGATTAAAATGCTTGCATTTTTCATCCATTGGCCTACATTTTTTGCCATTTTTTCGATGGCTAGAAAGTTTCCACCCATTGATTTACATGTTTTTCGCCTTATCGCTAAAAAAGGGATGTATTCCAGGAAGTGAAACACAACAGAAGTGGCCACAGGGCGAGGTAGACATGTTGTGCTGTTCTGCTGTGATTCTGAGGCAAAATTGAGGCTGGAGAAGATCATAGTGACTGCTATTGCCATGAGCAGGATTAAAAATAATAAAAGGAGAAACTAGAAGAACCATTATGTTTGCACTGAGTCTGAGTCTGAGGAAGAACTGAG
Organism: Rhinophrynus dorsalis; assembly: GCA_037306005.1. Taxonomy (NCBI): domain Eukaryota; kingdom Metazoa; phylum Chordata; class Amphibia; order Anura; family Rhinophrynidae; genus Rhinophrynus; species Rhinophrynus dorsalis. The sequence continues at coordinate 105,453,451 of CM074718.1, forward strand.
CACTACAGAAGCAATGTTGGCCAGTCCCCCTAAATCACCTCTAGGGTTTTTGGGGAAATTACTGTCAATGGAGGAAGAAAAGGGTAGTATTAGTGGTGATAGCAGGACAGGACAACTGCCTGTGCCTGCTGCAAGATGAGCTGCATCTGCTGCCAGACGTGCTGCACCTGCTGTAAGATGTGCTGTGCCTGCTGTCAGACATGCTTCCCCTGCTGCCAGTGCCACCACCACCAGTGCTGTGCCTGCTGCCAGTACTGCCCTTGCTTCCACCAGTGCTGTGCCTGCTGCCAGTGCTGACCCTGCTGCCACCATGCTGAAGCTGCTGCTAGTGTTTCTTGTAATACTTAAGAGGGGGGATGGAGAAGATGATACCAAGTGTGACAGCAGGGGATCTCCAATTGCTAGTACTACTACTACTAAGGTCCAGCAGCTTGGTAGTGTTAGAAGTGAAGGAGGGGGCAATCAATATACTCCTATTAACATTGACTGTGAGGAGGAAGACTCAGGGGCTGAAACTGATGTGGTAGGTGTTAGTAGTAGTAGTAGTAGTAGTAACAGTGATGGTGAAGCAGCAGGTGAGATTAGTGTTAGGAGAGTGGTATGGGAAGCAGTTGAGAGCATCCAGACTAGCTGTCAGGGGAGCCCACACCATTCCCCTGATCCTGGGAGTCCCCTTCCCTCCACGGCATTGTCCAGGTGCAACATGATCCTGAAGAAGGCACAACCTTCACCACTGCAATAATACCACCAACACCAGCAGGAGTACAGATCAGCTGCCTATGTCTGCTGCTACTGCTGCCAGTCTGCCTTTGTTAGGTCACCAAGAAATGGCAAGTGTGACATTAGGGGACCCTCTGTCACATTGCTCGTCACCTCCTCCAACCAGCAGTGAGCATTTGGAAATTTACGGAATTTGCAACTGCTCTAATTCCTGCTGCTGCTGAGTTGCAAGGGCAGCAGGATGCTGAGGAGCAGGCTATTGTGCCACAGACCACAGTGGACACAGTGGGAATGGGGTCAGCAAGTGATCTGTTGGGAGGTAGTTATGCATGCTGCTACTTCCTCAGACTCATCACTGGGGCTAGTTGTGGCAAGTGGATCCTTCATCATCCATCACCCATGTTACTGCTGTTGTTGATCCCATTCCCTTTCAGCTGCCTAATAATCATGCTGCTTAAACAACTCAGCAGCAGCAAGAAAAGCATTCACAAATTCTGCATCTACATCAGGACATTTGACAATGGCCAGTGGCCTCTGGCCATCAGGACATCACCTGTTTGCACTAGGCCAATAGGGAATTTTTTTCTCAGAGCTTGTGCTTTCAAAAAAAAAAAAAAAATCATAGCTCTACAAGAAAATAAACAATTTTGGGGTGTTTGTTTCTAACAAGTCCTTCAAATCAATGTTTCCTTAGGGTTGTGCTAAACAAGCTTAAAGGGATAGTAATGTTTCATAATAAAAGCAGCTCTAATTAATCATCATAGTATTTGGACTTTGGAGAGTGTTATTTCAATTCTGTCAGAGTTGTAGTTCAGGAGTAATTCAATGACAAAGTATCCCCCTCCCGCCCCTTTTACTGATGTAACACTGCTCAGCCAGAGCAGAAGGGAGGTGCCCAGGTAGATTTCAGAGAGGGACAATCTTCAATTAAGATAAGGGAAAAACCTGAAAAACTTATCAAGGGGGGCAGGGCTTTCATTGTTCTCATAGGAAGAAGATTGTCCACTGCTGTTATCTGTCTGGTCTATGGACTGCATTCCACATCTGAGAAGAGATGGCTTACACTATGTAAAAGGGGCGGGAAGGGAAACTTTGCTTCTGAATAGACTTATATCGTTCTTCATGTTTTTTTAATGCCTAAAAAATAAAATAAAGATAAAACGAAGTATTACTATCCCTTTAAGTCCTACAAATCAATGTTTCCTCAGGGCTTGGGTCTCTAACAACAAATCTAACAAATCATCCTCTACAAAGTAGTTGTCACGGTTTGTTTTGACTCTCAGACACAAAGTTAAGATAAAAACACAACTTTATTGAAAAGTTTAAAGAGAACCCTCGCGGGTTAGGCATACACATATAACAACATTAAATTTGTACACGGCAATAATGAGTAGTGGTACAGAGAATGTGAGACAGGCTCTACTGGCCTTTCCAATAACGGGTAAGGCAACCTTAGACTGGCACGAGATGGAATAGGTTCTACAGGCTTTACCAATATACCGGGCAAGGCAGCCTGGAGGCTTGTAACAGAGAGGAAGGAGGCTCTACCGACCTTGCCAATATACCGGGCAAGGCAGCCTTGAGACTGGTACATCGAGAGGAGGCTCTACCGGCCTTGCCAATATACCGAGCAAGGCATCCCTGAGACTGGTACAATGAGAGAGGAGGCTCTACCGGCCTTGCCAATATACCGGGCAAGGCAGCCTCGCTAAACCATGAGACTGCCAGTACTGGTGTACAAACAGAGATGGCCTCAGCATCTGGCATATAGTTGGAGTAAACCAGTCGCCTCTACTGGGCACATAGAGGCCTTGCCGGGGCTATATAGGTGTCAGTGAGCACCCGGTAATAATGGAGCGAACCAGTACTCGCGTACTGAACAGACAAGGTTCACCGGTGCTATATGGAATGCAGCAAGCAACCGGCTATGCATGGAGCGAACCAGTACCTGCGTACTGGATTACACAAGACTCTCCCGGTGCTATATGGAATGCAGCAAGCCACCGGTATACTAGGAGTGAACCAGTACCCGGGTACTGGGTTACACAATACTTTACCGGTGCTGTATGGAACGCAGCAAGCAACCGGTTATTCGTGGATCAAACCAGTACCCGCGTACTGGGTGACACAAGACTCTACCGGTGGTGATGGAACGCAGCAAGCCACCGGTTATACATGGAGCAAACCAGTACCCTCATACTGGGTTACACAATACTCTACTGGTGCTGTATGGAACGCAGCAAGCAACCGGTTATACACGGAGCGAACCAGTAGCCGCGTACTGAGTTACACAATCTCTACCGGTGCTGTATGGAATGCAGCAAGCAGCCGGTTATACATGGAATGAACCAGTACCCGCGTACTGGGTTACACAATACTCTACTGGTGCTGTATGGAACGCAGCAAGCAACCGGTTATACGTGGAGCGAACCAGTACCCACGTACTGGATTACAAATCAATGAGAGATGAAAATGTTGCCTAAGGCGATAAGAAGGAAGAGGCACTCTGCAGGCGATCCAGGAGCGGGAACACAGCCGGTACAGGACAGGAAACAGGAACAGCAACGGCAGCCAACCAGACCAGGAACGGCAGCAGGAGCAACAGCCCAAACCGGATCAGGAACAGAAGCAGGAACAACAGCCCAAACTGGATCAGGAATGGAAGCAGGAACTGAGGAAGCTGTCAGGCAGTAACTCAGGTGATCACTGGAGAGCAGTAGTGTAGTAACTGCCCAGAAAGCTCAGGCACACAGTGCAGGTGCAGGTGACACAGAGACACCACGAAAGGGCAACCAAAGGGTGCCCAAGCCTAGTCTAAATAGGCAATACTGGGCGGGCTGAAGGCAGGCAGCCAATGGAGAGCCCATTCAGGTAACTGACAGGAAAAGGCAGCAATCACGGGAACCGTGATAGTAGTCTATCAAGCCAAGTATCAGTCCACCCCAGTGGCAGCTTATGTTATGGGGTTCCTGTCTCTATCACTTTACATACAATTTTCTTATTTTATTTTATTGATTTTTTTTTATTATCTGTCTCCCCACCAGTCAAAAACCCACACCCCAAAATAAATTCCCTGTTCAACTGATTCATTCATTCACCAACACAGCCACCCTCCTAAGACCTCTTTTATACCATGTCTTATAGGGGGTTTTATTTGTATTTAGGATTTATTTTGTATTAACTACCTCCCCCCAATCCCAGTAAACAATCTTCCCCCAAAAACATTCCCTGTTCAGCTGATTCTTTCCCTACACCCCACCAACACAAGCCCCCTCATGCCCCTTTATTACTATGCCTTTGGGAAATAAAATAATATTTATGTTTTGTGTGAAACTTAAATGTTCCCATTGATTTCAATGGAATTAGGTAGGTGAAAAAAGCAGGAAAAAGCGGAAAATCAGCACTTTTCACAAAATAAATTATTCAACAAGTGAAATGTGCCATTATTTGCCAATTTCAGTTTGAGGCAAAAATTTTTGCCCATCCCTAATCACTTTATCACTACTAGCTGTGTGGATAATGTTAATATGAATCAACAGTGCTACTGCTATGACCAACAAATGTCCACTTCCAGTAGTAGTACTACAAAGCCTAAACTTTATGATGATGAGCAGTGTCCTGGGTCAAGTGCTGTATCAGCTTTTGTAAATCCCAATCAGGGAGAAAGGGACAATAAAATGTTTGAGAAAAAGCTAGAGAAATTTGAATGTGGAGGGGATGGAACTGTGGTTTGGATGATGGTGGTGAGGAAGAGGAAGATGTTGATGATGACCTAATATTAATAAAGAGGCTGAAAATGGTGATTTAGAATATGTTCCTCCATTGTTCACTAGGGATGGGCAAAAAGTCAAATATGATTCCCCTTGAGAATTTTCACAAACAACAATTTCCTGCTTTTTCAGTAAAAATTCCCACTCATTCTGCTGCTGCTAGTTGTGGCTCCTCTGACATGTTGATGGTGTTTCTCTCATAACTATGGTTGTGCTTTAGGAGAGATGTCAATGAAGATAAGACTAGCTGTGATCTTGCTTTCCCCTGCTCACATGTTTCTTGCAACAGATACAAGATTATTCTGAAGAAGCTATAGCGAAGGCGTGTCAAAGAAAGTTTTAGCCTGATATGATTATGTAACCATGAACACAAAAATGATATATATATCTGTCTTCCGAAGTGTGTGAATAATTTGAGATCCGTGGTGGGCAATATACCAGTCTTAGGATACAAGATTGCCTCAAGTGTGACCTTTTAGCATAGGCTATCACCACCTTATTCCATATATAGGGATCAATGAGCCTAAGCCTGGTACATATTTCACCAAATACTACACATATTTAACAGATACTATGGAGAAACTCCTCTATCATGCGATTAACCCTTGAGGACCCTGAGCTCTCACATGGATCCCCGAGAACGCGCCCTATCATATTACAAATACTTTTTGATAGAGCTGCTCAACTCTGGTAAGATCCGGTCCTACTAGCGGGTACCCTCCTTAAGTAGGTTGTTTGAAACCTATGAGACATTCCTAATCTATCATTCACTCCCAGTACGACCCAAAGGTTGCTTTTACTAACACACCACTAAACGGTGAGATTCAACCGCTAAGTGATTAACCCCTGAGGACCCGGAGCTCACGATAGGATCCTGGTGAATGAGCCCGAGTGTGTTTGTAGCTTCATCCACTCAGAGCTTCTCTACTCCGGTAAGATCTGGTTCCAATACAAGGAGAAAGCACTACAGCCCATTCCTTAATTTACTATGATCCACAGGGAAATCAAAACATCTCAACAAAAGAACCACCAACAGTGTGTCAAGTTGCATAAAGTGTAAGGTCTGTAATTGTAACGGTTTGTTTGTTTGACACTCAGACACAGTAGATTTGGATAAAACACAGTTTTATTGAACAGTTGCAATAACAATAACCCTCACGGGTCCAGTAATATATAAGCAATATAGTACAGACACAGGACAGGTTACAATGAGGTATTATCACAACGCCCGTAATCTAGCGACAGTCTGTCCATCTCTATGTTGCTGCTCTCCTGTTGGCTGCGCTGTATTGCTCCTCCTAGTGACAGCCTTTTTATACTCTGGGCTGTCACTTGGCTGATGCCCTTTCGTGGTGTACCTGATGCCTAGCGCTAGTTGTTGTTGTTCTGATCCAGTGTATGACCCCGGACTACCTGACCACACTATTGTCTCGTTCCTGATACTGTGTACCGACTCGGATTGGCTGACGTTCCTGTTTCCTGTACTGACCCGGCCTGGCTGATGTTCCTGCTCCGTGTAATGACCCGGCGAGATTGATGACCCAGTTCTGTGTACCGACCCGGTGCGTCTGAGGATTCTGCTCCGTGTACCTACCCAGCCTGGCTGACGTTCCTGCATTGTTTTCCGACTCTTCTTGGTGGTGGTTCCTGTTTCTGCTGTACCAGTTGGTTCTACCGACTGCTCCTGTTTGCCCGCCTCAAGGGCACCGCTACTACTTGCTAGTCCTAGTATCCGTGGTTCCGGTTGCTCATATACAGGACCCGTGATCAGAGTCTCACTGCTTCCACCCGTGTCGCACTCACTTGGTCTGTGTTGGTTCAGTTGGGCGCCTTCGGTGGTAACCGTTATCCAGACCACAGCGCTATTAACCCCTCCGAGGAAAGGGCCTCGTTATACCACTACCATCTTGAGTTCTATTGGGCTACGATACTTGGGCTATTAGCCACCAGTTTGATCCGTTGTGCGCTTCCGGTTGCCATCCATTTATCCCTTTGCCCATTAACCCTTTCAGGTAGTACGTGCACACGGTGCTGGGTTGCTCTGGTAGGTCCTCTGTTTAAGCATGAGCTCTGACCAGTTTGTTGTCGTTGGTAGGCATCCACCATTGCTTCCTCGTACAGGCGCCAGGGCCTGTGGTTTCAGTCCTGTCCTTGTCGCCTTCCACATCATACAGGTGACATTGAGTCTGTATTCGTTACTACCAGAATTGCACTGGTTACATGGGACATTCATACACTGTATCAATCCCTTTGACCTGACCTGTGTCAGTATTGTGTTGTTCACTTTACTGGACCCGTGTTGGTACCACTTGTAACCTGTCTTGTGTCAGTTTATGCTATACTGGACCCGTGAGGGTTATATTGTTCACTGTGTGCTTCAATAAAGCTGTGTTTTTACCTAACTTTATGTGTCTGAGTGTACTGAACCATAACAGGTCTACCCACACGGGTCCAGTATATGCAAATTTACAATATACTGAAACAGGTCAGGCAACTTTCGTGTGATACTCAAGTTAGGCAGCACTGAATGGGTTACTATTAGGCTGGGAGGACTGACAGGCCCTAATAGCGCGAGGCCCTTTAAGACTCTCAATCTGAAGAGAGAGCACAATATAGAGTAACGCCCAAGCAGACAACGGAGACCAGAGCAACTTTGTGGACTACCGTAGCAGTAACAGAGACCAGAGGAACTTGTGGACTGCCGTAGCAGTAACGGAGGCCAGAGCAACTTGTGGACTGCCGTAGCAGTAACGGAGACTAGCATCGAGACCAGAAAGGCACCCAACCGGGGACTGCAGGAAGGACAGCTGATGTCTGGCACCCACCCCGAAGGGTTAACAACACTCAGACCAGAATCGACTGCACATTCAGGTGGACTGCCTGAGGCGCCCAGAGAACCCAACCTCAGCATGAATGGCAGGAAACGGTCCAGCGGATAGTGGTGCACAGATGGAAGGAACACACCAGCAATGTCGCCTGGGCGACACCGACAACAACGGAGACTAGACTGCAGAGAGTGACTGTCCGGAGACAGAGAGGATCCTGGAACAACCCCAACCGGAGACCAGATAAGGCGTCAGCAGGAGGCATACGCAACCACAGGAGCCCAACTGGGAAGGGTCGGTACACAGAGCAGGAATGTCAGCCAATCCGAGTCAGTACACAGAGCAGGAACGTCAGCCAGCCAGGTCAGTACACAGAGCAGGAACGTCAGCCAATCTGAGTCGGTACACAGAGCAGGAACGTCAGCCGGGCTGGGTCGGTACACAGAGCAGGAACGTCAGCCAATCCGAGTCGGTACACAGAAAAGAAACTAGATGCAGTGTAGTCAGGCAGTCCGGGTCGGTACACAGGCAGGAACAAGATGCAGAGTAATCTGGCAGTCCGGGTTGGTACACAGAGATCACTCGAAAACAGGAACAAGCGCTGGTAACGGAAACACCACGAAAGGGCACCGGATAAATGACAAGACCCAGTATTTAAGGACAAATACTGGGTGGGGATAAGTCACTTCAACCAATGGCGTAAGCAGTAGTAGAAACTGACAGAATGTTGCCAGCATAGCACGGGCACCGTGATAGTAATGCAATGAGGTTTACTCACATTACTCCACAAAGCTTTCAACCTAATATTTACCACTTACATGACATCAGAGCCTACAATCTACAATGTATGGGCCACATCACATTACAAAACTTATATTTTGCAATGTTTTACCCACAGGACAGAGAGCTTATAGTCTAAGAGCAAATACCCACTGTGGATATGTTCATGTGAAGTACACGCTATGTAGTGCTATGAGTGTCACCTACATTGCAACATAAAGCTAACAATCTACAATTTATGACACACATGACACCACAGAACTTTCATCTATAATTCATGACTAATATGACACACCAGAGCTAACAGTTTAGAAGGATTTACCACTGTGCATCATAAGTCTTGTGTATCATAAGTTTTGTAGTGCCATGAGGGTCACAACACTGCAGAGCTACAATATGTGACCCAATATGGAACTATATAGCAAACAATCTAAAAGAAAATATCCACTATAAGCTGGCTGGTACCATGTGAGTTACAGAGTGTATATTGTAAATGTTGTAGTGTCCTGTGGGTGATCCTTATGACACCACTGAACCACAGTGGCTAATTCCATCTAGATTATAAACTCTCTGATTAGGTAATAGGAGCCTCAAAAGTCTGATAGATTAGGCCAACTGCACAGCTGGCCCTCTCAGGTTGGTTGTAAAGGGCCACGTTACATTAGACAGGAAAGAAATATACCATTATATGAGACTATAAGAATATCACATGACAATTGGAGATCATGTGTCCAACAATACAGTACACTATTACATGAGATCAGCAGGACAATACCAACAGTATTACATGAGATTGGCACTTTTACAAATGACCAGTACAGCAATACACCTTATTACATGAGACCCATAGGGTACAGGATTACCTGAAGATCAGGGAGAGAAATGTCTCCAATTCTTGTATTAAGCTATGAAACTTATTCACTAAAGCATCCTCTCTCATAAATAAGTTGCTTCATAGAATAAAGTAAGAACTGGATAGATTTTCCTCACTGAGGAAACGTATCTCATGCAATGATACAGTGTACTCCAGGGGAAGATATATTAGACAAGCACAGGATTACCTCAGTACATGAGATACATTGTAAAGGAGTGTTAGAAAGGTATTATGGTAGCATTCTGATACACAGTTGACACACACAGACAACCACGCACACACACAGGGACAGACACAAAGACAGACACACAAACAAATAGGCACACACAGACAGAGACTCACAAACACAGACATATGGACAAAGACAGAGACACACACAGTTGCACAGCACACACACACAAACACACACACACTAACATGCAGAAGTAACTGGCAAACACCACCAACACAAATGATGCACTGTGGTATGCAATAGAGTATATGGTAATTGCAGTGCATACTGATGTACACACTCTACGATCATCAAGACTTTAGTGTCAGGATAGGGAAACTTACAAATTCCCCAGAGAATTGTAAAACAACAGGACAAAGAAAAGATAAAACCATGATCTAATCATAGTAAAATTATTACAATAAAAGAAATAATAAGAAACTCCTTCAATGAAAGCCCATATTAGGGGCTCTACCCCTAATAGTCTTCCCACTATGTCCATATATTCTCCGCTACAACTGGTCTGGTGAATGTCTAGTGAGTCCTGATGAGATGAAGTCCAGATGGGAAAAGACTACTGTCTCTTTTATTTGAACCATGGACACTACATATCACACACCTGACAAAGGGAGAGAGCGGGAACTGATTGCAACGAGTAAGCAGTATGGTCTCATTGGTATTACCGAAATCTGATTGGATGATACACATGACTGGACAGTCAAACTAGGAGTAGTGTTAATAAAAGAGGTGGGGCACATGCCTGTATTCAAAGCATGCCTTAAAATCTAGTATAAGGGAAGATATTAATGAAGAATCTAGTGAAAATGTTGAGGCCATGTAAGCTGAAAAATATACTGGGAGGCACAAAATGTCCAAGTATGTTTAATTATAAGTTCATGTTCCAACTAGAAATGAGGCCCTGCTGTACCTCGTCTCAAATAATTCTAAAATGTATACAATATACAAGTATGTGAACATTTGGGCAACAGTGTTGACAGAATTGTATATTTTGAAATGTGTTACGATAAACCTATTAAGTATTATCAAGGGTTTAACAGAACCATTCAACTTTAAGAAGGCAAATTTTACAATGCTAAAAGCAGATTAAAGTAATGCAATAACATGCAATCTTTAATGATAAGAATTTGCAAAAAAGATGGAATTTGTTCAGAATGTACTTAGTTAAATACACACACCAATATATATACCCAATCACACATGGAGTAAATTAAGACCAGTGTGGCTTAACAATCAGGTTTGAAAAAAAATAAGGAATAAGAATTTGCTTTTAATCTGTTTAAGTCTGAAGGGTCAGCTGCATCATTTAAAAAAATGTAAACAATGCTATGGAATCTGCAAACAAACATTTAGGCTACCTAGAATTCAAAATGAGGAAATGATGATTGCTAAACAGCAAGAAAATCCTAAATATTTCAGCAAGTATATAAATGGCAAATAATAACGTTCATATTGGTCCCATTAAAACTAAGGTAGGGGAATTAACTATTGAGGTTAAGGCAATAACTGACACCTTCAACACATTATTTTCTTCTGTATGTACAAAGGAAGCCAGAATGACAGGCTATGGGTAAACAGAGATAATTGATATTTCCTCCATCAGTTACATGGCTTACTGTTGACAAAGTCCATAAAGAGTCTGGAAAAGTTTATGTGAATAAAGCACCTGATGGCATCCATCAAATGGTACTTAAGGAACTTAATTCAAAAATAGCAAGACCATTATACTTAATATAAATTGATTAACTATCATTAAGTATAGTACTCTGTGGTAGGTTGAAAGCAGATGTACTATAATTATTTAAAAAGGGACAATATCTAAACAGGAAAATTATTATTATTGATATAGCATACTTGGAATTTCTAACAGCCTTCAATACAGTGTTTTACAACAGGCTATTGCATATATTAAAGGGATTTTATCTTGGGAGGTGATATCTGTGCATGGATAGAGAAATAGTAGAGTCTTAATAGAGTAGAGTCAGTCCAGTGCCCAGTTCTTTTAAATTTAGTTTTATTAATAATCCAGAAGTTTATATTGGAAGTAGTGTCTCAATCTTTGTTGTAGATACTTGACTGTACAATGAAATACATACAGAGCTAAATTTTTTTCTCTGCTGAAGTTTTGGATAAACTGAGCTAATGTATGGAAAAATAGCAAATAAGGTTTAATATAGATAAATGTATACATTTAGGCTGCAAAACAAACATACCCTAAATGGAAAGGTACTTAGGAAATCATTGTTAAAAAAAAGATTTATGAATATAATAGACAATAGACTTCCTATCCATGAGGTGTCATTCAGCTACTGAAAGAGCCAATAAGGGACTGTCAAGTGGTATAGATGCATGGGATGGGAATATATATTTCTCCATCTACACATATCATTGGTAAGGCTTCATATAGAATATGGAGTAGAGTTTTGGTCCCCTGTTCTTTAGCAAGACATCATTGAACTGGAAAAAGTGAAAAGACATGGGATTGCAGCATCTGAGTTATAAAGAGATACTAGTCAAACTGTGTTTGTTTACATTAGATAAGCTGAGCAAAAATAAGAGGTCATTCATTTAGACTAGAAGAAAGGCAGGGATTTCTTACAGTGAGTGAAATTGTGGAATTCATTGCCTTGGGACGCTGTGTTTGCAGGTACTCTAATTACTTAGAAAAAATAGATGGATCCCTTTTTAAGTCAGAACAATATTGAGCATTATGACAGTTGGATTTAAAGCAGATAGGTTGTTGATCCAAGAAGCTATGCAACTGCTTTTTGGAGTCAGAAAGGGTTTTTTTACCCACTTACTTGAAAATGGTTTCAGTTTTTTTTCTCTAGATCAATAAGGTTGATATGCCATGAGCTGATCTTTAGACATTCATCTTTTTTCAACCGTATCATGTATGTTACTATATTATTATGTACAATTTTGAACGTTTGGTCTCTAGTCTGTAAAGTGCCCTAATTTACTATATTTACAAAAAGTTACCAATATAATTTAAAAACAGCAACAAGTAATTAGATAATCATAAATAAAGTGCTATTCTACTACAGTGTTACAGTCCCATACTGTTAACTCTTATACTAAGAGACACAGAGCCAGGTGTGACATACAAGCAGTTTTTGTGGCTGCTTAGTGCTCCCACCTGTTTTAAGTGTCCTAATGTGGATGGTACAATGCACAGTAATTATTTACTGATCTTGTGAATGTGATCATAATGTTCAATAATAACAGCAGGACTAGCCATAGTAGCAAGGTAACCTTAATAGTCTTCTCACAGTACTAGACAGACTGATACATACAGTAACAAGCAGCTAGATGGAGAAAGAGTGAAAACAACAGAGGATAGGAGAGACAAGGATAAAAGTAGAGATCAGGTGGGTATAGCAAGAATTATAAAGCTGTAATGAACAGTGGGAAATTGGAAAATTAGTAGGGATAAGTCTGAGACAGTGATCAACATTCTGTGTGAATGAGGGGACATTTAAGCAGAATTAGGTGTGCATGCATGTATGTGTTTGTCAGTGAATGTGTGGAATAGAGTAGAGACATGTTACATGGGAAAATGATACTAACAGGTCTGCAAACTGAGCATGAAGCACAAAACAGAAAATCAATATTGTTTATGTTTTTGTTCATTTGAAACAACAGTAGATTTAGGAGTCATACCCATGGTGGAAGTTGAGCAATAGCCTTTTTATTATTATGATATAGTAAAGAATAAACAATGCTTCGGGGGACTCATTAGCTCTACGTATGTATTTTGTTTTTTATTCCAGTTTCAGCAATAATATAATTAATCATCTTGAATTCTAGATATACATGATGCCCTCTTGGATTGTTTTGTTTATGCCCCCCAAAAGTCTAAATGAGGTACAGGAGGTGTTTTTTGGGGGGATGAGTGGCTATTTTGGGGGAATTTTTGTTCAGAAAATAAAGAGAAAATAAATTAAAATCAAACCTATACTCTGTGTTTATAGACAACCAATGTAGCAGAATTTGTAACTCACTGAAAGTTCTTGACAGCATTATATAATGTACTGTCTTAGATTTCTCTCTAAGACACTGCAGATTTGTTTTCAATTTAGCTGCACTGTAAAATAAGTCACTGGTGCATTTGCCTCAAAACTCACAGCATATGTCAGCTTAGAATTTTCCTTTCTATTTTCAGTACCTTGTGTACCTTGTCTGCAGTCAAATAGAGCAATGCAAAAGGGACCTTACATATATACTATAGGACTAGGGACCAATTTAAAAATTCAGTTGATTTAAATTAAGCTGTTAACCGCTTGAATGCTAGAGATGTTCTTCTGACTCTACCAGGTAAATTAAAGTGGTCACGCAGAGGTGTTGCACACCTTTGAAACAAAGAAGAAAATCTTATTAATGAGACTTTGAATGGACTACATTTTTGTTTCATTTTTGGCTTGCATTATCAGGAAAATAATTTGATAAAACAACATCTGCATGGCAGTCCCCCGCTATTGCCACAAACTGTCTACAACTGAGACTGAAATGGGAGGATATAATTGCTACCTGAGCCGCAAATACCAAAAGAATTGGCTTTGCACCCTTTTGATTAGGGTATGGACAAGTTTTAAACAATCTGGAATACATGGCCCTCCCACTTCAAGGCAGTAATATAAGGCGATAAAGGGTGTGATGCATCCAATGAGTCTGAGGAGGAGGAAGTGACCACCACCATCATTGAAGGGTCTGGCTGTTCTGATTCCCCAGATACAATGATGTCCTTTCCCCTCAACACTGTCTCTTGGGATCTGGCGTCTGGGGCACAGACACAGGAAGAAGTAGGCAGCAGTGTGAGCAGTACAGGTCAGCTACCGGTGCCTGCTGCTACTGTTGCCAGTGTGCCTTGTTGTGATACTTAGGGGGGGGTGATGATGGCAAGTGTGACAGCAGGGGACCCTAAGTCACACTTGCCATCCCTAAGCAGTCCCACTACTACTATGATGCAGCAGCAAGAGACTCAGAGATTTGGGAGTGTGGGAGGTTTGCTGGTGATGATGATTATTCGAAAGTTGATGTTACTGTTACTAAAGCAGTTGGTGGGACTAGCATAATTGTTGTTGATCCCCCTGCTGAGGTGCAAGTGGAAGTGAAGCCAAGCACCCAGCCTAGTAGTAAAGGGAGCACACAACATCGCCCTAACCCTGTGCTTCCCCTTCCTCTGGTATTGTGCCTCTGGGACTTCATACTGAGGAAAACAGAACTGTATAGCAGCAGTAATACCACCATGAGCACAGATCATCTGCCTGAGCCTGCTGCTAGTGCTGCCTGTCTTCACCTGTAGAGATGACAAGTGTAACAGTAGGGGATCTCTGTCCTATTTGCCATCATCACCAACCAATGAGACTCTCACTCTCAAGGAGGGACTGGTAGTAGTGGTGATGATTAGGGTGATGGTGACGCAGCTGGGGTGGAAAATACATTAATGACCTTTTTAGCCCAAAGTGAGAAGGAATGGGAGAAAGATATACAAATGGGGACGGACATCACTGCCACTAGCAGCAGTGACATTGTGCTGCTGCTGCTGTGATTCCTGGTGCTGCTGAGTTGCAAGGGCAGCAGGATGATGATGAGAAGGCTAGCATGCCACAGACCACCTTGCATATAGTAGGAATGGGGTCCAGCAGTAGTGATGCGGGACTGGGATGGATTCCTCCTTGTCCTAGTTGAGGTGCTGATTCTGAGACTGCAGTAGAAGCAGCAACATCATCCTCTGCCCCAGCCAGTGAAGGGGATTGTGGAGGAGAAGAAGAAAGAGGCCATTCTTCTCCACCTTTCCCCTCCCCTAAGGTCCTGAGTGTGGCACTATTTTCATCTTAGGGCAGGCACAGTGCAGTCATCAGTAACAGCACTGTGCACAATTTTGAATAGTCAGTGAAAAGGGGAAAGGAGGGAATGAACCTTGACCTCATAACACATATTATACAAAGACACCAAGACATTTATGTGACACATATTAAAACCAAATCCCCACCAAAGAAGTTTGATAGTGAGCAAAACATCTGGCTTGCCATCACCTACTGATGCTAGGGTCCAGGCGTGGAGAGATGTAGCTACATCTTCTGGCAATCCACCTCATTCATCATTACCTCCACCACTAGATGATAGCCATTCTGAAGATATCAGGATGTGGCAGTTTATGTCCACCCATCGCACATTGTCTGGTGGGCTGACCACACATGGCAATGTGGTGGATATAATCCCAACCAGGGCATCAAGTGGCATCTGAGGAGATTCCATTCCACAGAATACACTAAGCAGGTGGCAGGGAGGGATGATCATTCTTATTACGACTGAAAGTTGCCATGTGTCATTAACAGGGAATGGACAAGGGGCATAGTGAAAGGAGCCGTACTTGGTTTCTGGGGGGATGACTTCACATTGCTGACCTAAGCATCAAGGTGTTTGCTTTCAATTATTTGATGTGAGTGGCGATGTGTCCATTGTTCCCAGTCCTTCCCATATTTTCTACACACACACTGTGCACATTTAATTTGCTGATGAGAGGAACAGTTCCCTCCTGCTCTCAAGGGAAAATGCATTTTCCAACAACACAACCATAATTTTGGAGGAGGGGCAGGAGGAGACGCATTATTGGCCAACTTCTTTTCTCCATATGTACATAAAGTGGTGGGGATGCTACAGCCTCAGGCACATCACTGGAGCTAGTAGTGGTGACTGGCGAGTGAAATCATGATCATCATCACACATATCACTGCTGTTGTTAATCCCATTCCCTTAGATCTGCCTAATCATCCTGCTACTTAAACAACTCAGCAGCAGCAGCAAGAACAGCTGCCACAAATGCCTCAATGACACTGTGGCATTTGCCACTGGCCACCATAAGATAACATGCTGGCACTAGGCCAGTAGGGTATTATTTTTTCTCAGGGCTTGTGATGTTAACAAGCCTGAGTGTCAAGCATCATTACTGATTCCTCTGGGCTTGTGATGCTAATAAGACTGAGCACAAAAAATATCACTGATTCCTAAAGTCTTGTGACACTAACAAGCCAAAGTCAAAGGCCTACAATAAATCAATATTTCCTTAGGACCTGGGCCTAACACAAGTATAAGTCCTTCAAACCAATGTTTCCTTAGGGCTTGATCCTAACACAAGTCCACATCCTACAAGAAATCAATGTTTCCTTAGGGCTTGTGCCAAATAAGTGTAAGGCTTACAAATCAATGATGCCTCAGGGCTTGTGCCTCTTACAACAATTCTAAGTCCTACAAACCATCCTCTACAAAATACTATATCCCGCTAAGTATCAGTGTGCCCCAGTCACAGCTTAAGTCAGGGGGTCCCTGTCTCTGTCACATTACGTACCAATTTCTTATTTTTTCTATATTTTATTTCTTTTTATTGTTTTTTACTGTCCCTCCCCCGCAATACCAGTCAACAAATCCAGCAAAAAATGTCCTGTTTGACTGATTCTTTCCCCACAAGCCACCAAAACAGGCACCCTCAGACTCCTTTCTACTATGCCTGTGGGAAATAAAATAAAATTTGCTATGTGTTGTGTGTAAGTTTAATGTACCCATTGATTTCAATGCAATGAGCTAGTCAAAAATAGTGGGAAAATGACACTTTTCACTGGAAATTTTCTGCCAGGTGGGAAGTGCCATTATTCTCTGATTTTGGTTTGAGGCAAAAATTTCTGCCCATCCCTATTGCTTACTCTGTATAAAATTATAATATGTTAATAAAGCATTTAAATAATTTGGAAACTCAGATAATTATATTTATTCTGGGTAATGGAGTATTACCAAGCACTGGATTTGACTTTCTATCCCTACACCTCCCAATTTTCCAAGCTACTTATGCCAATAATTCTCTGTTTAACACCACTTGTGTCAAGGGGAGGGCAATTGGGCAGTCTACGCACAACATGTTTTTCCTTTCCTCTACACCTTGTTTAGTTCAATGTATTAAACAAGGCTCAGAGGAAATTATGCATATTTATGCCATTTTTCCTAGTCATGCCATGAGACAGGCAAAAGGCATTAACCCCATAACAACAAGTTGATCAGGTGGGGGGCTGACAATTAAGGACCATGGAGAATTTTTTGCGCAATGAATTCTGTGATGGTAAAGCGAAGTGCAGCTGCGCTGCTATCCCAGAATTACATGACGTGCCAGGACTGTCATGGTCCTCAATGAAAATCCACCGGTCCTTAAGATGTTAAAGTCTTAAAGACAGAGGTATGGGTCTGCAGGGTATCAGTTGAAGTGTTGCATGTACAGTTTCGCGTCATAAAATGATGCATGTATTCGTTTGCGTCATTTAAAGTGTCGCAATTAAAGTTATGCGTCTTAAAGTGTAGCAAATTTTACATTTTGCGTCGTTCTGAATGGTGCATTCACCATATCGTACGTAATTATGTTGCAGCATTAAGGACGCAATATGGGTGCATTAATGACACAATTTGGGTGAAGCATTAAGGATGCAATATGGGTGCAATATATGGACGTAATATGGGTGCAATACTGATGCAATTTGGGTGCAATACTGACGCAAGCAGCATTAAGGACGCAATATGGGTGCAATATATGGATGTAATATGGGCGCAATATGGGTGCATTAAGGACGCAATATGGGTGCAATACTGATGCATTTTGAGTTCAATACTGATGCAATATGGGAACAATATTGGAGCAAAAAGGACGCATTAAGGACGAAATGTGGGTGCAATACTAATGCAATATGGGTGCAATACTGACGCACTTTGGGTACAATATGGTTTCAATATTGGCGCAATAAGGATGCATTAAGGACGTAATATGGGTGCAATATATGGACGTAATATGGGTGCAATATGGGTGCATTAAGGATGCATTATGGGTGCAATACTGACACAATTTGTTTGCAATACTGATGCAATATGGGTGAAATATTGGAACATTATTGGTGCAATAAGGACGCATTAAGGACACGATATGGGTGCAATACTGACGCAATATGGGTGTAACACTGATGCAATTCGGGTGCAATATGGTTGCTATATTGGTGCAATAAGGATGCATTAAGGACGCTTTATGGGTGCAATATATGGACGTAATATGGGTTGGGTTTTGGGTTGGTTTTGGTGGGTTTTGTGGGTTTTGGGTTGGTTTTTGGTTGGCTTTGGTGGGTTTTGGGTTGGGTTTTGGTTGGTTTTGGGTTGGATTTTGTGGGTTTTTGGTTGGTTTTGGGTTTGTTTTCTGGGTATGTTTTGTTGGGTTTTGGGTATGTTTTGGTGGGTTTTGGGTTGCTTTTTCGGTATGTTTCAGTGGGTTTTGGATTGGGTTTGTGGGTTTTGGGTTGGGTTTTGTGGGTTTTGGCTTGGTTTTGATGGGTTTTGTGTTGGGTTTTGTGTTGGTTTTGGTGGGTTTTGGGATGGGTTTTGTGGGTTTTCGGTTGGGTTTTGTGGGTTTTGGGTTGGTTTTCTGGATATGTTTTGTTGGGTTTTGGGTATGTTTTGGGGGGTGTTTTGGGTTGCTTTTTGGGTATGTTACGATAGGTTTTGGATTGGGTTTTGTGGGTTTTGGGGTGGGTTTTGTGGGTTTTAGGTTGTTTTTGGTGATTTTGTGGGTTTTGGGTTGGTTTTGGAATGGGTTTTGTGGGTATGTTTTGTTGGGTTTTGGTTTGGGTTTTGGTTTTTTTTTTTATTGCACCCATATTGCGTCCTTAATGCACCCATATAGCATTATTATTGCACCCATATTGCGTCCTTATTGCACCAATATTGCATCATTATTGCACCCATATTGAATCCTTAATGCACCCATATAGCACCCATATTGCATCCTTAATGCACCCATATAGCACCCATATTGCGTCTTCAATGCACCCATATAGCATCATTATCGCATCCATATTGAGTCCTTAATGCACCCATATTGCGTCCTAAATGCACCCATATATCGTCAGTATTGCACCCATATTGCGTCCCTAATGCATTCATATAGCGTCATTATTGCACCAATATGTGTCCTTAATGCACCCATATAGCGTCATTATTGCACCCTTATTGCACCCATATCGTATCCTTAATGCACTGATATAGCGTCAGTATTGCACCCATATTGCGTCCTTAATGCACCCATATATTGTCAGTATTGCACCCATATTGCATCCTTAATGCATCCATATAGCACCCATATTGTGTGCTTAATGCACCCATATAGTGTCATTATTGCACCCATATTGCATCCTTAATGCACCCATATTTTACCCATATTGCATCCGTATAGCGTCATTATCGCACCCTTATTGCGTCCTTAATGCACCAATATTGCACCAATATTGCGTCCTTAATGTGTCCTTATTGCACCAATATTGCACTCATATTACATTCATATATTGCACCCAAATTGCGTCATTAATGCACCCATATTGCATGCTTAATGCTGCACCCAAATTGCGTCATTAATGCTGTGACATGTTAATGCACGATATGGTGAATGCGTCATTTGGAACGACACAAAATGTAGAATTTGCAACACTTTACAAAGCAAAACTGCAATTGCGACAGATTAAATGACGCGGCCGAATAAATGCATCATCTTATGACGCAAAACTTTACATGTGACACTTTGCTAGTAAACCGGTCTGCAGTATGCAAACATCATAAGCAGGGGAGATGCATTGGAAGATATGAGGGGATTTATCTTTTTCTAGTTCATTGTATAGAAGCAGAAAAATAAGCCCAATCAGGAACAAAAGCTCACACCCCATATGTCCGTCAAACACCTCACCAGCACTATTTTGCATGAACCCTTCCATTGCTATGCAATGCATTGCCAAATCACTGGTAATGGAGGGGTTAACTTATACGAACATGACTGCTAGTCTAACCTGCCCTTCATTACTGGATAGCTTGTACATGCATTCCAGCTACACCACCAATGGGGATGAATGTATCATTTTATTTAAAGCTAGCATTAACTTAAAGGGACACAATTCCCTACTCAATTTTCTTTAATATGTAAACACACATCCTTACAGTTATATCCAGATTTCACTCTATCACATTAAATCAGCCTTCATCCTCAGCTATACTATCAAATACCATTGCATACAAAATGATACAGAGAACCACAACACACTATACATTTCAAACTACTATGAATTAATTCAAGCAGAAGGCCTACTAACCAAAGCTGTCAACATGAAAATAATTAGGACTGAAACATGTGAACATTATTTGTAATAGAAATGGTTAATAAAATATATACAACTACTGGAAAAATGCATACTAGCACAAGGAAAAATATGTAAACTAGTTTTAAAGCCCATGTACATGGCCCAACCTTAGCGGCACTGCAGTCATGCGCAGTGCTGACTGCCCGAATACGCTGCAGCTGATACGGCGCAGGGCATTCCGAATTCAGACAGTAGTCCTCTCTGCGCACCTTCCTGGGACTGCTCCCATGAATTTGAGCAGAGAGGACTCTGGTCTGAATTTGGAGACCCCACTCCGTATCAGCCATGGCACTGGCAGTCTGTACTGCGCATCACTGCAGCAAGCACAGCCATCTCTAATGCACATGACGGCTTCTGACAAACATCCTTAGTGAATTATAACATAGGATTATGTGATTAAATGTCATTAACAGTAGAGATGCATAAAAAGTAAGATTTTATTTTTGTTGCAGGAAATTTTGGTAAAAAAAAAATCAAAACAAAAAATAATTTCTCCTTTTCCTGTGACATTTCTAGCACATTGAAAATCCATAACACTTCCTCCCTTTCATTAACCCCAATACATTTTCCTTGAGAACTTTGACATTATCCACCTATTACCAAGTATTCCTGTAGCCATGCAGGTTCAGTTTGTGTGAGGTTTTATTGCTACCATTGCATTGGGTCTACTGAGAGGTCAACATCTGTCTTCGTTGGCTACCAATGCAGAGAACAAGGCTGGGAGGTCACTGTGTGTTTGTCTCTACATTACCATTGGACAAGGCTGGGATGATGGGCAATGAAAGACTTTCCAGACCATTATGGGAGTTAGTGAGTGTTTCTGTATTTACCAGTCATGTGGGACAAGGCTAGGGGGGTGAGCACATGGTTCCATGACTGCAATGCAGTGGGTCAAGGCTTTGGGGGGGCATGTGTGGTTAAATGGCTACCAGTGCAAAGGGACATGGCAGGGACAGTTCATTATGTGCTTTTCTATAGCTACAGAAGGACAAAGCAGGGGGTCAGTATGTATGGCTCTCTGATTACCAGAGTGGTAGGGGGTAGCATTAAAAAAAAAATGTCAATTTCCCTGGAATTCCCACTGAAGGCAAAATATGCTGCTTTTCATATTTTCTCTCTTAGGGTGATACAGTTTTCCCATCCCAAATTAAAATAGGATTTTATAAAAAGATAATCCTCACCAAAAGCATTGATTCTTTATGTTTAGATTCCCAGCAAAAACGCAAGTCAAATTAGGTAACAGAAATCTAATTACTGGGAAGGAAAACCCAAAGAATGGCAAAACAATAATTTATAAGTTTTGGTTTAAACTGATGGCTATTTGCAGTAACTGTGAGAACAGCAGCAAAAATAAATACATACATTCATATTTTTCCTTCCTTTTTTCCATTAGTGGTAATTTGCAATCAATCTCCCTTGAAAAACAGAACTTAGGTGAGATCAGATTCACAGTGAATACAACCATAACCCCAAACCAGCACATACAATCAGATACCAATGACACATTTCTACATTTTGCATCAAAATATTGATATTTTTTGTTGTTTTGTCTCCATATTGCAGAATTTATATATTAGTTCAAATAAGAATGGAAAGAGGCAAGATGTTTTCTAAAAATAAAGGTACCAGCGTACCTCATTATATAATATGTTAATACCTTGGTGGTGGCATATAATGGTGTTTTCCTCTGCTGTTCTCATGTAATCATGTAATCCATACTAAAAAAAAAGATCAGGGCTGGCTCATTGTCAACATTCTCCATCTGTTCCAGCCACAACCTGGGTCAGCAACTGCCTCTCCAGGATGTACAAGAGGCAGGATTTTGACAGGAGTAGCTTCAACCCTCTGGCCAATCCTGTCAAATTCTCTGCAAGGAGTTGGCCCACCTTCTCTTTTCTCCTCTTCACACTAAAAACATGGATGTCCCACTACAGAAGGGGCAATTAATATTAGTCTCCACAAACCTAAGCCAGGTAAAAAAAAAACAAGCAAAAAAAAACAAACCAAAAAGCACATTTTCACTTAAAAAACTTTCTCCACAATTGTAAAAACACTTAATCCTTTGAGTCCCAGAGATGTATCCAATGCATTGTGAAACTTCTCTGCCACTCAAACAGTTAAGGCAACAAATTACACAAAAAAAGAAAAAACAAACAAACAGTAATTCAACAAAGACCCAACAACAATACAAGGTGCCAACTACATATTAATAGTATAACAGGGAGATGGGTGGTAGAGACAGTACTGTGACATACTACTTCTTTCACATCCTTACATGCTGCAACTTAAGGAAAAAATTAGAACAACACAAAAATACTTTGCACAATGTGGCTCACTCTACACTACAACCTGCCAACAATATTTTAGGACTAGAAGGAGAGGAGTACTAGATCCAGCAGTGTGCCTTTGTAGAACCTGGAGGAGGGGTACAACAACTACCAATGCTCTTCGTAATACCAGGAGGTATTGAGTACAGCCTTGCACCACTAGAAGGAGAAGGTGTGGTAGCCAGACAGGCCCCATCCCCAGTGATTGTGTACATTTGAGCTGAGTGGAAGTCATAAAGTGCAGCTCATGGACCTGCCAGTGGGGGTACAAGGGTGGTGTTGATGTTGGAAGAAGCCCTAATAGCAGCTCTGAGAGCCTAGCATTCCTGTCTCCCAAATTTCTTGCAGCTTGGCATCCCCGTGACTGATGGATAATGTCCACACCAAGTTGCCTTCATACCTTGTTGCTTTACAATATAAGACCACCCTTGTATATCAAACAAAGTCTTAAAGATAGGAAAAAAGGCACTTTTTCTTGTGTTATATTTACACATTCAAAACCTTCTAACTCTTTCCACTAGTGTTATAATTGGTTCCATAAGATTTATAACACCCCAACTTGTAGACACTTTGTATACCACCACTGAATGGCCTGTTCTTACTGTGGTACAGGAATGGGACACTTGGGAGCCATTATATGTTACTGGACAACAACTCACATCATCTCATCCTCAATCACACATTGGCTGGATAACAATCATTGCAGCTGTAGTCAAACAACAGTTGCAGCTCCTGAGGTTGGACATTCTTACTATACAAAAAGACTAACATGTATATGTACTATACAGTTGTGTATACTACAGCAGAAGGAACCAATATGTGGCACTCCAGGTCTTACACTACAAATTCTATTATTCTCATCTAGTCAGTGTATGACTGAGGATAATGTGTGTTATAGTAAAATAACACACACTGGCTCACACATGTCCCACTCCTGTACAATACAAAGAACTGCTGCCATACAAATGTCTGTATTGCTGGGTTTTCATGACACTGTAATCTCTTCCTTCACCCCCTCTCTTTTCACACCGGCAACACCGTGCTTCTTTTGTTAGTACTAATTAAAAAGGTGGGTCAACAACATGACATGACCTAGCAGAAAATCACCTCTGTAAATAAAGAAAATTGTTGTGTTATTATTAGATAGACACTGCAACATTGTTAAAGTTACACAGGAAGATTAGATACCATGGATAAAAGAGAAACCAAAAACACAAAGACAGTTATGTCTACATTTACTTGTTGGGCTGAAAAAATAATTATCTTTTTGTAGGTAAATCATTTATTAATATTATTATTACTATTATTGTGTACTATGTAGAAGCAGAAAAACTTTTAAAGCAGAACTATCACTCCAAATAAAGTGCCCCCAAAATAATTATTCATATAGCAATAAGCATAGAAATACTAGTAATATCCAGAAAAAATCCAGCATTATTAAGAAATCCTACTTGATCCGAGACTGGTGGGCAGGCTTCTTGCTGTAATGGCATCTGTGCACCTGTGCCGTCAGTCACTTCCTGTACCTTAAGGTACAATGCAACTCCCCCTCACCAAACCTGGAAGAGACTGGGACGGGCAGTGCAGGCACTCAGATGTCTCTAAGGCAAGATGTCTGTTCTGATGCTTGCCTTTTCATCTCAGATCAAGTAGGATTTCTTAAAAATGCTGGACTTATTCTGCATAATACTAATTCTATGGGTATCGTTATATGAATAATTATTTGGTGTGGAGTGGAGTGATAGTTCGGCTTTAAAAATTCCCATTTAAAAATAATTATTCTTATGTGTTTAGCATATTTACATACATACTGTACATGTTAGTTCTGAATTCATAAAAAAAAAAAAAAGTCTCACCACAATGTATGAAACAAAATTTGTGAAAATGGTGTTTCATTTTGCTTTTTTATTTTTTTTTTTTACTTTTTTTGCCGTTTTAACCAAAACATAGCAGGAAAAGTAATCTTAAATTTCGAGAAAATAGAATAAAAAAGAAGGCTTTCTATCCATCATATTTCAGTCAAAAGGGTTACTGTCCTTGCCATGTGTTTGAACAGGTTAAGGAACTTTTTCAGCAGGAAGCAGGACTAGATAACTCTCCATCTCGATATACCACATGCTCCCTGTGGCTGCCTCGTCTCTTCTGATGATGCATGTACCCATTTTCTCTCTCCCCTTCTCCAGTTTCATGCTCTCCATGGATGCCTCAATGTCCAATGTTCCTTTTGGTCTACTCTCTCCATGCACTGAGGGTGTCTCATTTTTTTAATGAAGACTTTGTCTTTGTTACTGGCCGTGTTCAGATGTCCATGTTCATATTTTTAATGTTCAGCAGCTCAGAGGATTTTTGTTTTGACAGAGCATGCTGAGTGGGTGTTTCAGCAGTCATGCCTGACCATTAACTACCAAGTAATATTGATACATGCACAAACTGCCATCTGATATGTTTTATAATGTAAATTAATTACTTAAAATCTCATTTTGTTTTTTTGACCATATGATTTTGTCATGTAGATTCTGTGAAATAAGAATATTTATGTCTATTCCCTTTATTATGTCATTGTCTAACATCTGACAGACCATTTGAGTGCCCCTAAGCTTCCAGGCAGTGTATAGGGATGCCTACGTTTTGTGCTGATATGTATTCTGTTATGGGCATATATGTATCAAATTAGCATGCTTTAGTTCTACAAAGTGAAGCAGTTTCTGGACCTCGCTGTGGAAGAAAAAACAGTTACTCTTCTAGCACTCATGCTAATACCTAACACATGAGCAATCCCTCCCTACACTTTTCAACACAGTAGATCAGAGTTCATGCACATTTTATATTCCCTTTCCCTTATATATTTTTATAAAAATGCCACAAGATAAGCATAGTATTTTGTCCCTAAATGACATGTAAGGGTTCCAGGTGCACTTCTTTGCTGCTCTGTGTTGTAGAAAATATCATTTGCAATGTTATTCATAGCAACAGAAACCACAGCTGCCTTGTGTCAGATTTTTTTTCATTTAGTATTTAGTTTTAAGCTGTCAGTTTCTATGTGAGTTGATAAAATGCTGGTGCCATAATTCAATAAAATATTAGTAATGTGGTCTAAATTCCAAATTACATTACAAATCAAATAATAAAAAAAATGAAAGAATGTGTGCATAGAAATGACTTGGTAATAATAATAGGAATGAAAGATCCTATTTCATACAAACAAGCTGTTATGCAAGATTCAAACCACATCTTGCTAAACAGATGCTTTGTTTCAGATACAGTTTTATCCAATCAGAAATCTGAAAATGCAAATTCATGATGCCCATTAGAGAAAAAACAATACAGATTTGCTTACCTCCATGTCAGACACAGTACGTTTCTGTTTGAGGCACTTGTCTGAGTAAGGTAGGTGAAAGTTTTGAGTAGATACCTACCCCATTCTCTCCCCTCTTTCTTTCTCTCCCACACATTTGGCTCCATTCTCAATGTCTCTCTCTTCTCTCCAGTATGCTAGCCCTCTTATTTTCCTGCCTTCTTTTGCTGTGTGTTATACAAGACTGTAGCATCTATTCAACTACAGGTACATGTTTATTTGTCTCCTATGGTGCAGCTGGTTTGCCCCAAGCTTGTTCCACTTTGTGCTTATACTTAAGGCCCAAATATATGATATCATTCAATTCTTTAAACCATTTTATCATATGAAGCATGTTTTTGAACTGCAATACAGTTATGAATAAACTAAGCAAAATATTGTACAATATAGTGCCACCTGGAGGAATAAAAATACATATAACATGAATAGCTTGCATTGGATTTTTTTTAACAATTATGAATAATTGGAATGTTTAATAAATCTTATTTGCTTGGTCTATTTTCTATATTTAAAAGATAGTTGTAAAATTAGATTTTTGGAAAATAAATTGAAGGTTACATTTAGCTAATCCTTGAACTACATTCAATCACATTATCTAGACTGAATGATTAAAAATTACATTTAACCAACTTTATTGAAATAATTTTTCTTAGTCTTACATGAGAAACATTTGTTGTCAATTTATCTGCTGTAAAACAATACAAGGGATGTACTAGACTTGTGCGAATTGATCTGGAGAAATTCAGAATTAGTCAAAAATGGGGTCATTCAGAGACATTCGGACCATCCGACACTCAAGGATTGTTTGACAAAAAAGATCCAACTCAGCAGCCCTGGTCCGAAAGTCATCAAAACGTTTGAAAATTCGAACCAGGACTGTTCGGAGTCCGATCTTTTTTGTACTACCAGCGTGCGCTGGATTACTTTCCCTCCATATTTTTCCCTCAATGTCTCTAGTCCAATTCCATTTTCCGTTTCATGCACTACTTTCCCTCTTTGTCTGTATTCCAATAAGCTTCTTTGTTTCATGATGGGTGTTGGACTAATGACACAGTATCACGGTGCCCCGTGATTGCCTGTGACTGACATTGTCCTGGAGCGACATTGTTTACTATCTAACCGTCGCTCTTGCTGAGTCGCTATTCTTATAGGGCACCATCTGATGAGGTCATTGCTCCACCTACCCATCAGGGTTTTTAAACCTCAGCCTGTGTCACTTCCAGTGCCCTTTCGTGGTGTACCTGAGCTAATTTCTGTGTTGGTGCATTACCATTCCTGTGTATTACCTGGCTACGTCTGACTACCCATTCCGGTTCTGATTCCTGGCTTGTCTGACTACCCATTCAGGTTACGACCATTGGTGATGTCTGACTATCTGATCTGGTTTTGACCTTTGGCTGCCTTCTGGTTAACCCTCTGTGTTGTGCTCCTTGACCATTCCGTTTTACGGTTTGGTTTCCGTGCTGCCCTGTGTCTTCCACTTTGCACTCGCTTCCGTTAAGCAACGCTTGTCGGTCATTCCGTGTGTCTGAACTCCCATGGCCGTACTGGCCTGTGTTGCCTAGCCTATCTCCATCTGGCTACTGCCTAGTGTATCCCCTGTGGGGAAACTGGTCTACTCCACTCTTTTGCCGACTTTGTGTTTGGGATTGCTCTGCACTGCCCTCACATCTAATGTGTAGTCCCAGGGCCATTCGTTTTGACCACCTGTCCTGTGAAGGCTGAGGAAAGTGCCTACACTGTTCCTCTCTGGTCTCGTGAAGGTGTGCCATCTGATCCGGGTACGGGAGTGCTCTGCACTGTACCCACATCTCCGTGTAGTCTAAGGGCCATTCAGTTTCTGACCACCTGTCCTGTGAAGGGTGAGGAAAGTGCCTGCACTGTTCCTCTCCGGTCTCGTGAAGGTGTGTCATTCCATTTGTGTATGGGAGTGCTCTGCACAGGGCCATTCCGTTTCTGGCCAGCTGTCCTGTGAAGGGTAAGGAAGCGCCTCCATTGTTCCTACCTGGTCTCGTGAAGGTGTGCCACTATCCACTGCCACTTTTGTCATCTGAAAGAAGTGCCACTATCTACTGCCACTACTACTGTGTGTCATTTATTGCCATTTGCCTGTTGCCTTATCTCCTGCTTTTCATATTACTTAAAAAAGTTTTATATTAAGTTCATTTGTCAGTGTGTTCAATTCCTAGTCACTCCGTGACAGTACGAAAGGGCCATGAACACTGACAGTACTGACACCAGTAGCGGGCAGTTGCTCAGTATTATGTCCAGGATGGACATGCAGGAACAATGACTTGATCAGTTGTCAGTAGTGTTGCAAACACTGGTAGACCGTACCGTGCATTTGGACAAAGTTGGGCAACCACTGATGGCCTCCTCAGTATTGGCATCAGTGACAACCACTCAGATGGAGAATATGTGTTACAAGGGCTTGTCTGGGTCCACACCTCTGCCCCTAAGATACGATGGGGATCCCACATTATGCCGTGGTTTCATTAATCAGCTCAGAATTTTTTTGGAATTGGTCCCTCATGCTTTCCAATCCGAGAGAAGCAAAGTGGGTTTTATGATTTCTCTGTTGACCGGCAAAGCCCTGGCTTGGGCCAATCCATTATGGGAGATGGAGAAACCTATCACTTCAGATTTTTCCCAAGTCATGAGGCATTCCAAAGGGTCTTTGATTTCCCTGGTAGATCCATCTCTGCTGCAAAAAAAACTAATGACAATTCAGCAGGGCACCCGTACGGTAGCTGAGTATGCTATCGAATTTTGCACATTTGCGGCAGAGGTGGGATGGAATAATGAGGCTCTGGTGGCAGCCTTCTCGCAGGGACTAAACGATACAATCAAAGATGAGATAGCTGCTCGCGATTTACCAAATGACTTGGACCAACTAATCTCTTTTGTCATCCTAATTGACACCCGCATAAGAGAAAGGTCCACATTTAAAAATAACAGGCCAAGACAAGAGTTGCGCCCAATACCTAACAGGGAGCTCCCACCCATACCTCCCTCTCCTCCCTTGCCGCCCAGTTCAGAGGCCAGTAGGGCTGAACCCATGCAGGTTGGCTTTACAAGATTATGCAGAGAAGGCCTGTGCCTGTATTGTGGGAAGGCTGGGCATATGCTACGAGGTTGTCCGGTGCATCCGGGAAACGCACGTACCTAGATCTTTAAGGGGACAGATACTAGGTGGAGTCAGTGGGTCCCCAGAGCTTGATGCGAGTAAACCCATAATTCAGGTGAAGATTTCCTGGGCCGATTCCTCTATGTCCACTCCAGTCTTGACTGATTCTGGTGTGGCCGGTTATTTTATTGATGGTGATTTTGTGAACAAACACAATATTCCAGTGACACCTCATGAGTCTCCATTGCGGTGGAGGCTATTGACGGTCGTCCTCTTGAGCCCTCCTATGTCATACATGAGACCTGTCCACTGACCCTAAGAGTAGGAGCTCTCCATGTGGAGAAGCCACAATTTCAGGTGATCCAGTCTCCACACCACACTGTCATTTTGGGGTTCCCATGGCTTCAGAAACAGAATCCCAGAGTGGATTGGGAGAAGTGTGACATCATATCATGGTCGGAATATTGTAATGGGACTTGTCTGCAGCATCCTATTAAAATTTTGTGTACCTCCCCCTCATTGCCCTCAGAGTACCATTCTTTCAGTGAGGTCTTTAGCAAGGGGGGGGCTAGCACACTACCGGAGCATAGGTTGCATGACTGTGCTATTAATCTAACGCCAGGTTCAACACCTCCCAAAGGCCACACATATCCTCTATCAGTAGAGGCGAACAAGGCCATGGAGGAATACATTTCAGATGCATTATCCAGAGGCATTATAAGGAAATCTTCCTCGCCTGCGGGGGCTGGATTTTTTTTTGTAAAGAAAAAGTATGGGGAGCTCAGGCCCTGTATCGATTATAGAAGGCTAAACAAACTAATGGTGAAGAATGCTTACCCCATCCCTCTTATTATGGAATTGTTTGACCGGTTGAAGGGCTTCTCTGTATTCACGAAACTCGATTTACGTGCAGCATACAACTTGATTAGAATCAAGGAGGGCGATGAGTGTAAGACCGCTTTTAATACTCGTAGTGGCCATTACGAATATCTGGTTATGCCTTTTGGGCTGTGCAATGTGCCAGCGGTCTTCCAGTAGTTCATTAACAATATTCTACGAAGCTTGCTACAGTCCTGTGTAGTAGTATACCTGGACAATATTTTGATACACTCTCTTGATATCGAGACACATAGGAGAGATGTCATTTCGGTATTGCAAAAACTGAGGGAGAACAAGCTTTATTGCAAACTTGAGAAGTGCGAATTTCATAAGGACCAGGTACCCTTCCTAATGGAATTGCTACGGATACTGAAAAACTGTCGGCTGAATTTGAATGGCCACGTCCTATAGGCCTGAAGGCCATACAAAGATTCCTCGGGTTTGCAAATTATTATAGGAAGTTAATTCTTAATTTCTCATCCTTGGTCAAACCCTTGACTGACATGACACATAAGGGTGCTAACCCATCAGTATGGTCCCCCAAGGCCAACAATGCTTTTGAAGCTTTGAAGTCTGCCTTCTTGACAGCTCCTATATTGGTGCATCCTAACATGGCTCTGCCCTTTACCCTTGACGTAGATGCTTCCGAGACAGGGTTAGGGGCAGTTCTATCACAGAGAGTGGAATCTGGTAAACCCCTGAGGCCCTGCGGTTTCTTTTCCAAAAAGATGACTAAGGCACAAAGCTTATATGACATAACGAACCGTGAGTTGCTGGCCATCATCCTTGCCCTCTGGGAGTGGCATCACCTCCTGGAGGGGACTAAGGCACCTGTATTAATTTTAACGGATCATAAGAATCTAACGTACTTATCAGAGGCCAAGAGACTGTCCCCAAGACAAGCCAGATGGGCGTTATTCCTGTCTAGATTTAACTTTGTAGTTTCGTACCTCCCTGGTTACAAAATCCCACGAGCTGACGCCTTGTCTAGACAGTTTGGTCCAGAGCGTGAGCCTGACAGTGAACCTGCTACAATGATCCCTCTTGGTCGCATTTTATCGACTATTCTTACGAGCATTACCTCTCCTCTGGGTGAGGAGATCCTGGCATCACAAGGCAATGCCCCAGTTCAGAAACTCAGTGGGAAGTGTTTCCTAGCTGACAATCTCCGCACAAAGCTACTTGAGGCCTACTATTCATCCTAAGCAGCCGGGCATATTGGTCGAGACCAATTAATTTGGTCAATCTCACAGCTATTTTGGTGGCTTAGCCTAAGAGCAGATTGTGCACCCTTTGTGGAAGTCTGTTCCGTATGAGCCCGTGCCAAGACTCCTAGGCATCTACCTCTAGGACTACTCCAGACTGTTCCGAATGGGGAATTCCTGTGGTCACACATCTCATTGGACTTTATGGTAGAGTTGCCTAGGTCCAAGGGTTGCACAGTCATACTAATGATTGTAGACAGATTCTCTAAAATGGCACATTTTGTTCCACTTCCCGGTCTACCCTCCTCTAAGGAATTGGCTGTGGTTTGTTGATCTCCGTGGACTAGTTATTCTGTATCATTAATTCTTAGCAGTAATTAAGTAACAAACTCAGCTAGAATTTTTTCATTTAGTATTTTGATACGATTTAAAGTAACCAAGTATTTGCTACGCTCTATTACCTTTGATTAAAGTAATACGCTCTAGATCAGTCTGAGCTACTTGTATTAGAGAAATCAGTCGTATTATTAGAAACTTGCTGAGTTAACCTATATTTAGTGTGTATACTGAAAATTATTTTCTTGTCTCTGTGGTAAGTATAAGAGTGAAAGCCTCACATCATGGCACCATTAATCCGAGGCAATAATTCAGCGTATTGTGTGGAACTGCTTTGCATTGTTTTTAATTTTTGAAAAAAGTACTGAGCTATTTAACTGCTACCTCTCAGCCTAATAATCTTTAAACACTTTATATTTTTGAGTGCTATTTTCAATAAATTCTCATATTAGACCAAGCCAGTAGCAGATACATGGTTGTTCCCTAACCATTTGAAAACATAAGCAAAAAATGGAACCATTCTCATGGGGAATTATGTGGTGTTAGCGAAAAGGTGGAAAAGCTATGGTTTTCTCTATGGGAGGAAATTCCATGGGAAAAGCTGACAATTCTTTTTTGAGAAAAATCCCACTGAAATAAAACAGGACTCTTTGCCCATCTCCAATAGTAATAACAATTAGTCACACTCATGTATCATTCGATAAATTATTACTAGCACTCCTAAAGCGGCATGGTGATGAAGGGAGGAGGGCAGTAACTTTTAGGTATGGCTTTTTAAAAGTTAGCTTTTTTTTAAACAAGCTTACAACTATTTTGACTTAAAGGGGATGTTATCCTGAATTGTTAGGTTATATATCGAAAATTAGTAAAAATTTATTGATTTTTTTTTTTTAAAGCTCCTGTTGATCAAAATTGAAGTTATAAACTTTGCCCTGCACCCACTTCCGCATAGACTGCTGTTACCTGCTCTATAGCCACAGTCCGTCACTTTGCCTCTCTTCCCCTCCCTCTATCCAGCCTCCTCCGATGACAAAGGATTTCTGCTTGTAAGATGGAGCAGTCTCATTGGCAGAGATTGATATCTAGCCAACTAGACCACTCCAGCTTACAGACAGAAAGCCTCCTTCATCGGCAGAGGCTGGATAGAGGGAGGAGAGCAGAGGCAGAGTGACGGACTACAGTTAAAGAGCTGGTAACCGCAGTCTATGTGGAAGTAGGTGCAGGGCAGAGTTTATAGCTTCAATTTAGACCAACAGGAGCTTTAAAAAAAATTAATAAACTTTTACTCATATTCGATATATAAACTAACTTTTCAGGATAACTTATATAGTGGTGATACATCCCATTACATAGCCATTATAACATGCTTTTCAAACATGTTTTTATTTAGAAGTGTACACCTTGAAAAAAATGTATTGCAGGCCTAGATCAAGATGAGACTTGGAAAAAATGTTTGCAGACTTACACCAATTTAGGTCTTGAAAATGTTGCAGGTTTGAGGAAAGGCAAGTCTTAA
Organism: Rhinophrynus dorsalis; assembly: GCA_037306005.1. Taxonomy (NCBI): domain Eukaryota; kingdom Metazoa; phylum Chordata; class Amphibia; order Anura; family Rhinophrynidae; genus Rhinophrynus; species Rhinophrynus dorsalis. Next base: position 105,486,604 of record CM074718.1, read on the forward strand.
AATGTATTGTTTCCAAGTCTTCAGCCAGGTAAGTCACCATCAGGAACATTCTATGTCACCCACCAGTGGCATTATGGTATTTGTTAACTTTTTTCTGAGTCACATGACCATGAAATGTCAGATCATAGAATGGCAGGGAGAGACTGTGCAGCTATTAACGACTGCAATGAGCACAGTGTGTAAAAACATTATGAAAAATAGGAAGGGCTGGGATCATGCAGCTTGGCATGCCTAATGGAGTGAAACATATTGATGATGTTAAACCATCCCCAAAGAAACCAGGTAGTATCACTTACATGCCCTTCCCACAAGAACAACACGTTATTGGCGGTGGTGAGGCAGTGGGTGACTGACATTTCCAATGGGTCATTCATTGCTATTCAATAAAAATAATTGACCCTACCTGATAAGAGCCTGGAATATTCTGCACGGTGGTCATTCTTCAGATGCTACCTAATCCTCAACATTTGATACCATTGACCCATGTTTCCACGATAATGCTCACTTGTCACTCTGACCATTGCTCTTCTACTGGTTCCCCTTAGCCCTATCTGTCTACCTGTGCATACTTTGAGCCTTTCCTCTCAGTGTTTGTGATCTTGCATACTAGACCTTCTTTTTATTAGACCTTGTCTTGGCTCTATCATGATCCTCCACCTCTGTTTTCTGATTGGTGTTATCAGGTATTTAGGGGACTGAGGACTATTGTTTGGTGCCTGAATATCTAGTTTGCTTGCATACCAGTTCTTGTTGCAGCTTGACATTAGCTTGTGTATTCTTTGGATTGTCCTCCTGGTTGTTTATTCCCTGGCTTATGTTTTATTACTAAGGATTTTGCTTCTCTCTTATACCGCATACACTCCTGGTGACCTTGGCTTGTTTTTTAATATTCTGCTCTTTGGTGTCTTCACACCATCAGGTACATTCATACTTTGGGGCTTCTGGCCCAGGAGGTATCTTATGCCCACTGCTTTACCTGAGTTGTTTGTGTATCCTCCTTCCCAGACTCCTGCTGCTATTATCAGTATCCTCCTATTGGCAGCCAAAGCTCCCCTACAGGTGGTGCCTGTTGTCTGTATCCTGTGCTCATATTGTCTTGGGGATAGATAATCCTTCTTTATATCTGTCAGACCCGAACAGCTTCATGGCCAGCACCTTTTCTCTGGCTTTGGCTACAGCAAACGATTGGTATAGCTGGCAATGTACCCTACTTAAACTTCCCAGCGTCGATCTCTAGCTACCCAGTTTTCAAACCTCCAGGATGCTCCCATTGACAGCCTCAGATTATTCTACGTGGCATAGCGAACTGTAACTACCTGACTGACCAGGCTTGTCTTTTGACTCATCTCTCCTGCTTCCCTGCTTCTTGATTTCCCAGTTGAGACCTTATCTTGGCTCAGACTATTCTCCTCACATCTCCTCTGGCAATGTAATCCTTTACTAACTGGTTAAACCTGACTAATCTCCTGAATTGTTGGCCTGGCTTTCCCACTTTCTGACTTCCCTGGCTACAAGCATATTTGAGTCTGTGTTGCTTTGGTATCCTGTTACCTGCTTTCCTCTTGGTTAATGGTAGTCTCACCACTGTTACCCACTACCTTTCACTTCTTAATCAGTAGCTCTTGGTCCTACATCAGCAACATCCTTCCTCAGTCAGAGGCTACCTCCAGTTCTGGTACACTGCTCCCTATAGTGACAGTCAGAACAGTTAATCTATCCTACCTCAGTGCTGTCTACCTGAGGACCTCTAGTGGCGGATCTTATATCCAGACCTTTAAGGATCTCTTTATTCTTTTTTCATCCTTCGGCACCAGCTCCAGTATCAGCTTGAGATACTATTAACCTTCTGAACTGGGTCCAGTATATTGGTGTATTGATGTACTCACCCTGTCATCTGGCCTTACGGCCAGCACCTTTAACTACGGCGAGTGCCACATCAAGGGTACAACAATCACTGCCATAACATTCCAGCAACCCTACCCAATCTCCACTGTCAAGCTACTTTAGTAGTGACACTCCACTGGTCTTCACTAGGTATGGGTATAACATTTCCCCACAAAATCAAAGCCTGTGAAAAATGATAATTCGTATTATGGTGAAAAATTCTGACAAAAAGTGATGTTTTAACATGTTTTTTATGCCTTTTTCATTGCACTGAAATTAGTGATAGTATTTCCCCCCATTATGGAGAGTCTATCCTTGCATTTCCACAGTTTTTCTATAAGCCAGGGTGTCAGTTGTCAGCATGTTATCAGTCTGTGCTTGGGATAGGGAGAGAAAGCAGATAGAGGATACAGGCAGAGGTAGAAGCTGGAGTTGTTTTTTAGGAGTCAGTCATGTCAGTCATCACCACTTCTACATCCAACCCCCACCCAGTCATGCACACTGTTGTTGACTAAGCAGCAACACAGACGTCATCATCAACATCCCCAACCTTATCTATAATAATTGCTTCTGCTGTTGTTCAAAAAGTGGTGCCATTGACCCGACTGCAAATACATTTACAACATCATGCCCAGGTAGTAATAGCAGTAGTAGTAGTAGTAGTAGTAGTTGTCTTGCAACATTATGTAGCTGTTTGTATAAAACATGTGCGGGGGGAAGCAGGATACTCTCTAGGCATATTCTCATTAAGATCCCACTTGGAGCACAACCACAGGTCTGAATGGGAGACAAACTAGCAACATCACTAGAGATATGCAACACATTGCAACAGTTGAAAAAATCCTAGAAGTTCATTGGGCTCAGGAGCCCATACTAGTAGTGTTGTCAATGTCTCAGAGAGTGGGTGAACCATTTCTTAGTTAATAATAACACCCATATTTCCTGTTACTGTTCTGCACGTGCAAATTTAAAACATGGAGGAATATAACTCCCCCTTCAAAGGTCATTTGTTAAATCAATAAAGTTACACAGTTTTTCCTCTATCCACTGCCATCTCAGAATAGCAAACTTGTCATAATTTTTGCAACTGACATGCTACCCTTTTCTTTTGCTGAAAACAGAGGTTTTAAAGAACTGATGTCATGTGTTGCACCCTACTGGTATATCCCAAGTCACAATTATTTTCAAGGATGTCTGTGCCAGAGTTGTAAAAGAAGGTGGTTAGTGTCATGGGCAAAGAACAAATGGACTAACATTTGTTCCAAGGTAAATGTTGCTATAGAACTCTGCTAATAACGTTTACTTTCATCTGCTAACTTCTAACATTTGTTCCAAGGTATATGTTGCTAGAGAACTCTTATAATAACATTTACTTTCATCTGCTAATTTCTACCCTTAAGCACTCAGCAGCCATAGCATTTCATTCTCAATGAAAGCTGAAAAAATTCAGCATAAAAAAATGTTTTTGACTTTTTGCCCATCCCTAGTCAGGATCGAGCTAAGGTCAAAGCTGGCATAGGGTGAACAGATATAGATGTATCAGGATTAAGGAGAAAGTGGAAAGAATTTCACAGGAGAGAACACAAAGTAATAAGTACTTTACTCACATAAAAAATGGGTTAAAATGGACCAGAAACAGCTGAAACCAATTTCCCATTTTCTTTGATTTATATCCTGGTTTCTGTCCTATGGCTTTTGTAATAGAAGGCCCAGGCACATTGGTTATGGTCATATGTGCCAGAACATGAAACTGTAAAGGGTCTACAGCTACGATATATGTGTGTTTGTATGTGTGTAAATTATGTTTTTAATGATGTTGTGGGTAGGTTAGGGAACTTTTACATATAGATCCCCTCTTTTCTTCAAGGTGAAAATGAAAAGCCAAAGCATTGGACATTTCCACTGGTCTTCAAGACAAGTGGATAAAGACGTTGCATTTGTTGAATGTCAATGCTGCATTCCCACAAGTTCATGCCATACCATAGGGTTTGGTGGGTTAGGCCCTAGCATGAAAAGAGAAGGATAAGAGTCACAGGATATCACAATACAGAAAAAATAGGCCTGGTACTCTTGCTCTATAATTGTATATATATTTATATCATGTAACAGAGTCCAAGCCAGACAAATAGGCTACTAAGCTCAACTCAGTCCTGTCTACAAAGCCCAGAAGGGCAGAGAAAGGGTTATTGATTACTAGTTATTAAACTAAGTATTAAATACATTAATAAAGATAGTCATAGTTGTTGTGTCTCACAGTTCACATTAGTCACTAACATTCTCTGAGTCCTTGTTTATATATAGAAGGAACCACCATATTATATATTCATAGAGTTTGCTGGACTGGAGAACCCTCAGTTGATTATACCCTTCAGTCAGTCTTTAGTATATGTGACTGGTTCTTATAACAGGGGGGCATCAGCCTTTGGCTTCACAGATTATGGGTTCTACATCTCCTGGCATCTCTTAATAGCCAAGGGCTAGATGCTAGTTGTACTCCACAAGAGCTGGAAAGCCCATGGTTGGCTACACCTGTAATGAGCTCTTAGTAAATATGGTAAATTCTTTAGACATGGTGAAAACCTGTGTTCCCCAGCTGTGAGGCCTAGGACTTCAAAAAGCTCCAGCTAGCCAACACCCAACAGGGGATGCTAGGAAATATAGGCCACAACAACTGGGGAGTACACTACTAACTGTGCCCTGTATTACATACTGAATATATATAAACTCTGACTCAAAAGTAGACCATAGGTACCAATTGCACATGTCATGGTATATTCTATATATGACTGAACCTCTTCCACTCCTGTATGTTTCACAAGTACTGTACTGATGATAACAGTATTTTAGTTTTAACAAAAATATTTTGCTCTAAGCTATTCATAGAGATTAATCAATAAATAATACAAACTTTCTCAGGCTGGGTTTGAAAAAAACATTTCAGTTTTCTAATAATCCTAAAACACAGACTTCAGACATAAAAGTTGGATTCTTATTTCTACTAAAATTTAGTTTAAGGAACTATAGCTTACGTATAAAAATATTTAACATCTCGTTCCTTCAAAAATACTTATCTAATTAAACCCACAAACTGAAATGTTAGTTAATAGGTTTTCAAAGAGAATCTGTCCCCTGAGGTTCATCTGTCTTTTAATACCTTCCACAGAGCAGAGTTAATATCCACCACTATCTTCTTCACTCTCATACACAGTGTTGCATATTCATTATCAGTATGCAAACAGATACCCAGTGCCAATACAAAGCAAGGTGTTTATGATAAATCTATAAATACACGCCAGCATGCAGCTCAGAAAATGTTTACATCACCGCAAGTTAATTATTACTCTTTGGATACATGAGGATAATTTATGTAAGCTATATGCTATTTACTATATCATCCATGTGAGAAACTGATATGTGCATGCAGTAGCCCTTTTTGTGCCAGTGTTTGTGTCACAGTTTAAGCCTCCTAGCATCATGCACATGTGTTTCTGAGGATATTAATGCTTTAGGTAAAAATTATAATTTTTATACTTAATTTAACACTTTTATTTGTGTATCCTTCTGAAAATGCAAGTAGAATCTGTGGTGTTGAGATACCCGTATAGTCTTAATTATTTTAATGTAAACATATTTATAGTTTTATTAAATAATAATAATAATAATGGATAACTTTTAGATATGTAATAAATAAACTCTGTATGAATATAACAAGACAAATAATGCTCTGAAGTGATTTTCAGCCACATCGGAAGAAGTTTTAAACAAATAAAATAATTCCATTCCATGTTCCATATTTTATCAATATAGGAACAAGCAGCAAATAATACCATAATCTAGAACAGGACTCAACAACAGTAATACAAGAACAAGCAGCACCACAGTTAAGAACAAAGCCAGCAAGTGGAAAGCAGGAGCAAAAAGCATACACTGGACAAGGCCAAACAGGAAACTTTGAATAAGCACAATTGCAAGGAAATGATGGCTCTATATAGGATACCAGGTGATAAACAAAGCTGGAGTAAACACTCGAGGTAAGGCAAATGGCAATCTCTGACAGAGGTGTACTGAAAACCCATTCTGATTGAGTGGGTCAACATTTCAGTGTAAGCCTAGAACAGTTATACTGCAAGTATGTTACCATCTCACATGCAGCGGAGCCATTATAGGATTGTGCAGTGTCCTGGGGGCACGCGGGGGGGTTAGCAGAGTTTGTGGGGAGCAGAGGGACCATTGGAGGGTTACCATGTCTCTGTGCCTAACCAGACAGCGGACACCGGCATTAACCTTTCCTATGCTGGTGGGTTTTGGTCTTGCCTCATGTTCTGCGACTCATTCGTTCTCACCTTCATGGGAAGGGTTAATAGATTTGAAGGGTCAGGCACCATGTTTAGTGCAGGGTTTGGCATCTGGTGTAAGGGTATTTAGGGTCACCGTCTTGTGGTTGTTCTGTTTGTTCTGAGGAAGGCTCCTAGCAGAGCCGAAACATTGTCAATAAAATCTTTTTTTATTTAGAAAGTCCTTATGAGTTTGCTGATACACATTACTTATTGGTCATAGCAGTGTGGTAGATGGTAGCAACCCTCCTTTGCATCCCTCCTCCTTATCTATGCTGCTGTTAGTACATTTGGCCTAGCTTTCTGCTTAAACAATTCATGCACAGTCATTATGGAAAAATAACTGCGGTTTGGCTATGCCAGCATGGAGCTACACATGGCATCAGTTCTCAGAAACCTCAGTTTTCTAAAAAAACAATATGGCAACATGTCCACTGCCAACTTCTTGTCAACCCTGCCATCCCACCGTCGTACTTTGGGATTGTTTTTGTGACTGTTTTTGACTCCTTTCCAGGAACTCAGTCAGTGTGGGTTGGCAGGACATGGCAAAAGAACCCTGTAACTTATTTATTTAACAACATGATTAGAGGAGCTGGTGGAAGTAGAGGGAAACAGCATGTGTAGGAAGTCTACGACTCTTGCCATCATCTACAACAAAACCAGAGTCATCATACTCATCTGGCATTACTACTTCTCTTATCTGCCCCAGAGCCCTGGGAACTTTTTGGAATGCGTCTGCTAGCTGTGACACATCCGAACTGCTGATAGTGTGTCAGACCTTTGGTTGTATTTCAGGTGGGATAGCATAGAGGAGGTGCCACTACCTAGGTGTTTGCCTGCTCACATGCTTTTTGCACAGGCCACAGATAGCTACATGCTTAGGTTTTTGGATCCGGAGTGAGGTATCTCCATACTGTGGACTTCATGGTCTGAGGGGTTCCTGAGAGGCTAATACTACTACTTGGGATAGATGTTGATGCAATTCTACTACTAGTTGTCAAAGGGGCATCACTTACACCAATAGCAGAGGTACTCATTATAGCTAAGGTTGTGGATGTTAATAACCTGTGTTGATGTTGTATTGCTACTGGTTACTCAACACTAGCGGCAATGATGCTGATGATGACTGACAGGATGACTATGTACTTTTCACCATTTTTTCTTGTCCAGGGTCAGAGTTTACAATGATTTTCTCATACAGTTTATAAACAGGCACAGTACTAATTTTCAATGGTGGAACACTGAGCCTTTGCCTTTCTGCTAACATTCCGGCCATCATGTCTCTCAATCTCAACTTCATCTGTATCTGAAGAAGAGAAGGATTCTGGAGCAAATTATTCTATATCTACATCATCATCATAATCATCAGTCATTATTAGGTCAACCTCAGCATTGCCCGCTGCTTCCTGTCCACTACCCTTATAGCCCTCTAAGCTCTCACAGGTATCAAACTATTTCTTTTTACTTTTAATTTCACAAAGTTCACTACTATTTTGAGGACAGGTGTTTTAGTGCTTGATTGTCTCACTGTCAGATACAGCAGTTGGTTCAGCAGCTACACCTTCCTCCATAAAGCTATTACCATCATCAACACTAGAATGTGACTCTTTGTCATTTCCCTCTGGCAATCCTCTGGCGCTCAAAGGGTTAACTTGCACTGGTGATGGTGGCTGGTGGGACCGTGAAAAACTGCATCCTCCCTGGGAGTAGAGGGATCATCATCATTTATTGTATATTCTGCACTGTACACTATTGTGTATATGCTAAACTACCACATTACTCAAATGTCCCTACACTTCTCCACGTTTACCCCTCCTCCTGTCCCTTGTGCATCATCTGGACATTACTCAGCTACTGTTTGTGTTTTTACTGTACAGTACACAACACAACTGATGGAATGTGATGTCTTGCCTTCGACAAAATTCTCAATGCTGTCTGCTGTCTATCAAGTCTGCCTCAGTTACTCAACTCATGTCAGGCTCCCAGTCAGCTGTCTATTACCTAATATATTTATTTATTTGAAAGTTGTCTACCCTATCTTATCACAGTCTGTCTAAAAAAAAAATCTAATTAAAACAAAATCAACAACTTTTTTCCCAGACTCCCCCAGCACAGAGACAATAACAGCAAGATCAGCAAGCAAATTGGACCCCAGCCCTGTCATTGCCTACTACAACCACATAGCTACTACAGGATGTATCCCATGCAACAGCTATTCCATGAGGATGTGGATTCAACTAGCATATTCCACTCACTTGGCCATGGTGACACTGTCACTCCAAGTATATCAACCATCCCTCTGCGAGCAAAGGCAAACCACATTGCCCATGTTCATCAGATACCTTAGATGAACTGACAGCAGACAACATATGTTGAATTAAACAGAACCATAACAACCCTAGAAATCTTGGCGCAATAGAGGGGGCTTGGTTTAGATAATAATGATGTGTTGCTTCAATGTCCTGGTCACACATAAAAATGGCTGGTTGTTATGCCTTTGTTGCTAACATTATAGGTTCCACAGAGGTAAACAACCCACTGCAAAGCAATGAGTTGTCTACCCTCCAAAATGCAGCAGGTTAATGTGATAATGATGCTTTACCCTGTGCATCACAGACTGCAGTTTCAAATCCTGTCATTCCTTCCCACAGGCATTCATGGCATGACCCATCATGGAATAGAGGAATGTCCAAGTAACCCTGGGGAAACTTGACTCCATGTCTATGAAGCTCAACTCCTGCTATTCTCTAGTCCTTTAGTTTAGTATTTGGGACACCTGACTTTGTTTGTTTAACTATGGAAAAACAAGATAATGTATATGTGAATGATTTTCCTCAGCATTAAGGGGAAAATATGTACAGCAATACTGCTCCTCTTCAGTGTTCAAAATCCTCTTGGGTGGTGGAGGTAGCAACCTTGTCTGTCAGCTTACTACATCATGGCTGAAATATGACACATAACATAAAAATTGCGACATTAAATGTCAGGGGCCTCAACTCACCAGAAAAACGTACAATGGCACTCAGAGAATTTGACAGGCTCTCTATTGACATCATTTTTCTTCAAGAGACTAATTTTTTGAGCTCTGCCACCTCTCTTATGTCCAATAAGAAATTTCCTTTTGCATATTACTCCTCTGCATCGGTGAAAAAGTGTGGAGTGGGCATTTTGTTTCGCTCCTCTCTTTCATGGACGCTCACTGAGCAAGTTGTAGATCCTGAGGGGAGGTATCTGCTCCTTAGAGGACTACTTAATGGGAAACAATATACCTTACTCAATTTATATGCCCCTAATGCTAATCAAGTGTCCTTTATGAATAAAATGCTTACCCTCTTAGACTGTCATGATGAGGGTCGCACCATCCTGGGAGGTGATTTTAACCTCCCTTTAGATCCTACTATGGATTCTTCCACTAACAAGTCCCACATTAAGTCATCCCAGCTTCGCAATATTAAACGCAAATTGTCGGATCTCCATTTAGTGGATATATGGAGAACTCTCCACCCCGCAGACCGAGATTACACATTTTACTCACCTCCTCATGTGTCCTATAGCAGGATTGATTATATATTTGTATCGCAATTCTTGTTACAATATACTATTGCGTCTGACATTGGCACCACTTCTTGGACGGATCATTCCCCTGTGACGGCTACCCTACAATTCCCTGAAGGTCCGATATCTATGTCAACTTGGAAAATGAATGACACTCTTCTTGCTGACACCAATCTCTCTAATTATATGCAAAATCAGATTTGTGACTATTTTACACATAACGATACTCCTGATGTGGCTAAACCAGTGATTTGGGAGGCTCATAAAAGTGTACTGAGGGGTCATTTTATTAAGTCTGGAGCGATGAAAAATAAACATAGGAAAGCAGCTATCTTATTGTTGGTCAATGCCATTAGAGATCTTGAGCTTAAACATAGGTCTTCACTTTCTCCGGCCGACTTGGCTGATTTAACAAAAAAGAGATGTGAACTTAATGATATTCTTAAGACAAATGTAGTTAAATCATTTATGTGGGTCAAGTATCAGTCCTATGTTTCTGGAAATAAATGTGGTAAAACCCTAGCAAGACTGATTAAAACACGCCAACGTAAGGTCCTTGTCTCTAAAATTCGTCATTCCTCTGGTAAGACTGTTAGTCGATACCCAGAGATTGCCCAGGCTTTCGCGGACTTCTATAAGTCCCTATATAACCTTGAACAGGGGTCTTCACAGGTCCCTGAATCAGCTACTGCCATCTCTGAATTTCTCAGTCAGGCGAAACTCTCGTCACTTGATGCAGACTCCAGGAAGAGCTTAGATAGTCTTTGTACTGATGAAGAGGTCAATCGAGCGATCACTTCAATGTCCTTAGGGAAGAGTCCTGGACCTGATGGGTTCTCTGTAACTTATTATCGCCATTTTCGCTCCCTCTTGGTTCCTCATATGACTCAGATGTTTAACTCTGTTCTGCTAGGTACTCCTTTCCACCCTCACACATTGGCGGCTCATATCGTAGTTTTACCGAAGCCAGGTAAGGATCCGTCGTTGTGTAGTAGTTATCGACCAATTTCTCTTTTAAACGTTGATCTCAAGATATTTGCGAAATTATTGGCGAACAGACTGAAATCTTATATGCCACAACTTTTGCATCCTGATCAATGTGGGTTTACTACTGGCCGACATGCATATCATAACACGACGACGGTTCTTTCCCTGGCTCAATATGTACAACACAATAGAATACCCACTCTTCTAGTGTCCACAGATGCCGAGAAGGCTTTTGATAGAGTAAGGTGGTCCTATCTAGAGGCAGTACTCAAGAGGGTGGGAATAGGTCCCATCATGTTGTCCGGTATCCTTAGTCTCTATTCCCAACCTTCGGCAAAAACCTTTGTCAATGGCACATTGTCACCTTCCTTTCCTATAACTAATGGTACTCGCCAAGGTTGCCCCCTTTCGCTTTTACTGTTTAACCTCTCTCTTGAACCCCTCCTTAACCACATTAGATTTGATCCATTGATCCAGGGCATACGAATCAATCATAACGACTTCAGAGTCGCCGCCTTTGCAGATGACGTCCTAATTTTCCTGACTGATCCGGCACAGTCTCTTCCTCCGCTTGTAAATCTTCTTGAACTTTATTCCTCATTAGCTCAAGCTAAAATCAACTATAACAAATCAGAAATTCTTAATCTTACCATTCCATCTGACCAATCCGCGGTTTTGAAGTCTCGCTTTCCCTTTACATGGGCATCTGAATCTATCACCTATTTGGGTGTTCGCATATCTTCTGATCTCACTTCCTTGTCGAATCTCAATTTTCGTCCATTAATAGCCTCCATTAAGAATGATCTTGAGGCATGGTCCTCGCCATGGATATCGTGGTTTGGTAGAATAAGCGTTATAAAAATGATGATTTTACCCAAGATTCTATATCTCCTCACTACGCTACCAATTCCCATTTCACACTCTATTTTCACTGAAATTAACTCCCTAATATCCACATATGTTTGGGCTTATAAAAAGCCAAGGCTAAATCGATCTATTTTATCACGCCCTTTGAAAGATGGAGGCCTGAACCTTCCAGATATATTTCAGTATTATAAAGCGGCAGCTCTTGCCAAAATCTTGGACTTTGGACGCTCTACCCCTCCCAGATGGATAACTTCCTTCCAAACAGTTACTGGCAATTATGATCCCTTGCAACTCTTATTGCTTCCAAAGTCTAAGATCCCGCCTGCTTGCTTTGCACATATTGTTCTGGGACACATTTTACATATGTGGGATACTGTCTCTACTCATGTATCTTTCTCCCCTCGTCCATCTCCTCTATTATCTGTGGTAGGGAACCCTGATTTTCCAGTAGGTCTTTCGACTCCCACCTTCAATTCCTGGAAGGCTAGGGGGATTGACTCCCTAGGCTCTCTTGTCCCTATAAGACATTTACTCACTTCGCAACATCTTCCCCTATTGCTAAATATTGAACGAGTATCTTGGTGGTCCATATGTCAGGTTACTCATTGGTTGTCCTCTAATGTCCCACATGGTAAATTGATTAGAGATTTAACTCCATTTGAGAAAATTCTAAATAACCCGTCCCCTCGAGTGCGTCCCATTTCCTTTTGCTACTTCTTGTTATTATGTATGGAACCTCGCGCTAAGCTTCATTTCATGAGAAGCTGGGAGTTAGACTTAAACTTGACTCTTACGTTATCCCAATGGAACACTATCTTCACTACCAATGCTAAATATGCTAGAGATGCGAGAACTCGCGAAATGAACTACAAACTATATTCTCGGTGGTATTTAACTCCAGCTCGCATGGCTGTTTACTTCCCTTTGGCCTCACCTTTGTGTTGGAGATGCTCGCAGGAATTAGGTACAATGTATCATCTATGGTGGTCGTGATCTTTGATAGTTCCTTATTGGATGTCTGTTAACAAATCCATTAACCAAGCATTATCCTTGGATATTCCTCTTGATCCGCTTATCCACTTATTCCTCTTCCCTTCTCATCTAAATGTTACTTTCCCTCCTAAAATTCTTCGTGTTTTATTTCCCCTTCTCAATGCTGCCAAGGCTGCTATACCCCTTTTTTGGAAATCTTCCTCTACCCCCCCAATACAGACATGGCTCTCGAGAACTGACTATATGTATGATATGGAGAAGTGTCATGCACAGACCACCTCTACTGTTTTAAATTTTCTAGATCTATGGCATCCTTGGATCCGTTACCGTCAATCGAGACATACTCCCTCAGTATGATTAGCCTTCTGTTTTCTTTTCCTCTTGAACAGCTCCTTGCACCTGACATTAGTCGCTCCTATTTACATATGATGTTTCGCTTCTACTGCTGTTGCCTTTCCGCCGCTGTCCCCCAGGTGTCGGTCCCGCTGGAGAGGTGTATCTACTACTCCCTGGTGCTATTATCTCATCACCTCTTCTGATATCTCCCCTTAATAGGTATGTGTCTACTTTATTCTCCCTTTTTCCTCTATGCTTTACATCTTTCCTTTTTCTTTTTTCTTCATCTTCTTCTCCTTATTTCCTCCTGCATTTTCCTTTTCCTCTTTATGTCTTGCTCATAGATAATATAATACATGTAACACAGATACCCTTGACGGGTATAACTCTATTACTTTACGAATGCTGTAAATGCACAACTCTCTTTTGTTGACATTTCTTTATGAGACATTATATTGTTACTCTCTGGAAGACTTAGCTCCTATTTCCAAATTTACTAAGTACTTCTAGACTGTTTTCTATTATGTTTTCCTGTAAACCTTATATATTACCGTGTCTACTGCATTGTCTATTACACTTGTTTCAACAATGTACATTGTTTATCTTTTTTTTATTTTATTTTAATGTATTTGGCTTGTACTACTTTCTCTTTCAATAAAGCTTTTTTGAAAAAAAAAAAAAAAATCCTCTTGGATAAAATATGAGCAGCTCTAATTAGATCAATGAGTAGCATGTTGTAATGTGAAACTTACCCTTTGTTTGCTTCTAGAAATCTCCAGTGCATACTGGAACATGAAAACATATTCATGCTCTGTTGTGTTGTTAAACATTATAAAGGAAGCTTAGCACCATCAACCATATGCTTATTGTTATTGATTTTGGATTAGACATATTTCTGGATAGAAAAATTATTGTGTGTGTTATGTATCCATTATACTTTTGAAGTCATGTTTCTAAATTAAGGGGTCTATCAATTAAACATGGACCATGAGTAAATTTGGAAATGTATTGATGCAAGTAGATGATGGTGGCGATTCATTAAAGTGTTATGAAGTGGAGATGACGTCAACAGTAATATCACATCTCCGATCTCATGTTATTCAGTGGAGCATATGCAATAAGATTGCTCTAGTTTGAAAGATATTGCTGTATAGACTCCATTGGATAACATAGGAACTGGAGAAGTTACAGCACTAGGGGAGTCATCTGCACCTCATCAAATCACTAGCACACCTAGATGCATAACTCAACATGTTCTCCCTGCATAGTGTAAACAATTGTGCTATTGTCCTGTTCATGATCTTGTCTTGTAGCCTACCAAATTAACATTCTTATAAACCATTAAGCTTGGTGTAGTCTAACAAATTACCATTGTTATACACCATTAAGCTTGGATTACTAGGTGTGTGATGTTTTTTACCTCATCATTGTGAATCCCAGCATATGTTTGTTTGGATGACATATCATTCCAGTGAAAATTAACCCAACCACATGGTTGGCTCACACCTCAATAACCAAACCAGTGGATGGAACCATATTTATTGTTTACCTTTTGTAAACGTCACTTACCTTGCCGACCGCCAGAAGTGTGGGCGGCCAGTTTGTGCGGCTCTCATTGATGGAGGACCGGTGCACTCTGGCGTCCTTCCAGGCGACTGTCCTCCTCATTGCTCCCTCTGGCGGCTCCAGCCGCATCTGAACCAGACGCGCATCTCAGGGATTCCCTGATGATGTCGAGACTTGGTTCTTAAAGTTACAGCACCCGTCCTGCTCCACCTCTAGGGGTGGAGCAATTAGGTTAAAAACTGCCTGGACACCATTTCATTTGCCCGTTTGTGGTGTTCCAGTGCAGTTGTACTTCTGGGCTCTGTGTGTGTGATCCGGTTTTGTCTGACTATCCATTCTGGTGTTGACCTGAGGCTCTGACTACCCGCTCTGTGTATGAACCTTGGCCTGTCTGACATCCAATCTGGTGCAAACCTGCGGCTCTAGCTGACTAACCTTACCGTGTATGACCTTTGGCTTGTCTGACCATCCGTTCTGGTGTTGACCTGTGGCTTTGTCTGACTACCCGCTCTGTGTATGACCCTCGGCTTGTCTGACAGCCAATCTGGTGCAAACCTGTGGCTCTGGCTGACTAACTATCCTGTGTATGACCTTTGGCTTGGCTGACTATCCGTTTTGGTGATGACCTGTGGCTCTGTCTGACTACCCGCTCTGTGTACTCTTGGCCTGCCTGACATCCAATCTGGTGCAAACCTGCGTCTCTGGCTGACCAAGCATTCCGTGTTTGCTCCGGTGTGTCTGACCATCACCTTGACGTAGCCCGGGATTGTCCACTGCGCATCCAGCATACAAACACTCCAGTGGATAACCTAGGGTGGTCCTTGGTGGCTTGGTGGACTTCCTCTAGCCTTTGTACCTCTGCGGCTTCCAGGTGCGGACCTGTAGCGCAGTCTATTTGGTACGTGGTCTGTCAGGTGCAAACCTGCAATATCCTCTGTGCGCATTTGGTCTCTGGATCCCTTGTCCGTACAGGTGCGTTCCTGTAGTGTCCTCAGTTGCTGACCTGAGTCTTCCTTCCTCTGCCCTCTGGATTCCGTCAGTACCATTGCACCAGCTGGGTCCATCCTGAAGTCCTCTCCATGCCTGTGTTTTGTGCTGTTTCCATTGTCCTGTCGTGTTGCTAAATAAAGATTGTGTTACCTAAGTACTGGTCCACTCTCGTTCTTGAATCTGTGACACCTTTGCTAGGTGTATTGTGAATTGAAATTGGAAAAAAGTGTATGTGCTGTGTGTGATAACCATTGTTACAACATCTGAAATCAAGTAATATGTGCATGAGTTGTGTTCACTGCATTGCTTTGCAATGCATTGGAGACATATCTGACAATTTACCTGTTACAAACCAAAATCATTCTCAGACATGATGTGGAAGAAGAATTTTTTTATTTTTGCAAATAAACATACTTTTTTGTATTTCTTTTTGTGTGGAACTTTTGAAGGGGCTGCAGAGGTGAATGCCCTCATGCACTGCCTTCTGACCCTGGGCATTCTTGGTGCTGGTGCAGTGGTGGTTGCAGTGTACCCCGCCGTTCATTGCTGGTCTTCTCCATCCACAGATTCTCTCTGTGCTTCATTTCACGAATTTCAATTAGCAACTAGTCCATCATGTCCATTAGTTTGTTTGTAATTGGGATGTCCGTGGTCAGGAAGCCTGCTGTGTTTCAAGGGCATGGAAGGTGGCTATGTTTCTGTGGGAATCCCTTTGCTATCTTTGTATCTATTGGTTCTCAGGGATTCCCTAAGCTGTTTCCTCTGTATGCCCAGGCACTCTGTCTCTATTGCCATGCTGTGTGTACTGGCGGAGGGTGATGTGGCCAGAGTTTTTGCCTGTCAGGTTCTAGTGGTGGCTCCACAGCATCGGTCTCCTCCTGCTGAACAATGTTTCCCTCCAACTCCTCTTCCTCTGGTGGTGGTGGTGAGGTGTGTTGTGGTCCTGTTGGCGGGGCCTAGCATGTGTGGAGCCTGAGGATCCCTGTGTCCCACCACATCTAACACATCTAACTGTCCACACATGGCTGGCCCAACACATCTAACTGTCCACACATGGCTGGCCCTCTGGTTGCAGATGTGGTGTGAGTGTGAAGTGTTCTTGTTGCTGAGGGTGCTGGGGCTCACCAATCAGTCTGAGATGTTTGTGGTCTAGTAGCCATGGGTCATACCATGGCCACTGGTAGCTGGTACCCTCCCACCTGGGTGTGGTGTCATACCTGGGGCCATGTTGAGAATCCATCCAGGAGGTTGGCTATGGTAGTGGTGTTGGCCCACATGACCTGTATTGTGGGGTAGGCACTGTTCCAGGCATCCAGTGCTTTCCCATAAGGTAATATCCTGAGGTGGATGGAGGCATACAGTCAGTGTAAGGTGTGGGTGGCTGGCTAAACTCCATGGTTCGTGGAGCTGGTGGTGGTGGAGCTGGTGCTGTTGGTGATGGTGACCACCTGTTTGTCCCCTCTTCAGACTCCTCAAGGGGGAGGTCACTGGGGGGGATTCCATATTCCTCCTCCTCCTCCCCTTCCCTGTCCTGCTGTGCTGCAGGCATGTATGCTGTGTGGAGAAATGTCATGATGTGATTAGTAATGTAAGCAAAGACAAGGGGGATGCAAGACAATGACGTAGATGAGTCTGTGTCAGACTCCTGTTAACCCTAGCATTCTATGGTTAGTCCACTGCCAGAGTCCTGTCCGTATTGCCTCTGTTAACCCTAGCTTGCTAGGGCCAAGTCATTGCCATAGTCCTGTATGTTTTGCCTCTGTTAACCCTAGCATTCTAGGGTCAGACCACTGCCAGAGTTCTGTCTGTGTTGCCTCCCCTAGTGTACTAGGGTCAGATCTCTGTCAGTATCCAGTCTGTGTTGCCTCCATTAACCCTAGCTTTCTAGGGTCAGTCCGCTGCCAAAGTCTTCCCTGTGTTGCCTCCATAAACCCTAGAGTTCTAGGGTCAGGTATCTACCTGAACACTGCCTGTGTTGCCTCCGCTATCCCTAGTCTGCTAGGAATTGCCCTGCAGTTACCCATCGCCTTGTGTCACCTAATGGTGGTATGGGGCTGTTGAGGTTATTCTTGTTCCTGAACCTGTCCACAGATCAAGCCTACAAAGTCTTAGATATACATATATATATTATTGCTACTGTGATATTTTTCATCCTGACCCAAGTCAGATCTGGGAAGTACTTGGTACGGACCTCACCTGGACCTGAGTAGGGTGATTGTTGTATTTATTTTCAATACAGCTTTTTAACCTTACCTAACTGTCTGAATGTTCTTACGAAACCGTGACACCCTGCTGCCAGTGCCACCACTGCTGTACCTGCAGCCACTAGTGTTCTAACTGCTGCCATTGCTCAACCTGCAGCCAGTGCTGAACTTACTTCTAGTACTGAACCTGCTGCCAGTGCTGAACCTGCTGCCACCAATACGTTGCCTGCTGCTAGTGTTCCTTGTAGTACTCAGGGGGGAAAGGATGTGTGACAGCAGGGGACCCACTGTCACATTGCTCGTCACCTCCTCCAAGCAGCAGTGAGATGTCTGGAATAGAGTAGCAGCACGTAGGGCCTAGAGGTGGTAGTGGAAGAGACATTGATGGCCTTTTTAGCAGAAACTGAGAAGGAATGAGATGGGCATCACCACCACCACTAGCAGTCAGCTTTTGAAATTAGTGGAAATTGCAACTGCTCTAACTTCTGCTGCTGCTGAGATTAAAGGGCAGCAAAGTGCTGAGGAGCAGGCTGGTGTGCCATAGACTACTGTGGACACAGTGAGAATGGGGTCAACAAGTAATGCGGGACTAGGACAGGTTCCACTTGCCAACAGTAGCAATACTCCACCTGATCCTAGTTAGAGTGCTAAATCTGAGGCATTAACAGCAACAGCAGCAACATTATCCCCTGCCACAGAAAGTGAGGGGGAATGTGGAGGATGAGAAGAAAGAGGCCATTCTTTTCCACCTGTTCCCTATCTCTCCCCCCAGAAGTCATGGGTGTGGGACTATTATTCTCTTCCAGCAGGCACAGTGCAGTCATCATCAACAATGGTGCAAAATTTGTGACAAGTTAGTGAGAAAGGAAAAGGAGGGAACACACCTTGGCACAACTGCCCTGATAACACACATGAAACACAGACACTATGACATTTACTCCAAACATGTTAAAGCCAAACACCCATTACAGAAATCTAGCACCGCTGTTACTGTTCCCCCTGACTCTCCAGAAAGGTGGAGATCAAAGAGGAGGAAGAAAAAAGAAACCCAGACAGACACTGGAAGTTCCATGACGAGCGATACAGCTAGATAGCCATCAATATCACCTTCTTCGTCTAGGGTAACAAGTACATCTCCTGCCAATTCACCTCATTCATCGTTACCTCCCCTGCCAAATGATAGCCACTCTGTTAATGTTAGGATATGGCAGTTCATCTCTACACACTGCACACTGTGTGGTGCACTGACCACACATGCCAGTGTGGTGAAGGAGAATCGATACCAAGTCATCAGGTGGCATCTGAGGAGATTCCATCTCGCAGAATATGCTAGGATTCTGGCAGAGAGGATTCATCATTACTATTAAACTGTCAGCAAGTGGTCATGTGTCCTTAGCGGGGTCTGGTCAAGAGGTACAGTGACAGCAGCAGTACTTGGTTTTGGGTGTCATGGTGTTTGGATACAGTTGTGCCCCCAGATGTTATTAACCACACACACACTGTGCACATTGCAGTTGCTGATGGAAGCCACAGTTCCTGTTCTCAAGGGAAAAATATATATTCTAATAAAAACACACCCATGATGATTTTGGAGTCGTGTCAAGTGGAACCTTCATCATCTATCTTCCATGTTACTGCTATTGTTGATCCCATTCCCTTTCAGCTGCCTAATCATCCTGCTGCTTAAACAACTCAGCAGCAGCAGTACGAACAGCAGTTGCAACTCAGGAGAACATTTGACAGTGGCCACTGGCCAACATGACCTGCTGGCATTAGGCCAGTAGAGCATTTTTATTTTTTTCTCAGGGCTTTCTCAGGGCTTGTGTTTTGAAAACTAGTCCTACAAAAAATAAACTATTTTTTAGGGGTTTGTTTTTAACAAGCCTAAGTCCTACAAATCAATGTTTCCTTAGGGCTTGTCCCAAACTAGCTTAAGTCCTACAAATCAATGTTTCCTTAGGGCTTGTGCCAAACTAGCTTAAGTCCTACAAATCAATGTTTTTTCAGGACTTGGGCCTCCAATAAGTCTAAGTCCTACAAAGAACTCTAACAACAAATCAAACAAATCATCCTCTACTACATACTCTATCAAGTCAAGTATCAGTCCACCCCAGTGGCAGCTTATGTCAGGGGGTTCCTGTCCATATCACTTTACATACAAATGTCTTATTTTATTTTATTGATCTATTTTTTATTAACTGTCCCCCCAACAGCAGTCAAGAAAGCCCCCCAAAACATTTTTTACAAGATAGGCATTAAATGGTGGCATATTCACGGCATAATAGAGGCATATTCACTGCACAATAATACATGTTTTAACCCATTTGAGTGCCAGAGAGGTATGCTTTGCAATACATTGCATACCCCTCTGGCACTCAAGGGGTTAAAATATGTATTATTATATTCGGCATTGTATTAATACTTTTTGTATAGTCTCAAGTCCCTGAAATAGTGAAATTCACTTAACTATGTCATTTACTTGCCAGGCTGCATAAAAATGTTTTGCCTGTTAACCCTGGCACTCAAAGGGTTAAATCTGCCTGATTTGCTTTTATTCATCTTTGCCATAGCTTATACTTTTCTAAATACATAAATATATAGATATTTTTCTAACTACATTGGTGTAAACAATTTAATGCTTGATTGCTACAGCGATTTTTACAGGATTGTGATTCGCCCCCCCCGGCACACTCTTGTGTAAGTCGTCTGTGAGAAAACTCACAGCGCCAACTCACCATAACATATCCATATAATAAATTTTAATTTGAATGTAAAATAAATATATAGATAGCAGCTAGGAATTAAGGGGTTCCCCAGACCCCAAAACTTCAGGCAAGACCCAAAGTACAAACAGACACCAAGACAAACCAGCGCTCCTCTATGTTGAGAATAGATTTGTGCCCTGCATTTAGCATATATAATATTTCTAAGTGAAATAAGTGAGATATTGGTTTTCACAAGCTGACCAAGTTGTGGGTAAGCTTGCCACCCCGCCAAGGTTTTTCACTGTACGGCAAGTCCTACTCAATTACATCTATAATACCCTATATAACAATTGAAACAAAGTTCCTTGAAAAGATGTTATATATATATAAAATTCTGTTTCTGGTTTGCTGACCGAATGTGTGCTATATATTTATTTTTCAACACTAACATTTGTCTCAAAGTGGTGTGTGTGTTGGATAACTACAATGTGCCAACACTGACCCACTAATCACACTCACAGGCTGTAATAGCAACACAAGGCTCTCCAGCTTTTTTTTAACTACAGCTCCCATCATCCATGTGTTGCTCGGTGATGCCAGCCTAGTACCTGTGAATTATTTTGAAGCTTCTTCATATAAATGGTTGAGAAGAAAACTACATTAACAGTGATGCTTTGCTTCCACTGAATAAGGCTTCCTGCATGGCCGCTCGCAGCAGCCAATTAGAAGAGAGCAGGTGGTGATGGTAATGCTATGCTAAAGAATCATGGCATGCAGCATGAGGACCTCAGCTCACCATCTGCTAATTGTTCACTGCTTTCTTATCCTGACTCTGTGTCTCCAGTTTGGAGGAGGACAAAAGAAGAAAGAGGTATAGGCTTATCAAATTTAGCATATCATTTATATAATGGTACTACGCTTATTTTATTTTATCATTCTTTACCTCTGTATAATTTGCTGCCATGGTGACGAGTGTTTAGCATCAGAATGTCTGCTTCTGCTCCTACAGGCCTGCAAACCACAACAATCTAACTATTCATTGCTTCATTTAATTTATTTTAATCGGTATCATTCCTTTTATTTTCTTCAGCGTATAATGTGTAAATGTCAGTGGGATTTGACCATTTATATGGCAGAGAGATATCCTATTCAATGCTTTGCGCTGCAATGCATTGGATATCTCTCTGGCATTCTATATCAAATCAAGTATAAAAATATTTTGTGCAGATATTTAAAGGAACACTAATGCGAAAAAAAATTAACGTTATATCATGTACTCCCAGCTAATATATCTTGAATGTAGTTATGTTACTCCTAACTTACATTTTTAACAGTTGTAGTTGTAGTTATATAGGTACTATTTTGTTTATTGTCTGTACACAGCTAACGCTGTTAATGTATTCAGATTAGTATCCACTGCTCTTCTGTTCAGAATAGCTAATATCTTATTTCAGGCCCATTAATAGACAATACAACAGTATCACTTTTAGACACCTATTAAGATTACAATTATAATGGTAGCACTGAAAAAGCAGGAATGGGAGGCCCAGAATTCATATCTAAGACTAGATTAGACATCAGAAAACAAACAGAGAATTTTAACAGAGGCTAGCATTGAGAACATGGTATTTAAGTGTATATAACACCAGATCATTTTAGATGTTAGTGTTCCAATAAAAATAGACTGTATTTACAGGCATATAATTTGTCCATTAATGTGGAATTATTAATTATTTACCATTATATTGGATTTGTGCTCTTTTACAGATTTTTCCTATGGAGCAAACACATGAGTAAAATATAAAATAAGATAAAAATAATTATCTAAGTTAAGATGGTAAAGATTAAGAAAATATTTTCACATTCACAGATAACCAGGTTTGGTCTGGATGAAAAAACAGTATAGTGCATCATACTTCATGAAAGTCTGGCCCGTTTTTTCTGTATCTCCATTTGTCTTGCTTTCATTGCAGATAATACTTTTTACTGATTATATTTCCAGATTTCCCCGTAGACATATACAAGATAATAATCTTTCTGTGGTGGAGTCTAGCGCAGTTTTTGCTGTGGTATATGTTTGGAAGTAAAAGTACCCTCCATCTAGTAGATATTTGTAATGCCCATTCAGATATCCAGTACTGTGAAGTGGAGATGTGGTTTTGGTCCATGCTTTGTAACGGAACAAAGTAGGTCAGCATGACTTACTTCAAATGATATCCACTATGTTGCATATTGATCATGGCAGATACAGTGGATACATTTAAGAGAATATTAGATGCATTTACTTGTAGAGGGAACATACAGAGTTATACTGTGTATTAGTAGGTAAATTTGGAAGTTCCAGTAAATCGAATAATACTCATTTGGTGGCAGTAAGACATATATAATTCTAATTTTTCTAGGTTATGAGGAAAAGGTTGAACTTGATGGAGTTTTTTCAACCTAACTCACTCTGTTACTATGACCAGAGGTATAGTCATTTTTATGTCCCAGCTTACTGGTTGCTTACCTTGCCTGTGCCTCAAGTCTATTATTACATATGTGTGTGTGTGTGTGTGTGTGTGTGTGTGTGTGTGTGTGTGTGTGTGTGTGTTATGGATGCCCATAGGTGATGCAGGTTCATTCAGTAATCTCTGGAGTAATGCAGATTCCTTTAGAGTTTAGATACTATTCACTTAAGCAACTATCCTGGTTTCACACACAAAGCCAAAAGGAATGCTGGAACATATTCCTGATATATGTGTGATTATCCCTATCAGGGCTCATACAAATCAGCAGAGATTGGGTTGGGGCAATGGTAATGACAAATGCCAGTGTGGGATGTTGGAGACCCGGCTGACTACTATCTAAGATATAAATATGTTTTTGTTTTTACTACTCAAGCTATAAATGTGTTTGTTTGTTTTTTCTTTGTTTTGTTTTTTTTTTAGCATGGAGATTGTGTAAGTCCTCCCTGCTGGTCCCTCTCTCAAAAACTAGGCTGAGGTGTCAGACAGTATATCAAGTATATTTTGCAGGGGTCCACATTTTAGCATGGAAGGACCATAGGCTGCTTGCTGGCCAGAAGTTTGACATGCCTGTTTTACAGCTACTCATTGCTCCTTATTTTTATCACTTGGCCTGTTATTTATCAATAGTGTAAATATTTTAGGAAGTATGTATCTATATTTATATAGTGCTATACAAATACAGAGGGCTTTACAGAAACAGTAATAGTGCAATTAAAAAAAAATACAGGACAAAGATAAGGGTATCCTTTTAAAACATTGCACACAAAATTGTACAGTGGCGCTGTTGCTACACCATCCTATGGAGATTTATGGTCCCGGGACCAGAGCTGTCCATAGGATCGTGTAGCAACAGCGCCACTGTACAATTTCAGGCCACTGTGATTTTGCACCTAAAAAATTAAACTTTGAAAATTAATAACTTTTGAATGAAACACCTTTCAGCAGTGAGAATACTCTTGTTTTACTCAGGGGGATAAACCCTACAACATATTTTTTTTACATTTTAAGTATTACTATCCCTTTAACAGAAGTGCAGAATGATTTTGGGACTGTCAGTGTGCTCAAAGAGAATGCTGTTACTGAGATGCCTACTTGAACATGTGAGTTTTTAGTTGATGTTTGAAGGTGATGATTGCGGACAATTTTTGAATGGTGATAGGGAGTGCATTCCAAAGTCAAGGGGCAGCCAGTGAAAATCTTTGAAACCGGGATATGGTTTGAGTTGTGCAGGTAGGGGACAGAAGGAAACCCTAAGCAGAACATAGGTTTTAAGAAGGTATGTAGATGTCAAGAAGTCGATAATGAGAATGGACCAGTACTTAGGTAACACAATCTTTAATTAGCAACATGACAGGACAATGCAAACAGCACAAAACACAGGCCAAGAGAAGACTTTAGGATGGATCAAACAGGTACTATGGTACTGACGGAATCCAGTGGGCAGAGAAGGGAAGACTCAGGTCCGCACCTGAGGACACACTACAGGTACGCACCTGTACGGACAACGAATCCAGAGACCAAATGCTCACGGAGGATATGCAGGTTCACACCTGTACAGACCATGTATCAATAAGACCGGCTGTGCTACAGGTCCGCACCTGGAAGCCTCAGAGGTCCAAAGGCTAGAGGAAGTCCGCCAAGCCACCAAGGACAACCCAGGTTATCCCCTGGAGCGTTTGTGTGCTGGTGGCACAGTTGACAATCCCAGGTTGAGTGAAGGGGTGGTCAGACACACCAGAGTAAATACGGAATGCTTGGTCAACCAGAGCCGCAGGTTTGCACCAGACAGGCCAAGGGGTCATACACAGAGCGGGTAGTCGGACAGAGCCACAGGTCAACACCATAACGGATAGTCAGCCAAGCCAGAGGTCATACACAGTAAGGTTCGTCAGCTAGAGCCGCAGGTTTGCACCAGATTGGATGTCAGACAGGCCAAGGGGTCATACACAGAGCAGGTAGTCGGACAGAGCCACAGATCAACACCAGAATGGATAGACAGACAAAACCGGATCGCACACAGAGCCCAAAAGCACAACTGCACTGGAACACCACGAACGGGCAACTGAAGTGGTGTCCAGGCAGTTTTTAACCTGATTGCTCCACCCCTAGAGGTGGAGCATAACGTGTGCTGTAATTTTAAGAACCAGGTCGTGACATCATTAGGGAATCCCTGAGGGAGCAACGAGGAGCACTGTCGCCTGGAAGGACTCCAGAGTGCACTGGTCCTCCATCAAAGAGAGCCGCATGAACCGGCTGCCCACACGTCAGTGGTCGGCGAGATAAGTGGCGCTTACAGCAGAGAGCAATAAGAGCAGCAGTGTAAGAGAGAGTAGAAGAAGAAAAAATCTTAATGAAGAGAGGAAAGATTTTGTATGAACTATGAGCCCTTATGGGTAGCCTAGAGAGGCATCTCTGGTGTAGATGAGATAGATGGTATCTGGAAACAAAGGCATTTATTCTTGTAGCTCCATTAAGAATAGACTGAAGTGGAGAAAGATGAGAGGCAGAAAGACCAGAGAGTAAAATGTTGCAGTAATCTAGCGTAGAAAGAATGAGGGCCTGAGTGAGAGTTTTTGCAGACGTACAAAGGAAGAGCTGTTTTTTGCAATATTTTTAAGGAAGAAAGAATAGGTTAGTGATATGCAGGGGATAATTTTGGGATAGAATCAAGTAAAGCACCAAGACAACATCAGGTTGGTTGGCGCAATTTTACTAATTGAACAATTTTTGTTAAGAGGTATAGATGTGAGCACCATGGCCAGAATACATCTCCACCCCTGGAATAAAATAAGCTTTGTAAATAGTGAGATAGAGTCTCAGTGAGCGAGAGTAGTTTCCCTCTCACCATGTCTAATGCTGGTGATGGTGTCTGTTTTCCCTTAATAAATACCCCTAATCTTATATCTTCATCACTCTTTCCTCCTGAATCTGTTTCTTGTATTTTCATTTTATTAAAGCATAATAGTTTATAGCATGTAATCATATTTTGATGAGGTTCTCAGTTGTAGTCCTTGGGGCACACCCACCAGCAGGTTAGGATTTCAGGACATCTCAAATTACTCGTAGGTTGATCAAACACAGTGGCTGAGCCTCTG
The DNA here is from genome assembly GCA_037306005.1 of Rhinophrynus dorsalis. Lineage (NCBI taxonomy): Eukaryota > Metazoa > Chordata > Amphibia > Anura > Rhinophrynidae > Rhinophrynus > Rhinophrynus dorsalis. The sequence goes on from CM074718.1 coordinate 105,512,630, forward strand.
AGTACTCACCTGTGATTAAGCAGGTATATCTTGAAAAGCTAACTTGTTGGTTTGACTCTAGAAATAAATTTGTGAAACACTGATGTAGAATTTTTAGGTGACACAGTGGATTTCACTTGTAAGTTTTGTTCTCTCTGGATAATCAATTTCATTTTTTTATTGGTCTGTATATAATAAGCTACATTTTATGCACATAAATTGTATTTTTAATGTGAGTGGCCTTCAAAACTGTTTTTTATTTCCTGGGACGATATTAAGGCAGCTACAGATGCTTAGTAAATATCATCAATTTAACCCTGCAGTTTTATTGACACCACTTAAGTGTTGGTGAATCCCCCCCACACCCCTGATTACTACGGGGATAGTATAACTCTCACTTCATCCTTCAAACAACTCCGTTATCTTCATTTGACTTTTTTGTGTGCAAGTTTTTTTATATGCATGTTGAAAACAACCCAGTCTTGGAACTAGCACACTGGAATTGTACTTTTCAAGTGCCATGAATGGAAAGTATATATTCGTTGGAAAAAGCTTTCTTTCATGGTGTTTGCATAGTCCTTATTTGCCGACCAAATTTAGGAATGAGTTAAACCTTGAAGTGTGTTCCTTTATGGTATCATTTCCTCCCCATCATCTGAAATCCTCCCTACTAGTTGTGCATTCAATAAAGGTTAGTAAGTTTCGCTTTAAGCCCAACAATCAAATTTTGTTAGGTGTGCTTCTACAATGGCAGGCTTAGTATTTAGCTCTGGTCTACACCTGCTGGCTCAAAACATTTCCTTTAATGAAAGTTTTTTTGCCATGCTCTTTTATTAACCCTTTGAGCTTCATGGACATCCAGATTATATCCTAAAAAAATATGCTTTGTTGCCACAGACATATTCATTATGTCCACACATTCTTTCTTCCTCCAGTACTCCCTAACTTTAATTTTTAAACACAATCAGACCTTGTTGGAGGGGGTATCGGGACCATCCTGATGCCCCCCAGGTATTAATCACCCAGCCTATTATGCTGGGTGATCAGTACAGGCGACAGTGCAGGATCCCCCTGACTCTATGGAGGCCTTAAGCAAAAATATTCACATAGGGGCCCCCTATTACTGCTGCATCAGTAAATAATAAGGCATTTTACATGCAACAGCGGTACTATATAAAGTAGTGTTGAGCGAGCACCCCGATGCTCGGGTGCTCGGGTGCTCTGACCGAGCACCGCCGGAGGCTCGAGTGCTCGGCCGAGCACCCGAGCCCCATTGAATTCAATGGGGTGACACGAGCATTACACCAGGCACCCCCTGCTCTGATGAGGGGAGGGTGCCTGGTCAATGCCCCCCTTCATCTCCACAATGCCCCTCTTCCACAATGTCCCCCTTCCACAATGTCCCCCTTCATCTCCGCAATGCCCCCTTCATCTCCGCAATGTCCCCCTTCCACAATGTCCCCCTTCATCTCCGCAATGCCCCCTTCATCTCCGCAATGCCCCCCTTCCACAATGTCCCCCTTCCACAATGTCCCCCTTCATCTCCGCAATGCCCCCTTCATCTCCACAATGCCCCCCTTCCACAATGTCCCCCTTCCACAATGTCCCCCTTCATCTCCAAAATGTCCCCCTTCATCTCCGCAATGCCCCCTTCATCTCCGCAATGCCCCCTACCTCCAGTCCCTGGTGGTCCAGCGGAGCGTCTGTAAGATCTGTGCCTCCTTCGGCACAGATCCCTGCCACCCGAACATGGCGGGCGAGCACATGGCGGTACTCGTACGAGTACCACCATGTGCCGAGCAGAGCGATGCTCGAGCCGATCCGAGCATCGGCCGAGCATGCTCGATCAACACTAATATAAAGTCTTTGACGCCATCTGACCAAGAGGGGCCCTAATCAGCCACTTATCCTGCTAATTTTGTACCAAAATTTATGGTTTGGTAATGTCACATGAAAGGAGAGAAATTCCACAATCCCACCCACTGCTAGTCAGAAGTAAGTGAACCGTGGAAGCAGGGGATCACATGTCTCCTTCATTCAGCACCCAGAATTATCTGCTGGATGATCAGTAGCTGGAGGCATCAGGTGTACTAAATATAACAAAAATAATTTGAATTCCTAAGGGGTATCCAATGTATTCCTTTACAATACAATGAATACCCCTCTGGAACTAACATGTTGCTTCCCCAGCCTTGTGTTCCACTGTTCACTGGCTGTCATTGCCCACCATATGCACTGTCTGACAACCGAGTCTTGTCCCAGTTGTAGCCACAGAACCATATACTTTGTACATACCAGCATTGTTTCACTACCCATTGGTGCCCATAGACCCACCCCAGGCTTGTTCCACTGTTCCCTGGTACCCATAGATCCACAAATACACTGTTGGCGTCCCCAGTAGTGTTCAGCTTTCATGCTGGTAGCCACACATACACTGTCTGCTTCTCGAGCTTTGTCCAGCTGTTAGCCACAGAACCATGTACAATTTTTTGACCCCCTGGTTTTATTCCATTATATTTTGTAGTCATTGTACCACACATACACTGTCTGCCACCCCAGCCATGTTTCACTGTCCCACTAGTAGTTACAGATCCACACACATTGTCTGACACCCACTGTCTCACTTCTACCCATAGAACCGCATATGCACTGCTTCCTAGCCTTTTCCCATTGGTAGCCTCCAAATAACACACACTCTGTCTGACACACTAGCTTCATACATTCCTGGCACCTCTTAGAGTATGTCAGCCTATACCAATAAGAGTAACCCTTTGATTGCAAGAGGGGTATGCAATGCATTGCTTTGCAATGCGTTGCATACCCCCTCTGGCACTCAAAGGGTTAATGCAGGAAATGCATTTAGGTAAAACTCTGCATATATGGTATTGTTGTATTTGGGGGGATGCAGAGCTTTTAAAAATATGCAAACATTCACAACCAAAATAAATGTTTGCTATATATACATTAGTAAAATAAGTAATGTATTTACATTTTTCAGTGTATGACATCATTGCTTGTCACCCCATGCAAAATAGACCATGTGAGGCACGGTTAAAAAAATCTGAATTTGTTCTGCTTGATGAGCTGTAAAGCTGTCAGAAGCAGATTCTGGTTCCTGAATCAGATGGTGGCTCTTCAGCAGCACTGACATAGGGACACCTAAAAATAAATACTTCATCAGAATGATCTACAACTTGTGCTTGGTTTGCAAACACACTTTGTAGACCATTCCGATGAAGTATGTATCTTTAGACATCGTTATATCGGCACTGCTGAAGAGCCTCTTCTGGTCAAGTGACCAGAATCTGCTTCTGACAGCGTTACAGTTTGTCAAGCAGAAAGGGGAGGGAGCGGAGAACTTTTCCTATATCTCTGACATTACTATCCCTTTAAAGTTCAGAGTGGAGTACCTCAGATTCCAGTACTTAATCCCCTGCTTTTTAGTATTTTTTAAATTACCTAGAAAAAGGTAGAAAAAGCAAATTATCAGTATTTGCAGCGGACATTAAATTATACAAGGTAAGAAATTCAGAGTAGTATGTTCTCTGCAAAGGGATATACATAAAACGGCAGATTGGGAAACAAAGAACTATGAGATGTAATGTAGAAAAATGTAAATGTATTCAATTGGGTATGAATAAGTATGGTGCTTAGGAACTTGATGGGAGCATTCTAGGACTCATTGCTGGGAAAAAGGTCTTGAAGTAACATATGGAGCGATGCAAGAAACGTTCGCATTGGATAAAGGCATTTTAGCGCGCAGATAGATTTTGCGCATGTTCTAATCCAGGAAGCTAAATACCGAACGCTTCTTGAATTGTGCATAAAAAATTCCATTTTACGACAACAGTACACAGATGTATAAATTCATTCGCAATAGCAGTTCTTGCATTAGGCGCATTTGCTATTCCACTCCCACAGATTCGTTACTCTTAGCAAGCCCACAAAAAATAAACATACACAGCCATTCGCTAATCTTGATTTTTTCATGCGCAATTCAACAAAATCATGCGGAAACCTATTCCCTAATGCTTTTCACATGGGAAATAGCGATTGCACACGTTTCCTGCATCGTGCCAATAGTAACATAGTAAATTAGGTTAAATAAAGACACAAGTCCACCAAGTTCAACCTTTGCCTCATACCCCAGTGGCATGAGAAATTTATAGCTTTCCTGCTACCAAATAAGTTAGTAATTTTTCAGACCTTCCTGATCTGCCTACTATACACAGTATAAACCTGAATGTTTCCTTTTGAAAGAAATGTATCTAATCTTCTCTTAAATGTATCAGTTGAATCTCCCATAACTATATCCTTGTGCAAGGAATTCCATAATTTAACAGACCTTACTGTAAAAAAACCCTTCCTCTACTGAAGTCTTAACCTACTTTCCTCTAAGCTCAAGGGGTGTCCCCTAGTCATTTTATCAGGCCTTGGAATGAATAGCTCACCCAGGGCCAGATTTCTGCCTACAGGCGCACCCTACAGAGGGGTGCCTGTCATTGGAATCAATTAGTATTCCATATTTTTTTTTTTAATTTCATTCACAGCGCTGTGGCAACAGTAACCCTACCCACTACCATCCGCCCATCGTGAGGTCCTGCTGTTGCTCCCTCGTTGGCTCTTTATTAATGTAGAGCACTGGGAGATGACATCAGGAAATGATGAGGGCAATATGGATATTGGGGGTAATGTGGAGATTTGGAGCATTGTGGAGGTGTCCAGTGGAGATGGCCAGTGGTGGTGGTGGTGGGGGGGCGCTTCAGATTTCTGTGCCTACAGGCTCCTGAGATGTAAATCCAGCCCTGAACTCATCAAAGAGATTCTTGTATTGACCTCTAGTATACTTATACAATGTGATAGGATCTACTCTTAGTAAACTGAAAACTTGGAGATAATTGTCAGTGTCAAATCGCAGAAGCAAAAGCAAACAATATACTGTGCTACTTATCTCTATGAGTGCCAGAAGGGTAAGCAATGCTTTTGTCACTCAAAGGGTTGAAAAGGTTAATTATTGCAAGGGTATAGAGCATCATATTGCCACTGTCCAAGTCCTTGGTAGGGCCTCACCTGGAATATACAGTACAGTTTTATAGAATTGAAGAACAACAACATTATTTAAGAGAATACAGGAATTAAAGTATGAAGAGTGTTTAACCAAACTTGCTTTATTTATGTAAGGGCAATGCAAGGGTTTCTCAAGTTAACTTTTCATTCTAAGGTCTGTTGAAATAACTGTTGGACATCCCTAAAGATTAGAAGAAAGGTTGTTTCCTCTGTGTCCAATCCACATCAATGCTGGGCTTTGACTCCACCTCAGCTGGTAGGACCAATAACATTTTTTTGCACAAGTACCCAGCTGAACCTTGCTGCCTCAGTTATTTGGTCCTACCAGCTGGAGGAGGGAGGCTCAGGCCTCTCTATCTCCTTTTTGCTCAACCAGCATGTATTTTATTTTTTTTACCTTATGCAGCAGTCTTAAAACCAGTCCGCATTGCAGACATCATTGTGGGGCAAAATGGATCAAATACCTGCTGATTCAGGGGTCACATGAATCCTTCTCTGGAACTCTTCTGGGCTTTCCTACCCATGTCCGCATCAAGGCTGCATAGGAGTAAATCTGGCATCTAACTCGGCTATTTACTGGTTTGAAACCAGAAGTTTGGCCACGTGCATTCCAGCAGTGGAACGCATAACCTCGTGGAGTACAATGGAGGCAGCAAAGTATAAAAGGAACAGTCCAGACCTTCTGTGTAAAAAAGCTTTCTTTGTATTGTATGCAAGAGTGATACTATTTGCACATAAGTTATCATCATGAACCAAGAGCTAAAGGGAAAAAGATAAAAATCCTTCTGATGCCCCAAACAAGGATAAAGCACCTCCCAAACTTAAAACTTTTGTAGGCTGTGAATCAAAACTCAATGCTTCTGACCCTGCTAAACTATTCTCTGAATATTTAAGAACTCTGCAGAAGGGGATATACTTATCCAGTTCCAGGACTTTTTAGGATGGATGAATGCTCTTCTAGACCACAGGCAGATGAGGAGGAAGATACCCTCATTGATATAGAATCTGCAGCATCATCTGTTGAGGAGGGAGAAGTATCATAAGAATTAGGAAACTTTAGCCTGGACAAGTTAGATGGACTGCTGAAAGCCATGAGGATGATGCTTGGTTTATCTGGAATGCAAAAAGAAATGAATGTAATGGATTCAGCATTTATAGGTTATAAGAAGACTCTGCAACAATTTCCTATGCATAGCTCAGTTCAGGACGTGATAAACACAGAGTGGAAAGCAGGTGACAAACAGTCTTCTATGTCCTGCAGATTTCAACGTATGTACCCTTTTTCTGAATATGACACGGCTCCCTGGAATATCGCGTCAAAAGTTGATGCAGCCGTCGCACAAATATCCAGAAGAACTACCATCCTCCTTGAAGATGACACTGCTCTTAAAGACCACATGGATAAGGAGATCTTTTCTATCAAGGATGCGGTGAACATTACCTGCGACTCATCTCTTGACAATATACGCCTTTTGGCCCATTTGTCAGCTCTGTCAGTAATGGCCAGACGTGCCCTTTGGATCAAGGCATGGGATGCTGATACTTCATCAAAGAATAGGTTAGTTTCTTTGCCATTTACAGGTACTAAGCTGTTTGGAGATCAGCTAGAGGACATTATAAAGAAATCATCAGGGGGGAAGATCCCTTTTCTTCCCCAACAAAGACGACAGAAGAGCTCTCCATCAAAATCTTCTACCTACAGAAAGCAATAGTCCTTTTGAGGAGTTTGGCAATACAGGCCTGGATCCTCCTATGAGCAATGAAAAAGGGTTACCCAGAATGTCAGACCTGGAGCCCGCAAGGATTTTCAACAGAAATCCAAACAGAACTTCCAATTAAGCCATCTCTAGTAGGGGCAGACTGTTTTTGCATAGACAGGATATAATCCCTACATTAATTCAAACATAGAGGCTATAAGTATAAAGCCAGAAATTGAACAGTTCTGGGGGGGAAACAACAGCATAGTATATGACAACAAATACAGATTGAAATGGAAATTGTTAAAGAGGAATTTTGATGTGAAAAACATTGCCCCAATTCTTTACTAAACTTGCAATATGCACAGTCATATTGTCCTTAAGTTCAATAAGTCAAAGTTGTTGAAGAAAAATACTTCTTTGGCAAGTATCGAACTGCGCAGAGCTTACAAGAGAAGCTCTGTGCGCCTGAGCGATCAGGAACTTACGTTACCTTAAGGTAACCAACTGATGTCAACACCAATTCTGGCAGTGAATGGGACAGACAGTGCAGACTCAGAGGTATATTTCCTCTGGTTCCTGCCAAAGAAGTATTTTTCTTCAATAACGTTGATTTATTGAACTTAAGGACAATATGACAGTGCATATTGCTAGGTTAGTAAAGTGTTGGGGGGGCAATGTTATTCACATGAAAGTTCCTCCTTAATTAACACATTGGGTGCTATATTTTCATAGATTAGGGACATCTCCACCAGCCAAAGGGTTAATTAATATTTTGATTTTACCTTTCCCAAGCATTTCTCCACTTTTGTTTTTAAACATTTGCCACATAATTATTTGTGAGCTTGATGTTTCATAGTTGATAGGATTTTGAATTCATTGTTTCATCTGTGGTGCTTAGACATTTTAGGAGGATACCTCTGTTTAGCTATAACCAAGGTGCTGCTGGTTACCTTATTTTGTATTACTAGGCCTTCATATTTTATAATGGCAATATGATCTGGAAGTGAAAAGTAAACATGTTTAATAATGTGTATAAATAAAAAATATAAATCTGTAACTGATGTTAAAATTTAAGTATAAACATGGAAAGCTAATTACAGCACAATGAAAATGTAAATCAGTGAGAATAGGTCAATTAAATTCAATTAAATCTGACATATTGCTCATAACTTTTAAACTAACAACACTGTGTTTAAAACTTGATTTCATCAGTGCAGAATGAACAGTACGCATAATTAAAATACTTGACATTTATATGACCTTGGATTATTACACAAAGCGGACCACTTTTTGTACATTTTATTTTATGATTTTTTTTTCTATTGACCATTACTAACACCAGTATAATTAATAAAATCCATACTGACTGTTGACACCACTGTAAGATTTTAGGCATTTGTTCAATCTGTGTCACTGACTATATCAGTCTAAATGGTTAAGATTGTGTGGCATGTTATCTCCCTCCTTTACATCATATGATTCTGCTTGGCCAGAAAATATGCAGAGTGAAGCCCCGCACATTTCATGCAAAGCATTCTCTGCATGGACTTTGCCCCTTTCACTAACACACACTTTAAGTTTTACACATGCATGTCTTCAGTAACATGCAGCTGGACAATTTCTCTCCGATGCTTCAGTGCTTTTTTTCATCTCTTTTTTTTTTTTTACACATTGACCCTTTATGTAGTATGCAAACATGCAATTGTCCAGTTTTTCTCAGCTTTTTTAGCATCATGGATCACACACTGTCCTGTTCAAGTGTGCTTTACCTTTCACATTATCAATTTCAGTATGCTGACCAAAATCTCCTGTGTCCAACTTCCTGGAAATGTTGGTGAGGAGAGAGTGATTGGAGTTATGGTTGAGAAATGGGACTATAGGAGCTGCGGGTGAGGAGGGAGGCCATGGAAGCTGTAAATGAGGGGGTTATGCAATGGGGGCCAGGTGTGTCATGATACCTTGAGTGAAGGTTGTGCTGTATGGTGAATCCTATGGGTGTGTAATGGGAGCTCTGGGTGAGGGGAGCGGGTGTATGATGGGAGCTTTGGGTGAGGCAGGTGGGTTTCTGATGGGAGCTTTGTGTGAGGGGGTGGGTGTGTGATGGGATCTTTGGTTGAGGGGGTGGGGGTGTGATGGAAGCTTCAGGTAAGGGGAGAACAGGGTGTTTGATTAGAGCTTTGGGTTGGGGGAAAGGGTGCATAATGGAATGTAAGTGGCCAGGATGTGCAGGGGATCAGCAAGACACAGTGGGGGATGGTGAAGGGAGAAGAGCAAGATAAGTAAGTGAAAATGGGGACACAGAAAGGGGTTGTTCCTGCAGTGATTTACTCCCCCAGCCATCTCTTTACTGAGACACGACTTAGGAGTAAGCTGGATCCTGTAGATGACAGTAAGAAGGAATTTATGTAACCCCTCCCTACTTCCAACCTAGGGTGTGTCTGTCCTTGGGTACAGAATAAGAAAAACTTTATAAATTAGCAACAGAACATCATTATGTAAATATAGTTTACCTATCACAAGTAATTTAAGTGGGGGAAAAAAGCAAAGAACAAACAAACATAGTAGTAGGTCTAATAATTTAATGACTTGCTATTCGCTTTTTGAGTAAATCCAGGGTAAATTCTGACACTGAGAAACTCAGCCTGGTCATAGAGTCGTAAACCATTGTGTCAGTGTGGTGTTGAGGTCAGCCATAACTGACAACTCTATCATATGTGGTGAGCACACATTAGAGAGTATGTAAGGTCCTTTCATGAATGTTTACTGGGAGATCAGATTAGTAAGAGGAGGGGGATGAAGTAGTAAGTTAATAAGGTATATTTTGACAGTGTTCTCAAGGCAGGGGAAGGTGTTTTTATCTTGAAAAGCCTACTACATAATGTGAAATATGTAATGGGATTATGCCTATACATTGACTTAGTTTTCATTTGAAAGTAATATTCAAAACTAATGGCTTGCCTGTATTTACTGCAGAAGTTTATTACAATAAAGCGCAGAGAGCATGAACTGAGTGCAGTTCTCAGTCATGAACCTTCTTGATTACTGAATGTACTTCATCAGCTAGGAAATTCAATATTTTGCCCAAAGGACAAGAAAAGCCATTTTGCTTGGGTGGTCAAATAAATCAAATAATACCGTCTCCCTTCTCCATACGGTCAGTTTTAATAATGACTATTGTGAAATATTAGTTTTCCAGATCTATTAAGAGGTCACTGAACCATTATACGTAAAGCAGTTATCAGGGCATTGTACTATCACAAGCAAAGATCTGAACATTGAGCCAATACAGTGGGTAATATAAGTCTTAAAATGTGGCTATAATGTATTTAAAAAGGAGTTGTCAGATATATAAGGTACTCTGTAACAAGGTTGCTTTTGTATGATGTCATAAGGGACTATAGAAATTATCCATACCACTATCCCTTCTTCTGTGTACTGAGCTAACAAATGGTGGCTGCTCAAATCAACTGTGGCACTGCTGTAATACAAGTGTACAGTGCATATTTGTTGTGGGTAGTGGATAATCTAGTGGGTGGAGTCATAATTTTTTTTCAATGTTTTTTTGAGAATACGAAAGCAGTAAGAAAATGTAAATACATCAAAAACAAACAAGTGATACAGAAGTAATGGTAGAATACTCAATAGCAGAGTATCATATATCAATATGTCAATAAATGGCAACCAATTAACACAAGATAGGAAAATTAAACAATAAAATAGAAAGGAGAGCCACCCCTGAAGCAGCATAACATAAGAAGTATACGAAGGTGTGTACGGTCAGGTGAAGGGTTAGAGTGTTGTATGTAGGACCGATCAATAAATTACAGGGGGAGGTGATAAAAATCTCCTTGGAATGAAAGCAAGAAAAGAAAAGAGAAAGAAAAGTAAATAGAGAAATAAATAACCAAAATATTAACCAAACAAAAGGGAGTATTGGAGAAAGGGGAAGGCGAGGGGATGGAATGAAGACGAAGGAAGGGATAGGGAGGGGATGAGAGGGTAGGAGGGAGTTGGTAGGGGCTGAAAGCATAAGAAGACAAGAGAGAAGAGAGGTGAGAAAGACCCAGACAAGGAAAAGAAGGGAAGAAGCAAGAGAAGTGCATTTTGTTTAGCGTTTGAGGAGTACAATACCACCTTGTTAACAATTTGTAATTACATTCCTTAGTAGCCACATCTGGAGACGTCATATGGGAGGAAGATGGCCAGTTCCCTCTCACATTCAAAGAGAAAGGTTGGTTTTGCATCAGAAGAAAGAGAAAGAAGAAACCTATACCATTTAGATAGTGGGAGTTGAAACCGAGTCTGATGAGTCATAAGGGTTGAGAATGTGGGCCGGGAAGAGGAGGAGGGAGAGGAATGGGATGGGAAGGTATGCAAGAGTCGCAACAAGAAGTGTTGAACCTGGAAGTAGTGCCAGAACTGATCAGCAGGGAGACCATGGCTAGAGACCAAGCTTTCGAAGGACTGCACGGAGCCATCCTGAACCAAATTCCCTATATTACTCAGGCATCCCACCTTCCTCGTCAAGAAAGATGACGTGAATTGCTGGCTCGGCTGAAAGCCTGGGTTCAAAAGAAGAGGAATGTCAAGTGAAGGGTAAGGGATGAGGATAAATTTAGCATTTAGAGAGAATGAAGAAGAGATGAGATGACCCAGAATGCAATGGCTCGATCCAGGAAAAGAAGCAGTATTAAACCAGCAAAGGTGACTGAGGTCAACGTGAGGAGCAAATAACTGTACACAATCCACCCATTCCTTAGGAGGAACGGTAAGATCTGAGAGTTTCACGAGTGAGGAAGCTATATAATAAAGAAGTAGATCTGGGACGCCAAACCCTCCCCTAGCAGGTAATCACCGGAGGTATGACAGTGGAAGTCTTGGCCTATGAAATTTCCATATAAAAGAATGAATTATACGCTGTAATGATACAATGATATGGGAAGGGATCCTGACAGGCAGGGCATTAAAAATAAGTAATTTTCAGAAGAATAACCATGTTAGATAAATTAATTCTTCCAAACCTTGAGATACAGAGGTCGTTCCAGTGTTCAATTTCAGATCGTAGAGAGTAGATCAGTTGTTGTAGATTGGCAGAGACCAGGTTCTTCGGATTAGGGGTAAGGGTAACCCCCAGATATTTAATGCCTGTCGAGGGCCAATAGAAAGCAAATCTGCGACGTAGGTTTGCTACAACCTCAGAAGGGAGATTTAAATTAAGCGTCTCAGACTTGAAGAAGTTAACCTTGAAATGTGACACAGAACTGTAAAGTGAAAGAAGCAGAAGGGACAAATAGAATGGAGGACAAAGGACACCCTTGAGTACCATTCGAAATTTCAGGGGTCAGAAAGAAGACCATTAACTTGAACTCTGGCGGAAGGGGAAGCATAGAAACTACAGATGGCTGTCAGACAATTGGGGCCAAGGCCCAGGTGGGCAAGTACTTCATAGAGATAAGGCCAGGCTATACAATCAAAGCCCTTCTCTGTGTATATTGACAGAAGCAGAGAAGGGATCTTCTTTTGAAGAGCAGTATAAAAAAGGGCAACAGCTTTGGATGTATTATTCCGAACCTCTCTACCTGGGATGAAGCCTGCTTGATTCGTATGGGCAAGACATGGCAAGAAACGTTGCAGCCTGTTAGCCAAGATCTTGGCCATTAGTTTAAAAGGGAGATAGGTCGGTAACTACCGCACAACTGAGGATCCTTGTCAGGTTTCGGGATCACAGCAATGTGGGCCTCCAAAGCCTGTTTGGGCCACGGGGGACCAGTCATAATAGAGTTAAAGAAAGCAGTCAAATGAGGTGTCAGAGTAGGAGCGAAGGAACAGTAGTAAAGTGGAGTAAAGCCTTTCGGGCCTGGGCTCTTACCAGTCTTTAAAGTCTGCACAGCTTGATGCACCTCTTCATCTGTAAAAGGGGACTCCAAATAAGTGGCAAAATCTACTTACTGTCAGGAGGGACAAGAACAAGTTAGGAAGTCTCTAATTTTGACACTCCAGGTGTCAGAATCTGCCTGAAAGGAGGAAAGGGGGATATTGTATAGATTATAGATCCTTATAGAAGCCTCGGAATGCTGCTGAGATACCCGGAAGAGATCTGTAGATAGATCCATCCCCATCTTTTATACAAGAGACATGGTTTTGCGACCTCTTGATTCTGATAAGCCATGCCAGAGAATTACAACATTTGCTGTCATTGATATAGGATTTATATTTATACAGTGGTAGGATCTGAGGTAGCTATCATGTAGATGGGTGGAAAGAGTGTAGCGAGCCTGTGTCAATTTGAACAAAGTCTCTGGTGATGGGGTATTTTTGTATATACCTTCCAATCTGTGGATGTCTTCAAGCAGGCCGTCTGTACATTTCTGCAAAGATTTTTTGCGTTGGGATCCTAAACAAAAGCACATGCCTCTGAGGACACACTTGTGAGCCTCCCATACTGTAGTAGCCAACACCTCAGGAGTGGTATTGATGTCGAAGTAATCAGTCAAAGCAGACAAGATCCTTACAGGGATCCTGTAAGAGGGTGTCATTGAGTTTCCAAGTGGGAGTGCCAGAGATAACCATAGGAAAGGAAAGGGTGAGCGTAATTGGAGCATGATCACAGAATGTCATGGACTCAATAGTAGTAGCAGATACCATGTGTAAAAGAGCTTGATCGATCAGCAGGTAATCCAGTCTGGAGTATGAATGGTGACAGGGAGAGTAGTAAGTAAAATCTTTTGTAGAAGGGTTAAGAAGCCACCACACATCCATCAGTCGGTGATTGTTCAGCATTGAGTGGACCCTACGTAGTACCGATGAAGAGTATTGGGACCTACCTGTAAAGACATCTAACTCAGGAGTCAAAGTTAAATTTAGATCACCTCCTAATATCAGGAAGCCCTCCCAAAAAGAGTCTAGTATCCTGAAAAGGGGTGTTAGGAAAGAAAGAACACCCGTGTTTGGCACATATACATTTACTAGGGGTGTAGGTACAGTCGAAAAATTTCCCCTTGAAGATGAGAAACCGACCTTCAGGGTCTACTAGATCCGCAACATGAGTCCAGTGCTTGTGCTTATCCATCAGTATAGCAACACCCTTTTTCTTTATCGGCGCAGAAGAGTACCAAGAATGTAGAAAATAGGGGGATGTAAGAGAGGGATGGTGGGGAATGCCAAATGGGTCTCCTGAAGGAAGAGAACATTTGTGCGAAGTCTGCGAGCCTCGCTCAAGAGAGAAGATCTCTTCTCTGGGGTATTTAACCCCTAACATTCAGGGACATAAATTTGAGAGTAGGGGTTGGTGGGGGCAGCATCATATATGTTTGAAGGAACAGATTAATTCAGAGTAGTGGGGTGTAGCACCAAACAACCAGAATCCAGAGACTGGGAGCAGAAAATGAACAAAAGATAAAGAACAGGAAGAGGAAGGGAGGGATAGGGAAGGGAAAAGGAGAAGGAAAAAAGGGAGAGGGTAAGGGATACAATAAACAGAAGAGATATGTCACCAGGAGAAAGCTCTCCTAGAGAAAGGCAATACCATGGAAAATCCATGAAGCCAAAGGGGGTGGAACAAAAGTCAGGTAGCACTGAGAAAGGAAAACAATCTTGGAGCAATAACTGAATATGATAATATACAGAATATCCGGACATCAGGCTCAATGTGTGCCAGCAGTGGGCCATGAGAGGGGAGAGTGTGGAATGACCCTTAGAAAAGTGGAGGGAGACCTTGGGCAGAGAGGGATTGGTTATGGGTACAACTCAAATGTTAACCAATGACAAAGGGGATTAGATAGGGGGGTGAAAGACAGGCTAATAAGGGACACTCCTCAGCTAGGGGTAGAAAGGGAAGCATGGTAGAAGGGCTAAAAGCAAAGACTAAAGTCATGGAGACTCCCTGGGAGGTGAGCTAAGGTACAAATCAGGAAGGCCCAATGGGATTAGAAGTGTAGGAAAGATCTAGCTGTAAAGAGGTGAAAGTAGTGAGTCTGAGAATAGACTAAAGTGCGCCAAAATAGTTGGTCAGAGCAGAGTCAAGTCAGGCCAGCTAGGGATAACAAAGTACAGTGGTCATGTATAGGATACAGCGCTAAGTGACAGTCATCCAACATGGGGAGGGAGGTAAACTTCTAAACAAAGGCATAATGCAAGTTGGGAAAGTCCATAGCAGGATATACATATATACACATCAATAGCTCTAGAGTGTAGAAGTTAGACAGCCATCGTGGCTTGCCCCAAGCCAGGAGCATGTGTATCATCCTGTCCAGTCAAAAGCCCGACCTAGGACCACACTGAACGAAAAGAAACACTGAAAATTTCAACAAAGAAGGGAAAGGCAAAGGTCAGGCTCGTGGCAGTCCATCCATAATCACATAACATTCCCATACTGACCCAGTGCAGCCCCAAACCCCCACACCCCCCATATCCAGCCAAACCTCTCACCAAAAATCTGGGAGAGTAGCAGGTAGCAATGGTAGAGCAAGAGGGAGCAGGGATGAGTAAGTCGGACCCAGGACCACCCTAGATAGACCAAGCAGATGAGAGATAGCTTGAAATGTCTCTCATGAAGCCCACAAAGCCCCCACGCAGCAACAGGAGTCAGTAACAAGTGATGAGGGGTAAATTAGCATCCCAAACCCGCATAACATCCCTGTGTGCACGTTCCTGGGGACACCCTAGGAGGAATCATCACAAGCCGGGGAGAACCCAGGCAGGCCCACACAGGCTCACCACAACCTACCCCCATAGGTCAACACGCAGACCCCAACGTAAAAACATATATGTCCATAAACAAACAAACCCCAGCATACACATCAGCGTCGCCTGATCAGGTCCGTGGGAAGATCACTTGAAGAAAGTCAACAGGGCGGGAGAGGCCCCTCACATGATTACAGGGAACATTATGAGTAAGGAATCACCGAGAGATTGTTGAAATAAAAGTGGAAACTGAAGCCGGTAATCCCATAGAAGATGAAGTAAATCGGGTCCTTGAATGAATAACTAGAGTGCTGTCAAGGCCTGCAGCAAAACATCATAGCATTGACCCAACTAGCTAGAAAAGAGTACAGCCCCATCAGTCTCAACATATATCTGAACCGATGAAGCCATAGAGGCATGCAACTGGTCCCCTCGGCAAAAGGTGGACCAGAGGAGGCCCAAAAGGCAATAGAGGTATAGAAGATATGACTAAACAAACAAAGTATAAACATAGCATAGGCTCACTATCAAGATAGGTAAGTATCTCACGCCAGCATAGGTGGAAAGTTCTATATCTATACATCAGAGATCAATCCCAGTCACCAGAAGCAGCACTGCCAGTAGCACCAGCAACAACAGAAGACGTAGAAGGTGAAGATTTGCTCCTCTTGCTCTCAGGGCCTAATGCAGAGTTCCAGCAGTCCCTCTTTTCCTTTGGAAACTCTCCCATAAAGGAAGGCACATAATCAGTTGCGGAGGAAGCAGCTGGAAGTGGGGGCTCCATACCCAGCATACAACAGAATTCCTGAATCTCCAACGGGTCATGTAGAAGGGCAGAACTATCATTGTAGGAAGCTGTGAGATGAAAAGGAAAGCCCCAACGGTACTTCACACCTAAGTTATGTAGGTGGTCTTTGAGAGAGCGAAGGACCCATCTCTTCTGCAGAGTGTGGGGGGATAAATCATTAAAGAAATGTATCACACAACCAGCTAACGGATTCGGGGAAGTTCTTGATCCTAATATTGCAACATCTCCCCCTATTGTCAATGTCTTCCAAGTGAGACGTTAGGGAGGCAGTCGTCTCCTCATGATGCTGCAGAGTGTGGTCAACCTGACTGAATGCGACCACTAGGCCTCTTTGTCATCCTCTAGAACCCGGAGTCTGTGACCCAGGTGAGTTAGGTCCTTTTTCAAGTCTATGATCTCCTCTTTATCCTTTTGTTTAATGTCCTGTTTGATTTCTCCTATAAAGCATTTCATGTCTTCTTTAGCACCAAATCAGCCTTGGTTAGAGGTGGGGGAGTCATTGGTGGTAATTTCTCTTTCCCAGAGTAAGGTAGAAGTGATGGCGGTGAGTCCAGATCCGATCCTACGTCTGGAGAAACGGAGATGCAATGGTTGTCAGATTGTCAGCAACTAAGCAATGTGGCGTCATAAGGCCTCCACTGCTTCTGTGGCGGATCGGAAGAAAGTCTGAAATTTTCATTGAGGTTGGGCGTTTTATGCCCCTACGCCTGCTGTTAGGCATGTAGTAACAGGGATAAAGAATAAATGGGTCTAGATCCAGCCCTAGACGGGGTAAACAGCGGATTTTGAGCCTCTGAGTCTGGGAGCTAAGAGCTTAAGCAGCCATCTTTGGCAACAGCTAGATCACGCCCCTTCTTTTATAATTTTAATAGCAATCTACTGAGTTGAAATGTTAAAGGGTTAGTAATGTCATAAATAAAGTTTATTTTATATGGTAGATTTTACAAAAAAATAAAGTATTTGGAGAAAGTCCTATCTCTCAAATCTTTATGGCTTGAGAGATATCCGCCATTAAATTTCCCCTTCTCCTGATGTCAGCTGTAAAGCTGACAGAAGGAGGTCCATGTCGGCCGACACGAGGAGGCTTCTCAGCAGAGCCGAATAGCGATACTGGAAAATAATTACTCCACTGGAACAATCTACAACGTATGCTTGCAAACCAGACACACTTTGTAGACTTTTCCAATGAAGTACTTCTTCTCCAATATCACTATTTTGGCTCTACTGCAGAGCCGTCAGCTGGTCCCAGGACCGGGATCTCCTGCTGTCAGCAGAGAGCTGACATAAGGAGAAGGTTAGGGACCATAAAGGTTTGAGAGATAGGAATTTCTCCAAATACTTTATTTTTGTAAAATCTACTATGTAGAATAAACTTTATTTTGGGCATACTAACCCTTTAAAGTAAAAGTATCAATCCAATTAAAGTTCCCCCCACATAATTAATCATATAGCGATATGCATAGAAATACCAGTATTACCCTGAATAAGTACTAAGTTATTACGTAATCCATCTTGATCAGAGACGAACAGGCATGCATCAGAGCAGACATCTTGCCTTATAGACATCTGTTTTCCTGCGCTTTTCTTCCAGGTATCCTCTAGGACTGGCGAGGGGGAGTTGTATTGTAACTTAAAGGGATAGTAACACTTCGTTTTAACTTTATTTTATTTTGTAGGCATTAAAAAAACATGAAGAATGATATAAGTCTTATCGCTCAAACCTTTATGGTTTATGAGATATTCACAAGCAAAGTTCCCCTCCCCGCCCCTTTTACCTAGTGTAAGCAATCTCTTCTCAGATGTGAGTCTGGTTGTATGACAGTACAGATAACAGAAGGGGACAATTTTCTTTGTATGAAAACAATGAAAGCCCTTCCCCCCTTGATAAGTTTTTCAGCCTTTTCCATTATCTTAATTGAAGATTGTCCCTCTCTGCAGTCTACCTGGGCATCTCCCTTCTGATTTGGTTGAACAGGGGGGGGATACTTTGTTTGTGAATATCTCTTAAACCATAAAGGTTTCAGAGATAAGACTTATATCATTCTTCATGTTTTTTTAATGCCTACAAAATAAAATAAAGTTAAAATGAAGTATTACTATCCCTTTAAGGTACACAAAGTGACTGACGGCACAGGCACACAGATGCCACTACAGCAAGAAGCCTGCCCGACAGTCTCCGAACATTATGGATTTCTTAATAATGCTGGACTTAATCAAAATAATACTAGTATTTCTATGCGTATCGCTATATGAATAATTATTTGTGGAGCACTTTAATTGTAGTGATAGTTCCACTTTAAATATACATTTTATGCTACTCCTGTCTATAGAGCCATATTTAATTTAACCCTTTGAATGCCAGAGGGGTATGCAGCGCATTGCAAAGCAATGTGTTGCGTACCCCTCTGGCACTCAAAGGGTTATAAACCTTTACAATAATAATCAATTATTTACAAGTCTTTAATATTTACATAATGACTCCATTCCAAACAATTATTTGAATTAACGGACCCATGGAGGAAATATCTAAACCCGTATTTCATGTAAATTCTTTCAGTACACAAACAATACCTTAACTAAATGATTGTGGATCCTTAGCACAATCCTATATAATAATTCGCTAATGTATGTTTGTCAGAAGCCATCATGTGCAGTCGGTCCCAGGAAGGTGCACAGAGAGGACTACGGTCTGAATTCAGAGCGCCTCACTCCATATCAGCTGTGGCACGGGCAGTCTCTATTGTGAATGACTGCAGTGCCCCCACTGACGAGAGGATCCAGCCACCAGCCGAGGATGCAGGGTGGCACCGTGGCCTGTGTACATGGGCTTTTCAACTAGTAATGGAATAATAACTTCATAAAATGTTTACTCTGATGGGCTGTGATTTCTTTTTTTTCTTTTTTTTTTTTTTAATTTGCTCAGCAGGAAATTTCTTGCAATTTAAAGAATAACTTGTGTCTTCCCTTAAAAATTAAAATAAAATATAAGTATTTACGATATGTGGCCCATGGCTTGTCTCTGAGAATTTTATTTAAAAAGGTTTCTTTTGTATGAAAGATCACAGTTGCATTAAATCAGACCTGTAAATCCTACTACATCTTTATAACACTGTAGATTTTTCATCTTGTCATGTCAAACTATTAATCTCACTGGATATTCACCATGTAAACTCAAAAACAAGAGAATATTCTCTGACAATTGTAACTTCTCATTACTGGAAGTCTGAAGTCTTTGAATAAGAACTATTGTATTATAAAAACAATTCATGTATATAAAAAAAAGCAGAAGCTTAAAAAAAATAAAAAAATATATCTAGGACTTATAATTTCACCCTCCTTTTTGCTTTACGTGACAAAACTGATGATATCAGTCTATCATTGACATCAGTGCATGCCATCATATTGACTACAAAAGCAAATAATACTGCTTATTAATAGTATATACAATTAGATAATGGGGAAAGTCACTAAATGGAGATAAAGAGGTGATAAAGTGGAGATGACTTCTCCAGTTTAGCAATTCTCCAGTTCCTATCTTATTTTATGGACCCTATTCACTAACATCTCCAAAACGTAAGAAATGTTAGCGAATTGGCCCCATAGAATAACATAGGAATTGGAGTAGTGATAAACTGAAGAAGTCATCTCCACCTTATCACTTCATTATCACCCAATGTAAGCTTAGAGCCTACACTTGCATTACAAAAAGGTGTCAAACATCTTAGGTTGTGACACCATTTTTTTAAAATAAATAACTATAAAAAATGTTTCATTGTATATGTGGAATATGTGTGTACGTTATGTTATATGTTATAATGTTTCATTATATATGTGGAACTTTTGAGTTGTTGCAAAAATGGTCTGGAGTTGCCTAGGATAGACAATGGCAGAAAGGGCTTCTCTTAATGATTTATACCTCCCATCATTCTTAGATGGACTACTTTGGGCTCATGATTCTGATAGTTGTAGTTCAAGAACAGCCACTACTGTCATGCTGGAAGCCACAGAACCACACGCATGCATATGCACGCGATCTAACACCCCAGCCTTGTTCCACTGTTCACTGGTACTCCCTTTACCACACATGCAAATTTTGAAATCTTCATCTTTTCCACTGGTTATCACAGAGCCCTGCATACACTGTTTGACACCCTAACCTTATCCCCCACAGAAAGACAAACACACACATATTCTCACTCTCGCTCTCTCTTGCTCTCTCTCTCTCTCTCTGACACCTGAGCCTTGTACTGCTGCCCCGCAGTACCACATATTCACTGATAATTATTTGTTAATATATATAGGTCTTAAAATACTGACATATGTGTTATCAATCCATATGATGTATATATGAAGTCAGATACAAAATATACAGTGATTTGCAAAGTATTCACACCATGTAAAGATTTAATTTTTTTTATAGCACATAAGCGTAGTCAAGAGAAATTCAATTAAAATGTGATGTTTCATCTATACAAAGAACTCCAAGATGTAGTTGTGGCCCTGTCACCCTAAAGGTTAGTTAATTATAAAGTGCCTACATAATTTATCAGCTGTTTGTTTATAATATAGTTTTTGAGAAATTAATCTTCTTGTTGGTGGAACTTTATACTAATTGGTTTCTGTTGGACCAATATTACCACACACACTGTGATATGAATGATGCTAGGCAGAGCAAAAACAGTACAGTAATTTGTAATAACTTAACTAGAGACTATTGTACTAGTCATTTGTTTGTTATTCAAATAGTTTGAAGAGTAAACTTTTTATTTGTTGTTATCAGTATGATATGTATGCTACGTAGTTTCTGTACTGGGCCAAAATTACCCTGCTAGACATGTCCATAGGTAATATAAGTAAAAATAACTCCAAAGTCTTCAAGTCTTCTGGCCAAAAACTTACAAGTGGAGAGCATTACACATGATAGAGCTAAAGAATCAGATGTAGTTCAGTTCCTTAACAAGTAGATCAACGCGTTTCATTTTAGAACATTTACTCATGATCTTAGACAAAATTACCCTACACTGTGCTTTGAATGAAAACACACACTGGAGACATTTCTGATAAAACAGTGACTGATATGCGTTGCCTTGAACAGGACTAATTGGCAAACTATGCAGGTAGTTTGCATAATGATCCATACAACAAAGTTACCCCCTCCCTCCCCCTTCCCTGACTGAACGCTGACTGCAGGGATATCTGGTATTACTTGCATCAGGCGGCTCTGCAGCATTGCCTAGATCGCGTTTATATAAAAAAGATATGTTCCACTAAAATGGTCTTCTACGTGTGCTTGCAAACCAAGCACATGTAGAAGACCATTTCAGTGAAAGAATTATTTTTTATAAATGTGATCTTGGCTCTGCTGCAGAGCCGCCTGATGCACATAAGACTGTCATACGACAGCTTCCTCTGCAGTCAGCGTTCAGTCAGGGAAGGGGGAGGGAGGGGGGAACTTTGAGCGCTATCATCTCTCAAACCATAAGGGTTTGAGAGATTACACTGGGGGCAATGAGTTTCTTTTTAACAAACCTACAATATGGGGATTAGTAATCTGCAAGTATTACTATCACTTTAAAGTTCTAATGGTTCACTTATGAGAGATACTACATTTTATATAGTAGGGTATGACATTGACATGAGCCAAAGAGCGACCCAAAGTACATTTCCATTTGTTTAGAACATTTACTCATGATCTTAGACAAAATTACCCTACACTGTGCTTTCAATGAAAACACACACTGGAGACATTTCTGATAAAACATTGACTGATATGCATTGACTTGAACAGGACTAATTGGCAAACTATACAGGTAGTTTGCATAATGATCCATACACCAAAAGCTAAAGGTTAATTTCTCAAAACCATTTTATTTTACAGTATAATGGCTAATAAAATGTATAGGCAGATTTAAATTTTCTGTAGATAAACTTGTTTTAAGGTAACAAGTCCACTTTAAAAAACATATATAGAATAGAAATATGATTTAACCCCTTAAGGACCAGGGTTTTTTTACACACTATGACCAGATTGATTACATTGGTCTTTGAGCAGTTAGTTTCAGCCTCCTGGAATGATCACAGAGCACCTTCAAGCATGCTGTGATCATTTAACTCATGATGTGTCAAGACCATCACTGGTCCTTAAGGGGTTAAGCCAGAATTCATCAAGAAGCATTAAGAGCAGTTCATCAGATGCACTGCTCTTCATCACCTCTTCACCATGATCATGGATGGATACCTTAGGCCATTCATGAATGACTGTATTTCCCTTCCTTGTGCATGTAAGAAATAAAATAAAAATGGTGTAAATGCTACCATTCTGATGGTACACCCATATGCATGCGGTGTATGATATATATGTGTGTCCACTCCTTTGGGATTCTATGGGATTCACTAGCCTAAAGCTTGGAAGATGGAACTAGGAGATCTGAGCAAGGGGCAAATACAGTCTGGCTACTGAAGAATAGTCAAAAGGCTAATGCACAAAGACATATCTGATTTTGTTGTGCATCCAGCTATTCCCCACTTGATGGGTTTTGGCCTGTAAGCTGAACAACAGATTCATTTAGTATTACAGGAACATACAGTATATATTATTTGATAGGTACAAACTAAGTGAAATGGCTTGAGCCTGTGTGTAATCAAAGTGGTTTTACATGTAAATCATTTTGTTGATGCAGGGGGGTGTTACATTTTGTCAGTATGTATTTATAATAATATCTTTATTGTTTTATAATTGTACGAAATCGACTTTTCCCTTTATCTATGCCCTCCTATGGCAAGGTGTAGGTGTATGAAAGAGACCTCCTATTTTTTTTCCAGGTGTTATTATTCTCTTGCCAGCTTGGCAGAACCTGTTTCCAGATTCCTTGATTGCCAAAATGCTGTGCAGTGCATTGCATTTCACAGCACTGATGCACCAATAAAGCTAATTGCACACACATAGGTCAATAGAGGCAGTTGGGTGGTGTTAGGATAGGTGAGCTTCCACTTAGGCATGATGGGTGAAAGTCAGATAAGGTGAAGTCATGTTTTGTTGATGACTGGTATCTTTGCAAAACAGGATGTGTATGGTTGTATTGTTTACTTTGCTTCCTTAAAGTGATAGTAATGTTTCATAATAAAAGCAGCTCAGATTCATCTTCATAGTATTTGGGCCATGAAGAGTGTTATATCAATACTGTCAGAGTTGTAGTTCAAGAGTAACTGAATGATAAAGTATCCCCCACCCACCCCTTTAATCTAGTGTAAGCCACTTCCCTGCAGATATGGAATCTAGTCTCTTGACCGGACAGGTCGCAGCAAGGGACAAACTTCTTACTGTGAGCATAAGGAAAACCCTACCCCCCCTAGACATTTTTCAGGTTTTTCCTAATGCTGACTTAAGATTATCCCTCTCTGTGATCCATCTGGACAGTCTTGCTGAGCAGTGTTACATCGGTAAAAAGGCTGAGAGGGGATTACTTTATCATTCAATTACTCTTGAAGTACAACTCAGACAGTATTGAAATAATGCTTTCCACTACCTAAATACTATGAAGATCAGAGCTGCTTTTTTGTGAAACCTTACTATCCCTTTCATACATCCCACTATGAACATATTAATATTTTGATGCAAGAGTGAAAACAAATTCTTGAGTTCACACAACAAGCAGACCTAATGAGACAAACACCCCTGCAGTCTTATGCAGCCAAACATTTTCTTGACTGGTATTTTATGATGATATGATATTGTTAAAAGAAGCAATACAGTGTTTTTTCAGGAAAAAAAACATGTATTGTAAAACTTTTCTTGTTGAGTAAAACAATGTGTTTCATTTACATTAACATTGCCCTCTAGTGGCCATAATCAGAGGTTAATATTTTATGAATCACTTCCTGTCAGTTTGAGAATCCTGCCCTATAACATTTAGATTTTCATAAAAACAGTCTAAGCTTCTTTGAAAAATGAGGTTTCTTAAAATGGCATATGATATGGGAAGCGTTCCTAATTTAAATGTTCATATTTTGATATTAACAGTTAAAATAAATTTTGTGTTTCAGCGCAGCAAATCATCAAACATGTTGCTGAACAAAACAAAGTTAATTCCAAAAACTGAATATTACAGGTTTTCCTCTTCTATTGAGCTTTTGAGCTATTATGTAGTTATTTAAAGATATTGCTTGCTATTTAAATATGTATAACCCAGTTTTTATTTTAGGAGTTCCTTTTAAGACTAGGACATAAGCTGGTAGGAATTATCCTTCTGATCATTATAGACTTTGGAGGAGTTAAAATAACAGTATGGGTGTAAACGCATGCATCTACTTAGTTGATGGCTGTCAATGTTAATTGGTTACCATGGCACACAGATCTCAATCATTGTCACTTATAGGCTCAAGGCTGTTCAAAAAGATAGACTTAGATTGTTTAAACCTTTTAGAGACTGATGTAGAACCAATATATTGTTCAAAAAATGTGTTGCTCACCCCCTGACACTGTGTGGATTATATTATTAACCCTTTGAGTGCCAGAGGGGTATGGAATGCATTGCTTTGCAATGCATTCTGTACCCATCTGGTACTCAAAGGGTTAAAGGGATAGTAATACTTGCAAATTACTAATCCCCATATTGTAGTTTTGTTATAAAGAAACTTATTGCCCAAACCATAAGGGTTTGAGAGATGATAATGCTCAAAGTGACCTCCTCCCTCCCCCTTCCTGACTGAACGCTGACTGCAGGGATATCCGGTATTACTTGCACCAGGAGGCTCTGCAGCATTGCCGAGATCGCGTTTATAAAAAAGAAATCTTTCAGCAAAACGGTCTTCTATGTGTGCTTGCAAACCAAGCACATGTAGAAGACCATTTCATTGAAAGAATTCTTTTTTATAAACGTGATCTTGGCTCGGCTGCAGAGCCGCCTGATGCACATAAGACTGTCATACGACAGCTTCCCCTGTAGTCAGCGTTCAGTCAGGAAGGGGGAGGGAGGGGGGAACTTTGAACACTATCATCTCTCAAACCATAAGGGTTTGAGAGATGACACTGGGGGCAATGAGTTTCTTTTTAACAAAGCTACAATATGGGGATTAGTAATTTGCAAGTATTACTATCCTTTTAAAGTTCAAAAGGTTCACTTATGAGAGATACAACATTTTATATAGTAGGGTATGACATTGACATGAGCCAAAGAGCGACCCAAAGTACATTTCCATTTGTACATTTTTTTTCATTTCTGCTGCAAATGTCAAAAAGTGCATAGGACTCTACCTGTTGGTCACAACCAGTTAATTCTTATCACAGTCTACCTCGGAGGCCTAGTTAGCCTGTGCTTCCTTCCTCTGTGGTGTGTCAGCCAGCATAGTTGTGGCCACCTCTGCATTGCTTCACCATGAAACAGGCACTGGTTAAGGCACCTGTTTATAAGCCTATTCTGTGTGGCCTAATTGGGCTCCGCCTTCTCCTGCTCCTTTATAAACCTCCCTGGATCTGGAAGTCATTGCCCTTAAGTGGTGTTCCTGGTAGCTTCTGCTTGCTCTGTTATGATCCGTGCCTGTATTTGCTCTGTGTATGACCCCAGCTTGTGTGACTACCCACATCGGTTCTGACCTGTGGCTCTGGCTGACTACTCGCTCTGTGTATGACCCCGGCTTGCCTGACCAGTGGCCCTGGCTACTACCCACTCAGTGTAGCCTCCGGTTGCCTTCTCTGTAGGCCTGGTTACTTTCGCTCCTTGCAGTCCTCGGCTTGCCTGACCAGTGGCCCTGGCTCCTACTCCCTCAGCATAGTCTCCAGTTGCCTGACCAGTGGCCTGGTTACTCTTGCTCTGTATAATCCCCAGCTTGTCTGACCTGTGAATCTGGCTGCCTACTCGCTCATTACAATACCTGTTTGCCTGACCTGTAATCTCGAGATCTGGAGTAGTGCAGTGCTCAGTACAGTGTGCCACTCTGGAGTGACCTTGGGTCCTGTTTGTATATGTTTCGGGTTTTGTGGGGGCTCTACCATTAAAGCTGTACATTATAAATAAAGGTGGTTATATTTTATCTGTCTGTCCTACTTTTGCCTGCACACCGTGACAATCCTCAACCAGTGTTTCACGAAATTGTGAACGTACTGCTGTCAGACTGACCTACAGTAGACAAAGGGTAACAATATTTGAGACAACTGCAGCATGTTTTCTTGTATAAAAATCTGATGTACAGGTAGCTTTGTAGTGTATAGCAACATGGGTTATCCAGAGATTGCATCAAGCAAGAAATATTCATCTACACAGACTTTACTTAAAGGCATAGTAACACTTTATACATAAAAATTGGGTTTATTCTCCTGAGTAAAGGGTACTTCCACTACTGAGATATTTTATTCAAACGTTATTGCAGTTCTACTGAATTTTTTAGGTTATCTCAGTGGCCTGAAATTCTACAGTGGAGGTGTTGCTACACCATCTATGGTGGCTAATATTGTGTCTGACTCAAAAATGGCTGCGATAGTTGAACTTATTATTTCCACTGATATTTTTAATAAAAAAATATATTTTGTTATATTTAGCATAGTTATTAAGTTACTTCAGTCAACTAATTATTACTGGCTTTAAACCCTTGGAGGCTAGAGACTTCATCAAAGTATCACGAAGCAGTGCGGTTGGAGACGTCTCCAGAATCAGAGGTTAATATTTTATAACTATCAGAGTATTAACATAATTAGGTTGGTTCATGGACTGTGAATGTACCCTGTAAAGTATCTTCCATCACAAATTGTGGACTCTATCCTGTCAGAACTGTCAGAATTACTTTAGAGTGCCCTCTGCTACCACATTAGTTGCCTATAGTTACAAGTCAAATTTTTTGAACAGTGAATGCTTTGTGCTGTCATGCAGAACTCATGCTTATTTGGCTGTGAGGGAATAAATTATAAGTTCATTAACTGATGTAGCAGCTTTGTTTTTCAAAGTAATTAGAGCTTTCAATATTTTTTTCGTGCAAATGAGTTAAAATTATCCTTTATTCTTACAAATGATGTTTACTATTTTGGGATCTGAAACAGTATTTGTCTCAAAGTTCTTTGCAGAACAGCTTGGTAAACATGAACAAATGCAGTTTAATAAATGAACATACAATAGAAACATATGTCATTCTTTTATTTGCCTTGAGAGTGGCACTGCTTATAGTGGCTTAATATGTGGTAGTGAAAGTTGTATATGTTTACAGCAAAAGTGAATATAGTCAAATGTACTTGAAAAACAAATGTTGAACAGTGCTAGTCACTTGTTATAATATTTCCTGATGAAACTGTCACCTGTCTATTCCCACCTCAATGGGAGCATCTATTGTGACTTATTTTGCATGAACATCAGTTTATGAAAATTAGCTAATACTATCTAATTAGTATATACTGTCAAATAAAGCTAAATATTTCAAATTGAAAATGTCTAGCATAAATATAGTTGATTTGAAAGCTCTTTCAAAGATTTTGTTTTAATTATCCTCTAGCACAGCTTGTCTGAGGGGTTTGGTGAACATATTAAAGAATTTTCTTAAAGTGATAGTAATATTTCACAAAAAAGCAGCTCCAGTTAATCTTCATAGTATTTGGGCCGTGTAGAGTATTATTTCAATACTGTCAGAGTTGTAGTTCAAGAGAAATTGAATGATAAAGTATCCACCTCCTGCCCCTTTTACCTAGTGTAAACCACCTCCCCTCAGCTGTGGAATCTGGCCTCTTGACCAGACAGGTTGCAGCAAGGGATAATCTTACTGTGAGCAATCTTATTATGAGGAAAACCCTGCCTCCCTTGACAGGTTTTTCAGGTTTTTCCTTATGCTTACTGAAGATTGTCCCTCTCTGCGATCCATCCGGACCGTCTTGAGGCGAGCAGTGTTACATCAGTAAAGGGGAGGGAGGGGGATACTTTATCATTCAATTACTCTTGAACTACAACTCGTACAGTATTGAAATACATGGCTCAAATACTGTGAAGATTAATTGGAGCTGTTTTTTTGTATGAAACATTACTCACTTTAAATTAGATTTATAACTATGTTGACATATGCTGTTATTCTAGTTTGCCCATTTAAGAAACCTCTTTTTAACCCCTTCTGAAGCCATGAATGTCACCAGTGCATTCCTGCACAATATGCTGAAGAGTTCTCAAGCATACAGTGTGATTATCAGTCTGAACAATACGGTCCTTTTCAATGAGATGTGTATGCTTGCAGTGTCGTGATTATAATAAACTAAGGGGAAATGACGATATACTTGTAACTAGTTACTGCACTTTAAAAAATACCAAAACACCTCATCAAAATAAGAGGATATGAGTATCACTAAAAACAGTCAAGCACAGCCATCTCTATGCAAGCTTTGACGCAAATATAGAAAACATGATTTATTGATCTTTTGAATGCCTTGTTTGAAAATAAAACACAAAACATTGCAATTCCACTTTGCAAAAAAGGGGAGGCAATACAGTGTTTGAACTTTGATATTGTTTTTTATTTGTATCTAAATAAATAAAATCCTGGTATAGTAGATTTTATAGTACAATTTATGGCAATTTTTGTTACAACACTTGTAGTTCACTATCTCTTGAAAGAAACAAAAAAACATGATTAACAAATGTATACTTTCATTAGTCCAGATGCGATAGACAACATGGAGTATAAAATACTCAAATAAGGAGTCCTACTCGAGTCTGAGATGCCGGTATATTTCATGTAGGCAAATTGGTTCCATTGCCAAATGCCATCTTTGTAGATTGGACAAGTAAAAAGTTAGATGAGGCAAATGTATAAAAAATGTATTAAATGTCTAAAACAACCTTAATCATTTCATCAGGAGGCTAATCAAACATCCATTTATTTCTGATTGGCTAGTATTGAATTAGGAAATGAAAAATAACAACTCAAAATAAAATAAGAACTTTAAGTTTAAGAATATGTCAATGTTTCCAGTTGGATAGGTTTACATGAGAGCAGTGGTTCTCACTGCTCAAGGCACCCCTAACATGCAGTCTGGAATCGTCAAGGCACACCTACCATTTTATAGATAACCTGTCAGACTACTGAAGGGTGTAAATAAAAATCTACAGTATGTGGGTCTCTCAATCAGAATAAAAAAAACAAACACAATTTCCATAAATATACATTTGAAACTCAGCAGTCACATTTTTGTCAAAGTCTTGAAAAGAAGGGACACTTCCAGTGGATGCCAGAGTGTACACCAAATTAACATATCACCCTGGTTAAGAACCACTGCTGTAGGGAAAAAAACATTAACACAATTGTTGAGGTGACTATTGAGGTAAGGGAAAGAGCATATCCCATGCTTTAACAGGCTCTCTGAATTACTGTGTAAATTGCAAGCAAGAATTTTAACCATCTGGTATTAGGAAATGTATTGATCCAGATGGATTTATGGTTGATTAGCCTTTATATTCTATCATAAGTATTTGATTTTATAAGAAATGAGAATTACATTAAGTAATAAAAGAGGATGGGACTTTTGTAATTCCATTTATAAACTTAAATGGTGATTAAATTTACCTTTTTGACCATTATCCAAATGTAATCATTTGTACTATAGATGTGGTTTCATTGTAGGCCATGATAATGGAGGAGCTAAGGAAACTGACAAAACAAAACATCTACCACTCTTTACCCAAACTAACCATAGAAAAGAGAAAGGTGTTTTTTTAAATGAAAACCCCAAAATAATGATCAAGGTGGCTGATAAAGGTGATGGGGTATCCTACAGAATTTAGTGGATTATTTGTTACCCACAGTAGTTTGGGCAAATCTTCTCACTCAGCACAATGCTGACTTCAGGGAAGGGGGAGAGAGGGGGGAACTTTGCCTTCAGTTATTTCTCAAACCATAAAGGTTTGAGAGATGAACCTGGGGGCTATTAAATTATTTTAGAAATATGTACAATATGTGGGATAGTAATAATAAAGTATTACTATCCCTTTAAATAAACAGAAACAGTACACCAAGCACTACAAAATGTTCCCCCCTTCGACATACCCCCCTTAGTATGTCGACATATATTGCATATATTCGACATACTAACTCCATTCAACTAATTTGACTTCACAATAATTAAATGCAAATTCGGCGCTCGGAATCAACAGATGTGAGCAGAAAGAAAAACAGTTATAAAATAAAATACCAAATCTCTTGAGACCAAAAAGAATCTCAAAAATATCAATTTTTTTGGACTACAGATTTGCTCCCAATTGACATCTTTGTGCAACCTAAATATTTGAGTATATTTAATTTGACTTCACTTCTTCATTGGACAGGCACTGTCATTTATTTGACAGAACCTGTCCTTCATTTGACACTTAACCCTTAGAGTACCTGAGAGGCAGAAAGGCATTGCTTAGAAATGTGTTTCCTACTCCTCTGGTACTCAAAGGGTAAATAGGCAAGGTATGTGGCTGCATACCTTGCCTGTATAAGTGTAAAACATGTAATGTTTATAACATTTAATGATATGTGTAACAAAACATCAGACCTCAAGGGGGGGTATCATGACCCCTCATGAAACCCCCCCGTAGCATGGGGGCAACAATTGCCGGTGTTTTAAATAACAAGTATATAACCTATCTTTCACATAGGTTATATGCAAATTTTATGATTAAATAATGCCTTCAGACCTCAAAGGGGTGCACCAGTACCCCTCCTGATAGCCCCCCTATCAAGAATCATCTATCTAAAAAGATAGTTGATCCATGGGGTGACCCCAAAGGTATTTTATGCCTTCTTGATGCTGCTGCAGCTGTAAAAGCCACTTGTTGCATCAAGAGCTTGTGTAGAATGAATGAACCCTGTTACCAGATTCATTCTTAGAAAGTGCAGCGATGCGCTCTCATCACTGAATCAGTCACCGGGGTAAGACCGGATGACAGATTCAATTAATAGAGTGCAGAGCTGCTTACTAAGAATGAAGTGGAGTTGCAACCCATGTGAGCTAACCCCTGTAGCTTTTTACCCCCTATTCACCTTGTCTGTAAGCTTTTAGAATAAATATTTTCTTTTATTATATCTTGGATTGAACTTCTTTTGGATTTTATACTGTTGCATAAACAGATGATCAACAAATTGTACAGCTCCATCTCATTTCAGTATCCGATTGACTCCACTGCTCTTCCTATTCATACTGTGTAGTTAGGCTATGTCTGATGACTCTTAGGTATACTGCTGCTCGATCAAGTCAGCTAATCCCCTAAGTAAGGGAAAAGCTGATTTTGGACAGATAACTAGGGAGTATTAGTATTTACATCAATCATACTTTTTAATAGAATGCAATGCAATGAGACAAAAACATTTATAATTATTACTATCTTAGTATGTCTTGTTGGAATCTTCTTTCCTATAGGGACACAAATTACTTACAGTTCAAAGGAGCAGTAATAAGAACCATGTTCTTTATATTAATCAAATCTTTGCAGAACAATAACCCTTTTGACACAGTCCTATTTTTCTTTTACTGCTTCATTGATGACCTGCTGGATTTCCGTTCTTTAGTTTTGTGAAACATCTAAACAATAAAGGGAAATTCAATTTACCTGTCATTCTACTCTGGTTAATACAGTATTTCATGTTGTACAGTTGATTGTGGGAGATGAAAACCTCATTCTTACATTTACATATTTGAAAGTTTAATAGCAAGAGCTGCTTGGAATTGGTTCTCAGCAGTGCCTGTTACATCATCTACAGCCATTTCGTTAACCCAGTGGATCTCAGTTTTTTTGGGGGTAATGCACCCCTAACAAGCAGTCTGGATTTTTCAGGGAACCCCTTAGATTTTATAGGTTACTAAGGTTACCAACACATCTAAATAACATAAATAACTAGCCTGAGAAGCTCCCTGTGTGCGAAACCGCACATGCGCAGTAGAGACTGCAGGAAAGATGCAGCCATCCGCAATAGAGACTGGACGAACACGCTGCTCCGGGGCGGGGAGCTCTGGATGGCTCACAGCCTGTCTGTGCTCCCGGCTCCGGGGCAGCATCTGAGACTGCAGCAGGGCAGCAGCTGAGCCCATGTATAGGGCTTTCCTACTTGCAAATATATAATTATTTTTATGTCTCACAGTCATAATAATAATAAAAAAACATGTTTTGCTAAACAATTTGCATTTTTTTCAATGTAAATATAACTTTGAAACCCAACGCTCACATTTTTCAAAGCTTTTATAGAAAATAAGAGGCACCCTAAGTGAATGTCCATGGCATACCAAAGTGTCACAGCACTTGAAAACCAGTACCTTCGTCTATGAAGGAACTGTACAGATATCCATATTGAAAGATTATCCAAAAGTATGTGTAGGTGGTATCTTTAGGTAAGGCAAGAAACACCTCAGAACAACATTTTAGAAAACAGAAAAAATAAAGAACCTGAGAAATATGAGGCATCATGAAAATGGAAATCAGGATGCTTTTTCTTTAGCCTTTGTTATTTAGTTTGCCATATGTATAAAGCAATTATAGACAAACATTGGTTCGTCCTACAGAAATCCAATATTTTTTTTTTTCTTTAGAAATGTAAACATTGTATTTAAATATAGCCCTTGAATAATAAATAGCACTAAATAGGTTAAGAGATGAAACCCTTAAATCTATTAAAGAATGTAATGGATCTTCATTTTCAGATAGAACAAAAGGTGTTTTTACATGTGGCCGCTTACCTTCCTTTCCTTGATGTGGTTAATTGTATCCTTGCATTGTAAGCTGGAACACTTAATGTTCTGCTATCTTTTCTCGTCCATACTGATAAGTTAGCCATACCTTCTGGTCCCAACATTTTTACCCTCCTTATCTCCTGGTTTCAGAAAGCTACGGAAATGGATGAAATTCCCTGATGAGCTGTTCTGTTTGACCTTGGCTCTTGGTAAACAAGTTTTCTACTTTGTTTATAAAATTGAAGATGCTGCCATTGTGTCTACTGGTGCAAAACCCTCAACTTCCAAGGAAGACATTCCAGTGAATGAGAGATATACGATGCTAAATTTCTGCTCTCCCTCCCCTTTCATAGACGTCAGCTGTAAAGCTGACAGCAGGAGATTTGAGTCGTCTGACTCGAGGTGACTCTTCAACAGAGCTGAAATACCGCAATGTAAAATAAATACTTAGTTGGAATGGTCTACAAAGTGTGCCTGATTTGCAAGCCCATTTTGTAGACAGTTCCAATGAAGTATTTCTTTTTACATTGCGGTATTGTGGTTCTGCTGGAAAGCCACCTCGAATCTCCTGCTGTCAGCTTTACAGCTGTTGTCTGTGAAAGTGGGCTGAAGAGCCGCCAGCCGGTCTCGGGACCAGGATCTCCAGCTGTCAGCTTACAGCTGACGTCAATAAAAGGGGATGGAGGGGAGGATTTTATCATTGTACATCTCTCAAACCATATAGGTTTGAGAGATGGGACTGGGATCATTTAGTTTATTTTTGTAACAGCTACAATATTTTTTGTTATATAAAGACATTACTAACTCTTTAAGGTACAAGTGTCTGCCTTAGCCTTGCTGGCAACTCAGTTTGTTGAGGATTCTGTCGATTAGACCAATTGTTAAAACTAGGCATAAGATCAGAGAATTGGTTCCCCCATGGAAGTTGAATATCGGATCAACTATCTTGTCCCCCCTTTTTGAACCCATTGGAAGTTCGTCTATTAAACACCTTAGCTTGAAAACTGTTTTCGTCAAAGCAATTACCCGTGCCAAGATGGTTATTTAATTACAGGAGTTGTCCTGTGAATCTCCATATCTGGTGATTCATCACGCTAAAGTAGTCCTCTGAACCAGACCAACCTTCAGAAGTAAGGTAGCGCTGACTTTTATTTGAATCAGGGAACTGTATTTGTTCCTATCTGGACAGAACAAAGTTATTAAAAAAATCAGATTCATCATTATGTACTTCTTGGATAAACTTAAGGAATCAACTGCATCTAAGGCATCACTAGCCACTGCCAGATGGATTAAAGACTGCATCAGTCTTCCCTAAAAAGAATCAGTCCTTTAGCTTCCAGTGAAGCTTAAAGGAGCAGTAAACTTTTTTTTATGAAAACACATATTTTACAGAGCATTTCCTGCTGAATAAAACAAGGTCACTCCCATCGCTTTCAAATGTTTTATTCAAAAATTATAGCAGTTTAAATAATCAGGAAGTGAATTTACTGTGTTTACTTCCTGATAGTTCTAACTGACAGGAAGTGACAGTCAGTTTCTATCACATTCTATGGAGAACTGTATGTCTCTGACTTTTCTGACTTTCCTCTCCATTAGACTCTAACAGGAAATCTAATTAGAATTTGACCATTAGAGGGAACTGCTAATGTAAAAAAAAAAACATGGGCTTAAACTGTAATAACTCTGGAAATATAAAACTATTGGCAGTGGGAGTACTCTTATTTTCCTCAATAGGAAAATCCCTACAATATATATTTTTTCATAAAAAATTTTACTGCTCCTTTAAGGCTCATTCTAACAGATCTCTTTCAACATCCTGGGCAAATAAAGCCACAGTCTCCTCTGAAGAGATCTGCATAGTCGATACATGGTTTTCTATCTCCACATTTATAACGTATTGCCGAGTGGATGTTCAAGGTTTTTGCAGAAGCAATACTTGGTAGAAAAGTCCTTGCAGGGGTGCCAGTCTAAGCAGACATATTTATGCTTTCTCATTACTACCCTTCTTCTCATTGTACGTTGTGGTAATTTGCTTCTTGGAACACAATTTGGGGTTATCTTTTCTTCATTTACAGTTCTCCCTCCCTTCTGGTACACTGCTTGGGTATACACTTGAGGATATACAGTAAAGGGTTAACAGAAGATCCAGTTATGTTGTATATCTTCGCATAAATAGATAAAATTATAATGGGTTAAATTAATTTGAGAAAGTAGGTACTGACACACTATTTCACAGTAAAGAATTGATTAAAATAATAAATTACGCATATTTGTGTAAAAATATATATATAATTTAAGTAAAAATATACTAAATATAAATGTGATGAGAATGATAGGAATAAGTAAACACAAAATGACTCAAAATATATCATTTTATATGACTTGGTCATATAATAAGATATCTTTAAGGAAACAGACACACAGTAAATCAATAACCAATTTCACAAAATACTATTACCCAGCATAAACAGGATTAACTGTGTCGCGTCTGATGACGTACCCAGACTGTCACGCTGATCCGGCACTTAAGGTGTATCCAGAGGTATTTGGTAACAATATTTGAACACAGCAGCATAGAAAGGGTTAATTTTTCCATACCAAAAAATAAAAAATACCTGCCCCAAACCTGTATAAACTATGCTAATTAAAGTATAAGGGCTGTTGTTATGTGAATCGGTTCTAACTTTAAAACCAGGTCCCATAATAATTTCCTTGTACCATATAAAAATATATCAACATTTAGAAACTCATCTGGAATATGAAAAGTCCCAGATTTAGATAAATAGAATTTAACTATTTATCTACTGTTTTCAATATTGCATATCTTCTGGATAAAATATATAAATTGCATATATCTTATTGTCAAAAATAGATTAAACCAAAAATATACTCAGAAATAAATCTAATAATATATGTCTCGAAAACAAAGCTAAAACTAATACATTTCATGAAACATATACTATATAAATGATAATAGCAATACTATTTATTATACCTTACAGCACTCCAAGGGTTAATAACAGATTATAGGATATATGGTTTCCCAGCACTTCAAGGGTTAATCACTGATTATAGGTTATATGGTTGCCCCACCCACATGCAACACAGAAATTCTCTGAAATACACACCAATATAGAGACAAATGGAAAAACTTTCCTGATAACAGACAAGGGATAATCAAAGAATTTACCATATCAAATATAAACTCAATGACCTTTTCAAAAACACAAATATATGGCAAGGTTTGGCTGAGCTGCTCTAACTCTGCCTGTTGAGTCTGCTGTCTGAGCTAATCTAGTGCTCTGCTATCCATTGCTGCTGCCTTCTAATTCCTGGGTCAATATGAATAAGCTGACCTCTCTGATTACTCACCTGTCATCAGCCAACCCTCTCAGGGTATTTAAAGCAGCTTGGCTTGTTTCCTGATTGTCCTTGTGTTTGTTGCTGCTGGCTTCTGTGGATTCCCCTGTGCTCCTGCTTAACTGTGTTCCTGACCCATGGTTTGTTCCTGATATCGTAGACTTTTGTGTTCATGACTCCGGCTTGGCTGAGTACCTTTCCTGGTTCCTGAACCTAGGCTTGTCTTTTGGTTCATGCTTCTGGATCACAATTCTGTTTTTGTCACTTTAATAAAGATGTATTGCATTTTACATTTTTGTGTCCTGTCTGGTTCCTGGTCCCTAACAGTACACAAGGACCATGAACTCAGGAGGCACAGGCAATCCACCCACATTTTTTCCAGGTTGGACAAGGTAGACCAGCGCATTGAACCAGTTTGCGGCAGCCCTCCAGGCTTTATTGCTCCATACTGAGCATCTGGTTCCACAACCTCAGCGGCCTCCAGCGCAGGCTGACCCTATAGATGCTGCCACTCCGGCTGCCAATGGGGATTCCAGTGTTGCAAGAGGCATGACAGGGTCCTCCCCGCTTCCCCAGCGTTATGGGAGAAACCTTAACCAGTGCAGAGGTTTCCTGAACCAAGTTGGTATCTATATGGAGATGGTAACATAGTCCTTCCCCTCTGTTAGGAGTAAGATGAGCCTCGTGATTTCCTTACTCTCTGACAGGGCCTTGGCATGGGCTAATCCCCTATGGGAGATGCAGAAACCTATTGTATACAATTTCCCTGCGGATGGGGCATCCTTTAAAAGGGTATTTGATGTGCCAGGCCTCTCCACCTCGGCTGCCAAGCAACTAATGTCCATCCAGCAGGGTACTAGGATGGTTTTGAATTATGCCATAGAATTTCATACCCTGGCAGCCGAGGTTGGTTGAAATAATGAGGCTCTCATGGCTGCTCTCTCTAATGACTCTTGGATATGGTTAAACATGAGATTGCAGCCCAGGATGTCCCCAGAGATTTAGAGGAGCTGGTCTCACATTGTATCCTGATTGAATCCGAATCCATGAAAGACCTTCCTTCAGGGAGTGCCTGCGGAGGCATCCCATCCATTTAACTCTGAGCTTTTCGTGGCCATCCGTGCCTCCCTCTCCTCCCGTGCCTCCTAGTATCGAAACCTCAGGCAATGTAGAGTCCATGCAGCTTGGGTTCACTCACCTTTCAATTGAGAAAGGGCTTTGAGGAGGAGGGAGAGCCTGTGCCTTTACTGCAGTAAGGCAAGGCACCTACTGCGAACTTGTCCCACACATCTGGGAAATTAACACACCTATGGTCCTGTAGGGGACAGGCCTTAGGTGGCATCTCAGCATCCCCGGATATTCATTCATATAAACCACTAGTTTCCGATGGGCTCCCTTGGGGCAAAAGTTCCATTACTTCAGAGGACCTTATTGACTCCAGTGCAGCATGCCTTTTTATTGACTTCACCCAGAAGCACTCCATTCCATTGCAGCTCTGTACCACTCCACTTGCCCTTGTGGTGATTGATGGCAGACCCCTACAACCGCCTCAGGTCACCCACAAAACCGCTCCTTTGTCTCTGGTTGTAGGGGCTCTCCATCACAAAATATTACAGTTCAAGGTGATCTCACTATCCCGTGATCCTGGGTTATCAATGGTTGCACAAACACAATCCCACAGTCGATTGGGTAAGGGCTGAAATCATGGCATGGTCACCCAATTACTCCAAAACATGCCTAGTAAAAGTGGGGAGGGTGCTAACCACATCCTCAGTCTCTTTGCTGTCTGAAGAGTACCAAGAGTTCCGCAATGTATTTGATAAGGGCTGGACTGATTAGCTCCCACCTCACCGCCCATACCATTGTACCATTGAACTACAACCGGGTGCCATACCTCCTCGAGGCCGAGTCTACTTTCTTTCTGCTGCAGAGAATAAGGCCATGGAGGAGTGTGTTGCGGATGCACTGTCCTGGGGTTTCATCCGTAAGTCATCCTCTCCTGCCAGTGCTGGATTCTTCTTCATGAAGAAAAAGAGTGGTGAACTGAGACCCTGTATTGACTACAGGGGGCTCAATCGTATCACGGTTAACGCCTAACGCCTAACCTATTCCACTGGTTACTGAGATATTGAATCAATTGAAAGGGTTTAAGGTATTTACTAAGCTCGATCTTCTAGGGCAGGCCTTACAATTTTAAGTCCTTTGCTACTAGCCAGACCTGAAAAGTTACTCACCACTGCAAGCCAAAACATACCCACCAGGGCTGAATTTCTACTCGACAGGGCTAAATTTTCACTCGCCATTGGCTAGTGGCGAGTGGAAATTTTGAGCCCTGTTCTAGGGGCATATAATTTGATATGGATAAAGGAGGGCCACAAATGGAAAACGCATTTAACACCAGGAGCAGGCATTACGAATACCTTGTAATGCCCTTTGGTCTCCGCAATATTCCTGCAGTTTTCCAGGAATTCCTAAATGATGTCCTCAGGGACATTCTCCAACAATGCGTGGTGGTATATTTAGATGACATTCTGATCAATTCCTCCTCCATGGAAAGCCACCACGCAGTTGTAAACCGAGTTCTGCAAAGATTAAGAGAAAATAACATATTTTGCAAATTAGAGAAGTGTGAATTCCACCGCAAACAGGTCACCATCTTGGGGTACGTAATTTCAGAGGTCAATTTCTCTATGGAAACTTTTGGCTGTTCTCGAGTGGCCACGACCCATATGTCTCTGTTCCCGTCAACATTTCCTCAAGTTCGCTAACTACTATAAGAAATGTATCCACAATTTTTCCTCTATTGTAAAACCCCTTACCGACATGACCAAAAAAGACGGTAACTCCACTGGTCCCCAGAGGCCATCAGGGCATTTGAGTCACTAAAAGCTGCTTTTGCCGCAGCACCCATTTTGGCATACCCGAAACCCAAGATCCCATTTATACAGGAGGTCGATGTGTCTGAAACAGGAGTAGGTGACCTCCTGTCTCAAGGTCCTACTCCTGAGAGCCATTTGCACCCTTGTGGGTATTTCTCAAAGAAGCTAAGTCCAGTAGAGTGCAATTATGCATTTGGTGACTGCAAGCTGCTGGCGATAATACTGGCTCTCAAAGAATGGAGGCATTTGCTCGAGGGAACTTCCATGCTAGTCTTAATCCTCACGGATCATAAAAACCTCACCTACTTGTCTGAAGCTAAGCGCTTGTCTCCACGGAAGGCCAGATAGGCCTTATTTTTGTCTTGTTTTAATTATGTGGTCTCGTACCTGCTGGGTACCAAAAATGTCCGGGGTGATGCTCTGTCTAGACAGTTCTCAGGTGCTAAAAAGGAGAGTCCTCCTAGTCCTATTATTCCTCAGGACAAAGTACTGGCCACCATACTAGCAGCATAACATCTCCCCTTGGGGAGAAAATACAGGCCACCCAAGTAGATGCACCTGCTGAGACTCCTTCTGGGTGCTGTTTTGTACCTATTAACCTCCATACCAAGGTACTTTCTACCTACCATAATACTAAGTCAGCAGTTCATCCCGGAAAGAACCAGCTTCTCTGGTCAGTTTCCCGTCTCTTCTGGTGGCCAGAACTTAGCTATTGCTGTCTTTGGCTCTGCCTGTCCGGTCTGTGCGCAGACTAAATCACCCCATCGCCTTCCAGTGGGCCTTCTCCAACCCATATCCAATGAGGAGAAGCTATGGTCACACCTTGCCGTGGACTTCATTGTCAACCTCCCTTTGTCTAACAGTAACACAGTCATCCTCATGGTTGTTGACCGATTTTCTAAGATGATTCAATGCATACCATTAAAAAAGCTTCCATCCACTAAAGACTTGGCTACGGTCTTTGTCAAAGATGTCTATCAGCTACACAGGGTTCCTGAAGTAGCCAGTTTGTCTTGAGATTCTGGAGGGCCTTCTGTGTGCAACTAGGTATCCAGCTTTTCTTCTCCTCGGCCTATCACCAGCAATCAAATGGGGCCATGGAAAAGGCTAATCAGGCCTTGGAACAATTCCTGCGGTGCTACATCTCAGACCATCAGAATAATTGGTCAGACCTGCTACCTTGGGTGGAGTTTGCTCATAACCCTGTTGTCTCGGCTTCTGCCCGGCTCTCCCCCTTCGTGGTGAATATGGGTAGCAACCCTCCATGATTCCAGATTCATTTGCTCCCCAGGAAATCCTAGCATTGGAGGATCATCTCCAGTGAATCCATTCCACATGGGTGCAGGTCCAAGAGTCATTGCAACACTCACAACAATCCCAGGAGCTCCAGGCCAATCGTAAATGCCTACCTGCACCCTCCTACCAGGTAGGGGAGAGGGTCTGGTTGTCCTCCAGAAACTGGCTCACTGCTTTGTGGGGCCTTTCCGTATTCTCCAACGTGTGAACCCTGTTGCCTATGCCCTAGACCTCCCCCCCAATATGCGGATCTACAATGTATTCCATGTCTCGCTGCTGAAACCCGTGGTATGCAATCATTTCACTATGGTCACTCCTCGACCCCATTCCGTGCCTATTGAGGGCCATGAGGAGTTCAAAGTCAGAGGGAGTCTTCAATATTTGGTCCATTGGAAGGGGTACGGTCCAGAAGAGTGCTCATGGGTTCCAGCCACCCCTGCCCTCCTGCATGCTTTCCATGCACCCTTTCCCCATAAACCTGGTCCTGCCCCACGTTGGGGGTTCGTTGATGGGGCCTACTGTAAAGGTTTGGCTGAGCTGCTCTAACTCTGCCTATTGATTCTGCTATCTGAGCTAATCTAGTGCTCCTCAAATAGGTTGGAAGTAAATATAATCCTTAGGGCTATACAGAATTAATAGTAAAGAAATATAATTACCAGATGACCAAGGTGTGTATCTCTTGGATTATTGGATCACTTCAAGGAAGTCAGCAGACAGAGAGCTTTCGTAGGCATTTAGCCCCTTATAAAGTACAAATTATCTTATCAGAAAGTCACAATCCATCCTCCCTGAAAGGAAAAGTTTCCAGATCATTAGAATATGATGTCAAGCTAAGTTTTCTGGACTCTCTGATTGGCCAAACCCAAAAATAAAGTAAGTCGATTTTGGAGTTCTTATAGCAATACTTCAGTTTTTCCAGAATATGGCACACTGGTACCATGTTGAAATCTTTGTATATTTTGTCTAAAATTACAGCATCCCCCTAGTACAATCACATCAAATATGTATAGTTCCATGTGCATTTGTAGTCTGCCCAGACCCCATATTAACAGGTGCACAAACATATTTTAACTTTATCAACTCAGAATGCACTTTCCATGTCTTATAAGGAAAAACTACTCCAAACAGCTTATAAAGGCATACATTTCCTGAAAGTAGATAACCTAACTAGCTCAAAATTTATTGAAGTATATCTCTACACAAACATTTCAAGCACTGGATTTTAGTTAAAAATTGTAAAGTTATAAAATGTTTAAAAATGACACTGAAGACTTGGTTAACTGTACAGAATATCACAAAAGCTATGTGTTACAATCAAAAAAGTACCATTTAAAAATACCACATATTTCCTGATTACATTGGTACCCAACATGTATATATGTACATCAGTACGCTACTTAAGCAAAGCCAGAACTGGTAACCATAGTTATGTCTGACAGTTTCTCATTACAATGTCAAAAACATAGAAAAACATGGTATGAAGGCACAACTACCCCACAGCATCAAACTTACCCCCAAAAAACTGCATTTCTAAATTAATACAGCCAAATGAATTAAAACTGGCTTGTATGTCATTCTACTTCTAGCTTCCTGTGAACAGATATGTCCAGTAGGTGGTGATGTAGGAAACATAGTTTTTTTTTAACATTTTCCATACTTCAAAGATATTGATAACTTTGAAAGGATATAGCATTTCCTAATTTACCTATTACCTCTTGCCAGCCTGAGACAAATGGTACCTCAGTAGTATGAATAGATATAATGCAGGTGTGTGCCAAGTGCAAAAACTTTACCTACCACAAGTTGTTGGTTTCAGAGGAATGAAGATTATGTATTGAAGGTGTATATTTTTCACTCTCCTCCTCACACAGACACAGCAGGCCCCTCATGAGGTGGTTTCTCCTTCTTCCATGTCCTTGTTTAGTCAGCTTATTCCTATGTTAAATCCATAAAATATAATACGAAATATAATCCTGTTTTTTTAAAAGATGTGCAAACAGTCTTATTCAAATAGCATTGATCTTATTTGTACTGATTGTAATGAGATTTAGGAGCTAATGTCATTTAATTTATTGTGATTAGTGCCCACGGCTTTTGTATGTACATAGGCTGTTACCTTATCTCTGTTAATTTTTAGACAATAAATTGTGATTAGTGCCCCCTGTTCTTTTAGTCAGAAAGACTGTTACCTTGTTTCAACACAATTGCATACAATGCTGGACAATGACCTCAATATTGGTTTGGTATTTTGAGCCCTGGAAAAGACAGTAATTACTACTCCTCCAGATAAAAACATATAAACATGGGGGGAGAGTTATAAAAGTAGAGTTAATGGAAAAGAAGCATTAAAATGGGTGTAAGCTTGTCTCTGGTAGTTATAAAAGATTTAAGGAGAGTTTAGGAGGACATAACTCCATCTAGTAAGTTTTTTGATAAAATGGAGTAAGGAAGTTTGTAAAACGTGGCTCAGGAAATGTATAAAGAAATGTTGCTATTTGCATCAATTTAGCAACATACTTTGCACCAAATCTTTAACACCATGTATGACCTGTTCTTATTCGTTACTGTCTCCACATTAATAAACTAGAATACTATATAAATCTCCCCTATGTTTCTTATCTGCCATCAAATCTAACTTGCCCATTCAGTCTGACCATTTCCTATTTAAAATACACACTCTTACATACCTCTCAGAATATCCCAAATATTTCTGAATTCCTTCACAGTTTGTCTCAACAATATCTGCTGAGATGCTGTTCCATGAGCCACTCAACATTTCTGTAAAGTAGTACTTATGCACAGGGATAGCGAAAAGTAAGCATTTTTTCCATGAATATTACCACATATAGAAACCATCTAAATGCCCTCCTATTCGGTATCCCAGAGACATTTTTCAGTCCCAGTTTGTGCGGGAGGGGTGTTAGACTGTGTGAGGTTGTTTCTATTCCAGTGCAATGGGACAAAGCTGGACATCAGGATTTGTTGTTTTATGGCTACAGTAGAATAAGTCTTGGGGGGGGATGTTAATGTTTATGGTTTTATAGCTAGTAGTGCTGTAGGACAAGGCTGAGGTTCAGTATGTGAGGTT
This sequence comes from Rhinophrynus dorsalis, assembly GCA_037306005.1. Taxonomy (NCBI): domain Eukaryota; kingdom Metazoa; phylum Chordata; class Amphibia; order Anura; family Rhinophrynidae; genus Rhinophrynus; species Rhinophrynus dorsalis. The sequence goes on from CM074718.1 coordinate 105,556,158, forward strand.
CTATAGCTACTGTAGGACAAAGCTTGAGGGGATATTAAATGTGGTTCTATGGCTACCAGGGACAACGCTGGGGGTCACAGCAGGGTTGGGCAATGTGAGATCCTCCAGCTGCTGCCAGACTACAAGTTCCATCATTCCCACCAGCTATTGGCTGGTGGCCATCAATGGGAGTTGTAGCTTGGCAGCAGCTGGATGATCTCATTTAGCTCATTTCAGCTACTAAACAGTGAGACACGGATGAATGGTCAGTATATGTGATTCTATGGATGTTTGGGATAAGGCTGGGACGGGATCAGTATATGTGGTGCTATGGCTATCATGAGATAAGATTGGGAGGGTTAGTAATGTGCCGAAGATAGGGACTGGGGAAACATTTTCAGTATATTTCCTGAATGATATTCAGAATATTTTTTGGCAATTACATGTCAGTTGTTTTAATTTATTTTAATAAAATATTTTTTACAATTATTTGGTATCATTTGTCAATTCAGCCAATATTTGTTTATTTTTTTTTTTTGTAATAGTAGGAATCTGGGAGAAATATAGAAAGAATATTTTTTTAGGGCTCATAGGAGATTTTTTTATAGCATTTGGCAAGTTTGCCATTCCACATGTATACTTTTGAATTATTTTTGTGCAGTCATTTATTTCCAAGAACTTAGTATGGGTGGGTTTGTAGAGCAAAAAAGAACTGTATAACTCAATTATTTTAACAACATAGCTAGTGGTTATGGTGCTGGGTGTAGGATTCTGTGACTCTTGTCACCTACAACTAAGTCATCCTCCTCCTCATTTCTTTGCATTTACACAATAGCAGTAGTAGAAGACATGCTTGTTATCATTGTTACTTATAAAAATGTTGTCCCACTTCCTGACACATATACATCACTATTATGTACCTCTTGGCTCTGTGCACTACTACTACTACTATTACAACTACTAGGACTAGATATTGCAATAATACTAGCAGTAGGTGTCAGTGGCACTGCACTTCAAACAGCAGCAGAAGCACCCAAAGCTAGTGTTGTGGATATTATCCTGTGTTACTGCTTAGTTAGTAATAGTGTTACTGTGTGGGGTTAGACTTAGAAGCTGTGATGACAGAGATGATGACCAAGATGATTTGTTAGACATAATCATGGTAGCATTGATTTTTACTGTAAAGTACATAACAGAGCTGTTAGCATGTGGAGTGATGTTTTGTTTGTCTGAAAATAATGTATTATGTATGTCTCTCTAGCCATCAGGTGTAGGAATAGGATCCCTGCTAGTTTCTGTCACTGATCAGTCAAAAGTATTTATTTACTGACAATGTCACTGTTTATAAATCACACCCACTGAGGAAGGATCAATTTACCTGTATTTCTGACTGTCACTTATCAATCAAAATGTTCTCTTTTTTAATATTCTCACTCACTTTTCTCTCTATCCCACCCACACCAAGAGAACCGTTGTAGTGAATAACACCAATACTCTTTCCAAGCAACTCTCTCTTTCTCTCCACAGACTGACCACCTGCAGTAAAAGGAATATATGAGTTAAAAAGCAGTGAAAAATGAATTTTCATGGGAATTTCCAAGGAAGGCTGAAAGTGCTGTTTTTCAAATGTTTGGTTTGCATCCTGATGAAATGGCAGTAAAAGAGGCCAAAAATTATCTTTATGTCTTTTAAACCTATATTTTCATTTTATACATTTTCACATCGACTGCATCTGACTTTTACTTGTGGTCTGTTCCACAGAGACAACATTGATCTGTTTACAGAGGTGCAAGAGTAGGGCTGTGACCATTTTCTCTGCATGCAATATGTGTATTGATTAAATACCTTAAGTGAGCATTCATCATTCAAGGTTTTCTGCTGTATCTGAACTTCAGAGAGTATATACTTGCAGTGCACACTTTTTATTTATGTATTTTTCTAGTGATAATGAACTGCAAGCATTTTCAGCAAAAATGTACATGAATTCATGCCTATACCAGTATTCTAAATTAATTATGTAAAATTAAATCAAACTTAAAACAATGTATAATTTCTCCTCTGCAATGTCACTCGAAATAAATATACATCTTATTTTTTAATTTAAACGTAAACAAATGTATTATCTATTAAACACAATTAGGACTCATTATGTGAGTATTTATCATTCAAAACCATATCTGAACATGATAAAGAATACACTTGCTGTGTACTTGTCTAGTTCCATTACTGTCAAATGACTGAGACCTGTAATTTTCCTGTCAGAGAAGGGAGATCTGCAAAGAAGGTGCTGCATTATTTTTCCAGTTTTGGATCACAGGATGAAAATCCTCTGCTGGTGAATTTATCACTAGCCCCTGTGTGTCGAAGTTAATATTTGTTTATTGGTCAACATTTCTAGATAATATTTTGCTGACTGAGGTGCACACTCTCTCTAATTTCATTTTAGTACATTATAGTTACATTTGAATGCCTAATTTACAGTAAAACTCATTATTAGATTTCCATAGCCATTCTTTGTAATTAATTGAAGAAACTGATTTACAAAATCCCTAACCATTGTGAAAATTGGTACTTTAATGTCTCAAGCAATCATTTCCACTGCTAAAGCCTAAATTATGCATCAACCCTAGCAGCATGAAACAAACAGATTAAATGACTTTAGGCTTCCAAGAGATCAAAATTTTTATAATAACCTTAGATGGTGAGTATATACTTGTATTCAATCTTTTACTTAGAGAGAACAAATACTTCTTTGTTCTTTTCTTAGTTTGAATAATTGTTACTATAAAAAAATGCAATAAAAATTTACTTTGAAATCCATTTGCTAGAAACAAAAATTAGGTTCTCAAGATAGCCATTGTTAAATGCCTCTGTTTTCCCTATATTACCTCACATGCAGAACTCTGCATGATTAAATGCTTTTGTAAATTACTTCAGTATCCTTCTCTAATTATGTTGTACATTGTAACATAATTAGATGTTACTTTAAATACGGTTTTGTTTTTCCTTGTCATACAGCATCTTCCTAGATATTATAATTGCTTAGAGGGTACATGCAGTTGAACCAATCCGTCATATAGGTGCTAGACTATTACTCTTGGGGTCTTATGCAGGAAGCAAAAGATTAGCAATTCTAAAACCAACCAACTTCAATAGAGAGGACAAATAAAAATTCACATTGATTTAAATTGGGCTTTAAAACTCTTGAATGCTAGAGAAGTTGTTAGCTCATTGCGAAGCATTCAGATAAATACACATAGTAACATAAGGCTGAAAAAAGTCCATCAAGTTCAGTTCATGCCATATCACCCCTTATTGAAGCCATTTACAATTAAAATCCAAGTAGGTAAATTATTCCTTTCCAAAATTCAGTCTGATGTTTCCCTGGATCTATTTGCTTTGAAACAAACTATAATTTACAATATTGTTCAGAGCTAGTAAGTTTTCCATTACTTTTTAAAAGAAACTACAGTATTTTCAAACACGGCATTCCATGGGAAATAATTCTACAACTTTTCTGCCCTTACTATAAAAAACATTAATGCTCTGTTTTTGTTAAAAATGTTTTTCCTTTAGTCTTAAAGAGAAAAATAGGTGAAAAGGAAAAGACAGTGATCCTAATAACCCACCATGGGAAGGTTCAAGAAGAATCCTTCTCAGAGATTTCAGTTGAAGAAAGTGTCCCAATGAGGAGGAGTGAGCTCTGTCTCCATTCCCAGTGGGGAGGTCAACTGGGATTGTTTCTTTGTTCATGGCCATCAAATCCCATTCTAGACAAGTCAACTTTTGGAGAGTACCTGCAGGAATTTGATTTAATTCCCTCATTAAACGTGATCAAAATTTCCAAGATTCCCTCATATCCCTTCAAGGCCAAAGAACTCAGAAGCACAGTCCAGGATCTTTTTGTCAGGAAGCTGTTAGAGCCAGTCCCTCATTCCAGAAGAATTCAGGGGTCTATGCAATCTTGTTCTTGGTTCCCAAGATCACGGTGGGCTTTAGAACAATATTGAAATTAAAATTCCTGAACAATTTTATCAAACATGAGCACTTCAAGTTGGAGACAGTAACATCAGTCATGAAAGTGATCACAATCAACCTAAATCATGTGTACCATCACATCCTAGGCAAACCATTCAACAGGAAATATTTGAGGTTTGTGATAGAAGGCCATCAAGGTCTTGCCTTTCGGTGTTTCATCACAACCTGAGTGTTCACAAAAGTACTGGCAATATCACTGCAAAGTCTGAGGTTAAGGGTAATCTCCATCATGCCCTGTTTGAATGATCTCAGGATCTGGAGCTCAAGTCTTTGATCACACCTTTCAAAGTCTCAAATTCCTTCAACTTCAAGGTTGGCTAGTATATGTCCCAAAATAGCCAATTTGTTCCATCCCAGAGGATCATTTTCCAAGGTACTGGATACTGGATACCATACAGGGTATGGTATTTCTGTCAGAAGTAAGGATCAGCAGGTTGAGAACCTAAGTAAGAAGATTTCGAGAGAGAGAGATCCTGTTGACTGCCCAGGACTATATACTAAAACAAAAAAAGAAGAAAAAAGAAAGGTACTTCCTAGTGCAATATTGTATGTAAAAATCAGGACCTTCACCAATACACTGCGGTACTCACAATGTGAAAAATCACTAAAAGTGATCAGTTGAGCGGATGGGGGACTCGGACTGCCCCACTCAGTCTTCCCAAAACCTTGGCAAAGTGGATGCTGCTTCTCCAAAAGGACCCAAACAAATTGGTCAGGAAACTCCAAATACAAAGAAACAAAAAGCAGAAGAGTGCAAACCAACAATAAATAATTCCTCTTGAATTCAATATCAGTAGATCGTATACTCACACCACAAATAATGTTGTGCTGGTTGTTGATACAACCAGCAATCTCCAACGGGGTATTCTCTAGCTTCCCCAATACGGCTACTGGTCATACACGGTAAAAAGTATATAATATTTATTGATAAAATTTATATCTCTATTCTTTGCCAAAAAACGTCAGTACAAACAATATAATATATATACCTGTATAACACGTTTCGGAACAGCAAGGTTCCTTTCTCAAATATCAGGCAACAGAATGTGTATTAAAAACATGTATTTGTAATGGAAAAAAATATATATATGTATAAAAGGATTTTTTTCATCTTGTAAGACCAGTAGCCGTACTGGGCCGGCTAGAGAATACCCCGTTGGAGATTGCTGGTTGTATCCACAACCAGCACAACATTATTTGTGGTGTGACTATATGATCTACTGATATTGATTCAAGAGGAATTATTTATTGTTGGTTTGAGCTCTTCTGCCTCTTGTTTCTTTGTATTTGCAGGACTATGTGCGACTTCTAGGAGTCTTGACATGTTCTATTCAAATTGTCTCTTGGGCAAGTTTTCATCTGAAACCCCTTCAGAATCATTTCCTGAGCAACTGGGACAGAAGAGCCAAGAATATGGCTCCGAGGATTTCTCTCTCAAGACAGATAAGAGAATTCTTGTCTGTTGGTCCAACATTCAGAATCTGTCAAGATGTTCTCCCCTTCATGATTGGTCTTGGGAGGTAGTGGCCAGTCCTTGTTATTTAAGGAGAACTGAGGAGTTCAGAAAATCAGACTTCTTGTTTGTTAATTTTCATAGAAAATTCAAAGGATCCTCAGCTTCTAAAGACTTTTTAGCCCATTGGATTTCTCAGTGTATTAGGTTATCCATGGATGAGGGACTATTTTTCTCTTGGGACAGGCACAGTACAGTCATCACAAACAGCACTGGCACAATTTGTGACAAGTCAGTGAGAAGAGGAAAGGAGGGAACACACCTTGGCACAAGCTCACTGATAACACACCTGAAACACAGACACCATGACATTTATGTGAAACATTTTAAAGCCAAACATCCACCACAGAAATCGAGCACCATTGTTGCTGTACCCCCTGACTCTCCCAAAAGGTAACAAGGAGCAAGGCATAGATCAAAGAGTAGGCAGAACAGAGAAACCCAGGCAGAGGCTGGAAGTTCAATGACATATGAAACTAGCTTGCCATCACCTTCTTCCTCTAGGGTAACTACATCTTCTTCCAATCCATCTCATTCATTATTACCTCCCCCGCCAAATGATAGCCACTATATAGATGTTAGTATGTGGCAGTTTGAGTGGTGCACTGACCACACATGGCAGTATGGTGGAGGAGAATCACAAGCAGGGCATCAAGCAGCATCTGAGGAGAATCCATCCTGCAGAATATGCTAAGCTGGCTGCAGGGAGAGTTCATCATTACTATTAAACTGTCAGCAAGTTGTCATGTGTCCTTAGAGGGGTGTGAACAATGGGTATAATGACTGCAGCAGTACTTGGTTTCTGATATCATGGTGTTTGGATACATTTGTGCCAGGAGTTATTTACCACACACACTGTGCACATTGCAGTTGCTGATGAGATGCACAGTTCCTGCTCTCAAGGGAAAATTTTCTATTCTAGTAACAACACACCCATGGTTTTGGAGGAGGGACAGATGGAAAAGAATTATTGGCCAACTTCTTCTTTTCTCCACATATACTGGGAGATACTTATTATGCTGCTACTGCCTCAGGCGCATCACTGGAGCTAGTCATGGCAAGTGGAACCTTAATCATCCATCACCCATGTTACTACTGTTGTTGATCCCTTTCCCTTTGAGCTGCCTAATCATCCTGCTGCTTAAACAACTCAACAGCAGCAGCAGCAGCAGCAAGAACAGCAGTTGCAAATTCTGTATCAACATCAGGGCATTTTGACAATGTCCGTTGACCACTGTTCAACACGACATGACCTGCTGCCACTAGGTCAGTAGTGCATTTTTTTTCCTCAGGGCTTGTGCTTTAAAAAACAAACAAACAAACAAAAAAAAAACACATAGTCCTACAAAAAAAATAAACTATTTTTTGGGGTTTGTTTCTAACAAGCCTAAGTCCTACAAATCAGTGTTTCCTTAGGGCTTGTTCCAAAGAAGTCTAAATCCTTACAATCAATGTCTCCTTAGGGCTTAGGCCTCTAACAGCAAAACTTACAAATTATCCTCTACAAAACGCTCTGTCATGTCATGTATCAGTATACTCCAGTGGTAGCTTACATCAGGGAGTCCCTGTCTCTATCACGTTACATACAAAATTCTTATTATTTTTTTTTATTAACTGTCCCCCAATAACAGTCAACAACCCCCCCTAAAACAAATTCCCTGTTCAACTGATTCCCCAGACTCCACCCACCAACACAGACACCCTCCTTAGACCCCTTTTATACCATGTCTTATTGGGATTTTTCAATTACATTTAGGATTTATTTTTTAATAACCTTTTGAGTGCCAGAGGGGAATGGAATGCATTGCTTATACATTCCGTACAACTCAGGCACTCAAAGGGTTAACTGTCCCCCAATCCCAGTAAACAACCCCCCAAAAAAACTTTCCCTTTTCAACTGATTCTTTCCACCAATACAGGCACCATGAAGCCCCTTTTATACTATGCCTTTGAGAAATAAAATAATATTTGCTATGTGTTGTGTGTAAAATCAATTTTCCCATTGATTTCAATGGAATGAGCTAGTCGAAAAAAAGCGGAAAAACAGCATTTTTCATGGGAAATTATCCGCTAAGCAGGAAGTGCCATTATTTGCAGATTTCAGTTTGAGGAGAAAATTTTCATCTATCCCTAGTAATGAACAGAGTTTATTCTTGCCTTGGCAGAACAGAATGTAATTCTTCCCCATAGTAGTTTCTCTAAGAGGCTTTGCAGGAGAAAATACTTTCAATGTGTCAGTAATTGCATCATCCACACTAATTAGTTTTCTTTGCAAACCTCTTCTCATTTTCAGTTTTAGCAACACTAATTGCTTGTTTGTAGATTCTATTGCATTTTTAAAATACTGTTTTAAATTGTATTTGATTTTTTTCATTGAATTAAAATTCCTGCTTCATTTCATGGCCTGTCTAGGGGTTAATCCTGACTTCTCACAGTTTAGTATGACTTTCTTCTAGGTGGAACCTCTGTTGACCAGATGCCTCTAACAATGTTATCCTCTCTTCTGTCACTAGAAATCTGGTAATTAAAGTGGAACTATCAGTCATACAAAAGTGCCCCCAATTCATTTTTACTATAGCAAAATGCATGTAAATCATTTGATAATCCTTATTAGGTCCGGCATGATTTAGAAAGACTCTGAGACTCACCATCAGACAACAGTACTGACATCTTGCCGAAGAGGCATCTGTGCAGATGCTGTGTCTGTCCTGTCTCCTCAATGATTGGTTAGGGGGAAGTTGCATTGTATCTTAACCCTTTGAGTGCCAGAGGGTTATGCAACACATTGCTTTGCAATGCGATGCGTACCCCTTTGGCACTCAAAGGGTTAAGGTACAGACAGGGACCTTGCTGATGTCTCTACCTCAAGATGCGTGTCAGTGAGTCTCCAAATAACTTAGACTTCTAAAAAATGGTGGACTTAAGGACTATCAAAGGATTTATATGCATAGTAAGTAGGGGTGGGTGAAAGCTGTTGCCGTGTTCCTGCGAGAAATCCTGCAAAAACCACATTATTGTCTGCTTTTTTGTGAGAAAATCCGCTTTTAAAACAACGATTAACATTTTTGTATTTTTTGCCCACTTGCCAAAATTCCCCACCAATTTTTCAGTGGCTAGAAAGTTTCTGCCCATTGATTTACATGGTTTTCGCTTTTTTGCTATAAAAAAGTGACATATTTGCAGAAGTTAAACATAATAGAAGCAGCTACAGAGCGAGGTAGACGTGCTGTGCTGTGCTGCTGTGACTTGTTTATAAAAGTGAGGCAACAGAGGCTCGTAGTGACTGCTATCACTATGAGCAGGCTTAAAACTAATAGAAGGAGGAACTGGAAGGACCCCTTTGGGTCCACTAACTCTAAGGAGGAGGAAGTGAGCACAACTGAACCAATTCTGTCAAGTCCCCCTAAATCACCCCTAGGGATCTTGGGGAAATTATTGGCAAGGGAGGAAGAGAAGGTTAGTATTAGTGAGAGCAGGACAGGTCAGCTGCCTGTGCCTATTGCAAGATGTGCTTCCCCTGCTGATACCATTGCTGTACCTGCTGCCAGACGTGCTGCCCCTGCTACCACTAGTGCTGTACCTGCTGCCAGATCTTCCACCCCTGCTGTCAATAGTGTTGTACCTGCTGTCAGGCATGCTGCCCCTGCTGCCACTAGTGCTGTACCTGCTGCCAAATGTGCTGCCCTTGCTGCCACTACACGTGCTGCCCCTGCTGCCACTAATGTTGAGCCTGCTGTCAGACATGCTGCCCCGGCTGCCACCAGTGCTGAACCTGCTGCTAGTGGGTCTTATAATAATCAGGAGGGGGGAAGGAGAAGATGATACCAAGTGTGACAGCAAAGGACCCTAAGTCACACTTGCCATCCCCAAGCAGTCCCGTCAGTGCTAGTACTACTACTACTACTATTAAGTTCCAGCAGCTTATTAGCATTAGGAGGGGGTAATCAGCAATATCTAATATTACTAGTGACTGTGAGGAGGAAGACTCTGCGGCTGAATTTAATGTGGTTGTATCACAGAGTTGGTTTGGCCTGCCCCCTGGTGACCTTTTTATACCTGTCTACCACATCTGTCAGATGCCCTTTCGTGGTGTTTCTGAGCCAGTGTGCTGTTGCTGTGTTCCTGTGTTCTGAGTTCCTGTGTACCGATTCAGCTTGTCCTGACTATTCTCCAGTGTTCCTGCTTGTGTATGACCCGGCTCGTCTGCGTACCACCCTTGGATCCTGACCCAGCTAGGCTGACGTTCCTGCTTGTGTATGACCCGGCTTGTATGACTACCTCCTACGTGCTCCGACTAGGCCCGGCTGACTTCCTGCTCCGAAGATCGACTTCCAGCTTGTTCCAGTGACCTGCGTTCCAGTTGTCGCCGCCGCAACATTATCAGTCTCTGTTGCCAGCTTCAGTGTGACTGCCTTGCCTGGTGTTACCCACGATTAGTGCAGTGCCTCGCTACCCGTGCAGAGCTGTGTCTGTATCTGTATGCCTTCCTCTCATTGCAGAGCCTTCCAGTAGCGCTGAAGCCTCGAGTAAACGTGCTTTTTAACTCTAGCAGTGCTGCCTCGATCTCACTCTCTCTACCTCCAGTACGAGCCTCGTTACCCGTGATACTGCTGCTGAGTTGGCCGCTCACCGTCGGCAACTCTAGTCCTCCATTGCAGAGTAGTCACATTGTTTGGGCCGTTTGGGCGCCTAAGGCTCTCCGGTGTCGATTACCGGGCATTATCTGTTATACAGAGTGGTGGCAGTTTAAGGCTTCAGTGTTAGCTCATCCGGTACTACGCCCGAGGGGGCTAGTGGCTCTTGCATACATATTCCAGTATTCAGCAAAGTCGGAGGAGGCTGATAAGCTCTTGCATTGCCGGCCGGTTCCCGTTACGCCCGTGGGGGCTATTTGCACTTGCACAAACCAAAGCAGTTCCAGCAGCTACGCCCGTGGGGGCTAAGTTGATTCCTATTCTGCTTAATATCCAAATACTTTGGTGAGGCAGTTCGGTCTTCGGTACTTGATGAACTTTGTCCATCCAGCACAGCCTTTTAACACCTAGGGCATGCCAAACCTCCACATCTGAGACGGACGGTTATCAAGTCATTAACCCCTTGGGGTTTCATATCACCCTATTGCTTATTGTATTGCATGTATATCCATTGTGCTATTACTATTGTAATATCTCAGTTTGCACGATCTGTGTATTACCTACCGCCACTAGAGGGCGAACCTGTGCATTATTTTATTTTAAAATAAAGTGTGTTTTATTTTCACCTACTGGTCTGAGTGTCCTAAAAAACCATAACAGGTTGGTATTATTATTATTAGTAGTAGTAGAAGCAGTAATGGTGAAGCAGCCAGAGTGGCAGGGGAAACATTTAAGAGCATCCAGCATCCCTGTGATGAGTCCTCCCCTTCTCTTCACTAAAGTGTCCAAGTGGAACATGATCCTGAAGACTAAGAGGCCAGAATTGTTGTTGGGGGACCAGCAGCAGCAGGACCACAGATAATACGACCAGCAGCAGCAGGAGCACAGATAAGCTGCCTGTGCCTGCTGCTACTGCTGCCAGTCTGCCTTCTTCAGGTCAAAAAGAAACACCAAGTGTGACATTAGGGGACCCTCTGTCACATTGCTCGTCATTGTCACCTCCTCCAAGCAGCAGTGAGATGTTTGTAACAGAGCAGCAGTAGCATGTAGGGACTAGTGGTAGTGGTGATGCTGATGATGCTGGAGAAGCTGGGGTAAATGAGACACTGATGGCCTTTTTTTTAGCAGAAACTGAGAAGGAATGGGAGACAGGGATGAAGATGACCATCACCACCACCACTAACAGTGAAATTTTGGAATTTGAGGAATTTGCAACTGCTCTAATTCCTGTTGCTGCTGAGATGCAAGGGCAGCTGGATGCACGAGGAACAAGATAGTGTGCAATGGACCACTGTGGATACAGTGGGAATGGGGTCAACAAGTGATGTAGGACCAGGACAGGTTCCACTTGCCAGCGCCAGCAATACTCCTGGTCCTACTTGCAGTGCTGAATCTGAGGTAGCAGCAGCAACATTATCCGCTGCCACAAACAGTGAAGGGGAATGTGGAGGTCAAGAAGAAAGAGGCCATTTTTCTCCACCTGTTCCCTCGCCCTTGAAATCATGAGTGTGGGACTATTTTTTTCTTGAGGCAGGCACAGTTCAGTCATCACCAATGGCACTCTAAACAATTTGTGACAAGTCAGTGAGAAGGGGAAAGGAGGGAACACACCTTGCAATAAGCACCCTGATATCACACATGAAACCCCCCCAAAAAATTCCTTGTTCAACTGATCCTTTCACAAGATTCCACCCACCAGCAACGGCACCCTCCTCAGACACCTTCTATACCATGTCTTATGGGGGGTAATTGTATTTATGATTTCTTTTTTTAATAACTGCCCCCAATCCCAGTAAATAACCCCCCCAAAAAAGAAAACATTCCCTGTTCAACTGATTCTTTCCCCATACCCCACCAACACAGACACCCTCATACCACTTTTATACTATGTCTTTGAGAAATAAAATAATATGTATTATGTTTTGTGTGTAAACTTTAATGTTCCCATTGATTTCAATGGAATGATCTAGGCGAAAAAAGAGGAAAATTGCCACTTTCCGAGGGAAATTATTCGCCAAGTGGGAAGTGCCATTATTCGCCAATTTCAGTTTGAGGAAACATTTTTCGCTCAACCCTAGTAAAAATTAATTTGGGGCACTTTTCTATGGAATAATATCCATTTATTTTTATTGTATGTATTCTGCAAATGGATAATTTGTCAAATCAAATTGCCTTTAACCATGAATCTGTTTGTAGAGAGATTTCTGTTGGTGAACATGAAAGCAGGTCTAGAGATACAATAAAAGAAAGCAGACAGAGCATTTATTTATATTACATCATGCTTCGATGATCTACTAACCAAAAACTCTGGAAATAGAAATTCAGTAGATTTACTGCCAAAAAAAAAGAAAGAAAAGGAAGTATAAAGCAAGCTGATTATACTGTACATATAATTTACTTGTTTTACTTCAGTAAAAATAAGGGGTTACTTTTCCTTTAAAATGAAACTGTCATGTAGTAATAAACAAATGATTTTCAAAAAAATACTTTATATCGTTCATTTTATATGTAAATAATTTTTTATGACATAGCTAGCTTTATTTATTTTTCTGTAGCACTGGTCCCATCCTAACTGCCACTATCTACCAGGGAATACTTGCTCATTTGCATAAACTGACAAATAGATAAAGCTCAAGTCTTAACCCCTTAAGGAGGTGGCAGGCACTTAAAGACCACGGATGTTGTTGGATATGATTCAGGGCTTCCATAACGGTATGCAGCCTTTAGGGGACTTTTCCCATGATGGTCCTGGCAATTTAAAAAGCAATTGTTTGAAATAAAAAAAAGTGTAACATTACTTTTAAATGTAAAGGAGCAGCAATGGGAGAACCCTTGTTTTATTAAACAGGAAAATCCCTATAACATATTTTCATTAAAAAACAAGCTTACTGTTCCTTTATCTCTTTCATTTTAAGCTTATAGAATACGATTCAGGGCTTCAATAACTGTATGCAGCCTTTAGGGGACTTTTCCCATGATGGTCCTGGCAAGTTAAAAAGCAATTGTTTGCAATAAAAAAAATGTAACATTACTTTTAAATGTAAAGGAGCAGCAATGGGAGAACCCTTGTTTTATTAAACAGGAAAATCCCTATAACATATTTTCATTAAAAAACAAGCTTACTGTTCCTTTTTCTCTTTCATTTTAGGCTTATAGAACCCCATTGCAGCCCCTCAAGGGAGAAGAACTCTTAAAGGAGCCAACCCTAAGTGCACCCTATTAAATATATATATTTTATAATTTTGGGGCAATAAATGTATTTAGATGATACCAGTGGCATTTATCATATTCCCTGAGGCACATTAATTTAGCTGTGTTTACAGACACAGCTAACAGCTATAATTTATCCTTTTACATGCATGGCTGCACACTTACCATTTTTTAAATAAATGCATTTGTCCCTATCCTCTTACCAAACAGATAACTCTCTCTTTACCTATCCCCCCACAACTTTTCTCAATGTTTTATAGTATATAAATAATTGATCCAATAATCATTTTCTGTCTTTCCTTAAACTGCACTTGCATTCCCATTCTCAGAATCCATCCTTGAACTAACCAGTCTTTATTTACCTCACCTCTATGGCTCAAAGGTATTAATTCCTGTAGAAATGCATTATTTACTTTCTGTCCTTAGCATGCATTGATCTTCCATCATATATTCCACTAATTCTTTCATCAGAGATTCTGTTGCTATGCTTAACAATTAGCCCATTTCAAAGGCCTTCCATAGTGATAGTAAAGCTCAAAATATTTATTAGCAAAATAGTAATCAATTGCAGTGTTTGTGAAATATTTAGACCAAGGCTATTCAGTCTTTGGACCGGTTCACTATTGAAATGTTGCCATCTATTGGGCGACTGTCGATATGGAAAGTTAAAAATGTTGCAAGAATCAAAACTCTCCATATCAACGGTTGCCCAGTAGATGGTGACATTTCAGTAGGATACCCTTTGAACCTGTGACTGCTGGAACTGACAAATCCTGTGATCCCAACCAGCAATCGACTGTTTGGGGATGATGGGAGTTCTTCTGATTCTACTGATCCATTTATGAATCTTGAGTTTCATAATAAAATTGATTAGTTTCAAAACACTTCACTCCCTAATACAGCTTCCTACACGATGTCTGCTGAGGTGTTGCCCATTTTTGGACTTCATTATAAAGAAACCATTCTCTGCTCCCTGGTTTGGTTTGCTCATATCACCTTACTATTATTATTTAGTTTAAATGGGGAGTAGTATTACATTTGTTTTATTAGTATTGCATTCTCCTAATAAGCCTTTTTCATTATGTAAAAGTGAACCTCTAGTCATTTTATTTGTCATCAAATTTGAACAATCTTGACATCAATATAGTACATAATTACTTTTCACATTACAGAAGGAAAAAGCAGCTCATAGCACAAAGCTAATAACATTACACTTTTCACATTATGCAATGTGCTGTGGTGTTTAGTCTATGCATACTAATAAGTGACTCTCTCTTTCCAAGGCATATAAAAGACATTTAAATAGGATGTTCAGTAGCAAATATGAACAAAGTGATTTTAGGTTTTTCTATTTGTTACACTGCCATTTCACTTTGTTATATTTATAAGGCATCTCATTTGCATGTAAACATGAAGCCTTTCCTCATTCATTAAAAAATATTTCTAAATCACCCATAGATGCATACATAATGTGTACAACTAATATGTGGATACTTTTCATTTGTATGCATATAGGGTGGATATTTGAAGCATAAGCACTTGAGACATGTTGGGGGCAGCTTGCTTTTGATGGTAAGTTGGTAATTGCCCCCTTAATGTGACTTCAACCATATTGGCCATTAAGGAAGACTGCTGTCAAACTGATTAATCAGATTCACCAAGTTATGCCCTATAAAATGTCAAGGGTTCAACTCATTAAAAACGGTGATCTGGACATGTAAATAAGTTTTCTAAGACAATTATTTATATTCTAAATACTTCAGTCTCACCATATGGAAAACCATATTATGTTGAAAACCCGATATATATTCAGGAACTCCTATCACGGTGCCCGTGATTCCTTGTTTTTTATTTTTCTGTCAGTTATCCTGTGTGAGGTCCTCATTGGTTGCCCTGTGTTTAGCCCACCCAGTATTGCCTTTATATACTGGGCTCCTGCACCTTATCACTGCCCTTTCGTGGTGATCCTGTGCCAGTTCTACGTTTGTATTGAGGTTTCCAGTGTTCCGACTTGGCTTGCCTGACTACTCTCCTGTTCCTGCGCCTGTGTACCGACCCGGACTGCCTGACTACTCTCCAGTGATTGTACCTGTGTACCGACCTGGCCTGGCTGACGTCCCTGCTCCTGTGTACCGACCCGGATTGGCTGATGTTCCTGCTCCTGTATCCTGATCCGGCCTGGCTGACGTTCCTGCTCCTGGATTCCGACTTGGCAGTTCCCCGCAGTGGTACTAGTCGCCTCGGCGACATTCTGACTTCCGGTGCCTTACTGTTTGGCACCTCTGCCCCGCAGGCTTGTCTGTCTTCCATTTGCTCAGAGCGCCTCTGGCCTAGTCCTCCTTCCGTAACCGGTTGCCAGTGTTGCCTCCGTGAGTGCACCGGTATTCTGCCATTGGTTGCTCCTCTCTGTCTAAACCGGGTGCAAGTGTTGCCTCCGTATTGCACCGGTATACTGCCATTGGCTTGCTCCACTCTATCTAACCGGTTGCAAGTGTTGCCTCCGTTATAGCACCGGTACATTGCCATTGGCTACACTCTATCAAAACCGGCTGCAAGTGTTGCTTCCGTGATTGCACCGGTGTACTGCACAGGTTCGCTCCACTCTTCCAAAATCAGTTGCAAGTGTTGCCTCCGTGATTACCATTGGTTTGAGCCACTCTGTCAAGACCGGTTGCAAGTGTTGCCACCGTTACATTACCACTGGTTCACTCAACTCTGTCTAAACCGGTTGCAAGTGTTGCCTCCGTTATAGCACTGGTACATTGCCACTGGTTTGCTCCACTCTGTCTAAACCGGTTGCACGTGTTGCCTCCATTATAGCACCGGTACATTGCCATTGGTTACTCTCCACTCTGTCAAACCCGGTTGCAAGTGTTGCCTCCGTTATAGCACCGGTACATTACCATTGGTTACGCTCCACTCTGTCATAACCGGTTGCTATTGTTGCCTCCGTGTCAGCACTGGTAGCACTCCTGATTTCTTCAGTGGCCTAGTATACTGTGGACTCTATCTGTGACGTCTTCAATTGCAGCTGGTTTCCAGAACACATGGGACTGTTCTCCTTTCCTCTGAACATTAACTCCTGCATTGCTGGAACCTGGAAACCTTATCATTCGCTTGACCCGTGTCAGCATAAACTATTTGTCTTCTATATATGTATGCTGGACCTGTGTGGGCATAATTAACCTGTTGTGTGTCTGTACTATATATGTTATATTACAGGACCGGTGAGGGTTCTTTATGCATTATTGTATTTAATAAAACTGTGTTTTTATCTTAACTCTGTGTCTGTGAGTCAAACAAACCGTTACACTTCCTTAAGGGAAAATGGTGCCATGACTCACTCCAGTATAATTTATACAAAACATCATATTTTCTTTGTTAAAGTATTTTATCAGGAAGAATAAAGTTGACTCATTTTATCTACCTCAAAAGGGTGAAAGGCTGAGTTGACCTTGCCCAGACTAGAACCTGCAGCTTTAATATCCTACATGGCACTGCAGCCTCAATGTGACTTCTTTCAGCCATTTTGATGACAGAATCTGTCATCTATATCCAACTTAAAATCATAGTTAGACAACTGATCTTTCAAAAGTGTTGCTCTTCTGGACTATAATTGAGATTTCAGTTCACTTATTACAGTAAGTTGGAGAATATGAACATTAAGCAGACATTTAATATATGAGCTGAAAACAGTATATACTCTCAGAATACACCAGTAATAAGTAAATTGGAAATAAAAAATAAAAAAATACTGACACAAAGTTTCCCTAATATGGCCTCCCCCACACCAAAAATAGAGCCAACGTAGGTTTTGAAATCATGGTAAGCCATTCAATTAGCTGTCTTATGAGACACAAGGGACTATAATATTACACCTATTGAGAGAGCTATGGAACATATTCAAATGTGTGCGGTAGTGCTAACACATGATAAATTGATACTTTTTATGGGGGAAATTCTACATCCAGTTTTCTTGGCTGTAAAACACACAATGGACAAAAAAAAAAAAACACCATAGAACAAAGCAAGCAGAGAAACAGCAGCTCAGAGAACACATAGCACAAATACTCCAATGGCTACATTAACCCCTGAAAATCCAAGCAAGCACAACAACAATGCCCGTGCCCACACAAACAAGTCCAGGCAAACCACAAAAACTTAGCAACCACTGAAGAACAAGGGCTTCAAAAAGCATTTTAACACAAGCCATCACAACACAACCCAGAGCAACGGTGGTTAACACACAACACGCATGCCTGTCCACCCAAAGCAATCCAAGCTCACTTGTGCAACATTAACAGCCGATGGAGACCCAACCTGCACTTGACAATGTCACACATGGATCTGACAGCTACAAAGCAATCAGAACAGATCAGTAAGAAAACAACACATACACTGTCAAACACCTGGACAACAAACACCTTCCCTGATCACTATCTGCCTCATGACTGTGTCTGGACAACACCCCACCACTGTTTTAAAGGGATAGCTCACCATCCTCAGACGTGGTGTGTTTACAGTGAAACCTATCATCGAGAGACAGAGAAAGATTACAAACTGTATGTTTGCATACCTATTCCTTCAAAGACAGCAAAGATGAAGGCTGCGAGGTCTAGGCATCACCATCCTCCCCCAAGCACACCTGTTGCTGTTGATGCTTCCCCTAACAGACAGCCAGGAACCCATCTCCACCTGGAGAACCACACCAGGCAGCAACACCCTACCTGTCCAAACTGGATCTTGCACAGCTGCCAGACTCTGAACTGGCCACGGATTGCTGGCCCTCTGGTTGCAGATGTGGTGGGTGTATGAAGTCCTCCTATTGCTGAGGGCACTGGGGTTCCCCATGCAGTCCCAAATGTTCATAACCCAGTGGCCATGGGTCATGCCATGGCCACTGGTAGTTGCTTCCCTCCCAACTGAGTGTGGGGTCATTCCTGGGACCATACTGTGGCTCCATCCAGGAGGGTGCCTATGGTCATGTTATGGGCCCATATGACTTGTATTGTGGGGTGAGTGCTGTTCCTGGCATTCAGTACCTTCCCGGTGGTGGTGGGGCCAGGAAATAATGTCCTGAGGTGGACAGAGGCATCCATTTCCCAGGAGTCATCCAGTTCGACAGGTAGTAGAAGATGAAGAAAAACTGAAAACCAAAAAAGCTGTTTGTCTGATTTAAAAAATGTATATTTATTAAATATTTATTAAGACCTTAAGGACTGCACCGCGTGGGGTTGGGGCACTCTGGAGGACCAGAGCACATTTTTTTCCATTAATGTGGTATGTGATCATAGGTGTTGTACAGCCACACTGCGATCAGAAACGTGTCAGGACCGTCACCAGTCCTTAATGTTCGGACAGGCATGATGGTCCTGGCACTTCACTGGTCTTTAAGGTGTTAAAGGCCTTTGCTTGTTTAAGCCACTCACTTGAAAAGTAGCATGGATAGCTGCAAAAAGTATAGTGTTGGAGTGGTTACACATTAGAGAATGTAATTTTAATTATTTTAATAATATAATTTTTTTTTAACCGTAGGAACAGCTTTTTGGTTTTCTGTCATTTTTTACTACCTGTGGAATCGGTGGATTGGAGATGCAGAGTGCCTGAACAGTGATGGGTTAAAAATCTCTGTAAGTCTGAAGTGCTTTTTTGAGTCATAAGTCTTCATTACAGCTACAACCATATATTTAATTAATAGTATCTTATTGTCTGATAAGGCACTACTGACACACCCTATATTCTTTCTGTTTTTCCCCATAGAGTATCAGATGCAGGACAGACAATCTAGATATTTACAGGCTGCTGCAACAAGTGATAGCAATAACCAAGATGACTGTCCCTCCATGTCCTGCTAGGATTGCATTGGCTATTCTATGTATCAATCAATTCTTTTCTCTGCCTTCCTACACAAGGTCCCTTCCCACTTTCCAATCTGAAAGGGGGTGAATGAAAGAACAAATCAATTTAAATGAAAATGCAGAAATTGTCATTCATTATTCTGTAACTTCTTGCACCTTTCAGTTGGTATGTCTTTTTAATATAAATCTCATGAAACACTTTATTTTTGATTGAATTCAAATTCAATGCTAAATGAATGTCTAATCTGCTATAAAGATTTTTCATTAGTTTAAATATTTGCTTGGTGGGGGATGTGCAAGCAATTTAATGCTCACCTCTTGTGGTAATTAAATAGTTAATATTAGCATTGAAGTGAATAGTGACACTATCTTGTAAATCTTTATAATGATAAAACACAGCAGGATAGGATAATTGGTAATAAATAATAAATTTTTTCTGTGTAGATACAATGTTCATCTGGGCCGCAGAAAATGCATGTTATGTACAAATTCAACTGAACAGTACTAAGGAATGTCTTTCTTAGAGAAAAAATATGATTTATAGATAACAGATCTCACAAAAGTTATTGCAGAAGTCAACAATAGACTGCAATGTACAAAAGGTTATAGACACAGAGAGAGACAATCACACTAGCAGTCTTTCAGTCCCTGGTAAGTCCTGGTTGGAGTAATAGAGTATTTTTTAAGAACTGTTGACCAAACTTGTAAATTACTGAATTGGAAATCGCTTCGAATATTTTTCGTATGAAGTAAGTGTAGCCAACTTGGTTATAGTTTCACTAGAAAACAAATGTCTACAGGGGATATAATTACTATATAAGAATATATCCCAATAATTATCTTGCAAACTATGTATTCAAGAGGTTGCGTCCATTAAAATTAGGGAAAGGAACTTTCAACTACAGCATGAGGCAGTAACACTAACGTTTTGTGACTTGGGAGTCTGTAATGCAGTTACATTAGATATGTTTAAAAAATTATAATTTTTTAGCAAATTGAAATAGAGAACTTAAATAAAAGCAGGAAGGGTATTTATCCAGGGAGAAACATTCATAAGTATTGTTTTTATATAGGAGACAGATATTAATGTCTTCAATTGGGTGTTTTTGTTTGCCATCCTCAGAATCACAAAATAAAAGTTGAACTTGATAGACGTATTGTATTTTATTTTCATACTCATCCACTATTTTGCATTTCCCCCAGTGTATGATTATGCAGTTAATAGTTTTTATTACACACACTGCATCTCTTTGGTATCATGTTCCATCTTTTTGACTACTGAGGTACAGATGTTTTTTTTTTTACTTTACTTTGATAATTAATTAAAACTACATTAAAATTACTGAGATACAACATGTCACAATCACTACCATTTTTGATGCAAAGCGCTACCTTTTAAATTGATAAGCTCTAACAAAATTGCTAAAATAAAATAAAACAAGCAAATCTACAAAAAAATGCCCACAGGGCTAAATTTCCCAATTGGCAGAGTAGACAACTGCACACCCACATTCTGAATTGAGAATGTGGCTAGAACAATCATGACGTTCTTGCACCTGTTTTCTACCCCTGTACATGGTCTTATTTTACTTGTTGAATGGTAGAGAGATTTAGAACATATTGCGAATGGCTGAGCTCTCTCTCTCTTTCTAATATAGCCTACATCAGGGATGGAAATTTTCACTAGTCTATGACTAGTAAAAAATAATCAGCACAATGGTAAGGAATACTACTATACTCCATTAACCTCAAGTGAACTAGTACGTTTTTATCTCCTAAAGAGTAACTTTTATCTGACTAATGAAACTTGGTGATATTTTTTCTTCCCTGGCCTGAATAAGTAATTATTAACCTGGCCTAAAACTGCATCTTCCACCAAAGGGTGGGTAATGAATGGGAAGGGGTAATCATTCAAATCCTTTAAAAAAATCTGTGCCGCACTCAGTTGTACATTTGACAGTACCTTTAGAGTACTTTTAGTTTACAGAGATTATAAATATTTGTTTTGTTAGCCATTTTTCTGTAAAATGACTACTTTTTTGTGGTGTTAACCTTTGTTTTAATAGCACAGTGTATCTGTTAAGGGAAAAGTAAGCCTTAAACCCTAATCTATCAAAAATATTGACCCTGTGTCAGTTACACAGATTGTTTGCTTACCAACAGTCAAAAGACATAACGGGCAGATTCACAAGAAGTCCTGTAGAATTTCTCCCAGCTCTGTTGGTAAAATCATGGTAGCCTCACCTGGTAGTATATAGTTACCGGTGACTTCAGTTACAACATTTGATCAGCATCCTCTACCCCAGGTAGCCAAACCTCTCAGTGAAAATGATTGCATTCAAAATCTAAAACAAACTATCCTTGGGACAGTGTTTTTCTCACTCTCCATGTTAGTGACTGTAGAATCCCAGATTCTAAATATACACAACTTATGACTTTTGATTGCATTGTCACAATAGATACAATGCAGTCTATATATATTTGTGCAGTGACACAAGTTTGTTTGTGTCACTGTTACCCAGAGAAGTTCAGGAGTCAGTATGGTTTAGTTAATGCAGTTTATTAACAAATAACATACAGCGGGTATATACAATATATACAATAAGAATAAGCACGGGTAATAGCCAGCAAGCCTCCTATCAGAAATAATAGGTTGCAAAGCTAAACCACTGTGCTGGAGACTAGGCCTTAGCCACTGGAAGTCTATGCTGGAACCAAGAACAGGAACTGGAACAGGAACCCAGGATCTTGATCCGAAGAGGAATAGGGTCTGACTCAGCCTGCAGTCAGATATGCGAGTCTACCAGAGTCCCAGGCCCATACTATATTGGGTGTCTGATCACCAAGGTAAAAGACGAAAGAATAGTCAGACAGAGCCACCAGTCAGCACCAGAGGGGGTAGTCAGACAAGCCGGGTCATACACAGATCAGGTAGTCATCCAGAGCCACAAGTCTTCACCAGATTGGATATCCACTATTAAGGGTTAGGCAAAAGAATAGTCAGACAAAGCCACAGGTCAGCACCAGAATGGATGGAAGACTAGCCAGGTCATACACAGAGCCCAATGCAACAGGTCTGCTTTAAACAACAATGCAAGGGCATCTAAGTCAGGCCTCAGTCTGCTCTTTAAACCCCTCCACAGGAAGTAGGAGGAGCAGCTCAGAGGGAGGAAGTAAGAAGTTGGTAGGCGGAGACTACAGTAAGCAAACAGATAAAACAGAGGCCTGCAGCATGCTAGAAACCTCGCGCCTGAAAGTGATGCTGAAGTCAAGGTAAGCTGTAACAGTTTGTTTTGGCTCTATACTTCAGCAACCTGGATTTGAAAAAAAAAACAATGACTAAGAGAATAAAATGAATACTGACAGCTTTAATTTGGGGGTATTTACATCCATAAATAGTGAAGTGTGAAGTAATTACAGACTTTTTTATGATAATCATTCCATTTAGGGGACCAAAAGAAACTGGTTATTTGACTGCTCAGCTGTGTTTTGGCCAGGTGTGTGTTGATGCATTATTAGTTCATGCAAATAGAACAAACTAAAGGGCTAGAGGTGATTCTATGTGTCGCATTTGCACTTGGAGTCTGTTGCTGTTGTCTCTCAACATGTCAAGCAAAGAAGCATCAATGCCAGTAAAGCAGACCATCAAAAGCTGAAAAATTAAAATAAATTAATCAGAGACATAGGCTGAAAAATTAGATTAAATTGATCAGAGACATAGCCAAGACATTGGATGTGTCAAAATCAACTCTGTGTTGCATTGTTAAGAAGCAAGAACACACAGGTGAGCTCAGTAATAGCAAACAACCAGGTAGACCATGGAAGAACACTGTAGTTGATGACCAAATAATGTTTGCAGTTGTGAAGAAACCACCTTTTCAACAGTTGTACAAATCAAGACCACTTTCCAGGATGTAGGCATAGAAGCTTCAAAGACTACCATAAAGAGAAGACTACACCCATAACCACAGAAGGTGTACCACAAGATGCAAACCACTGGTAAGCCTCAACAACAGGTTACATTTTTCTAAAAACTATGTAAGGAACCTGTAGAGTTCTGGAACAATGTCTTATGGACAGATAAGATAATGATTAACCTGTACTAGACTGATGGAAAGAGGAAAATGTGGAGAAAGTAAGGAACTACATATGATCTAAAGCATACCACGTTATCTGTGTAACATGATGGAGGTAGTTATGACTTGAGCAAGTATGGCTGCCACCTCAACTGGCTCACTTGTCTTTATTGATGATGTGACTGCTGAGAGCAGCATCAGGACCCATAATGAAGTTTACACTTTATTGAATTGCACTGGTCACCTTCTGGCACCCAGAGGGGACTCCCTCTCCATAGATCCCTTTTACACTAAAAATATAACCGTGCCCTCCTGAAGTTACACAGACATATATGAAGCTTGAGTATAATACGTATTCTGTTTGTGAGCTCTTAATGTTTAAAAATGTACCTGTTTTTTTATGTTGCACCAGGCACCCTCTCACCTTCTCTGCGTGCAGAATTACAGGGTGGAAAGGAGCAAGCCTATCTCTTCCCTTCTCTGCATGCTTCTTTTCATTATGGACACCTGATTATTGTGCCTTTATGTTGCACGCTCTTTTGTGTGCGACATTTTCAAAGGATACCATTATGTGTTGTGTGAGTGTGTTTGCACACTTGCCCAGTGGTTGATCATGGACATACAGTGAGGAAAAAAATTATTTCATCTCCTGCTGATTTTGTACATTTGCCCACTGATAAAGAAATGATCAGTCTATAATTTTAATGGTAGGTTTATTTGAAGAGTGAGATACAGAATAACAACAAAAAAATCCTGAAAACGTCTTTCAAAAAAGTTATAAATTGATTTGTATTTTACTGAGTGGAATAAGTATTTGACCCCCTATCAATCAGCAATATTTCTGGCTCCCAGGTATCTTTTATACAGGTAACAAGCTGAGATTAGGAGCACTCTCTTAAAGGAAGTGCTTCTAATCTCAGCTTCTTACCTGTATAAAAGACACCTGTCCACAAAAGCAATCACTCAGATTCCAAACTCTCCACCATGGCCAGGACCAAAGAGCTGTCTAAGGATGTCAGGGACAAGATTGTAGACCTACACAAGGCTGGAATGGGCTACAAGACCATTGTCAAGCAGTTTGGTGAGAATGTGACAAAAGTTGGTGCGATTATTCGCAAATGGAAGAAACACAAAATAACTGTCAATCTCCCTCGGTCTGGGGCTCCATGCAAGATCTCACCTCGTGGAGTTTCAATGATCATGAGAACGATGAGGAATCGGCCCAGAACTACATGGGAGGATTTTGTCAATGATCTCAAGGCAGCTGGAACCATAGTCACCAAGAAAACAATTGGTAACACACTATGCCGTGAAGGACTGAAATCCTGCAGCTCCCGCTAGGTCCCCCTGCTCAAGAAAGCACATGTACAGGCCCATCTGAAGTTTGCCAGTGAACATCTGAATGATTCAGAGGAGACCTGGGTTAAAGTGTTGTGGTCAAATAAGACCAAAATCAAGCTCATTGGCATCATCTCAACTCTCAATGTTTGGAGGAGGAAGAGGAGAAATGCTGCCTATGACCCCAAGAACACCATCCCCACAGTCAAACATGGAGGTGGAAACATTATGCTTTGGGGGTGTTTTTCTGCTAAGGGGACAGGACAACTTCACCGCATCAAAGGGTCGATGGACTGGGCCATGTACCATCAAATCATGGATTAGAACCTCCTTCCTTCAGTCAGGTCATTGAAAATGGGTCATGGATGGGTATTCCAGCATGACAATGACCCAAAATATATGGCCAAGGCAACAAAGGAGTGGATCAAGAAGAAGCACACTAAGGACCTGGAGTGGCCTAGCCGGTTTCCAGACCTTAATCCCATAGAAAATCTGTGGAGGGAGCTGAAGGTTTGAGTTGCCAAACATCAGCCTCAAAACCTTAATGACTTGGAGAGGATCTGGAAAGAGGAGTGGGAAAAAATCCCTCCTGAGATGTGTGCAAACTGGTGGCCAACTACAAGAAATGTCTGACCTCTGTGATTGCCAACAAGGGTTTGGCACCAAGTACTAAATCATGTTTTGCAAAAGGGTCAAATACTTATTTCACTCAGTAAAATGCAAATCAATTTATAACTTTTTTGAAAAGCGTTCTTCAGGATTTTTTTTGTTGTTATTCTGTCTCTTACTGTTCAAATAAACCTACCATTAAAATTTTGGACTGATCATTTCTTTGTCAGTGGACAAACTTACAAAATCAGGACCTCACGGTACAAATAAACTGTGTATCCAGTAATAAAATGATACGTGTTCAGAATACTGAAACACTGTTGCTATTCAAACTGCTAAACAGATCGCTATAATGCTGGCCAGCATATATAATAATTAAAATCCACTAAATATATCAATCCAATGGGAATACAATAAAAATGAAAATAAATAAATATCCTCTTCCACAAATCAGCCTACAAATAAAGTTGGCAGCATATAATTCTCCACTTTATCTAGTGGTTTGGTAATGTCTATAAACAATGAAGGATAAGTTCCGCTCTATCTAGCGGCTCAATGGCGTCTGTAACAAGCGATGGATTCACACCGCTCTATCTAGCGGTAACACTCCAGTATATAAATAGAGTGAATCTGACCTTATTCAAACTTGATTGTAGTCACTTCCGGCAAAGTTCTTACACAAACCCCCTGGTCAGTATTCGTTACCTGACCGCACTGGTACCGGATCCTTCGTGCACACAACGCGCACGAACCCGCTGGGCAAGACACAATAATCCGTCACGTGGAATAGGTCAATACACGATCCTCACTTGTAGCTCTTAGATTACCAGATCCTTCAGCGTCCATGAACACCAATACACGTGATCACTCTAATAGTTGCCAATACATCCGGCCGAATACACCTAAGATTCCCAATTCTATAGTGTGGAAATAATCTCTTCTGAAAGCAGTATCTTCAAACAATAAAACCACTAAGGGTACATGCCAACGCGTTTCGTATCACAGATACTTCATCAGGGATACTTCTCTGTGTGTGCCTGTGTGTTCCTCACTGTGTGTGTTGCATGTCTGTATCACACTCTATGTGTCTGCATGTTGTGCATTGCATGTATGTATGTATGTATGACTGTGTCGCTCTTTATGCATCTCAGTGAATGCATGTGCATTTGCGTGTGTGTCTCTGTGTGTGTTTGTCTTGCATCCGTGTGTGTGCGCATTAATTCCCTATATATCCTGACGGGCAACGCCGTCCCACATTGCTAGTATATATATATATATATATATATATATATATATAGAGAGAGAGAGAGAGAGAGAGAGAGAGAACCTGCGTCCCCTGCCACACACACACCCAGGGGCGGCTATAAGGAAGAGTTAGCCTGCCCCCCAACATCAGTCTTAACCCTTTGAGTGCCAGAGGGGTACGAATAAATTGCAAAGCAATGTGTTGCATACCTCTCTTGCACTCAAAGGTTAACCCTCTCCTCCACAACTCACCTACTGCTACATCACGTCTCTCGACTTACAACTCCTACAGTAAACAACTCATGGCACAATAATATAACCCACCAACCAGCAGCTCCCATTTTGCTGGGGAGCCACTCATTGATCACTTCTTTCAAAGAGCATAAAAACTTCTGTTTCCACCCCCTGTCCCATAATGCACTGGGACATTCAGAGGCACTTTGTTTCAATTTAACCCTTTGAGTGCTGTTTCAATGCATTGGATACCTCTCTGGTACTCAGAGGGTTAAGCCCATTAACCATTGGAGTACCAGAAATGATATGCAACACATTGCTCTGCGTACCTCCTATTCCTTTACTCACTTCTTCTCACTGTGACCTTCAACAAGTAACACAGCACACTCACTTCAACTGTAAGGATACAGGGCCTTATTCATCAAGTAACACAGCATGCTAACTTCAACTGAAAGCTTTCCAAGTACAAAAGGATATAGGGCCTTATTCATCAAGCCGAAGAGCTGCAATTATAACCTTTTTACAACTCTTATCAGCATATCTACATCACCACTGTGTCTGTCACACTGTCTACATATGTAACATACGTCCATGTATGTGTGTCTCTCTGTATGTATGTGTTTCACAGTGACACTCTCTGTCTCTTTAAGTATGTGTCTGTAACACTGCATATTTCTGTTTCACACAATGTCTCTCTATGTAAATAATATGACGGGCAACTCTGTCCCACATTGCTAGTATATATATACAGGGCTCAAAATTTCCACTCGCCACTAGCCAATGGTGAGTGAAAATTTAGCCCTGGCGAGTAGAAATTCAGCCCTGGTTGGTATGTTTTTGCTTGCAATGGCAAGTAACTTTTCAGGTCTGGCTAGTAGCAAAGGACTTCAACTTTTAAGGCCCGATATATATATATATATATATATATATATATATATATATATATTAGGTTGCAGACAGACCCGGTGTCCAGCAGCCACGAATAGGAATCCCTTGCTCATGGATTCAAAATATAACAACAATAAATCAAAATAGATTTGGCGCTTAGAATCAATAGATCTGAGATAATATAGAGAAAACACAGTCACTCCTCCCAAGAGACAGGAAACCATCTCCAATATCACAAATTCATCATAATTTATTCTAGAATCATCCGTGTCATGTGCGTCCACATACACATTTGACTCTTACAACTGCATGAAGCTTAAAATAATTAACTCTAGAACATGAATGAGTACTAAAAAAGGATATTACCAAGAACAGCATTATCAATGGTGTAACTCGATAACGCATTCTGAAGGTTGGACGTGAAGGACACAAAATCGGTGAGACTGTTCCTTTAATATCCTTAAGCCGACACACATTACCTACCGTGTATATTACTGTACCCCCATAGGCATTATATACATAACATACAATTCATGGAAAAGATATTAAGGGCATTAAAGCGTAATATTAATCACATGGAACTGCGATATAATATAACTTTGGCTATTGAAGAAACTTGAAAATAATCATCAACTAACTGAGTCATTTCTATCCCTGAGACCACTTTCTGCACACCTAATTGTGGCAGTTCATATTTTTTCATATTAATATATTTTTTTTTACAATTGATCGTCCTATTGTTACCTGGGCTTACTATTTTTATAGGTTGTGTTTTATTGTACTTTTATTTTTATTTGTCAGTATATCTTGGTAAATTGTCTATTAGTGTAAGGGTTAAGTTGGTTATTTATGTAGTCTCCTAGTTGCTGCATAACATGTATATTCCTGCTGTTCCCTTGTTTGCATGGACTATGGACAGGTTAGATACTCATAGGTCTCCTCTTTCCAATGGTCGGGTGTTTCGGGGGGACCAGTTTGGTTTATTGTCAGCAAGTAATATTTGAATGTGTGTATATAATCTTTTTATTGTGATTTGTATATTTATATTGGTCCATTTTGTGTTCCAGTAGAACAAGGGTTCTAGTAGAAGTGTATCGGCTGTTATTTACAAATGCTTACTGTTCCCTCTGCACAATGACTGTGGTTGGGTGAAGTCTTAAGAGATTTCCCTTTTTCTAACAGTCTGGTGCATTGGGGGACTAGTGTGGTCTATTGTAAGAGATATTTTGGACGGCCACATCTTTTTGTGTTTATCATCCAACTATCTTTATATTACTGTTTGGGAGACACATTTAAATTCGTGATGCTGATTGGTGGATTGAAGATCAATTTGTAAGACCCTTTTGTCTTTCCCATCATTTTTTACAAAATGTTTTCATACTGTTCTTGGTAATATGCTTTTTTAGGACTCATTCATGTTCTAGAGTTAATACAGCATTATTTTAAGCTTTATACAGTTGTAAGAGAATGTGTATGTGGACGCACATGACACGGATGATTCTAGAATAAATTATGTTGAATTTGTGATATTGGAGATTGTTTCTTGTCTTTTGGGAGGAGTGTCTGCGTTTTATCTATATTACCTCAGATATATATATATATATATATATATATATATATATATATTTATATATTCGACATTGCAACAAAGTTGCACCAGTCAGTTTCTACTGCTGTCATAAGCATCACCCAAATAGCATTGTATATATATATATATATATATATATATATATATATATATATATATATATATATATATATATATAGACATGGTGGGTAGATAAAATTGCCAAATTGGTCTATACATAGTGGCAACAAAAGGCACAGGACCAGAGTTGTTTTAGGTTTCTGAAGAGGCGATGTTATATATACATATACATTTTTCTATTTAATTAATATTTTTTTTATTTTTTACAAAATACACGACATTCCAATTTGAATGGAATTCAGTGGCATTTCTAGCCCAATGCTGGTTTGTTATGCAGTTGTCAGAAGATGGTGCAATATATATAAATAAAAAGTAACACCAGGTTAGAATTGGTAGCTCAAGGTCTCCTCAGTAAAATGTTACCCCATTGGTATGAATAATATACCTTAGGGGTGCCAGGACCACAAAACTGCATGGACCACAATCTGTCAGTTTTCTTTTTAATGACATTCCTGCACTTAAATATTTGTAAGAACTACATGAAGAAAAGGTAGACAAGGCTAATCATTTTGGAAAAAATTAGGGGTTGCTTAGGTTTCTACCCCTAGCCTGGTGCCCACAAACATTTGCAGAAGATGGTGCTAAAAAGTATACAATTATTTTTAAAATATTTACCCCTTCAAAGGTACTGAAATGTTTAAAAACTATAGAATTTTCTTGTACATTCATTAGCAGCTACTCTCCTGAGAGAAATAATATCCCTGTTGGTAAAAGAAGACATACCATAGGGGGCGCAAGAAGACCAAAACTACCCTTACCAAGAAACATACCATTTTGGAAGGAAGACAACACTCTGCATCAAATGAGGAGGTCTCTTTCATTTTTTCCCCTATGCTGGTGAGATATTTCCAGAAGGTAGAGGTATAGAAAAATATGTATGGTTTGAAAATACCATAGGGAGTACTAGGAGCACTAAACTACACCTATAATTTTTCTGGAGTACAAATGTTTCCATAATGTGGCATTATTGTATTGGGTTACATCTGGAGTATTTAAGAGCTAAGTGTTGAGTGGTGGCCTTTCACACAAGGCTACCATGGTATGTTTTAAAGCAATGGGGAGTGAGATATGCCCCTCTCGCACACAATGATTATCTGACATTAGTAGCCTAAAGACAAATTTTGTGTGGAAGAGGGGGAGTCCCTTCTTTCAAACAAGGGTACATTTACTGTTGTGGGTAAAAGGGGGCTAGGATTGGAGCTCAGTTAGGGTTCACCTCCTTTTTTGCTCATTATGCCAAATAATCTTGTGTGATCGCAAAATCATCTGACATTATTATCAGTACCCTTGTTTGAGAGCAAATAGGACAGGGGACAAGGATATGTATCTTTATTTTATCTCCCCTGTTCCTGCATCCATTCATTTCCTTAGTAGTCCATTGGAGCTCTTTCGCTCCTGTGATGTCATCTTGTATATGCACAATGACTTCACTATCTGTTGAAGATAGAGGATTACAACAGCTCATCATGGGACCATAGACTTAGACAGGTAAGTCCCTGTTCTCACAATAAACCTCTTTGCTGTTCCACTGCAGAGGATGTGCTGGTTCTTATCAGTGTTAGAGGGTATGCTGAGGATGTGGTCATCATGTCCTTAGCAACAAAATGGTTAATGATAATGAAATTGGAACAGTGAATTTCCTTTTGGCTTTTTGAGTAAGGACTAGGGTTGGCTTTTGCAAAAAAAAAGTATTTTTTGTACTTTTAAATGCAACAAATGATTGCATGTAGGAGTACTGTGATACTTAGAATGGTCCTTAAGGAACTCCTGACAAGTGTAGCATTTAAAAATCCCTGATAAATGCAGTTCAACAAACAAAATGAGCCTTTGTTCAAGAAGAGTTCTGAGTTTTTAATAAGCATTATCTTTTAAAGGTAAGGATTGTGAGGTTCACTGAAGCAGGATATGAATTCAAGAGAGGAGAAATGTGATGGTAGCCTTTTATGCTACACAGACAAAAAATGATGGAAGACCAATTTAAGCAAAGTTCAAACAGCTAGAAAAAAATGTGTTTAGAAAGGCATTGAAGTAAAACACTTGTGTGGAGAGAACCATGGCATTTAACACTCTCTCCCTCCAACATATTACTGAGCAATGCTCTGAAGATCTCTCTCTTATTCAAGAGGTTAAACTGTCAATGTCTGTATTCCAGTTGCCCCTTATAAAAATATATATATAAAGGACATAGTTTTTAAAAGCCTGTATTTTAATCTAAGCACTTCATGAGTTTTGTAAATGTCATTCTTCCAAAATGAAGATCATAAGTATGAAGATGTTAAATGGATCTTCAGTGTGAGCATTGTAACAGTTTCATACGATGGTCTTCTTTGACATATTGTTCATCTTGGTCAGTTGAAAAGCAAAATTACTGCTGTAAGAACTACTGAGGAAAATTATTTGGAAAATCTACTTTGCTAGAGAGAGAATGTCACTTTTAGTGATTTTAAAAAGTCAATTCCCATAAGCAGTGTAGTTGTATAATCTATTTGCTTGAAAAATGTTAGGCTACAAATTGTTTGCTTTGATTCAACTATGTTAACAAACACTATACATTTCGTAAACGCTATTAAATTTTAGCCATATGGAATTCATGGGCTCCTTTAACAAATGAGAATTCACTGCTTGTAATAGTTATTATGTATTGCTTCATTTACATGTATTCTTTAACCCTTTGAGTGCCAGAAAGGTATCCAATGGATTAACTCATTATGAACATACCTGTAACTCTTGTGCATTCATTAGCTATGCATGACTACAAGTAAGACGGCTATTGGCTCCTGAGGTTGTGGGAGTGCCATCAGGAGGCAAATGTACATAACCTCCGTTGCTACCTTTTCTCATGTGGCTGCCTGGTAGCTGCTCATCCAAATCCACCCAGCCCAACTTCCCCCTCTTTTCTTATATTTTCTTCTTTTTCTTCTTCTATCCTTTCTTCCTGCTTACTTTCATGCTGGGTCCTCTCTTAGGCTCACTCATTATGTTGGACAGAGCACTTCCAACATCATCTTCTGTGTTGATGCTGTGTCTTCTTTTTGTTTCAGTTCATCACTTCCAACATACCTGTTGCTCTTGTGCATTCATAAGCTCACCTATCCTATATTCCCAAATCTCCACTTCTGGCTCTTTCACCTACCCTCCCTTCATGTGCTCATAAGCCTCCCCTTCCGACCCTCTTACTTATCCTGTCGTCATATACTCACATACCTCTCGTCTCTGCCTACACACCCTCCCCCATGTGCTCACAAACCTGCCCTCTTGACCCTCTTACTGTCAACGTGGTGCACAACTTTATGAACTCCCTGGAAAGTCTCATGATGAATGAAATCAGTGCTAGAAAGCTATTTCTTTTTGGATACACGTTGACAGTAACATTGAACCCTGGAGCTACAATGCAACATGGCTGGGGTGTCAGTAAGTGTATGTGTGGATCTGTAGCTGCCAGTGGGATGGCAGAACAAAAGCTTACTGTATGTGTCTGGAACTACCAGTGAGACAATGGAACAAGGCTACTGTGTGGGTCTGTAATTTCAGGTGGGACTATGTAACATGGCTGAGGTGTCAGAGGTTGTATATGTGGGCTTGTGACTACTAGTGACACGGTATAATGAGCCTGGGACAGCAGGAGGTAGAACAAGACATTGTATGCATGGGTGGCTACTGTATTATACCATGCAATATTTTGCTGTTGTTCTACATTTTTATTAGAACTTTTTTTTCATCTTCGAAATGTATTGATATAACTTTTGTTTTTGGCATGGGGCATAAGTTTCTCCTTATATAGCTATTATCTTTAGCATAAAACATGTTT
Organism: Rhinophrynus dorsalis; assembly: GCA_037306005.1. Lineage (NCBI taxonomy): Eukaryota > Metazoa > Chordata > Amphibia > Anura > Rhinophrynidae > Rhinophrynus > Rhinophrynus dorsalis. The sequence goes on from CM074718.1 coordinate 105,589,296, forward strand.
TTGTACTGTAAGATAATTGTTTATGAACAACTTTAACAAACCAAATACTATATTCAATACACACAAATTTGTATCCCTAAACAATAAATCAATCATAAAAAAATGTTGTTAAAATGTATTTGTTCTAAAGCTGACTAATTAGTGTTCAGTATCTCAAATCAGTCAGCATCCTGCTGTTCTGCTCCATGTGATGTTGCACATTTAACTTGTTACCCTGTTGCTTTTTGTCTTGTAAACAAGCTGAAGTGATTGACTTGAATAGTTTTATGAATTGCGTTCAGATGAAATTATAGGAAATTCATTTGGAATCTTTGGAGTATTCACTCAGAGAAACATAGAAACACTCCATCTGCTTAATAACTTAAACACTCCATCTGCTTAAGTAACTTCATAGTTGTGTAACTATAATGGAAGCAGAAATTAGGAGTAAAAATAAAGAACAAGTACTGTTTCACAGTGTGTTATTTGTTAAATTGAAATCCATGAAAACAACTCAAATTGATTTAAGGAAATGTAAGAATGCTGCATATATTGCAACTGGTTTATATTTAGTTGAACATGCACTTGGCTCCATGTGGGTAGTTTTAATCTCAACCGTCTTCTGAACATGTTATTTGCACTGATTCTCTGCCTCTCTCAACTTCTATATTACGTTTCTCTCTCTCTGCTGTTCCTCTAAATATGTTTCTTTCATCTCTGTCTTTCTAATTTAGTTTTCCTACTCATCTTTCTCTATACATTGTGTGACAAAATAAGTGCTGCTGGGTGTTCATTAATAGACTGTGGTTGTTGGTTGACTGCAAACAAGTGTTGTTACTTAACAGACTGAGGTTGTGTGCTTGAGACAGATGTAAACAGTGGTTGTTTAACAGCCAGAGTTTGTGGGCTAGAGGAAGATATTATCAGTTTATGTTTAACAAGCTGAGTTAATGTATTGGATAAGACAAATCTGAAGGTACACAATAGAGATGGAGTTTCAAAGCAAGATTCATACATGAGACATGGGATACAGGGCTCCAGAATGTTAATCAGTATAAATAATTTGCACGTTCACTGTGGGGTGTCTGTGGCAAATTAAAGCAGATGACAGGGGCATGCCCAGGTAAATAACCAGAGCTTCAATTAAATACAGAACAGGAATTTTGGGAGCTTGCTTTTTTTTTTTTTTTTTTTTTCCTTTTTTTTAAACGTTTTTATTGAGAGGACAGTGATAAAGCATTACAAAATCACAGATAGTGCACAAGGTGATCAAATAAGATACATACTGTAAACAAACAGGTAGATATTGTAACTTAGAAATACATCTCGCCCATTTTTTTTTTATTTTATTTTAGAAAAGATTAAAGTAAAACCTAAACTATCCTCCCCTAACTACAACTCCAACCTTATCCCTACTAAAACCTAAGACTCCCACCCACCCTCACTCCCCGGGAGACAAGCGCAAGCCCCCACTCGCCACATAATTCGAAGCAGATTGTATAAGGGACCATAGGTATAAGTCGGTAGGAGAATTCCTAAGTCTATCTGTACCCAGTATAGGGACATGTGACAAAGAGTAGCCTGGTTTGAGTAGGCACTCATCTATTTTATGGAAGGTATGCAGGGTATCAGTCAGAATATATGCCAGTGCATATTGTCCCTGTACAGCCAGATAGTATTTATAGAAATCAGGAAGGGCTATTCCACCCACATTCACCGGAAGCTTAAGAGTGGATAACGTAACTCTAGATTGGCCACCTGACCAAAGAAAATATCTAATTATCTTATCGATTAAAGTATCGCTTAGGGATAAGTATGGGGGAACCTTGAAATATATATAAAAACCGTGGAAGGAATACCATTTTGATTAGATTGGAACGACCAATAACGTTCAACGGGAATGAAATCCAAGACATAGTTTTACATCGAAATTGGTCAATTAACGGCTCCAGGTTATCCTTCACATAGCTACTCAAGGAAGCAGTTACTAGAAATCCGAGGTATTTCAACGATTCCTCATATTTTAAAGGAACAGACAACACAGGACATCCATCCACAACTGGGTCCACAGGCAGCATGGAGGATTTGGCCCAATTGATGCGCAATCCTGAGTAATTGCCGAAAGTATTCACTAAATCTAGAACACATGGAAGAAACTTGGGGGACTCCCCCAAAAACAGTAGTATATCGTCAGCATACAATGCCAATTTTTCCTCCCTGCTACCCATCCGAAACCCCTCCACAGTCGGATCACTTCGAATCAACAAGGCCAAAGGTTCAATAGCCACTGCAGATAAACCCGGTGATAATGGACATCCCTGCCGCGTACCTCTTCCAAGCATGAAGGGTCCAGACTGAATCAATCCAGTCAGGACCCTAGCAGCTGGATCTTTGCAGAGAAGTTGTACCCACCTCAAAAAAGCTGGTCCGAAACCAAAGCTGCGAAGTGTACACCAAAGATACTCCCACTCCACAGAATCTAATGCTTTTGACGGATCCAGTGAGACCACTATTCTATGACCAACATTATCATGTTTCAAATGTAAGTGAGAGAATAATCTCCTAAGATTATGAAATGTAGATTTCCCAGGCATAAAGCCCATCCCATCTGGGTGAATAAGATTAGAGATCACCATGTTGAGTCTGGCAATACCTTGGCTAGAATTTTAGCATCCGAAGTAAGCAGAGAGATAGGCCGATATGAATCACATCTGGTCGAATCTTTACTCGGCTTAGGTAGCACTACTATTGTTGCCTCAGTCTACCTGCGTCCAAAGCGTCAAAAAAAGCATTAAGCAGTTGCGGAGCCAGTATATCAGTGTACTTCTTGTACCACTCGGGAATAGAGCCGATAGCCGCCACTACTTCACTCAACAAGATAGGAGAATCTAGCATCTGCCTCTGGTCAACAGATAATGATGGGAGAGGTATTCCTGCCAGATATGCCTCCACCTGCCGAGAAGTGAAATCAGCCTGTGTCCTATATAAAGTGGAATAAAAGTCTGCAAACACAGCGTTTACGCCCATGTCATCATGTACAAGGCTTTCAGCATTATTATATATAGATGTTATACAACGTCTACCCTTCCTGGCTCATATTAAGTGAGACATATGTTTCCCTGCTTTATCCCCGTTCTCAAATAATTATTGTTTCTGAAACATCATGTCACTTATAGTCTGCTCCATTAGTGCAGTATTCTATGCAGAGGAGGCAAGTAAAAAGGAGTCATAGGAAGTAGCATCACCTTTGTCAATATACAGTTGTTCTGTCAGACTAGTTTCCCTCTCTAAATGATCTATTGTATCCTTTCTTCGTTTTTTGTGTGCAACAATTAATGAGACAAGTGAACTGCCCAGCAGATCAGATTTCAAATCCACCAGTTCATATTGCAAGGACTTATGAACTAGTACAGAGACTTCTCTTGCATGAGTAGAAAAAGTTGCATGATAATGTCGTCCCACCCATGGCCTCTTAAGAGCCAGAACTTTTCCACCATGTAGATGGGTCTCCTTGAGAAACAAAATATCTGGCCTGTGTTTCTTAACATGGTTCAGAACTAAAGACCGTTTAATGCTATCATTTAGACACCTGACATTCCAGGAGATGATAGTAATCAATTTATCAGCCATAGCCATTAGAGTAAGTACATGAGGCCCGCCTGTCCCCCAGAGAGCAAGGGTATACCCTTCTAAAAAACACCTCCCATCCTAATACAAAAATCTAGACCCCCCCACCCTGTCCCCAACCAACCCCAACAGGAAGAGGACCCATACCCTAACAAGAACCCCTAGGGAAATCCCAAGCCGGACCCGGGATGCCCCCAGCATAATGAACCCCACAACTCAAACAGCTGAAATGGTGAAAAATATGTAGGAATTACAAAACATACAAATAGTCCCACGGGTGTCCATGACGACCCACACCAACCACATCGCTGCGCCCCCTGAAACTATCAGTCAATGCAGTGACACGACCGGCACAATCCCCTAAATCAAAATACATTTCTACACATCAGACCATTATAAGTGACAATGAAACATGCAAACCCGCAACCCTCATCAGACAAGACATACTCCCCATCAACCGCAGGATATACTGTAGTATAACAGACCATTATAGAAAACTATGCGGATAACGACAGAGGATGTAATTCTTTAGATTGACCCAGATATAGTTGGGATATCCCTACAACCCTAAGCGGTACTCCCGCATCATACGACCTAGGAGGATCAGTCGCTCCGTCTCACATATGTATGAATAATCATACTACCTGTCCCAAGACATATTGAATAAGGGGTCATATCTATATGACTAGGAAGCATAAACTGCTTTTTTCCATAAATGATAGGTGTAATATTGGGCGGGTTCACATATTCCATCCCCACACCCAGTCTTATATATCCCAAAATCAAGAGATCTTAAGCATGTATATACATAGACATATCTTCATGAGTCACATCCCCCCTGTGAAGGAAGACCCATCACACAGCACATAACACTGTACAGTAGTAGTTATTCAATGTAATTATTTGGTCAGGACATCATAGAGGGCAATCAAAGAGTTGTCATAAGCTGATCAGATGTATAGTATGATCCCAGGAAAGGGATCGTTGAAATAACATTTTACATGTTCCAATGTCCACAGTAACAACCATGGGGCATAATTCGTGAGCTTCCAAGGAACACCATGGAACACAAAGCAGCACCGCGAAGCGCGAGCCGTCAATCACGGACATAACTCCCTCTTTCTGAGCCTCGATCCAATTCATAGCTTCAACCTCAGACGTGAAGAAGGTCGTGGTACCATCATGAACCACCCAAAGTATAGCTGGGTATAACATGGCATATTGAATATTTTTCTCTCGTAGTTTGCGCTTCACCTCCTGGAATTTCATTCTTTGGCTTTGAACTTCCATTGAGAAATCCGGGTAGATGGAAATACGAGCATTGCCATGCATAATAGGACTTTTAAGATGAGCCATTCTTAAAATAGCATCCCTGTCTCTGTAATTAAGGAGCTTGGCAATCATGGGTCTCGGAGCAACCCCAGGGGGCGGGCGTGTCGAGGGGATCCTGTTCGCACTCACCACTACGAATGAGCCAGAGAGACCCTCCGTACCCAACCTCTCCCTCACCCAGTCCTCCAGAAATTGCTCAGGGCTCCATTCTTCACAATTTTCTGGTAATCCAATAATGCGAATATTACAGCGTCGTGATCTGTTTTCGAGATCATCAGCCTTTTTATTTAGCATCTTAACTTGTTGTTTCGAGGCTTCAAGTGATTCACCAATAGGAGGGAGAGAGTCCTCCACTGCAGAAACTTGCCTCTGGGTATCAAGCACCCTCTCCTTCATATTCTGTTGATCAGCTCGCAACAGATTCAATTCCATCTGTACCGAATCTATTTTAGTGGTCAACATGTTTTGACAGTTAGAAATTGCTGCCATTAGCTCTGTAAAATGTGAATCAGAAGTCTCCTCAGGTTCAGAGGACTGAGAAGGCGAGGACGGTGCCGAAGCTTGTTCCATGATAGCCTGAACCTCTCCCTCTTCCATTTGCCTCCTGGCAAATTGACTGAGCCTGTGTTTAATATCACCTGATTTGGATTTTTTACACATAGCTCCACGTAGATGGGATAAAGTAACAAGTGAACAACTTTCGCAGTAGTCAAAGCTGTGCAGCAAGAGATTCGACACCCTGGGATATAAGGAGATAATTACATCATAACAGCAGAGGCATTTAATGACATGCTGCAAATATAGGAGCAGACCAAGATAGAGCCAGCTTAGTAGGTATCATCAGTTATACATGGGGCAGGAGGGGAGACATACAGAGAGTAGCAAGACAGACAAGGTTTGAGCTATATAGTGCACCATATATCTCAGATAGTTACATGAAAACTTAGAGTAAAGGCACTAAGTCCCTCACCAAATGAATCCTCCACTGTAGAGATATTTGCTAGAGGCAGGAGAGAGCATTGTTGGCTCAGTCGCAGGTCACAAAGCCTATAGATCACTGGTGCAGTGGTAGTTAGTTGATGGGTGACTATTATTCTGTATATCTGATATCATACATCGGAGGGGCAGGGGGTTACAGATAAATGGAGAGGAGACAAACAGGGTCTTCAGTGAAGTGCATAGTAGTGCCGTTGCAACTATTACTGAGTAGATATTGATCACAGAAGAGCTGCCAAAAGGTGTAGCCTTACATGGGAGAGGTGGGGATCACATATCTAGGTGAGAGAGACAGACATATTTTCAGAGTAGTGCAGTATCCTCAATAATCCATGCTGTAGGATCCAATGCAGCAGATCAGGCATTGAGTGGTACTTGAAATAGTATACACACAGAGGATTCCAAGTAAGTATCCACATGTGCATCTGCCGTACATTATAAGTCTAAGGGAAGGGGATGGGGAACTGGGTTGAAAAATAAAAAATGGGAAGGTGCTCTAAAGGGGGGCCTCAGGGAAGATCAAACAAAAGCCAAGAGTCCACCACAGCCAGCGTAGCACAGGCAATGCTGGGAGTCTCAGACATATGCCTCTAGTGAGTGTGAGAGGCACGTTATTCTTAATTTGTGAGAGAGTGTGTCCCAATGCTTCAGGCTCCACACCCCCGTCAGAGTATCCTCTCACCTCCGCTGCCACCTCGTGACACAAGCCGCCACCAAATAAATCAAGGTTGAGATGGTCCCGTAGCAGCTTGAGCCGCTGAGGGCTCAAGGGCAAACATCCACGCCAGGGCACCTCTCCCTCGCCAGGCCCAAGACCTCTCCGCAGCTTTTCAGGCCCACATCTGCGGCCTAGCACGCCCGCGTCCAGCAGAGCAGTTTCAATTTCACAGAGGTATGCGATTTTGGTATCGATCGATGCCACTTTACAAGGGGATCATTGTGACACCACTTGCAGGCGAGGCAGTACCAGTGTGGCAAATAGATTCACCCAGATTGTGCCCAAGCCCACAGAGCAACACAGGGGCACGTCGTCCAGGGCCAGCATCTGGCCACGCCCCCCGGGAGCTTGCTTTTTTTACTTTTGGTTATTAATATATTTATGTAGTTGAGTGCCATATATAGGTCCTTTCTTGTTTCCTTCACTTTTTTGCAGTGTCTAACAGCAGTAAAAAACACAAAATACTGTGCTACATAAAAAGGGGACATCATATTGCCACTGTAGAAGTAGTTGGTATCTGAAATATGCAGTACAGTTTTTGGGACCTGTTCTTAAAAATATATTCTAGAACTGGACTGGAGTGCCAAGAAGAGCAACAAAATTAACTGATGGAATGGAGGAACTGAGGTACAAAGAATATCTAGACAATAGAATCCTAAGGGGGATCTTGTTACATTGTATAAATATATGCAAAGTCAGTTCAAGTATCTCACAAATTAGTTTTCTTAGGCCTGATCAAATAACTAGGGTCTACTCCATAAGAGTATAGAAAAGGAAGGTTTAAAGGGATAGCAATGTTTCATAATAAAAACAGCTCTAATTAATCATCATAGTATTTGGACTTTGGAGAGTGTTATTTCAATTCTGTCGGAGTTGTAGTTCAAGAGTAATTCAATGACAAAGTATCACCCTCTCGCCCCTTTTACTGATGTAACAGTGTTCAGCCAGATCAGAAGGGAGGAGCCCAGGTAGACTGCAGAGAGGGCCAATCTTCAATTAAGATAAGGGAAAAACCTGAAAAACTCTCAAGGGGGGCCGGGCTTTCATTGTTCTTATACGAAGAAGATTGTCCCTTTCTGTTATCTGTCTGGTCTATGGACTGGACTCCACATCCGAGAAGAGATGGCTTACACTAGGTAAAAGGGGCGGGAGGGGAAACTTTGCTTGTGAATATCTCTCAAACCATAAAGGTTTGAAAGATAAGACTTATATTGTTCTTCATGTTTTTTTTAATGCCTACAAAATAAAATAAAGATAAAACGAAGTATTACTATCCCTTTAAGTGTAACAGAGGATGGGTTCTTTACTGTAAGGTCTGTTAGATTGTTGAATTCTTTACTTGGGGATTATTATTATTATTATTATTCTTTATTTATATAGCGCCAACTAATTCCGCAGCGCTGTACAATTGGGGAATAGACATACAGAGGTATTAAATAGTACAATCAGATGTGTAGAACAGGAGGATCAGAGGGCCCTGCTCGTGAGAGCTTACAGTCTAGAGGAAGGTAGGTTTGATACAGAAGGAGTAAGTGCTATTGTGTTTAAGTGCCTCCTGCCACATGAACTGCCAGTCAGTGGGTGGGAGTGAGAAGTGCCATTGAGTGCAGTAGTCCGTGCAAGGGGTGAATCTTGGTGATGATGTTTATGGAGGCAGTTGATAGGCCTCCCTGAAGAGGTGAGTCTTCAGGGAGCGTCTGAAGATTTGAAGGCTGGGGGAGAGTCTGATTGGGCGGGGGAGGGAATTCCACAGCTCAGGTGCAGCACGGGAGAAGTCCTGTAGGCGGGAGTGGGAGGATGTGATAAGAGCTGTGGAGAGCAGAAGGTCATGTGCAGAGCGAAGATGGCGGGCGGGAGTATATTTGGAAATGAGAGATGAAATATAGGGGGGTGCAGTGTTAGTGAGGGCTCTATAAGCTAGCACCAGAGTTTTGAATTTTACTCTGTATGCTAACGGGAGCCAGTGTAGGGACTGACAGAGGGGTGTGGTGTTAGAGAAGCGATGAGTGAGGTAGATTAGTCTTGCAGCAGAGTTCATTATGGACTGTAGCGGGGTTAGTCGGGTGAGAGGCAGGCCAATTAGTAAAGAGTTACAGTAGTCAAGACGGGACATGATGAGTGTTTGGATTAGAATTTTGGTAGTGTCTTCTGTGAGAAAGGGTCGGATTCTAGCGATGTTGCGGAGGTGGAGGCGGCATGAGTTGGAGATTGACTGGATGTGAGGAATGAAGGATAGGGCAGAGTCAAATGTGACCCCCAGGCAGCGTGCTGTAGGGGTTGGTGTGATGGAAGTGTTGTTAACGGTGAGGGTAATGTTTGGGATAAGGCTGGTTGTAGATGGAGGGAAGAGAACTAGTTCAGTTTTGCTAAGGTTAAGTTTGAGTTGATGGGAGGACATCCAGGAAGACACAACAGACAGACAGTCAGACACTCGGGACAGGAGGGAAGGAGAGAGGTCTGGGGAGGAAAGATATATTTGGGTGTCATCAGCATAGAGATGATGGTGAAACCCAAAGGAGTTTATTAGTTTTCCAAGGGAAGCAGTGTAGATTGAGAAGAGCAAGGGTCCCAGTACTGATCCTTGGGGCACACCAACAGACAGTGGGAGGGGTGGGGAAGTGGAGCCGGAGTATGAAACACTGAAGGAGCGGTTGCAGAGATAAGATGAAAACCAGGAGAGTGCAGTGTCGCAGAGGCCTAGGGAGTGGAGGGCTTGGAGGAGGAGTGGGTGATCGACTGTGTCAAATGCGGCTGACAGGTCCAAAAGAATGAGTAGGGAGTAGTGGCCTTTAGACTTGGCTGAGAGCAAGTCATTGGCCACTTTAGTGAGGGCAGTCTCAGTGGAGTGATGAGGGCGGAATCCGGATTGCAAGGGATCTAGCAGGGAATGGGAGCAGAGGAATTTAGTGAGCCGGTTATATGCAAGGCGCTCGAGAAGCTTGGAGGCAAACGGGAGTAGGGAAATTGGCCGGTAATTTGACAATGAGTTTGGGTCCAGGGAGGGTTTTTTTAGGATGGGAGTGATTAGTGCATGTTTGAAACAGGATGGGAAGGTGCCGGTTGACAAAGAGAGGTTGAATAAGTGAGTAAGGATTGGAGTTAGTAGAGGGGAGAGTTCTTGGGTGAGCTGAGATGGGATTGGGTCGAGAGGGCATGTGGTTAGGTTTGAGCGAGTGAGGAGAAGGGAGACTTCATCCTCAGTGACAGGTGGGAAGGAGCTTAGTGTGTATGTGGGAGAGGCGACAGGGCTGGGCTGGCTGGGTGGGGGTGGTAGTGATGAAATGTCATGTCTGATAGATTCAATCTTGTTCTTGAAGTGGTTGGCGAGATCTTGGGCAGAGAAGTTAGTGGAAGGTGTCTGTGTTGGTGGGTTTAGAAGAGATGTGAAGGTTGAGAAAAGGCGTTTGGGGTTGGAGGAAAGATTAGAAATTAGAGAGGAGAAGAATGACTGTTTAGCCAGGGAGAGGGCAGAGCTATACGAACGGAGAATGAATTTGTAGTGTGTGAAGTCGGCTGTGGAGCGCGATTTCCTCCAGTGCCTTTCAGCAGTGCGTGAGCACCTTTGGAGGTATCGCGTTAGTCTTGTGTGCCAGGGTTGTAGTGGGGTTGTGCATGGGTGGCGTGGAGTTGCAGGTGCAGCGATGTCAAGGGCTGAAGTGAGAGTGCTGTTGTAGAGAGCAGTAGTTTTGTCTGGGCAAGTAAGTGTGAGGATGGGGTTGAGGATAGGCTGCAGGGAGGTGGAAAATTGTTGCTTATCAAGAGAATGTAGATTTCTCCGCATGCGCTTGATTGTGGCGGGGGTGATGGGTTTGCGTGGTATGATGAGGTTACCGGTGAGGAGGTGGTGGTCAGAGAGGGGAAAGGGGACATTAGAGAAGTTGGAGACCGAGCAGAGGTTAGTGAAGATCAAGTCGAGGGAGTGACCATCACTGTGTGTGGGAGAGCTGGTCCACTGCGATAAGCCTAAGGAGGTTGTTAAGGAGAGGAGTTTGAGGGCAGGGGGGGTGTTGTGATTATCTATAGGGATGTTGAAGTCACCCATGATGAGAGTAGGGACATCAGAGGACATAAAGTGAGGGAGCCAGGAGGTGAAGTGATCAAGGAATTGTGCAGTGGGACCAGGTGGCCTGTATATGACAGCGACACGCAGGGGGAGGGGAGAGAAGAGGCGAAGTGTGTGAGCTTCAAATGTAGGGAAGGAAAGAGAGGGAACAGTGGGGAGTACCTGAAATATATGGTTAGGGGGCAGCAGGATGCCTACTCCCCCTCCCTGCCTGTTGCCAGGCCTCGGTGTGTGTGTGAATTGAAGTGAGGTTATACAGATACAATGGATCTATATATATATATATATATATATATATATATATATATATAATATTTCTAAAATAACATTTTTTTCTGCATTATAATGAGAGTTTATTCTACATAAATAACTATCGTTAAAAAAATAAAGAAACGTGAATATTTTGATTTAACTAGTTTATACATTTTTAAATGTTTCTTGTTTCATATAACAACAAGATAGAGTTAAGTCAGAAAAAGGTATTGTAGACCATTTCAGTTTATAAGGAACATAGAAGATAATTTTGATTACAGGAAGAGTAACTGCAAGAATCAGCTGGCATTCATTAAAAGGCAATCCAGTTTAAACATTGTTCTAATTTGTGATTTATTTTATTAGATAGTGATTAAAACAAAGATTTAATGAATGTAAATTGATTATTGTGAAAAGCAATTATCTAGATAAGCAGAAAAAATAAGCAAACACTTTATACATTTATGTAGAAAAGTTGTTAAATTTGTCATTAGAGGTCCAATTGCTTGCACTAAACTTTACATCACATCTGATTAGTCCTCAGGGTTTTGTAGTTTGCAAATAAAAAAGTCTTAATATATGTTATATTGTTAAAATAAATTATTATATAATAACAATGCTGCCAAAAAGTGCGAATAGGCAACATTGTTCCCTCTTCCAAACCAATAATGTTTGAAATTAACTGCAAAATAAATAACTATCAAACAACTAATGTAAAAATGAAACTTAAAACAAAAAATTGTTTGTTAGAAATATTTACTATTTTATTGTATTTCGGTTTATTACTACAAATGTTTTTCCATAAAAAATAAATATGTGTATTAGAATTGAATGATCCTGTATATTAATGGTGGACAATGTACAGCTCTTCATTAGACACCTGAGTATAAAAGTTGAAGTCCATCACTAACTAGGTGTTCGCATGTTGTCCTTCCCTTTATATACAAGTATATGGCTGTATGGATACATATAGGGGCATATTTGTCAACTGAGAGTGGGACTATTCTGGAATAAAAGAACTTTTAGATAATTAGCAAGGAAACTATGCAGTGGAGCTGTTGGTTTGCTCCAGAATTGTTCCACCTTTCTTGATAAATATGCTTCTTTGTGATTCAAATGTTGCAGTATAACTTTTTATGCTAATAGCTGTTATGTTACTGCAATCATTAGCTAGATGATGACCATGGGAGTTATAGTCCACCAAAGGGAGAGCCACAGTCTGGCTAACCCAGTTGTAGACATATAGGGCTAGATTTAAAAGCAGCTGAACCCCCCCACACACAAAAAATAGGTAACGGCATTTTTTTAAGCACAGTAAGCAATTTAAAGACCTGTGCTATGAAAAAATGGCAGCAAAAAAAAAAAACCTTGCCGGACACTACATTTAGATGAGTTTTGACCCATTAAAACAACAAAAAAAAAAAAGTGTTCAGTGTTAGTAGAACAAGCCCTATGAGTGCCAGTGAGGTATAATTACTCCACGGGCACTTTTAGAGTTAACATGATTAAGTAACAAAGCAACATCCCATTACAAGTAACTCTTTCCATTAATCCTGATGTCCATCAGAGTCCTTGGCATGCTGGTCATCTTCTGTCCTTCTTTCTTCTCTTCTTTCTTGTATCTTCTCATCATCCTTCTTTCTTCTAGCTGTAACAAACATAATAATATTAATAAAAGTTTGCATAAATATCACTGACAATAATACATAGTTTAACCCATCGAGTGCCAGAGGGGTACAAAACGCATTGCAAAGCAATTAGTGCCCGGTTCCATAGAAATATGCCGCCGTTATATTAGATCCAAATAACCCATTATAGTAGGTCAAAGTAAAAGGGTTAGAAATGTCCAAAAAAGGGTTTTTTTTTTGCATTTAGAAGAGCTTAAAAAGTTGAGCTTAATGCAAAAAAACGTATTTCTCACACCGCTATGGTTTGAGAGGTACAGACATTTAAAGTTCGATGTCTCCTACTAACAGCTGTAAAGCTGTCTGCAAGAGATCCGTGGCGGTCGACACGAAGGCTCTGCAGCAGGGGTGCAATCTCGTTAGTTACAATGAATCCCCCCTTTACAACTGTCAGTAGGAGACATAGAACTTTAAATGCCTGTATCTCTCAAACCATAGCGGTTTGAGAGATACTTTTTTTGCATTTAGCTCAACCTTTTAAGCTCTTCTAAATGCAAAAAAAAACTTTTTGGGGGACATTACTAACCCTTTAAGTAGTTATATTAGATCAAAATTGTGCCATTATAATATGTTCCAAAATATAATAATAAAAACTTAGTTTATTTTAGTTGTCTCCGCTGCTGTGTGCAGTTGCAGATGTGGCAGCAGCGGAGACAGTACTGAGTGCCACCCCCCCCAGACCTGTCCCTCATAGACCGATGCCCGTTCCACACCTAGGGAATTTGAACAGAGAATGCCTTTATATATGGGCAGTCTCTGTTCAAATTCCCTCACAGCCATTGGCTGAGATATGCTTACTCACATCCCAGCCAATCAAATTCAAGTGGCTGTGGTTTAAACTGATTGACAGGGATGTAATTAACCCTTTGTGTGCCAGAGTGGCACGGAATGCATTGCTTTGCAATGCATTCCGTACCACTCTGGCACTCAAAGGGTTAAGCATGTATTAATATGTATTATATCCAAAACTGGAAACAAACAGGACCATACTTATTTAAACCAGTTACGATAAAATACTCCATAGGTGATTATCTGCTGTGTACCATTAGTGTACAGGATATGGTTTTAACACTGACTGTCAGTTCTTCCTTTTCTAAATTTGCCTACAACCTGAAGTAATCCTTACGATCCACTTCACTCTGTGTGACCTTACAAGTAGATAAATGATCAAAAAAGGAAAAGAAAATGGTCTGACACACACAAGGATAGTGAAATCAGTAGCTCTTCATTTTTAACAGACTAGTGAAAAAAGTCCCTCAGATGACAGCTATTACAAATTATGGCTAGACCACACAAAAGAAGGACTTGTTTACCCTCTTACTAGTCCTACAGGGGACTTAGAGGGTGCAGTCATCCTGGTTCTCAGCACATAAGGGACCCTTCAGCTTTCACAGTCCTTCAACCCCTAAGACCAGTTTCCCATCTTTGCTGGAGGCTGCTGATATCACACATGGTTACATCTAGTCATTTAGACATAAATATAGTTTTTGAGCCCCTTTCCTTTTCTTCATTAACACACTGGGCATAAGAGAGGTGTACAGTGCATTGTAAAGAATGAGTTAAAATGATCTGGCATTAACAGTGTTAAATGTCATTCATCACCAACTCCCAGGTAGTTCAAATTAACTCCTTTTACTCTAGTTTTTCACCATTACATGAAGACCTGAATTCTTCCAGCACTGAATAGTACCTTGATTCTATCTCAGTGGGTGATTCAAACTTGCTCTGGCTATGGAAGGAGAAGGAGGGGGGTGAGGGGCCCTGGGAACAGTCAGTTGTAGATATCACCCAGTACTAGTCTGTTTTTTTTTTTGTTTTTTTTTGCATGAAGATCCATAGTATACATTAAAGCCATTGTCTTCAGTATGTTGATGGGTGCCAGACCAGTTTCTTTTTTCTTTAAAACCTTCTATCATATAGTTGATTAAGATTGAATAAATGTGCAAACTAAAAACATCCCTTGTATGTTAGAGACTAGAGAGATCTTAGAGAACTCTAGAGTCCAAATGATTAAGCTATTATTTACAATAAATTGCTTTTATAATTTTCAATTTTGCAAAACTGAAAATCTTACATACATTTAGCACTGTATTGTGTTCTTTCAATGGAAATGTTAGCACTGTCACACAGAATACATTAATACTGCCAAACATACTATCACTGAATTGCTTTGAACAAACAGCTTAATTTCAATTTCTGAGTTTTTTTTTTGCTTTTACAATTTCTTTCTTCACAAAAAAATAGGACCATTATCTTTCCCTGTACACCCATCGCCGTCTACTACCATATAACACACCACTTTATTTTCTTTCCACTTATGAAACTGGAGTTTCATTATAAACATTTAATTCAGATTTTGCTCAAGGGGACTAGAAGTAACTAAGTACCTAATAAACATCCATCAGATAATATTTTAATGTTTATGTGGGAAAAAAATAATATGATTTTGTTTTTCTTTTTTTCATTAAAAACATAATTAAAATAGTTTTCTCTTAGGAAGAATTAAAGAGAAGCTTGTTCCCTAAAGTTTAAACCCCAGTAAATCATGATCATCTGTTAAGTGTTATGTGAACAAATTATTACGTGAGCTATGTGAGTAACGAATACATTAAATTCTGTCACCTGAATAATAATAGATTAAAACTTAATTATGTCCCACTAACGGGACAAAAAACATTCTTTAGAGACTGGAAGTCAATAACTTGGTCATTATTCTTTAGGACTATTGTGGAATATCAGAAAAACGGTCAGTTGCATCAAAAAAATTATCATTTCTTCAATACTCAATAATATAACCCCTAAACAAATTGGGTATCATCTAAATAATATAATTTGAAAATACAAAATTACATCTAAAAATTATAACAAATATACCAAAATGAAAAAATAATAATGAAAAATATCAAAAATATGACAAAAAATAAAAAATAAATAAAAAATTTGCAAAAAGAAAGTCCATTTGGATCCTGTATTAACGTTCATCCAGAAACTTAGATAAATGGACTGACTCATTTAATCTGTTAGGTGTTACAGTGTCCAGTGTTCTAATTCAAAAAGTTTCTCTTTTTCAATTTACTTTGATTGCCTCCCCTTGCCAACAGAGGAATGTGATCTATAGGCATTACACTAAAGGAAGTTGGAGAATGTCCTTTTTGTAAAAAATGTTTTGCCACTGTTTTATCAGTGTATGAATCCCTGTGGGCAACCTTAATTGCTGAACAGTGACCAGTTATTCGTTCCTTAAGCATGCCATCGGTCTTACCTATGTATACAAGTTTACAGGGGCATTTCTTATCCAATATTAAATTTTCTCTGAAAGGCTCCAACATTTATTTTGTCTTATAGTCGTGCATGTAACAATTAGCATATACTGGTGCCATGTGTGCCCCATTGCAGTTCCCTCCTTCTGTATGTAATATCGATTTTCAAACATGAAAAAGTTACATGTCAGAGCCACTTCCAGAGGTTTTGCAATACATTGTGTTGGAGTGCCAGTATATACAGTAGACTTTTCTATGATTGTTTGTACCGCTAGAATACCTGCTTGATGAGGGATGATGGTATAAACATTTTTAACATCCATCATAATCAATATGACGTCTTCCTGGGCATCTAAATTAATCTCTCCAATTATGTCTTGTAACATAGCAGAATCTTTCAAATAACTGCTTGTATTTTGTACCAGTGGTTGAAGCCAGTGATCCAACAATTTTCCTATAGGATAAGTCAGGCTGCCTCTTGCCGAGACAATTGGACGGCCCGGCAGATTTTGGAGGCTTTTATGCACTTTGGGCAAAGTGTACAGAATGGGACAAATAGGGTTAGTTACAAATAAATAATCTGCAAGATCTTTATTTATTCTGTTGTTACACATTGCCTCTTACAAAAGTTGCCTGATCCTCCTTGAAAAGCATTCTGTTGGATTCACCATTGCAAATTCATAAGCTGTTTCATCCAACAATTGACTCAAGATGTCTCACCTGTAATCATCATAATTCAACAGGACAACACTACCACCTTTGTCCGCAGGGTGGATAATATTGTTAGAATCCACCATAAGGGTTTTAATAGCCATCATCTCACTCTTCGAGAGATTTGGATGTGTGGGAGACAATTGTATAATACCTTCTTCCACCATTGATTTGGTTAATTTTGTATACGTCATCACCGAATTGTTAATGTTTATGGGCTCGAATTTTCCTTTAATTTCAATGGATTCTCTTATGGAAATACCGACTTTCTTTGAAAAATTCTTTCAGTCTTAATGACCTTGATAGTTTATAATGTTCAACATCCCAGGTAAATTGGTTGAATTTTTGAGTGGAACAAATGACAATCCTTTTTGCAACACTAATTGTTCCTCTTCAGTTAAAGTATGACTAGATAAATTGAAGACTACTGAGGTGGAAATATGCAGTACTGTGCAAAAATTTTAGGCGGGTGTGAAAAAATGCCTAAATAATGCTTTCAAAAATAAACATGTTAATAGTTTATATTCATCAATTAACAAAATGCATAGTGAGTGAACAGAAGAAAAATCTAAATCAAATCAATATTTAGTGTGACCACTCTTTGACTTCAAAACAGCATAATTTCTTCTAGGTACACTTGCACAAAGTCAGGGATACTGTAGGCATATAGTCAGGTGTATAATTAAACAATTATGCCAAACAAGTGCTAATGATCATCAATTTAATATGTAGGTTGAAACACAATCATTAACTAAAACAAAAAAGAAGAGTGCAGGACAATGTGAGAGCAAAACTGGCATGAATACCAAGTCTATCTAATGTACTTGTACCTACAGCACTACGGTAATGTCAGAGCCCAAATGATACAATGCATAAATCCAACCATCATTCAAGACTTTGAAGACAATCCTTTCTCTGGTATCTCTGCAATAGCCTCACCATGCACCTGGGTCTGTTAGAAAAGAACACACACCAAGGGCATATACACCGTCTAAGGGTAATTCCTTCTGGGCAAGTGGTCCCTACGGACTCCCCTATACCCTGCTTACCGGAGTATGATGAATAAATGCCCAAATCAAGTTCTTTGTTCCAAACACCCACATTCCAGGTGAACAAAAATTGAAAAAGGCCAGGTAAACCAAGGTGGATATAGGTGAATTTTTAATATTATAAAATTAAATGTAAAGCATAAAATATGTATTAATATAAAACACACCCCTACGCATTTTGTGAGTATCACTGCTCACTTCTTCAGGGGGGAATGATCGTTAGGATTAGAAACAGTAGTTTATATCAAAAAGGAACATACCACATTATTTTTCATCGATTTCTCCCGTAGTCCGAATGCCAACAACAGAGCAGCTTTCAGGCTTGCTAGCATGCCAGACCTCGTTCTCAACCTGTGTCTCTCACACCTGCAAACTGCATGTCCAGCAACAGCGCTCCCTAATGGTGGGTGGTGTAGAGGCAGTGTGACATATCTCTCCAAGGTTCCATGGTCGGATAAGGGCGACATCGGAGGAATAATAAAACGTGATCCTTTATAAGAGACAATCCAATGTTCATTAGAAAAAAGGCACAAAATGTCTATATATAGAAACATAATAAACTTTTACATTAATAACATATATGTGTGTGTGACCATCGAAATTAATCTAAACAGAAATATGTCTATTGGAGAAGATAGATACATATACCAATTAAAGGAGCCATAATAACCAATGATAAAGAATATTGCCACAGATAGAAAGAAGAGGTGGTCTAGATTTATACCGAATAAACATAGACATGTGAGGAGCAATGGTGTTCAAGGCAGACATGGTTCCCTTAATTTTGAAACTAATAGAGTCTACTTAATAGAGAGTAATACTACTTCAAAAGCAAATAAAAAAAAAAAAAAAACAAAGGAAATAGGAATACAGGGAGCTAATGTGGTACCTTCTCCTGCTTTTAATGTGGAAGTAGACAAAATGACTTCTATAGTGTCTACTTCACATCCACCATTGCCTTTGAGAAATTCCTTTGAAATTTTGAGAGAAAGTATTCATGAGTTGGGAGCAATTCCCAAAGAACATCATCAAAGGGGTACCTCCCCTCTGTTGTTGTCTTATTTTTTAATGGAGGAATACTAAAATGTATTGGCATGATCCTTTACAAGAGACAATCCAAAGTTCCATACAAAAAAGGCACAAAATGTCTACATATAGAAACATAACAAACAGCCATGAATAAAGCTCTACTATTAGATAGGAAAGGTCTCATTGTACCTAAATCTAAGGAACAACACAAGAAATACCCCAAAGTCATTACGCAATATAGTACCACTTCTGGTACCAATCAAAACATCATATGCAAACATTGGGCTATTCTGTTACAGGACCCTCTATTGTAGGGACAGATAGAGAAGGAAAGAAAGGTTATATATAGGAAAGCTAAAAGTATTCATGGCTATGTGGCCCCTAGTCGCTCCATAGAATTAAAGAAAAATGTGAATAATATGGTAATTATAAATATCTTCATCCTAAGTGCATCACATGCAAGTATATTGGCAATAAAATAGATGCCTTTGTAAGCCACTCCAATAAATAAAAAAGTATAAAATAAAACATCTCATAACTTGTGAAACATCTTTTGTCATATATCTGATTCAGTGTGGATGTGGCATCCAATATGTTGGCCGGACTGCGAGAAGCCTTAGAGATAGAACTGGGGAACATCGTAGATTAATTTCCAACAAATCTGGTAGCCACTCAGTTCCTAAACACTTTAACATCTGCAAACTTGGAGGACTTAATAAGATTTTGGGGATAGAGCATATTCTAAAAACAGATAATAAAAGATTTAGCAAGCTTTGCAGGAGAGAAGCATTTTGGATGTACTAACTAGAAACATTTGCATCTAAAGTGTTAAATGAAGAGCTGGAGGTTAGTAACTTCATATAGGATTTTATCTACATATTATTATTTTACTCTGTTTTACTGTCTTGGGTACACGTGAAGCTCCTTTGTATGGATACTACTCTCCTACACAGCAATATCCTTTATCTTTGGTAATTATGGCTCCTGGAATTGGTATATATACCCATATTCTCCAATAGATGTATTTCTGTTTAGATTAATTTCGATGGTCACACATATATATATATGTTATTAATGTAAAAGTTTATTATGTTTCTACATGTAGATATTTTTTGCCCTTTTTGTATGGAACTTTGGATTGTCTCTTGTAAAGGAGCCAAAAGAAAGGATTGTCCTCAAAGTCTCAAATGATGGTTGAATATATGCATTTTATCATTTGGGCTCTGACATTACCATAGTGCTGTAAGTACATGCACATTAGACAGGCTTGGTATTCATACCAGTTTTGCTCTCAGATTGTCCTGAGCTCTTCTTTTTTGTTTTAGTTGTACTGTTATAGACTGGAAAGTGTGAACTGGGAAGCACAATGAGGAAACAGCAGACTCTGAACTTGACTGTGATATTTTTATGCACATGAGTTGAGACATATTATGAGTTGAGACATATTTGATGTATATGTATCTATATTGTTAGAATTCATTCCACTTTGGAAGCGCTGTGTGGTTCTTTCGTTTATTTCTTATATGTGTTTTCCACAATCATTAACTGAAATAGAAATAGCTGTGTAAGAGGAATAAAACTCAGCTAATAAGATGAGGTTGCCGAAGACAGTTAATTTCAAAAGTCATAAACCATGGCAAGAATGAGCACAGCAACAAGACACATAGCAGATATACTGCATTAGCAAGGTCTCTCCCGGGCAGACATTTCAAGGAAGACAGGGGTTTCCAGATGTGCTATCCAACCCTTTTGAAGAAGCACAGAGAAACAGGCAAAGGACCGTAGACGCAGTGGTTGTCCAAGAAAACCTGGTTCACTAGATTAAAGACATATCATGCTTACTTCCCTTCACAATCGGAAGATGTCCATCAGTGCCATCAGCTCAGAATTGGCAGAAAACAGTGGGACCCTGGTACACCCATCTACTGTTCAGAGAAGTCTGATCAGACGTAGTCTTCATGTTAGACTTACGGCCAAAAAGCCATAACGCCAATGTGAAAACAAGGCCTAGCGACTCAAATATGCACAAAACCACAAGAACTGGGGTGTAGAAAAACGGCAGAAGGTACTCTGGACTGATGAGTCAAAATTTAAAATACATGGCTGTAGCAGAAGGCAGTTTGTTCGCCAAAGGCTGGAGAGCAGTACAAGAATGAGTGTCTGTAGGCAACAGTGAATCATGATGGAGGTTCTTTGCAATTTTGGGGCTGCATTTCTGCAAATGGAGTTCATGATTTGATCAGAATTAATGGTATCCTCAATGCTGAGAAGCACAGGCAGATACTTATCCATCATGCAATACCATCAGGGAGGCATCTGATTGGCCGCAAATTTATTCTCCAGCATGACAATGACTACGAACATACAGCCAAAGTCATTAGGAACTATATTCAGCATAAAGAAAAACAAGGAGTCCTGATCCACAGGACCCCTGATCTCAATCATCGAATCTGTCTGGGATTACATGAAGAGAGAGAGAAGCAACTAAGGCTGCCTAAATCCACAGAAGAACTGAGGTTAGTTCTCCAAGTTGTTTGGAATAACCTACCTGTCTAGGGAAAACAGCTGAACCTCACTGATGAGGCCCAAACAAGGCCAAAACATACGTCTGGGGTTAGCTGGAATTTCCCTTGTAATGACATTAAAGAGCTAAAATATGGTGCTCTTGAGCGGTGACTAATCTTAGAACAGGCAACATTGCTTTTGTTCTTTCCCAGAGCCTCTCACATCTTTTGGCTTCTGTTCAAATGAGCGTGGACAGCACATCTGGAAACCTCTGTCTGCCCTGAAATTTCTGCCTGGGAGAGACCTTACTGATGCAATATAACTATCTTGTGTCTTGTTGCTGTGTCTTGCCATGATGTATGACTTTTGACAATAAACTGTCTTCAGCAACTTCACCTTGTTAACTGAGTTTGGCTGTTTCTCACCCAGTTTTATTCCTCCTACACAGCTGTTTCTATTTCAGTTAATGATTGTGTTTCAACCCACATATTAAATTGATCATTAGCACCTGTTTGGCATATTTGTTTAATCATACACCTGACTATATGCCTACAAAATCCCTGACTTTGTGCAAGTGTACCTAGAAGAATTGATGCTGTTTTGAAGGCAAAATGTTGTCATGCCAGATATTGATTTGATTTAGATTTTTCTTCTGTTCACTCACTATGCCTTTTGTTAATTGATCAAAATAAAACTATTAACATTCTTACAGCATTTTTTCACACCTGCCTAAAACATTTGCACGTTACTGTATTTAAATTATATTCAAACACATGTACTAAAGTGTCCTCCTTCTTCTCTTAGTATTTATTTTTTTCTGTCTGTGGTCCTCTCTTGTTTTAAGGGAAATATCTGATAAGTGGTTGCTGATCTTCACATCAGTGTTATCTGAGTAAATATCCCCCACATGCATTATTACTAAAATGTAAATGTATTCGTTACACTGTGAGTATTATTTTTATTCTATGACGAACCCCCTTGTTTCTTTTTGATTCATATAAAAGGGGCTTTTAACCCCCTAAATGCTAGAGAGGCTCCAGTGTATTACAAAGCAATATGTTGGAGACCTCTCACACTTTAATCAAGAAATATAATATACACATTTTCCAAGTCGTATTCAGCTGCCACTCCATAAGATTTGTCTGTTTAATACTGTGATGCTAATTCATATGTGCATATTTTGATAGTGCTAGAGTCATCTGGTTAAGAAATATCTAATAACCTTGCTGACTTAATTATAAAATAGACTTTATTAAAGCATATCTGAAATTATAAAAAAAAAATCACCAAGATACAATAAATAAAAATTAGATTTTGACTTCTGAAAAATGCCAGTCCGTGGTTAAAATTATAGCATAGAACCCTTAAATGTATAAATTTTCTGTTAAATAATTAAGTTTTCATGCTTATATTTTTTTTTAAATAGTCTATGATTATTTGCTAATGTTTATTTCTTCAATTGGCAAGCTAATGAAGAATATCAGGTGCTGACAAATTCATGGTGATATTCTTCAGCATTTTCAAACAAACTTTTATTCACTATTGTGGACTATGATGAAGGAGCAGATGTATTTCAACAGGTAAAATATTTATTTGTATTCGTCATGAAAGAGCATACTTTTTTTTCCTCAAATGAACCCCTTTTTCCTTTATTTATTATTGACTAGGTGAAGTTGTGAAAGCTGCTGAATTCATCTTGATTATTATTCCTTTTTCAGATTTTGTAAACATGTTATGCAGCTTTGGTTGAAAAGTATTGTATGAAAAAATGCTGCTAAATTGCAGTTTTAATCAGCTATGCTCCTGGTGTGTTTATACAAATGTCCATTTGAATGATGTTTTAATGTGTTAAATAGGTGTTTACATTTTCTAATGCTAAACCTACTGTATGCATCTAGCCTTTTTTGTTCCAAGTCCTCATAAATCATTTTGTAGCAAAGACCTGGAAAGGAAAAGATATGAGCAGTTGTTCATAATGAACACAACACAATGCCATACTCATTGTCTGCAATAGGTCTTCAATTATTGAACTGTCTTCATATACACCTGGCCATATGCTTAGTTCTATCCATTTTATTGCAATATCAAACATCTTAACTAAGTAGAGAGAATTTGAAAAGGAAGAAACAGATGCAGGTTTTATGTTACTATTGTGCATCAACATAATTCACACCGTTTCCCTAAATGGAGACCATCTGTTATTAAAAATATATGTATTAGTTTAGAACAAATATGAAAAATCCAACTTTTTAAAGGAATACCAGGAACACTCTTTTCTAAAGAGTGAATTTTAATGTACATTAGCTAATTAGCTAAAAGAATAGTAATATCTTTTTATTTTACATTTTCACACTATGGTTGTATATATTGATATAATTTGCCTAATAACTTATATTTAGCCCTGTAAAGACTTGGACTCCTTTGCACTTATTTATTTATAAAAATGTTTTACCAGGAAGAAGAGTAACATATTTATGCAAATAGAGAAACATTATATATACACACAAACATACAT
This sequence comes from Rhinophrynus dorsalis, assembly GCA_037306005.1. NCBI lineage: Eukaryota > Metazoa > Chordata > Amphibia > Anura > Rhinophrynidae > Rhinophrynus > Rhinophrynus dorsalis. The sequence continues at coordinate 105,613,017 of CM074718.1, forward strand.
ACTAAAAATGTGTATACAATTATATATTGTTTTAGTTATAAAGAAGTAGTTATTTTTAAGGATTTTAGACTGGGAGAAGATCTGATTTTTTTTTAGCAGATTATTCCAGGCTTTCAGAACTCTGAAGGAAAAGGCAGATCTACCAGCTTCTTCTTGTAGTGTATTATACCCAGTGGGTTGTTAGCAGTGGAGTGGAAGTTATAGTTAGTATGGAGAGCCGGAGTGAGCATACTGCTAAGGTAGCCTGTTCACCTCTAGAGAAGTGGTTATAAACCATGCAATACTGGTGAAGGGTATGTCTAGATTAGAGTGTTAGACAATTTAGTTACAGTATTTATACATATAGCAATGATGGGATGTGTAATTACATTGGAGGATAAAGTGGAATAATGAGCTATACAGAGTGTCAATTTTAGCAAGATTGATTCGCGGTACAGTATCATATACTACGTCCCCATAATATGACTGGCATTACCATCTGTTGTACAATATGTTTTCTTACTAGGGTACTTAAACAGGATGTGTTTTTAAACAGAGCATGTATTTTGGGATAAAGTTTGGATGTTAATTTATCAATATGAAGACCAAAAGTGAGGTTGGGGTCAAGTCATATAGCAAGATATTTGTAGGAGTCCATCGGGGCCATGTTATGATTAGACTATATAACAATGGATAGGTGGGTTTTGCAGAGATTATACAGTTTGTGCTTTGTTCCAAAAACCATTGTCACTATTTTGGTAGTGTTTAAACGGATGTAATATTTAAAATGTAAAAAAAATATATGTTGTAGGGTTTATCCCCCTGAGTAAAACAAGGGTACTCTCACTGCTGAGAGATATTTTATTAAAAAATTATAACAGCTAAAAACATGATTTTTTTAGGTGTAATATCACAGAGGCCTGAAAATTTACAGTGGCTCTGTTGCTACACCATCCTATGGACTGCTCTGGTCCATAGACCATAAATCTCTATAGGATGGTGTAGCAACAGTGCCACTGTAATTTTCAGGCCACTGTGATATTGCACCTAAAAAATTCAAGTATGAGCTGTTCTAATTTTTTAATAAAATATCTCTCATCAGTGAGAGTACCCTTGTTTTACTAGGGGGAGATAAACCCTACAACATATATCTTTTTACATCTTAAAGGGATAGTAATGTTTCATAATAAAAGCAGCTCTAATTAATCATCATAGTATTTGGACCTTGGAGAGTGTTATTTCAATTCTGCCAGAGTTGTATTTCAAGAGTAATTGAATGATAAAGAATTCTCCTCCCACCTCTTTTACTGATGTAACACTGCTCAGCCAGAGCAGTAGGGAGGTGCCCAGCAAGATTGCAGAGAGGGACAATCTTCAATTAAGATAAGGGAAAAACCTGAAAAACTTGACAAGGGGGGCAGGGCTTTCATTTTTCTTATAGGAAGAAGATTGTCCCCTGCTGTTATCTGTCTGGTCTAGCAACCAGATTCCACATCTGAGAAGAGATGGCTTACACTAGGTAAAAGGAGCGGGAGGGGGAAAATTTATCCTTCAATTACTCTTGAAGTACAACTCTGGCAGTATTGAAATAACACTCTCCATGGCCCAAATACTTTGATGATTAATTGGAGCTGCTGTTTTTGTGAAACATTACTATTCCTTTAAGTATTGCTATCCCTTTAAGAACGTTTTTTTCTTTGCTACACATCTTTCTACTTCAGAAAAATGTTGTAATACAGCTTCTAAATGAGATACGTTTTAATTTTTAGCATAGATTATGGTGTCATCTTCATACATGTTTGCATAAGATGTTTTGCAAACCATGGGTAGATAATTTTATAAATAGAGAAAATAGAAGAGGGAGCCCCACTTGTTAATTTCAGTAGAAGGGAAATATTGTAAGCAATAGACACATATTGCATTCTGTCTGATAAATAGGATCGGAACCAGTTTAGAGAATGATTACCCAATCCTGAACTTTGGAGTTTGCTTCTCAATACCAAAAGCCTTTACAAAATCTAGGAAAATAGCTCCAGTGAGTTCACCAATTTACATGCCAGTCTGGATATCATCGCATACTTTTAGGAGGGCATTGACTGTTGAGTGATTTGAACTAAAGCCTGATCGAAGCAGGGTAAAAAATACAGGTCAGTCAGTTATACTTATATAGTTGCACATTGCCACAATTCTCTAGGATATTGATAATGCAACAGGTAGAGATATTGGTCTATAATTTGATACTACTTTTTTAGCCCCATTTTTGTGGATAGGCACAACTCTATCCACTCTCCGGGCTTTGGGCATATACCTGGATGACAGAGATGCATGAGTTTGGAATGCAATAGGATGGGCAGTGACCAAGGCATGGAGCTTTAATAACATTGCTGGTAGTTGGTCAGGGCCAGATTGCAATTTCATTTTTATGTTAAGGAGGTCATCATATATATCACTCTCATTTACTGGCATGAGATTGAATTTGTTAGTATCATTGGACTAGGTAGCAGAACAGAGACTGTTCAGTGCATGTTTCTTTGTTTTGTGTAATCAGGGTGGTGGGGCTGTTGAATGCATTAACTATTGCTATGGGGCACTTCATTGTTTCATTGCCTATTGTTATAGTTGATGGTTCTGGGGGTTGTAGATGTTTTTAGTAACCTTCAAAAAGTTGGCCGGTTTTGATATGTTAATGCTCAAGTTGTCACTAAAATATTGAGCATTTACTAGTTGTGTTTGCTTTGTGCAAGTATTCCACACTTGCCTGCATGTAGTGTGATCATACGTTTTTTATATTTTATCCACAAGACATCTCTGAAACTGTATAACTCAAACAGGTCAGCCGAGACCCAGGGTAGATGGCCCCCCTTATCCTGATCTTACTTAGTGGGGCATAGGTATTACAGACCTGCATGAACTCTGAGTTAAAAAAGTCAGTTACCGAGTCATGATCAGGTATTACATGTATCTATACCACAGGCAGTTTGTTAACTCAATTAGGAAAGACTGTCAATTACATTTTCTGAAGGATCTAGTAATTATACCTTAGGACATGATTTGATTGTTTTTATGGAGCGATTGCTAAACACATTTGCTAGTACTCCTGATTCTTGCATTCTGCTTGGGCAGTATAAAAGTATCCAGTCTAGCAGAGTGCGGTTGGATGTTTATGCGAGTAGGGGAGGCAGGGCCAATTTACATCTCAGGAGCCTGTAGGCACAGTAATCTGAAGCGACCCTCTCCCCCCCAAAAAGTGCAGATTTGTTGTACTGGTCACATTTGGTGGTATGTGGCTTTATAAAATCCCTTGTTAACAATGCCTTAAGTTAACCTTTTGAGTGCCAGAGGGGTACTCAATGCATAGCTCCACAATGTGTTGTGTACCCCTCTGGCACTGATAGGGTTACATTAGCTAATTTTTGTTCTACCATAACCATAACACATTCACAAGTCAACTGTTCCTCTTCCCACTTGACATAGAATAAAACACATTCAGCTTGAAAATCTACTTCTGGAATTTGAAGGAAAACTAAGCATTTAACATGGAAAATAAGAAAAATATAGCATTCCTTAATTGACAAAAAATCTCCAATCTATTTTTGACTTACAAGTTTTTTTTGGTTTTTTTTTACAAATGTTTTTAATTATGGGTGTTCTTAAAATCAGTGCCATGTTGTGTTTCTTTATGGTTTAATATGGAGAATGCTGCCATTGACCAGTATCATTTGTGCAAAGGCCAGAAAATGTGCTAAATGGAATCAGCATCTGACCGTTGACTTGCTTAGCTAGGGTTTAACCCTTCAAGTCCCAGTTGAGGGTGCAATATATCTCTGTGTTAATCAAAGTATTCTAAGGAATCACAAGACAATTGACGACTGTATGCACAAAAACAAAAGTGGAGCAATTCTGGGGTACACCATCTGCACCCTAAAGGAAAAATAAACATGTTTATTGAATTCAATGGGGCTGCCTTAACCCATTCAATGCTACCTTCATGCCGCAATCCTCAGGTCTCTTCCATCATGCACAGCCTTCTCATATTTGCAGAGCTGATCTCCACTGCAATTAATTTCACCACACTCCTTCAGTGGCCCGCGGTATCTACATGAAACATGCACTGTTGCTTGTCATGCTGAGTTGCCGCCCCCACCTCCTTATGTCTTCGTCAGGAAGGGAACATATAGAGGCTACAGTCAGTCAGGACTGCTGCAGTGGGGAATAAATAATATACAATTTTACAGAGGCACCCGAGTCAGAGGAGCCTCCAGTACAAGATGTTGTTGGTAAAGTGTACTGGAGCGATGCATCATAAGGCGGCTTAAGGCCGCTGGCTAATTTAAAAAAAAGGGAAAAAAAATGATCCCAATGACAGGCGGTCCTTTGTGGGGTGCGCCTGTAGGCAGATGCCTACTCTACCTTATTATAAATCTGGCCCTGAGGGAAGGAGATTAGCTGTGATAAGTTCAATAATTAACAGAATCTTTAATTCCAATTAGTATTAAAGTCTCCCTGAACTTACAGCTCACTTTTCATATTTTGAGGGACAATCTCATTGAGGTGGTGGGTTATGGCCGAAAACTCTGTGCTGGCATATTTGATGGCCGTTAGATGCCCAAAGTATGATTTGTTTTGAGAAGGGAAAAGCAATTTTGCCAGCAATTTATTCAGAAGAATAAGAGTTATAAGAGTAATTTAAAACTGTAACATTTATAGACTCTTGTGTGTATATGATTATGCCTCCTCCTTGCTTTTTGCAGTCTTTCCTAAAGAACATGAGTATACTTCAATATTAACAGCAGTATCAGGTATTTTAGAGTTTAACCAGGATTCAGTAAGAATGAGGATTTTTGGCTTGTACACATAACACCACACTTTTAGTTCTTCTATTTTGGCCAGTATACTGTGATTCTTACAGTGCACAAAAGAGAGACCTTTTGTAAAGGAGAAGTTGCCAATTATTGATGTTTAAGGGCCAGTGTTGGTTTCTGTGTCATTTGCCAAGACAAATAATAAAATGCATCAATATTATGTAAGTAGTTTATAGTGAGCTTATATAGTAGAAGGGTGCATTTAATGCTATATTTACTAGGGCTGGGTGAGCTTGTTTTTACTGTCCACTAGGGATGGGCAAAAATGTTCGCCTCAAACCAAAATCAGTACTTCCCCATTTAGCGAAAACTTTCCTGAGAAAAGTGTAATTTTTTCCTCATTTTTCGCCTAGTTCATTCCATTGAAACCAATGGGAACATTGAATTTACACACAACACATAGCAAATGTTACTTTATTTCCCAAAGGCATAGTATAAAAGGGGCATGATGGTGCATGTGCTGGTGGAGCGTGGGGAAAGAATCGGTTGAACAGGGAGTTTTTTGGGGGATGTTTGTTTACTGGGATTGGGGGGCAGTTAATAAAAAAATAAATCCTAAATACAATTTTAAAAAACCCTAAGACATGTTATAAAACGGGTTTGAGGAATGGTGCCTGTGTTGGCGGGTGGAGTCTGGGGAAAGAATCAGTTGAACAGGGAATTTGTTTTGGGGAGGTTTGTTAACTGGTATTGGGGGGACAGTTAATAAAAAATAAAAAAATAAAATAAGAAAATTGTATGAAAGGCGATAGAGACAGAGACCCCCTGAAGTAAGCTGCCACTGGGGTAGACTGATACTTGACATGACAGAGTATTTTGTACAGGATTATTTGTAAGATTTGTTGGCAAAAACCCTGAGGAAACATTGATTTGTAGGACTTTGTCAGACTACGGCAACTGAAAGTCAAGGAGTACCTAAGTGGAGGAACAGGAGACTCCTCCAACAAGGGATTGCTGAGCTAGTGGCTAGGGTGTGACGCTTGGGAACGGTGCTCAGGAGCGTGGGTTGCCAATGACAGGGTTGTGCAGTGGCTGAGCTGCCTAAAGGTGCTGGCCGTGAAGCCAGATGTCGTGGTCCCCAGCAGAGGAGCTGCAGGGCGACCCCGGATAACCCCTACCAAGAGAAGTTGTACTAAACAATCCCCAGGGAGAATAGACAAATACTCCAAACAGGAAAAAAGAGGTACTCACTCAGGACCCAAGGAGCTGGAAGATACTTCATAGCTGGAACAAAAGGTTTCGATCCCAGGAGCAGGCAAAGGCTGAATCAGAGGAGGTCTGGAATATACACCAGCGACAGAAACACTGGAGAAGACAAAAAGCAGAATCAGAGGCGGTCCGGGTCATACACAGGCTAAGAAACACTGGAGCAGGCTGAAAGCAGAGTCAGAGGTGGTCCGGATCATACACGGGCTAAGCAACACTGGAGCAGGCTGACAGCAGAGTCAGAAGTGCTCCGGGTCATGCATAGGCTAAGCAACACTGGAGCAGGCTGAAAGCAGAGTCAGAGGTGGTCTGGGTCATTCACAGGCTAAGCAACACTAGAGCAGGCTGAAAGCAGAGTTAGAGGTGGTCTGGGTCATACACAGGCTAAGCAACACTGGATCAGGCAGAAGGCAGAGTCAGAAGTGTTCCAGGTAATACAGAGGCTAACCAAAGCAAACAAATCTGGTACAGAATAGACGCTATACTAACGCATCTGAGAAAGGAGGACAGCTGCGGTAAGAAGTCCAGGACCGTAAGGAGAAGTGCAAATGAGGTGTGGATGCAGCAGGACCATAGAAAGGAGAAGAGAGAGAGAGCAGCCGGCAGCGTGTATGCATAAAGACACATAAAATGACACATGCGCAGAAGAGACTGGCTTGGCCAATATCCATTGGAACCCCGATGAGCAGAGGCAGCAAGGGTATGACTCTACCCCCCACCCAACAACCACCACTGGGGGCCGCAAGGAGGGCCTATCGGGAAACCACATGTGAAAGCAGCGTAGCAAGGCCGAAACATGAATATCCCACTTAGGAACCCAAGAACATTCTTCAGGACCATAGCCCTCCCAATTAACCAGGTACTGAAGGAGGACGCGCACCAGCTGGGAGTCCAAAATGCTGTGTATGATGTACTCATCCTGTTCTTGGACCAAAACAGGAGCTGGAGTCGTGGACTCGGGGTGAGGGAATTGAGTCAGTACCCAGGGCTTCAGCCGGGACACATGGAATACAGGATCGATCCAAAGGGAACAAGGCAAGACCAAATGATAGACCACAGGAGAAAGGTGTTTGGCTATCTGGAAAGGGCCCAGATAACGAGGGCCAAGTTTAGTAGATTGTTGGAGTAGGTGGACGTTTTGAGCAGACAACCACACCCTCTCCCCTGGAGCAAAGACCAGGGCTAGACTACGATGGGTGTCAGCAGCTGCCTTCTGGCATTTCTGGGATGACAGTAGAGAGGTACAGAGGGTGGACCAGTGTTGGGACAGCAAGAGAACCCTGGTCTCAGCAAAGGCACCAAAGATGACCCAGGAGATAATAGAAGAGTCCTAGGATTTTAGCCTAGGGCTGCAAAGAAGGGTGAGCAGCCCAGAGATGTCTGTAGTAGAGAATTGTAGGACAATTCTACCAGTGGAAGGAGTGCTACCCAGTCGTCTTGCCTTTGGTTGCAATGGGTACAGAGGTAAGCTTCCAGTGATTGGTTCAGACGTTGAGTCTGTCCGTTTGTCTGAGGATGGTAGCCGGAAGAGAACTGGAGCCGTCGAGCACAGATATCCCGCCAGAATCTGGAGACAAACTGGGAACCTCTATCAGAGGTGATATGTAGGTAAATGCCGTGAAGTCGGATTATATGTACTAAAAACAGATCGACCATCTCGGCTGATGTAGGTAGCTTGGGAAGGGGAATGAAGTGCCCCTGTTTGATAAAACGGTTGGTGACTACCCAGATGGCAGTCATGCCCTGGGACTTAGGTAGGTCCACAATAAAATCCATGGCTAGTTGAGTCCATGGCAACGCCGGTACAGGCAGAGGATGAGGTGTTTTCATTTTAGCGCAGACCAGACAGTAACTCACCAGATCTGCAACATCAGCACGACAACCAGGCCTACAGAAATATCTGGCAAGCAGATCGTGGGTACGTTTGACACCTGGATGCCCAGCAAGAGGGGAGTGGTGGGCCGGACCAGGAACAGAAGAGTCCTCTCCAGGCTCCTGCTGTTGGGCATCTTTGATGGCCAACAAGGTAGAGGTAGAGAGGGTTGCTAGGACACAAGACGGACGAAGAATAATGTCATCCGTAGGAGGTGTGTTGAGGACATGCTCATGCAGACGGGACAAGGCATTGTCCTTAGTATTCTTGCTACCTGGTATGTACAATATCTTAAAGTTGAACCTGGCGAAGAATAGAGACCAATGGGCCTGTCAGGGGTTCAGCCATTTGGCTGAGGCCAGGTACTCTAGGTTCTGGTGGTCAGTGAGGATCGAAACCTTGTGAAGAGACCCTTCCAACAGAGAGCGCCACTCCTCTAAGGCCAGTTTGATGGCCAACTGTTTACAATTGCCAGTGTCATAATTCTGTTCAGAGCCAGAGAAACGTTGGGATAAAGAACATGGGTGGATCTTCCCGATAAGAGAAAAGCTCTGTGACAGAACTAGACTTGTGTGATTCGGATCAGTGACATTTGGAATTCAACGAAAATGGGGTCATTCGGACCTGCCAACAGGCAAGGGTTGTTCGCCAAAAAAAATACGAATGCGACTAGCCCTGTTCCGAATGTTGTCGAAACTTTCAGAAATTCGGCTACTACTACCCACACTCCATTACTTTCCCTCCATACTTTCCCTCCATGTCTCTATTCCAACTGGCATCTTCGTTTCATGGTGGGAGTTGGACTAATGACACAGACACCCAGGCAGACAGTCTGTACTTCCTCATTGTGTTGTTGGAGCTAAGAGAGAGAAGGAGATAGAGAGTGTCCAGTTGTTGTATAGGCAGGCAGTTAGCATTAGGCATAGGCAGGCAGCCAGCATTAGTGCCATATTGCCACTGCAAGGGAGAGTCATCTTTGTTCCTGTGCAAAAAATTAAAAATATTAGGGATTTGTTTGAATAATTTTCAGAGTGACACATCAGCCAGTCTCACAGTTCTGCAGGCAGGCCTAGTACCTTATTACCACCGCAAGGGAAAGTCACTTTTGTTTCTGTGTTACATTTTAAAATTAATATTAGGGATTTGTTTGAATAATTTTCAGTGTGACAATTCAGCCAGTCTCACAGTTCTATAGGCAGGCCTAGTACCTTATTGCATCCGCAAGGGAAAGTCACCTTTGTTTCTGTGTTTAACATTAAAAATAATAGTAGGAATTTGTTTGAATAATTTTCAGAGTGACACTTAAGCCAGTCTCACAGTTCTATAGGCAGACCTAGTAACTTATTGCGTCCGCAAGGGAAAGTCACCTTTGTTTCTGTGTTAAATTTTAAAATTAATACTAGGGATTTGTTTGAATAATGTTCAGAGTGACACATCAGCCAGTCTCGCAGTTCTGCAGGCAGGCCTAGTACCTTACTACCACCTCAAGGGAGTCACCTGTGTTCCTGTGTTAAATATTAAAAATACAGTTGTCGCGTACCAGATTTTTACATTTTAAAACTAATATAGTTCACTACCTACCTATCTGTCATGGATTTGAGTCCTAGTGAACAACCTGATGTTCCTCATCCTGTATTAAATATTAAAAATATTAAACTGTGTTTAATATTAAAAATAATAGTAGGAATTTGTTTGAATAATTTTCAGAGTGACACTTCAGCCAGTCTCACAGTTCTATAGGCAGGCCTAGCACCTTATTGCGTCCGCAAGGGAAAGTCACCTTTGTTCGTGTGTAAAATATTAAAAGTAATATTAGGGCTTTGTTTGTATAATTTTCAGAGTGACACTTCAGCCATTCTCAAAGTTCTGCAGACAGGCTTAGTACCTTATTACCACCTCAAGGGAAGGTCATCTTTGTTCTTGTGCAAAAAATTAAAAATATTAGGGCTTTGTTTGAATAATTTTCAGAGTGACACTTCAGCCAGTCTCACAGTTCTGCAGGCAGGCCTAGTACTTATTACAACCGCAAGGGAGTCACATTTGTTCTTGTGTTAAATATTAAAAATACAGTTGTCGTGTGGCCAGGTTTTTACATTTTAAAACTATTATAGTTCACTACCTACCTATCTGTCATGGATTTGAGTCCTAGTGAACAACCTGATGTTTCTCGTCCTGATATCAGCTGCAGCGACCCAGCAACCACCAACACCACCACAGTGATGTTGCTCTCAAGCAGAGCTAGCAGCAGCAGGCAGGCAAAGAAGAGTACTTTGAGTAGTACTAGTCAGACTCAGCAGCACTCCAAACCAAAAACTAGAAAGAAGAAGAGAACTGCAGGTCGTTCTACCTCTACTAGCAGGGAAGAGAGGTCCAGGTCCTCCTCTGAGAGAACAAAGTAGCCATCACCTGTGTCTCGTCAGCTGTTTGATGATGATCCCCCCAGAACCACCTGAACAATGACTAGTGCCACTACCAGTTTAGTCACCACCTCCACTACTGGTCTGACACTGCAGGCAGTATCAACATGGGATTTTTATAGCGAACATCCGTGTAAGCAGCCCAAATGGAAATTATTGCAGTATTTGGAGAAAATTTCTCCTGCCACCACTGTCACTGCCACTGAAAGCATATCTTCCCCAGAAAAGCTTATTGAGAGAGATTGATCAGGGCTCCCCAAAATCTGCTACTGCTGATTTTTCTTCCTGTCAAAGCCTACAAGAGGTAGAAGAAGAATCTAAGGGATCAAGGCCTCCTAAGCTTGATTTGTCCCCTGAGCTTGATTTTTCCAGTGACCTTGATTATTCCCCTGAGCTTATTTTTTCCCCTGCTTCCCATAGTACTCCTCCTGATTCTCCAGTTGCACTTGTGTCTTCTATTGATGACTCAACACCTGCCTTTCCAGTTCCATTTGAGTGTCCCAGCCAGGTAGTAGCTGCTAGTGTATCTGCCACCAGTACCACTGTTACTCCACTATCCTCCTCCAATCCCAGTCCCAACATCCCTGCTGCCATCTTTAGGTATACTGGTACCTCCGTAATGGTACATAGAAAGAAAAAGCAAAGTGAGGTTGCTCCAGCATGTGAAGATCAAGAAAGTGTCATCTCAGTTTCTTCTTCTCCACCACCTTCCAGAGTCATCCATTGCTCCAAAGCGTGGGACCATTTTGTGGCACTTGGCAATGGCCGGATAGCGAAATGCAAATTGTGTGGCAGGGAAGTCAGCCGTGGGAGGGTGTTGGGTCATCTAACCACCTCTGAGAGGAACCAACACCTGAACAATTACCACAAGTCAGTGTTGATTAGTGCAGAAAGTGGCACTACTGCATATACCAGTGTCACACTCACCACCAGTAGCCAGGAGAAAGGGCAGGGGGATCATGCCACATCTGGTCCTAAGAGCAGACAGTCAAAGCCCATTCCAAAATCAATACAGGACACACTGGAAGATTTTGGTGGGTTTCATTCAAAGGTGATGTGCAGACAGCAGTCAAAAAAAATCACATGCCTCATTGCATAGCTCATAGCCGTTGGGGGTGTTACTTTTAATTTGGTGGATGGGGAGCCCTTCCAGCAACTTATGGAGGCTGTTGCACCCCGATATAAAATTCCATCCCGCACCACATTTAGTAGAACTATAGTGCCCTCACTTTACCTGTCATGCATTGGGCTTTTGAAGGACCTGCTAGGAAAGGCTGGTGACCAGTCAGTGCACTTTACCACTGACTTATGGATTACTCTGAGTGGCCAGCATGGATTTCTGTCCTTGACGGCTCATTGGTGGCTGCTCATTGTGTTGCAAGACACATCATTACCGACAGCAAGTTCAGGCGCAGTAGCTAAGCAAGCAGGGCACTGCTCTTTCCTCCTCCATGCTGGTGGGACTGTTTGGGGATGGCAAGGTTCCCCTGCTGTCAAACTCGGCATCATCTTCTCCTTCCCCACACCTGAGTATTACAAGACACACTGGCAGCAGGTTCAGCACTGGTGGCAGCAGGTTCAACACTGCAGCAGACATAGCACTGGTGGCAGCAGGGGCAGCATGTCTGACAGCATGCGCAACACTGGTGGCAGCAGGCACAGTAATGGTGGCAGAGGGGCAGCATATCTGACAGCAGGCACATCACTGGTGGCAGCAGGTGCAGAACGTCTGACAGCTGGCGCAGCACATATGGCAGCAGGCACAGCAATGGTGGCAGCAGGGGCAGTACATCTGGCAGCAGGCACAGGCAGCTGACCTGTCTTTCTCACAATACTACCCTGTTATTCCTCCCTTGATATTAATTTCCCCAAGATCCCAAGGGGTGATTTAGGGGGACAGGCCAGCACTGGTTCTGTAGTGGTCACTTCCTCTTCAGACTCAGTGGGCACATAAGGGTCCTTCCAGTTCCTCCTTTTATTAGTTTTAAACTTTCTCATACTGACAGCAGTCACTATGAGCTTCTCCTGTCTCAATTTTACCTCAAGATCACAGCAGAACAGCACAGCACTTCTACTTCGCTCTGTAGCTGCTTCTATTGTGTTTCACTTCCTAGAATACATCAGGGTTTTATAGTGAAAATGTAAAAAACACTTTAATCAATGGGCGGAAACTTTCTATCCATTGAAAAAATGGTGAAGAAATTGTGCCAGTTGGTGAAAAATGTAACGATTTTAATATCTGTTTTTCCTGCGAAAAAGAGGACAAAGCGTGGTTTTCGCTGATTTTTTTGCAGGAACATGACGTTTTGCCCACCCCTACTCTCCACCATTACTCATAGAGTAGTTCAGGTGTATGCACAGGTCTATGGTGGATTAATATGTTATGGTGCAAGTGAGGGGCATGTTTTCTGTGATAGAAGGAAAACTGTATTAAAAATGGAAAGTTTAGAACAGATTGTAGTAGTATGTTCATTTTGGTATGCATGTCACAAAGATAGCATGGGGAAGAGAAGCAAGAAGTCAGTAAATAGGTGACATATAAAATCTAATGGAGTTGTTTAGTAAGACAACTTTATATTTGTTACATTTATTTTGTCTCTTCCCTCCTATTACACTGCACCCCTTTTTGTTTACTTGCCTGTTGTTTTTAAAGGGATAGTAATAGTTGGTTTTAAGAAATGCTAATATTGTAGATATTAAAATCAAGTACAATAGCCTATCTCCCATCTCTCAAAAATTTATAGTTTTGAGAGATCGAAGCATCTAAAGTTCCCCCCTCCGCCCCTTTTATAGACACCAGCAGAAGCAGATCCTGGTCCTTTGACTGGCCAGTGGTTCTTCAGCAAAACCGATATAGCACTATGTAGAATAAAATACTTCATTGGAACAGTCTGCAAAGTGTGCTTGCAAAACAGGCGCACTTTGTAGACCATTCCAATGAAGTATTTCATTCTACATAGCACTATCTTGGCTCTGCTGAAGAGCCGCCGGCCAGTGAAATAACCAGGATCTGCTTCTATTTCATAGAGCGCTGATGTCTATGAAAGGGGCTGGAGGGGGGAACTTTAGATGCTTCGAATTCTCAAACTATAAAGGTTTGAGAGACGGGAGGTAGGTTATTGTACTTCTATTTTTAATATGTACAATATTAGCATTTCTTAAAACCAACTGTTACTATCCCTTTAAGTGGTTGTGCTGCAGTAGCTGTCTTTCCCTCCTGTGTAACTCTCTTGTCCAACTCTCAAAGGTGTGCTTAGAACAAAGGTGCTGATTCACCAATGTCAATGATGGAACACCTTCAATGATGCCCCTCTAACTATGCCTGAATTCAAACTCTTTAGGTGTCCCTACTAAGACTGATTGTAACTGGTATCAGACAGTCAAATTATTTTGCATAGGCAATGCCCTGAGTGCAATCAGGTGTGACACCATTAAAACATCTGATAATAAACAGACACAGAGAGATATATGAGAGGAATGAGGGAGGCAGACAATATGGAGACTGGGACAGGTTGTTAAGAAGGGGAGTTAGTACATACCACAAAGGGATAACTTACAGGTAGGGATGGGTGAAAATGTTCACCTCAAACTGAAATCGGTGAATAATGACACTTTCTGCTTGGTGAAAAATTTCCCTCGAAAAGTGCAGTTTTTCCACCCATTGAAATCAATGGGAAAAAAAATATTTCTACACCATACAAAAGTTTTCTACAGCATTATAAAAGGCTGTCAGGCTCTCACAGCAGCCTTTCTGTATTTGTGAGAGGAGAGAGCAGCATGTTTTTTAGCTAGAGGAGAATAAAGGCACAAATAAAGGGGAATTGAAGCTTAGTTCTTGAAGTCATTTAGGTACGACATTTGTTCTCTGTATTAGGGGAGTCTGTGGGCACTCTAGGGGATAAGAAGGGAGGAAGGAGGTTGTCCCCCAAACACTCCAAAATTCCATGTGGCTGACAGGCAAGACACAGGCAACCTATTTGCTTGCTGATCTTGCTGTTATTGTCCCTGTGCTGGGTGGGGAAGTCTGAGGAAAGACATTGTTGATTTTTTTTTCAGTTATAATTTTTTTGGACAGACTGTGATAAGACAACAGTGTGGAGCAGTAAAGGAACGTGAGAGTAATGTAGTAGTCCAAAAACCTACTGCAGCAATGGTTGTTGCAGCGTGTGCAATCAATGATGATGATTCCTTTACTCCAAGGGAGGATGCAGTTTCTCAAGGTCCCAGCAAAACTAGGTCCAGCACTACCAGTGACAGTAGAAATATAGAACCATATAAGAAGAACACTGAAGATGACAACAAGTCACATTCAAGTGTTGATGATGCTGACAAAAACATAATAGAGGAAGGTGTAGCAGCTGAACCATCTGCTGCATCAGACAGTGAGACACCAAAACACCTGTCCTCAAAATAGTAGTGAAATTTGTTATAGTAAAAGTAAAAAGAAATTGTTTGAGACCTTCAAAAGCTTAGAGGAATATAAGGGTAGTAGTGGGCAAGAACTGTCAGGTGATGCTGATGCTGCTGAGGATGACCTAATGATGACTGATGATGATGCAAATCTAGAATATATCCCTCAAGCATCCTTCTCTTGTTCAGATTCAGATGAAGTTGAGAGTGAGGATGGTGACAGGACTATAAGATTAGCAGAAAGTCAAAGTCTTAATCTTCCACTACTTTTAAGGAGCACTGTGCCTGTCTATAAACTGTTTGAGAAAGCCATTGAAAACTCTGACCCTGGACAAGCACAATTGTCAAAAAGCACACAGTCACCCTATCAGTCATCATCGACATCATCACCTCTTCAAAGTCCAAGTCCCACTCAGTCACACACACCTGTTTTGAGTACACAGCAACACAGGTTAACATCCACGGTGTTAGATATGAAGAGTACCTCTGGTGCTGCTGCTGTAAGTACTGCACCTTTAACACCTAGTAGTAGTGGCAGTAGAATTACATCAACATCTAGTTCCAGTAGTTGTATTAGTAGCAGAAACAACACATGACAGACAAAGCCAGGACAAATATATTAACAGCAGCACAAATGAGGAGGTGGAAGACAGATGGGACCACTGCTATGACCGATAAGTAATGTGTATCAATAATCTAGAGGAGGATCTATAATCTATAGGGAGGATAGAGTATGACAATGGTAAAAATACATACACAAATCACACCATGCCAGTCCACCACCACCACCACTAAAATACATATCGACCACATTATAGGTTGTACTTTATTTTTTTATTACTTGATATCATCCTGAATATGTGCCAGTGTCACTTAAGCAAGAAAGTGTTATGGGCAATGGACAAATGCATTCTGCATGCTAACACATTTTCAAGCCATATTTTGCTGTTGGACTCACAACTTTGACTTTCAGCCACTTATTTCTAAACCACAGACCTCAGAAGAAGTAATATTACAGTGGGAAATGTAGTACCTATAGGAAATATAGGCGAAAAATATGTTAAAATAGACAAAAAATGTGTTAAAATAGCCAGAAAATTTGTTAAAATAGGCAAAAAGGAGGACATTTTTGCATAGACGGAAAGGCGAAATTTTTCGTGGGAAAAGCAAAAAATCTGCACTTTTTGCGAAATTTTTTGCGGAAAATTTTTCACACTTTTCGCCCACCCCTAGTTACAGGATTTAAGCAGCATCATGATAGGAAATAGCAGAAATGGAGTGTTGATTGGTACATGCCGCAAAGGTTTAAATCACTGGATTTAAGCAGCATCAGGATAGGAAAAAAGGACCTTGCCAAATTTCATGTATCTTTTAATGAGATTGTTAAGTGAGTTATACCACTTTCTGCATGTTACCATGCAAATTATGTATTGTTTTTTTTCAGGTTAGCCTAAACATTTTCTATTTTTATATTGATAATTAATACATAATGTGTGCAGTTGTTATAAAATACAACCCCCCCCCAAAAAAAAGAAACAAACAAACAAAAAAAAAAAACGCTAGTTTTTTCCAGTTCAGTGCATAAAAGAAGGAAGCATGTTGACAGTTTGAGGAAGCAGTGAACTGTGTGTCAAGCTGCAGGCACACAAGGGATTCCATAAAGAAACAATGGGCAGACTGCAAGCAAGAAGTCAAACATAATACAGAAGAAACGCCACTGTACCTAAAGGCTTCCTGCACACATTCACCTTCAATGGCTGGTAAGATATTCTCAGAGGTATTCTTTCTACATAGCATATTACATAAATATTACATTCAAAATATCAACGTCAATACCTCAGATGTATCCATTTTTGTAAGAAATTAAATTTCCAGCATAGCATCCATGTTTCCATTGGCTGGTTTACTAATTCCTATCATCATTCCCTTAGAATACGTAGCCCTGCAGCAGAGCATGATGAACCTGTGAAGGAGCATTGTACAGCACACAGAGCAACAGTAGAAATAACAGAAGCCAGTAGTTGTATGCTACACCTTCATCTGAGCAGAGGAAGCCACTCCCTCAATTTTGGCAAAGGATGCCACCACTTCTATCTCAAGCAGCGCATGATACTACCTCTGATTCAGCAGTAGATGTCACCACCTCCATTTCAGAAGCCCATGGGACTTGCTACCTGGGAGACAGTACTGCCCATGAACTCTCCTGCCCCAGACACTGAACACTGTGGTTCCCTGCTCCTGAAGGCTGAGGTCCCCACCTTCCATTTAACTGCTGCTAAGTGTTTATATATTGGAAGATAAAATTGTTTCTTTTTCACTGAGATATGGGGAAGCCATGCCTCCATCAGTTTATATGGAGGGAGGGCACACTGGCTAATGGTCTGAGAGGCTGCATGCGTTTGGGTGATGATCGGGATGCAAAGTTCAGGGTTCTCAGGACGCCTTGCCTCGCATTTGCCTTCTGCTGGCAGTACGGCACCCATACAAGTTGTACACTGATTATATAGCACGGCTCCCTGGGGCTGAGTTCCAACATATACGTGATAATGTGTTTATTGTATGCTGATATTGTCTTTGGGGTGCACCTGAGGGCAATGATGGGGTTGGGCCAAGGGGAGGCCATGCTAATACCTCTATTGTGGGGACTCATTATTTGAGTTAAATCAACAAATAAGATACACTTCGAATTTTTGGCATGGCTCCCTGAGGCCAGGCTTCTGTCAATATCTTACAATGTCCACTGCTGCATGCTGTTATTGCCTCTGCTGGGTGTGTGGGTGTGGCCGGTGCCCATGTTGGTCTCTGGTCCAGAAGATATCTTTTGTGTCCTCACTGGGCCTAGGGTCTGACACGTGGGCTTACTGGACTGTTGGTGGAGTGGATACTGGGATGTGGGTTGAGCTTAATTATTGATCTTCTTATGATATTTGCAGCGCATGGGGAACAGGGTGACAATATCTGATGTGACAACACTCTGCACGTCTGCATATTAATTTCCTCTGATTCATCCTGTTCTGCACACTAAATGCTGCAGGGAGGAACGATAGCAGTCCCGTTTATCAACCAAGGAGGGGCTGGTCTAAACATTTTTAAAGTATCTTGAGTAGGTGGTTTCTCCCATTTCTGAGATGGAATTGAGATCTCATGGTGTTAAGTGAGTCGTGGTGGTGTCATACATCATACAATTAAAGAAGTCCCAGATGACTCTGATTCATATCTGAACACATCCATGGGCTTCCTAATGCACTGTTGGTGACACAGGATCCTACATGAATAGATCTGGTTCAATACTCCTTAATAAAAAGTGTTTCTATAACAATGTTGTCTAATGTAGGTCAGGACAGGATAATATTACAAACTATAATGTGGGTGTACTTGCTTCACTACATTTATAAAGACACCTACATTAATTCTACTTTTCAGGAAGCAAAAGGTTCATTCAGTTGCATTCCTTGTTTTTATGTAAGCCCTGTTGTACCGGTTTTGTAATGAATTAGCCACAAGTATAAAGAGTCATGGTCTGAAGCCATATCATGCATCGGCTGGGAAGTATAGGACAGAAAAGCTCATACAGATACATTGCATATATCACAATGATGACTATGTGCAATGATTTGTTCATTTTACTTTTTATATTCATGATATGATGTTAATAAGTAGAAGACGCCTGAGGTCCTCTAGCTATCCAGGAATACAATTCCCATCATCCATAGCTGTTGCCAGACTGAGGATGATGGGACTCATAGTCCTGATCAGCTGAGGGGTAGATGCTCCTTTCTTCAGCACAAATAAATGGAATCAAAGTACTTTTGTTGTGACTCATATACCTGGCAAAATGTGTTATTACCCATGTTTTTAATTCTTAATGTTTGATGCCTGTTCCTATCACTTAAACATCATGATGTCTTGCCTACATATTGTAGGTGATCTACCTTAGGTTGTTATTTAGTGCCCTATTTCAATAAAGGCATGACAATGGCTTTAGACCAATCTTGTAACAATAAGCCTGTGGAGAGTCTCTTAAACTAAGCCTGTGCAGCAAAAGTGGTCTTTCTAACACTGCTTATATACAGATGAAAAGGATGTATTCAGAGCATGGCCTGTTCCTTATTCTCACTAATCATCTCATCCATCTCTTCTTTGAAAGGTTGAATGCATTCAGTCTTACATTTTTGCTATTTATATGTTTAAAAACTTTTTTGGATTAGTCTTGTTCTCCCTAAATGACTTTTGCAATATTTGCTATATTGCCTGTATTTCAGGAAATAATTATCTGTACACTCAGAGTTAAATTGTCTAAATGCCATTTCCTTCATATATTCACATTTAACCACACTTATTATGATCTACTTCTTTTGCGTTTGTTTCCCAAAGAGAATATATTGTTGAATATATTTCTGTAGCCTGAATTTAAATTCTGACAAGTTCCCTTTACATTTACTTGCAGTCTATCACTATCCTACAGATTGTACCCAAGCACCCAAGAAGTTATCTAGGAACTACTCAATTAATTACCTACAGACCTTGAACTGACTCACTAACCACCCATGTAACGTGGCATGCAATAGTGCACTGCTGATATCACAAATAATTTTGAGGTGGCCACCTGTATTCATTTGTAAGGATCAGCTGGATCCTTGGAGCTCCAGCTGATCCTTAACACTTGCCTACAGATCCCACGGACCAGCAGCAGTCCCCAGCATATCATTCAGTGCCAGAGGTGACATCCTGAAACATATAGTTCATATTTAAATCTGTTATTTCTGCAAAAATAAACATGTAAATGACATGTCTATAATCACATTCATAGCTATCACAGTGAGAATAAGCAAACACTAAATCACAGAGCAACACACTCTCAAGAATAACAACTCACTAGGACCACTTATCAGACTTTCCTGCAACATTCTCAGTTTTAACAGAATCCTAAAATCTCATATTTTCACATAGCCTAATCCTAAACTATCAGTATCTACTGTGTCCATATGTGCAGCTGGCCCAGCTTTCTTCACCTCTTCATACATCCCTTACATAGTCAGCATGACTGAACCTATTATCTACACCTGACCTGAATTATTTTAGTGGACCCAACCTTTGTCTCTTTCCCCACAATCTACACAGTTACAAATTATTAATGCTTCATGATGTCAGATCAGCAACTCATAGAGCTGTCCATGATGCTACCTGATCTAATTTTATATTTTGTATGTTCCCTGTCCCTGCATATTGTAAACTTTTGCAAGGAGGTCTCTTATTTCCATTTGTTTTATCCTGTTTCTGTAAAGTTCCTGTGTATAATATCTGAAGCTATTCTGGAGCACACCAACTAGACCATAGGAGACAAGTAGAAATGTCCATAATTCCATTTATTGTAGTGATGTTTTTTAAGCCCTTGAATACTTTGCAATTATTTGGAGGCTTTCCTAGCATTCAATAGGTTAAAATCACTATTTGAATTAATGTGACTTTTTTATTTTATTTTCTGCTATGCAGTTGTGACCAGCATAGCCCTAAGCATTACAATTGTTTTTTAAGTACTTGATTGCAAATTAAGTATTAATCACATTGTAAAGTAATATGTTAAAGATGAAGTTAAAAGCCATATTTACTGTTATGGAAATTTGGGTAAATGTATTTGTCTTCATGATGCAGTTTGTTTGCTCCAGAATAGTCCACTTCTTTTCTTGAATATAGGGCCTATAAGATACTTTTCTCACCTTGCTTGTACGTTGATGCAATAAATGTTAATAATAACATACATAGAGGGATCATATGCATTTTTATTTTAGTGAGAATGCTAATTCGTAATGTCTTAAAAAAGTACAGTACAGAGTAACAATCTCCTATGAAAACAGTCTTAGTAAAAAAGGCCAGGGATGCACTGCACAGATTCAGTATGTTTCCTATAGCCATTTGGGTGGTTTTAAAACTGCTTTTCCCTAGCTGGAAAGCAACCCTAAAGTATGTAGATCTCAGAGACAAACTTTCAGGTTGAGCACACAGCCTCCATAGACCACTAGTGTTAGGAAGTAAATCTGCTGATTATCATCATGATAGTTGTGCTTAAAAAAATCTGTTTATCTTCTTTTTGCAGGATTTCTCTGTTTAAGAAGTAATCTGTGGCTCAGTCACTTTAAATTAAATTTAGTAGTGAACCAACTACAGCATAGGGGACAAATAAACATTTATAAACTTCCAGTATATTTAAATGGGGTTTTAAATGGAATTTTCTGTTTGTTCCCTCTGGTGCTATTGATTTGGCCTAAAATTGCTCCATGTCCTTTAGTACATTAGACTCACTGTTGGCATATCTTAAAGAAAAGGCCTGGCTGTCCCTGTGGCACAATATATATATGCATATCTGAAATATTGTTTCTGCAAAAAATTTATAACTTGAACATTATATACTTAATACATTTATCACTAAACATGAGTTATACATGCAATGAGTAATTCTGGAATAAACCAGCTGCTCCATAAGGGTCAAACAAAAATTCTCAATATTTTCTTTAGTTTGTAGCTTCTATACCTTGAATGCTAGAAGTCTGAAATATATTGAGAAGCAATAAGTTTTAGCTTTCTCTGGCACTGAGATGAATGAAACCTAATTAAAACTCTTTGGGGGAGATGCACTAAGCTTCAGTGCTGTAAAGATGCGTGTCTGGAGATGTGTGGGAAACACATCACCTTATGCACTAAGAATTATGGATGCAAGGGGATGGGAGGAGAAGTTTCCCATTAGCATAAAGGGCTGTTGAACTTCTAGTGATGTGTAAAGGATGCCCTCCCTTACACATCACAAGAGTAGACAACCCTGTAGTCTGAGAACATCCTCTCTGCTTCCCTACTTGCTCAGTGGGGGAGCAGAGATGATTCTCTCAGCAGCACAAACATCACCATTACCTTAACCCAAAAGAGGAGCAAGAAAACTGCTCCATAGTGAACAAATTAATTGATACCACATAACACTTTCTATTCTCTGATGGCACCTGATGTACTTCTGGAACAAACACAGAACCGCAAATTACTTTAATTTTCTATTACCTGATGGGATATGATGTTCTTTTGTACTATAGCAATTAAATTGTTCACTATGGAGCAGTTTGCTTGCTCCACTTTGGGTTACAGGAATGGTGCTTTGTGGTGCTGACAGGATTCTCTCTGCACCCCATTCTGCAAGTGGGAAAGCAGAGAGGAAGTTCTCAGTCTTCAGGGTTGCCTATTGCTGGGGAGGTGTAAAGGAGGGCATCCCTTACACTTTGCCATCAGTGTGACAACCCTCCATGCTTATGATTGATTGAAGACTGTTACTGCAGGGAGATCCCAACATTGCCAACCTCAGGTAGGCGATGTTGGTACTGTAAACTCCAGCAGCAAAGGCTGCTGTATGAGTTTAGGGAATGTGGCGAACAGCCACATTAATATATAAACACACCCACATGAATACTACAATGGCTCATTATCCTGCATTTCCACATGGAAATGGCTCATTAACCTGTATTTCCATATGGAAATGAGCCATTGTTGAAGTGTTCAGTCCAAACTCATATACATGATAAAGGCATGGAGGATTGGTGGCAGATTGAAGGAGATATGACTGGGAAGACACATTAGTGCATACTGATGATGTGCCTTTGACACAGATCTGAAACATCATATGAGCCCTCACCAACTTTTAGACCATCTCTTCCCCTTGGAGTGACAGAGTTTTATCCAGCGCATTGCAGCAAAATGTGTTGGATACCTCTCTGACACTCAGAGGGTTAAAACAATAGTAATTTTTGTTTCACTAGAATTATTCCAGTTCATCAGTACATTAGTCTCACTATGTTTGCAATTGAGATGTAATATCATGTTCTGTTTGACATTTCAGCATAATATGAACTCAGCTCCAACATTCATGCATTTTCCAACTAACGGCAAGCCTAAGAGAGCAGATACCTTAAACCTTCAATGAATCGGTTTTGCAGCAGAACAGCTCGCAAAATGGATTGCAGACAGAACAGATGTTCACGTATGTTGTGTGATAGATAAAGCTTTAATTTCTTTTTTTATAATTTCACAGCAGCTTTCATATTCAGCATGATGTTTAAAAAAATTATATTTTTAGATTGTATTTCTTTTTCATCATATTAAATGTCTTCAATAATTATCTTACACACTTGCCTCTTTGATGTACTGGAACAAACAATTGCACCATAGGGGACAAATAAAAAAAAAATCCTATTGCTTAAAGCAATGCATTGCTTTGAAAGAGTTAAAACCTCTTTGACTATTAGAGAGGTCTCCAGCACATTACAAATTAATGGAGACCTCTCTAGCAGTCAGTAGGTTATAAACCCCTATTGAAATCAGTAGGAATTTAGGGAAATTGTATTTGTCCCATTTGGTGCAAATTTGCTTGTGCCAGAATTGCTCCAATATTAATTTGTAAATTACACTCCCTATGGCAATCAAAGGGTTAAATATGTTATCACAGTACACTTCCAGTATATGCAGCATGATTATTTCCTATTATCTTTCTATGACTCACCTAATACCACATCATCTTTTTTGGAAGATTTCTTATATTACTCATTTGTCTTGTGCAATTATCCCTGAAATGAATTTACAGCACTTTATATTCCGTGATTTGCTACTTGACACCTATAGCATTTATAATGAAAATATACTCTTCTACCTTTCAGCATCTGTAAATATTTAATTTTAGATCCCTAATATCTAATCCTAAACTTGATTTTCTGTTTCATGTGTACCTGTTCTGTACAGTCACTGATTGATGATTCATTTTATTTGTGCTAGACTGTAATGTGCTACACAATCTGACGCATCATATTTTTTAGACTAGTACCCAACCTCATGTTTATATAGAAAGGTGTCATATTGTTAACCCCTTGGGTGCCAGAGGGTTTGCAAACTTTGTCCTTTGGCACTTAAAATATTAACCCTTTGAGTGCCAGAGAGGTATGGCACTCAAAGGGTTAATGGCTGTTAGTGATGCTGTATTACTTTTGCCACACTTGACAAGAGAGATGTGCAATAAGGTGAGCAAAGCTGAGCAAACCAGCACAGAAAGAGTTAAAGGACTTTTACATAGGGCTGTACTGGGTTTTGGGATAACATGTAGCCATGTCCAGTTTTAATTAGTCTTTTAACTCTTTCAGTCCTGGAATGCTAACTTTTGTTTACCTTAAAGGTAATACTGATTAGACTTGTGTACGGCAAGGAAAATTGTTCCGGCTAAATTATTTGTGGAAAAATACAAGTTCAGGAAAACCAAAGTTTGCCATCTTTCGGTTAATCAGAATTTAATTGAAAGTTTTCTTTCCTGATGATGTTTGTTCACCACTATTTTCAATGGGAGAGGCCTTGACACCTTTTCTGGACTGACATTTGAACAAAATTAATTCAAATAATCCACATAAAACCCATCCGGGCTTTCATCAATGTGCATGAAAAAATAATAAGAAATATAAATAATAAAGGTTTGTATTTGTTCATGATCTGCCTAAGTCATGCCCATGAGCAAAGCTCCACATACACATGAACTCTATCTCTAAGAGTAAGGAAGCAGCAGCATCTTTGACTTTGTTAGAACTTGAATTATGATATGGGAGTTATAAGGTGATAGAGGAGACAAAAGCTGGCTTTGATATACAGTAGCTGCATGGACTAGAAAAACTCATACAATGAGGAAGTACAAGTGGTTGTGTCCAACAACATAGCCCCCCAAATAAAATACACCATGATCTCTGAGATTAAAGAAGGAAGCAGCAGCATTTTTGACTTTGTTAGAACATAACATTTGAACAGTAATTAAATTATTCAACTTTTTTAAATTAAATTAACACAGCCCCAGAACAACAGACTATTTTGCTGGTGAGAGGAGTGGACAATGTGTGTGCACACAACCTATTTGTGTACTCAGTTGTACACTGAACTTTGAACAGTAATTGTTTAGATTTTTTAAAAATTAAATAAACACACCCAAGGATAACAGGATTTTGGGCTACTGTGTAGAGACCAGTGAACTCCGGATGGAACAATACCCGTGCACACTGTCTGCCTATTTGAATGCACAGTTGGCACTAAACTTTGAACAGTATATAAATGATTAGACTTAACAAAAAATTAAACTAACAGAGACAGAGATTTTTGGCTGGAGACCACAATGGAGTTGGGATGGAACACTGCATCCTGCATAAACATACAGTGCCAGCCAATTTGTGTGTACCTGTACACTTAAGTTTGAACAATAGTACTGCATGCCTATTTATGTGCTGGCGTTCAGTGCACTTAGGTTTCAGCTGTTAATTGTACTGTATTTTTAAATTATTTTAATGCACAGTCAGAAATAACAGGTGTAGTTGCTGGAATTATATACGTTAGCCTATCTACCTACATATTATTTTTACTAGCTAACCTTGCTATTTAGTCTATGCTAACTATCCTACCTATTTAATTAATTACTAGCATAACCTAATTATATTCTAACCTACTTACTTAATTTGCTAAACAAACTCTAGTACTACATCCAGCACTAAAAGAATCGTAGAAAGAAATTCTGTGATTTTTTTCTTTCAACAATGCACTGTACTGTAGAGAGAGGAGATGCTGATCATGAACAGCACTGCTCCTTTTCTAACTGCTATTGTAAGTAAGAAATATGTGGACCATCCAGACTGGCCAGAGTAATAAACAATCCCCTTGAAAATCAGAATAGGCCAGAGTAATAAACAAACAAAGATAAAGCAGAGCGATTAATTGGCAGTTGCAACAATCAGTCAAAGCCATTACCAAGGTAACTGTCCCTCCACTTCCTGCCAGGATTGCATTGGCTATTCTAGGTATACATCACTTCTTCTCTCTACCCTTCACACAGACCCTTCCCATTTTCCCAGCTGAAAGGGCACAAGTGAATGAAGTAATGAACGAATTGAAAACAAGGAAATTGTTGTTGTTCTGACACTGTGTAACCCTTTTACTTAGTATGCTGTTTTAATGCTAATGTCATGAATCATGTGATTTTCAGTAAAATTTCAATTTGTTCCAAAATGAATGCTCATGTCTAGTGAAAGCAATGTGCTGTGAACCCCTCTGGTCCTTAAAGGGTCTTAGTGCCTCTACAATATAAAGTATATTTAAGACACCATTTTAGATATTATGATACATTCTTACAGACACTAGCTTGATATATATATAATATGTGTATGTAAATCCCATCTCATATTTAACCTTTATATAATATAGTAACATAATTCATTAGGTTGAAAAAAATGTGTCCATCAAGTTCTGCCTTTTGGGCATCACTCTTGGATTTATTTACTTATTGATCGACAGGAAGGCAAAACAACAATTTAAACTATTTCCAATTATGTCACAAGTATGTAAAAAAAAAAACAACAACCTTATTTTAAATTGTCCCTGGATCTACATTCTATCTGCACTGAAAACAACTGTCTTCCAACACAGCTTCCAGAGACAAGGGGGGAGATGCTCTAAGGTTCAATAAGCAACCAGGTTAGTGATATGATGGCTTATTTGCTTCAATTACACATCAACATATGTCTTTTCCATCACATCCTTGTGAATCCTCTGTAAACTCACCATCATCAACATGAATCTGCCATGCCTTCTCTAGGTTTATGATGTGGCAGTGTCTACTTTGATAATGGTTCATTTTCATTTGTGGAAATACAGTTTAATGAGACATTGGCCTAGATTCACTAAAGTTCGAAGAGGGCTCAAAAGGTCGATGTCCTGTTGGAACAGTGTCAAAGACACAAGGACAATATTCATTAAAGTGTCTTCGACATCATATCACCATCAGTTGGAGAAAAATCTGCCCACATCGACATCCATGAGGCAGGTTTACTAATTTTCACTTATTACATCAACAATGACCTATTTCCATATGTAAATGAAACATAATGAATCATTTCCATATGGAAATGCATATGATAATGAGTCATAATCGTATGGAAGGGGGTTTGTTGATATGTTAATGTGGCACTTCGAAACATTCACTAGACACCAATAGCAGCCTCTGCTGTTGGAGTTCACAGTCTCAACTTCACTTACCTGAGACTGACAAAGTTGGGATCTTCCTGTACTTTCCTATCAAGTGACAGCCCTCAACCAATCATGAGTAGGGAGGGTTGTGAACTGCTGTCTATGTGGAAGGTGTGTTCCCCCTCACACATCACTAGCAGTAGATAACCCTGAAGTCTGACAGCTTTCTATCTGTTGCCCCACTTGGTCACAAGGGGAATGGAGAGAATAATTTCAGCACTATGGACAGCATTGCACTATTATACCTTTGAGTGCCATAGGGATGTGCATTGCTTATCCCTGTGGCACTCAAAGGGTTAAAAAAGTATACTAAGCACGAGGGATGGGAGAAAATTTTTGTCTCAAACTGAAATCAGTGAAAAATGGTGCTTTTTGCTTGGCGAATAATTTTCAGCTTTTTTTCCACTTTTTTCCCCTCCATTGAAATCAATGGGAACATGGAATATACACAGCAACACATAGCAAATATTGTTTTATTTTCCAAAGGCATAGTATAAAAGGGGCATGAGGGTGCCTGTGTTGGTGGGGTGTGGGGAAAGAATCAGTTGAACAGGGGATGATTTTGGGGGGAGTTGTTTACTGAGATTGGGTGGCAGTTAATAAAAAATAAATCCTAAATAAAATAAAAAACCCCCACATAAGACATGGTATAAAAGGGGTCTGAGTAGGGTGCCTGTGTTGGTGGGTGGAGTCTGGTGAATTAATCAGTTTAACAGGGAATTTGTTCTGGGGGGGTTCTTGACTGCTATAAAAAAAAATAAGAAATAAGACAGTAATAAAAAAAAATAAGAAATTTATATGTAAAGTGATAGAGACAGGAACCCCCTGACATAAGTTGTCACTGGGGTAGACTGCCACTTGACATGACAAAGTATTTTGTAGAGGATCATTTGTTAGATTTGTTGTTAGATGCCCAAGCCCTGAGGAAACATTGATTTGTAGTACTTAGGCTTGTTAGAAACAAACTCCCCAAATTTGGTTTTTTTTTTTTGTTTTTTTTTGGTAGGACTATGTTTTTTTTTTTGTTTGTTTGTTTTTTTAAGCACAAGCCCTGAGGGAAAAAAGTAATGATATAAAAAGACATGGTATAAAAGGGATCTGAGGAATGGTGCCTGTGTTGATGGGTGGAGTCTGGGGAAACAATCAGTTGAACAGGGAATTTGTTTTGGGGAGGTTTGTTGACTGGTATTGGGGGGACAGTTAATAAAACATAAAAAAATAAAATAAGAAATTTATATGAAAGGTGATAGAGACAGGGACCCCCTGACGTAAGCTGCCCCTGGGGTAGACTGATACTTGACGTGACAGAGTATTTTGTACAGGATTATTTGTAAGATTTGTTGGCACAAGCCCTGAAGAAACATTGATTTGTAGGACTTAGACTTATTACATGCCCAAGCCCTGAGGAAACATTGATTTGTTGGACTTATGCTTGTTAGAAATAGTTTTTCTTTTTAAAACACAAGCCCTGTGGAAAAAAGAATGCCCTACTGGCCTAGTGCCAGCAGGTCATGTTGTGTTGTCCAGTAGCCACTGGCCATTGTCAAATACCCTGATGTAGATGAGGAATTTGCGACTGCTGTTCTTGCTGCTGCTGAGTTGTTAAAGTAGCAGGATGATGATTAGGCAGCTCACGGGGAATGGGATCAACATCAGTAATATGGGTGATGGATGATGATGGTTCAACTTGCCACAACTAGCTTTTTCCATTGTCAAATGTCCTCCTAAGTCCATAATTATGGAATTTGCAACTGCTTTTCTTACTGCTGTTGCTGAGTTGTTTAAGCAGCAGGATGATTAGGCAGCTCAAAGGGAATGGGATCAACAGCAGTAGTAACATGGGTGGTGGATGATGAAGGTTCCACTTGCCACAACTAGCTCCTAACTAACCCCCACCACTTCAAGTATATGTGGATAAAAGAAGAAGTTGGCCAATAATTCTTCTCCTCCTGCCCCTACTCCAAAATCGTGGGTGTGTTGTTATTAGAATATACATTTTTCCCATGAGAGCAGGAACTATGGTTCTCATCAGAAAGTGCAATGTGCAAAGTGTGTGTGGTAAATAACATCTGGGGGCACAACTGTATCCAAACACCATGACAACAGAACCTAAGTACTGCCACTGCCACTATACCCCTTGTCCAGACCCCGCTAAGGACACATTACAACTTGCTGACAGATTAATAGTAATGATGAACCCTCCCTGCCAGCATCCTAGCATATTCTGTGGGATGGAATCTCCTCAGATGCCGCTTGATGACCTGGTATCGATTCTCCTCCACCATACTACCATGTGTGGTCAGTGCACCACACAGTGTGCAATGGTAGGGACTCTAGGCCATTGTCTTATTCCTGTGGATTCACAGTCCTGACTTCGCCAACCTCATGTTGGCAAAGTTATCTTCCTGTAGCTCTCTATGGAGACAGAGGACAATTTGCTGTCCATAATGGAAAAGAGAGACAGCAGTTGCCCTCCTTTAACCCTTTCAGTGCCAATGGAATGTGCATTGCACAGCCCTATGGCACTGAAAGGATTACAGCATTAAGAATGCACTGCACATTCCACTCATAAACTGAGAGAACTGGCAGAGCCGCTGTTACATGTAACATCGTCTGACTGTTCTGTACTATTCTGCACCTCATTGCTCCATATCTTTACTGTTTCTTCTTACCCACAAACCCTGTCATCTCCTTTCCATCTCCTTCCAAGCCTGAATTTTCATCTACCAAATCTTCATCTTATACATGAGCAAAAAGAAAGAACAAAAGGTATCTCTGCAGGGATAAGAATGCAAGAGACATTTACACAATACTAAATACTAAATAAGCAAAGAAAAAAGTAAATGAAAACATACTGTTTGTTAACATAATTAATAATTGGTGAACTGTAAAATTAAAAAAGTATTAGCTGACTGAATATGAAATAAGACAAAATATATGTACCCTATATGTGTAAATGCTGGATCATATTCTGGCTTGCCACAATAGAAATACCAAGACCTAAAATGAACTGATATATACAAAGGCACAATAGATTCACTTCTTATGTATTCTGTTGTCTTAACATATTCCAACCTTTCCAAGTTATATGTAGTAATATACATTTAAAGGGATAGTAATGTTTCACAAAAACAGCAGCTCCAATTAATCTTCATGGTATATTAGCCATAGAGAGTATTATTTCATTTTACTTAGTGTAAGCCCCCTCTCCTCAGATGTGTAATCTGGTCCATAGACCAGACAGCTCACAGCAAGGGAAAATCTTCTTACTGTGAGAACAATGAAAACACTGCCATCCCTTGGCAGGTTTTTCAGCTTTTTCCCTTATATTAATTGAAGATTATCCCTCTCTGCAGTCTACCTGGACACACCCTGCTGCTCTGAGCTGAGCAGTGTTACATCAGTAAAAGGGGCGGGAGGGGGATACTTTATCATTTAATTACTCCTGAACTACAACTCTGTCAGAATTGAAATAACACTCTCCATGGCCCAAACACTGTGATGATTAATTAGAGCTGATTTTATTATGAAACATTACTGTCCCTTTGGGTTAAGCATTAATTAAATTAATTGTTCGATTAGATTAGATGCTACATGTCTTTCAAAAGGGAACATACAGCGTTTTACTGTATATTAGTTGGCAAATTTGCTAAACAATTACAGATCCATATATTTTGAATCTCCTCTTACATACGAGACACACTTGGTGCTTTCCGTATATTTCCTAGTTTTCAGTGTCTGGTATTGGGTCTCAAGTGACTGAGATTCTTTCTTCAGCTCAGGGAGTTCCCAGCAAGCCTGTACGCTTTCCCTGACCTGTTCTATCCAATTTCCTGTAAAACCTCACTCACTCCCTCATCCTGCCCACTCCAGTTAATCCCCACCCCTCTCGGTATGATTTGTGCCTGTGAAATAATGTAAATGAAGTATTTTTATCTCTGAAAAACAGAACATAAAATTTCATTGCAAAGGCAAAAGGGGAGTTAATCTGGGACAAAGCAGCTAATTTAATAAACATTTTCTGAATTCCTGTAGATTTTAAAGGGGTTTTAACCCGTTTAATTATTAAATAGTTATTTGCAATGCATTGGAGATCTCCCTTGCATTCCAGTTATTAAAAGCTCAGTTTAAATCAATGTCCATTTCTATTTGGTTTCGTTGGTGCTATTGGTTTGCCCCATAATTGCTCCTCTTTTGGTTTTATGCAGATGCCATAGGTACTTTATGTATCTTCTTGGGGGAGGGGTTTAGAAAGTTCTAAAACATGACAAGTATAATTTAATTTTATCCAGTATATTTCAAACCATTAAAAAAAAAGTTTATTTCTAACTAACTGGTGAACTATGAGGTCATATCAGGTAACATCCTATATTATAATTCACTAATCATGTTTGTCAGAAGCTGTCATGCGCAGTAGAGATGGCTGTGCACGCTGCAGTCATGCTCAGTACAGACTGCTTGTGCCACTGCTGATATGGAGCTGGGTGCACCAAGTTCAGACCGGAGTCCTCTCTGCGCCGCCAGTATTGGCCCGTGTACACAGGCTTTAAAACTAGTATGTACATTTCTTTCAAAGGGGAACATACAGAGTTATACTGTTTATCAGTAGGCTGATCAGGAAGGTCTGATAAAGACTAATTTGATTGGTAGCAGGAAAGCCATAAAATTCTCAGTTACTGAGGTATGAGGCGAAGGTTGAACTTGATGGACTTGTGTCTTTTCTCATCCTAATTTACTATGTTACTGTGTTACTATGTAATAAAATAATCCAGAAAATGAATAAGCCTTTACCAAGGACATAAACCATTTTTATTTACATGAGTACTTAACCTTTTGAGGTCCATACGGGTGTGCAGTACATTGCAAATCAATGTGATTTACACACCTCTGGTTCCTAAAGGTTTGTTATGCATTTAGTTTACTTACGTATGCTTTGGAAATACAGTGCTTTAGAGATTTAACATATCATTAATATCATTAATGTTATATTTGTTTTTCTTTATTTGTTTATTTTTCAGATTTGTGTATTTAGGCCTCCTTATTACTATGGCACAATTACACTGGCCTTATTGGTTTCTCTGGTTGGAGGTTTACTTTACCTCAGAAGGAACAATGTAGAATTTATTTATAACAAAACAGGCTGGTCTATGGCAGCTCAGGTAAATTGTTACTTTTTCCTTTAAAGGAACAGTAATATTTTACTTTAAAGGGATAGTAATGTTTCATAATAAAAGCAGCTCTAATTAATCATCATAGTATTTGGACTTTGGAGAGTGTTATTTCAATTCTGTCAGAGCTGTAGTTCAAGAGTAATTCAATGACAAAGTCTCCCCCTCCCACCCCTTTTACTGATGTAACACTGTTCAGCCAGATCAGAAAGTAGATGCCCAGGGAGACTGCAGAGAGTGACAATCTTCAATTAAGATAAGGGAAAAACCTGAAAGCTTGTCAAGGGGGGCAGGGCCTTCATTGTTCTAATAGAAAGAAGATTGTCCCCTTCTGTTATCTGTCTAGCCTTACAACCAGATTCCACATCTGAGAAGAGATGGCTTACACTAGGTAAAAGGGGCGGGAAGGGGAAACTTTGCTTGTGAATATCTCTTAAACCATAAAGGTTTGAGAGATAAGACATATCTTTCTTCATGTTTTTTAATGCCTACAAAATAAAATAAAGATAAAACGAAGTATTACTATCCCTTTAAAGTGGATGTATTGTCCACACAGCTTTTAGTCTACTTAAAAGTATCTGTTAACCCCTTAAGGACCAGCGGTCCCGGGGCGTGCCGTCCCTTAAGGACCACATAGGAAACTTTGACGTGCCGTCCCACGTGACTGATCACGTGGGGCGGCACGTCAAACAGGGCACTGGAAGAGATCGCTCCAGTCTTGGAGCGATCAACTTCAGTGCCCGGTATTACTCACCACGCTCCTACAGGAGCGCGGTGCGTAAAAGTAAGTGACGTGCCTGATCCTTAAGTGCCAGACCAGTGTGACGGTCCTGCCACGTCAATGGTCCTTAAGGAGTTAAAACCTACCAGTTTATCTTTTGTTTTTTGAGTAGCTTAATAGTTTGACATTTTTGTCTTAGTTTTTGGAGAATCTAATCTCAGTAGTTCTCAGTTACAATACCGAGAGATAGCCATGCCTGTGTTCCGCGGCTATTCAGTAACCTGTCTTCCAGAGTGGACAACAGGCGTAAGCCATACAAATCCATGTAACCAGATAACAAGCGTTGAATCTTTTTTTTTCCTCGCCGTTCATTCATTTAATTCATTAAATCACAACAATATGTCAAGTTCAAAGGAAAGTAGCTAATGTTCTGCGTCATCAGTGATGCTAAACTTTGTCAAAACAAGTTCAAAATCACAGCCAATTACCATACAGCAAAGTTACAACTCAATTCAAATACATGTACCCCAAAATAACTGACACACGCTGACTGTGTTCTGAGGTTCTCAGAGATACAGGAATGGAGTATAGACATAATGACAGAGAGAGATACAAGCACACATTGGAGACAAGTAGACTTGGAGTGGGGAGCGGAGAGAATTGCATACGTAAACACTAGTGATGAGCGAGCATGCTCGGCCGAAGCTCGGTTCGGCTCGAGCATCGCTCTGCTCGGCACATGGCGGTACTCGTACGAATACCGCATGTGCTCGCCCGCCATGTTCGGGTCTCCTCCCCGCACGTTTCGCAGCTGCTGCGCAGCCAATAAACGTGCGGGGAGGCTCTGACATCAGTGTAATGCCAGCAGCCATGTTGGCTGCTGGCATTACACTGATTGGCTGGCCAGAACCCGTGATCGGGTGCTGTATAGCACCCGACGCGCAGGTTCGGCTCATTCTTAGCCAGGGAGAGATGCGCTTAGGCAGGGAAAGTCAGTGAAGGGAGAATAAAATTGTTGAAACTCTTTCAAGACCCAAAAGACCTTTTTAGGACTGTTGTGTGTGGGGGCAGCATTTATATTTTGTTTGGGGGGGGCACAATTTCCTTTTTTTTGTGGGGGGGATATTTGTAAGGTGACATATAATACTAGATGCACAGGAAGTCAGTGTAGGGAGAATAAAATTGTTGAAACTCTTTCAAGACCCAAAAGTCCTTTTTAGGACTGTTGTGTGTGGGGGCAGCATTTAATTTTTTTTGGGGGTGGCAGAATTTCATTTTTTTGTGGGGGGGGACATGTTCTAAGGTGACATTGTACTAGGTGCACAGGGACAAATATTTCACAGTGCAGTGACAAGCTGACATATTCTGTTAGGTGCACAGGGCCAATGATTTTACAACGCAGCGACAAAAAGGGCCATTTTAAACGTGTGCCTAGCCATAGATTATTGTCACATTCTGTTTAGTGTGCAAATTCACAAATTAACGTCACATATTCCGTTCACTGTGCCTAGCCGCAGATTAGCGTCACATTCTGTTTCGTGTGCCTAGCCGCAGATTAGCGTCACATATTGTTTAGTGTGCCTAGCCGCAGATTAACGTCACAGATTGTTTAGTGTGCCTAGCCGCAGATTAGCGTCACATATTGTTTAGTGTGCCTAGCCGCAGATTAGCGTCACATTCTGTTTCGTGTGCCTAGCCGCAGATTACCGGCATATATTCCGTTTAATATGAAGAAGGCGGGTAAAAAGGGACGGGGAAGTGGACGTGATCCTGATAGTTCAGGGCGCGGGTCAGGACGCGTAGAAACTGTGCCTGGTGCCAGAGCACAAGAAAGAAAGACATCCACCATACCTAGCTTCATGTCTCAGTTTACAGGGCGTCGCAGGACATCACTCTCGAGGTCAGACCACTGCGAACAGGTGGTCGGTTGGATTTCAGCTGATACTGCTTCCAGTCGGTTAAGCACCACCCTGTCTTCCACCAAGTCCACTCTCACTAGCCAAGAGTCTGGTCAACATAATCCTCACCCTGATCATCCTTCCTCCCACCATAGAGGGTCTGGCCAAAGAAGTGATCCCACACTGGGATATAGTGAGGAGCTCTTCTCATCACCAATCCTTGATTTGAACCTCTCTCCAAGCACGCTTGCAGAGGAACATGAGATCTTGTGCCCTGATTCACAACCTCTAGAGGGTACCCAATCACAAGAAGATGACAGAGGGGAACGGCATTTAAGGTCAAAGGAAGTGGATGATGATGATGAGACACAGTTGCCATCAAATCAACCACAATTACTGTCTCAAGACCTTGATGAGGAGGATGATACACAGTTGTCAATGACTGAGGATGTGGTGGGATCAAGAAATGAGGTGGATGATCAGAGTGAGGAAGTGGAGGAGGACTTGGTGGACGATGAGATCACTGACCCCACCTGGGAAGGTGGAAAGCCGAGCGATGACAGCAGTCCTGAGGGTGAGCCATCTGCAGCACCGCAACAGGCTGGAAGAGGCAGTGGTGTGGCTAAAGAAAGAAGGCGGACCGCACCAAACCGGCCCGCAAATGTTCCACGGAGCACCCCCTTGCGTAAATCTCCCTTGCCAAGGGCTAGGTGTTCCGCGGTATGGCGTTTTTTTAAGGAAAGTGCGGACGACAAAAGAATTGTAGTTTGCAACCTGTGCCACACCAGAATGAGCCGAGGCATGAACACTAGCAACCTCACCACCACCAGCATGATCCGACACATGGCATCCAAGCACCGTAATAAGTGGGAGGAACGCCCGGATCGCCAATCTGTGTCTGCAGGCCACACCACTGCCTCCTCTTCCCCTGTTTTCGGTGCCAGCCAATCGCCTGTCGAAGGCGCAGGCCCGCATACCTCCCGCCCTGCACCTGTACCATCTGAAGCACCATCAGCGACCACATCCACTTCCCTGTCCCAGCGCAGCGTCCAAATGTCGTTACCCCAGGCATTTGAGCGCAAGCGAAAATACCCAGCCACCCACCCACAGGCCATAGCACTAACCTCACACCTTTCCAAATTACTGGCCATCGAAATGCTGCCATTTAGGCTTGTGGACACTGAGTCCTTCCGCAGCCTGATGGCAGCAGCTGTCCCTCGGTACACAGTCCCCAGCCGCCACTACTTTTCCCGGTGTGCCGTCCCCGCCTTACACCACCATGTGTCCCTTAACATCACCCGTGCCCTGACCAACGCAGTTACTGGGAAGGTCCACTTAACGACTGACACATGGACAAGTGCTTGAGGCCAGGGACGCTACATTTCCCTGTCGGCACACTGGGTGAATGTCGTGGAGGCTGGGAGCGACTCGGACCCTGGGATGGCACAGGTGCTACCCACGCCGAGGATTGCGGGCTCTACCTCCATCAGGGTTTCCGCCAGCACCTACGTTATTGGCTCCTCCTCCTCCTCCGTTTCCACCTCCGAATTCTCTGCGCGCAGCGCCACTCACCCATCAGCCGGTAGCTGGAAGCAGTGTAGCACTGCAGTGGGGAAGCGCCAACAGGCCGTGCTGAAGCTGATATGCCTTGGGGACAAACAGCACACGGCCTCAGAGCTGTTGCAGGGGATTAGTCACCAGACCGAGCAGTGGCTCTCGCCACTCAACCTGCAACCAGGCATGGTTGTGTGTGATAATGGGCGTAACTTGGTGGCGGCTTTGGAGCTCGGCAAGCTCACACACGTACCATGCCATGTATTTAATTTAGTGGTTCAGCGATTTCTAAAAACCTACCCCAATTTGCATGATCTCTTGATGAAGGTGCGCCGCGTGTGTGCACATTTCCGTAAGTCATCTACAGCTTCAGCCGGCCTGTTGACGCTGCAGCAGCGCTTACAATTGCCAGCTCACCGGCTGCTGTGTGACGTGAGCACGCGCTGGAACTCCACCTTCCACATGTTGGCCCGGCTTTGTGAGCAGCAGAGGGCAGTAGTGGAGTACCAGCTGTTACACGGTCGTCGCTTCTCCGTTCAACTTCCTCTAATCAGAAGTGAGGAGTGGGAATGGATGTCAGACCTCTGTGAGGTTTTACGCAATTTTGAGGAATCGACACAGATGGTGAGCGGCGATAACGCTATTATCAGTGTAACCATCCCACTTCTGTGTCTACTGAAACGCTCGCTGCTCACAATTAAAACCGACGCTTTGCATGTGGAAGAGGTGGAAATGGGGGAGGAAGAGCTTACACAAGGTGATAGCCAGAGCACCCTCACTTCGTCTTCTCAGCGACAATTGGAGGAGGCGGAGGAGGAGGAGGAGGAGGAAGACACGGTTGCCTCCGCTACAGAGGGTAGCCATGGAACTTTATTTCCATCTCTTCAGCGTGGGTGGGCAGAAGAGGACGAAGAGGATGAGGAGATTGAGAGTCATCCTCCTGGTGAGGACAGCGAAATCTTGCCTGTTGGTACTCTGGCACACATGGCTGACTTTATGTTAGGCTGCCTTTCCCGTGACCCACGCGTTATACGCATTTTAGACAACACGGATTACTGGATGTTCACCCTTCTGGACCCCCGCTACAAAGAGAATTTCTCATCTCTCATTCCTCCGGTGGAGAGGACAAGCAAAATGGTGCAATACCAGAAGGTTCTTGTCGAAAAATTGCTCCAAAATTTTCCATCTGACAACGCTGGCGGCAGAGTACGTGCTACCTTGGCCAACCGAGAAGGGGAGAAAAGGGGAGCACACAGCAGTTCCGACAAAGGCAGGGCAACACTCTCCAAGGCATGGGACACCTTCATGACACCCCGCCAGCACCCTCACCCTGATGCGCGGCCTAGTGTCACAAGGAGGGAAAAGTTTTGGAAGATGGTGAAGGAGTACGTAGCAGACCGTGTCAGCGTCCTCACTGATCCCTCTGTGCCTTACAACTACTGGGTGTCCAAGCTGGACACGTGGTATGAACTGGCACTCTACGCCTTGGAGGTGCTGGCCTGCCCTGCCACCAGCGTTCTGTCTGAGCGGGTATTTAGTGCTGCTGGTGGCATCATAACAGATAAGCGTATCCGCCTTTCCACCGAAAATGCTGATAGGTTGACACTTATAAAAATGAACAAGGCCTGGATTTCCCCTGACTTCACCACTCCACTGGAGGAAAGCCCCGGGTGAACATAAAGTCACTTTAGATATGTTATTTACAATGATGGGAATACTCTGTATTCCCATTCACCCCTTCCACCCAAAAAATGGGTATATGGTTGACTCTTAATCTTCTCATCCTCTTCCTCCTCTTCCATATGCCCTGTGATATAATTTTTATATAGGGCCAGCTCACCAGCGGGCCCTGTGATATAATTTTTATATAGGGCCAGCTCACCAGCGGGCCCTGTTTGACAATTTTTGTATAGGTCAGCTCACCAGCGGGCCTTCTCATATAATGTTTTATTGGGTCAGCTCTCTAGCGGGCCCTTTCATATAATGTTTTATAGCGTTAGCTCACTAGCGGGCCTTCTCATATAATGTTTAGGATGGTCAGCTCCGCAGCAGACCCTCACCCATAATGTTTTAGATGGTCGGCTCAGCAGCAGACCCTCATTCCTAATGTTTTAGATGGTCAGCTTAGCGGCATGCCCTCGCCCCTAATGTTTTAGAGGGTCACCAGCAGGCCATTAATCCTAATTTTTCAAGGGTGTGTATGATGCCCTCCTTTATGTGTAATAAAGGGTGTATTGGAGTGACATTTCAGTCTAATTTTTGGCAGCCCTTTCACTTAGTGCATAGGCTTTATGAGTGTTGGACCACTACCTGAACTATTGTACCACAATGTGAATGAGGCCCTCCATTTTGTGATATACAGGTTGTATCGGAGTGCCTCAGGTCCTCCCATTGAATTAAATAGGGCTGGGGTGTTCGACAGAGCAGAAGGTAGTTCTTGGCTTCATCCACTAAGTCACTTCGTCACTTTTATTCAATGGATCAGACCCCACTGTTCCGACTATAAATTTTGGACTTAACAAGGGCATACGGACATGTTGTAAAACCTGTGGTAGCTGCGGCCTCCGTTCCTGAATGCTGTACCTTACCCTGGCCATAACCACGTTGAACACCTGCTTTACGCTGCGCACGTTTCCCTCTTAATCATGGCCCCAGTTCCGAAAAATCGATGAAATTTTTTGCAGAATTTGCAGATGATATACAAGTAAATATACAGCAAATACTGTTTGGTAACAATTTTTCACCTAATTTTTCGTTTTTATCTTCCTTTTTGTGTGTTTTTCCGGTCAGTCTGTAAAAATGGCATACTACGGGCGAAACATCGTTCCCAGCAGCGACGTTGGAGTCCAAGATGCATCCAGACATCCTCCCTATGCTGTCCCTGAACCATTTCTGTGGTGTTTCCATCATTTTCTGACCTTTTCCTATGAACCAGACACCCTCCCCTCATCAGAGCAGGGGGTGCCTGGTGTAATGCTCGAGTCCTCCCATTGACTTCAATGGGGCTCGGGTGCTCGGCCGAGCACTCGAGCCTCCGGGGGCGCTCGGCCAGAGCACCCGAACACCCGAGCATCGGGGTGCTCGATCATCACTAATAAACACTTAACACACTTTTGCACATATTGCACACATGCACAGAACAAAAAGAAAAAAGTGAAAGATAACCCTGCTGATATAGCACTTTCCCCACACATACGGGAAATGCCCGCACCTAAGACAGACCTTAGGTGGCATCCTGGCATCCCCAGCTATCCTTAAGGATAAAACACCAGTTTCTGATGGGCTCTCTTGGGGCAATAATTCCATTATTTCAGAGGCACTCATTGATTCCAGTGCAGTGGACTTCTTTATCGATAGTGCCTTCATCCAGAAGCACTCCATCCCATTGCAGCTCCGTACCACTCTACTTGCCATTGAGACAATTGATGGCAGACCCCTACAGCCTCCGCTTGTCACTCACAAAACTGCTTCTTTGTCTATGGCTGTAGGGGCGCTACATCACAAAATCCTACAATTCGAGGTGATCCACTCTTCTCACTATCATGTGGTCCTGGGTTATCCATGTTTGCGCAAACACAATCCCACATTCGATTGGGAAAGAGCCGAAGTCATAGCATGGTCATCCAGCTGTTCCAAGATATGCCAAGTGAAAGTGGTGAAAGTACTAACCTTATCCCTGGTCTCTTCATTGCCTGAAGAGTACCAAGAGTTTTGAGATGTATTCGATAAGGGCCAGGCTGGGGAGCTCCCGCCTCACTGCCTATACGATTGCACCATTGAACTGCAGCCGGGCACCATACCTCCTTGAGGTCGAGTCTACCCTCTCTCCATCACAGAGAATAAGGCCATGGAGGAGTATATTGTGGATGCGCTGTCCTGGGGGTTTATCCGTAAGTCCGCCTCTCCTTCCGTGTACAGATTCTTCTTCATGAAGAAAAAGAGTGGAGAATTGAGACCCTGTATTGATTACAGGGGCTCAACTGCATCACAGTTAAAAATGCCTACTCTATTCCACTTGTTACCGAGCTATTCGATCGATTTGAAAGGGTCCAAGGTATTTAATAAGCTCTACCTGGGAGGGGCTTATAATTTGGTACGGATAAAGGAGGGTCACAAATGTAAAAAACACATTTAACACCAGAAGCGGGCATTAATAATACCTCGTAATGCCCTTCGGTCTCTGAAATGCTCCCGTGGTTTTCCAGGAATTCCTAAATGATGTCCTTCGGGACATGCTCCAACAATGCGTAGTGGTACACTTATATGACATTCTGACCCATTCCTCCTCCATGGAAAGCCACCACGCAGATGTAAACCGAGTTCTGCAAAGATTAAGAGAAAATAACCTATTTTGCAAATTAGAGAAGTGTGAGTTCCACAGCAAACAGGTCCCCTTCTTGGGGTACGTAATTTCAGAGGTTGGTTTCGCTATGGACCCTGAGAAACTCTCTCTGTTCTCGAGTGGCCGTGACCCTTAGATCTCTGCTCTCTTCGACATTTCCTTGGGTTCGCTAACTACTATAGGAAATTTATCTGCAATTTTTCCTCTATTGTAAAACCCCTTACTGACATGACCACAAAAGACGGTAACTCCACTCACTGGTCCCAGGAAGCCATCAAGGCACTTGAGTCACTAAAAGCTGCTTAGCCGTAGCACCCATTTTGGTGACCCAAAACCCGAGCTACCATTTGTACTTGAGGTCGATGTGTCAAGCGCCCTCTTGTCTCAATGTTCTTCTCCTTCTCCTGAGAGCCAGTTGCACCCATGTGGGTATTTCTCCAAAAAGCTAAGTCCTGCGGAGTGCAACTATGAAATATACTCGCTCTCAAAGAATGGAGGTATTTGTTCGAGGGAACTTCCATGCCAGTCCTAATTCTCACGGATCATAAAAACCTCACCTCCCTGGCCGAACATAAGCAATTGTCTCCAAGGCAGGCCAGAAGAGGAGAGTCCTCCTAGTCCTATTATTCCTCAGTACCAAGTACTGGCCACCATACGTACCAGCATAACATCTCCCCTTGGGGATAAAATATGGATCGCCCAAGAAGATGCACCTGCTGAGACTCCCTCTGGGCCCTGTTTTGTACCTGTTTACCTCTGTACCAAGGTACTTTCAAACTACCATAATACTAAGTCAGCAGGGAATCCCGGAAAAAAACAGCTTCTCTGGTCAGTTTTCAGTCTCTTCTGATGGCCAGAACTTAACAGAGATATTGCTGCCTTTGTTGCTGCCTGTCCAGTCTGTGCTCAGACCAAATCACCCGATCACCTTCCAGTGGGCCTTCTCCAACCCATACCCAATGGGGAGAAGCCATGGTCACACCATGGACTTCATAGCTGATCTCCCTCTGTCTAATGGTAACACAGTCATCCTCATGGTTTTTAACTGATTTTCAAAGATGATCCACTGCATACTATTCAAAAAACTCCCATCCGCTAAAGAGTTGGCTACGGTCTTTATCAAAGAGGTCTATCGCCTACACAGGGTTCCCAGAATCATAATTTCCGACTGGGAAAGCTAGTTTGTCTCGAGATTTTGGAGGGCCTTCTGTGCGCAACTAGGTATCCAACTCTCCTTCTCCTTGGCCTATCAACCGCAATTGAATGGGGCCGCAGAAAGGGTTAATCAGGTCTTGGAGCAATTCCTGCGGTGCTACATCTCACATCATCAGAATAACTGTTTGGACCTGCTACCTTGGGAGAAGTTTGCTCATAAAAGTGCTGTCTTGGCTTCTACCCATCTCTCCCCTTTCATGGTGAATTAGGGGTATCAACCCTCCATGATTCCAGAATTGTTTGCTCCATTTCACATGCACTCCCCCTACCAGGTCGAGGAGAAGATTTGGTTGCCCTCCAGAAAATCTCCATCTCAGAGTGGCCTCTCAGAAACTGGCTCCCAGTTTTGTGGGGCCTTTCTGTATTCTCCAGTGTGTGAACCCTGTGGCCTATGCCCTAGATCTTCCTCCCAATATGCGATACACAATATGGTCCATGTCTCGCTGCTGAAACCCCTGATATTTAATCCTTTTACTACGGTCACTCCTCGACCCCATTCGGTGCCCGTTGACGGCCATGAGGAGTTTGAGGTCGGCTCCATAATTGACTCTCATAGGTTTCGAGGGAGGTTTCAATATTTGGTCCATTGGAAGGGGTAAAGTCCAGAGGAGCACTCATGGGTTCCAGGCGCTGACATTCATGCCTCCCGCCCTCCTCCGTGCTTTCCAGTCTCTACTGCACATGACTGCATTGTGACAAACATCCTAGCGAATTATTATATAGGATATGGGGGCATGTGCACAAACTAAAGGGAAGCAAATGCCCAACAAAATAACAGCATCACAGAGAACAAATAAAAATGATTGTTGTTACAACTGGTGCTTTTACCCTCTGAATGATTGTTTTCTTCAAATGTGTTTGATTGTTTTTTGTTTTTTTTTACTTATGGTGCAGATGGTTTGCCCCAGACAATTTTTGTCTTAAATCGTTGCTGAGAGTATAAAATATTTGAAATGGTCTAAAGCTTTCAACTTGTCACTTTATTTAAACAGTCATCTCTTTTCTATTCATTCAAACGGGCTCTAGTATAGATTTAGATTAATCCGTTGACCTGTCTTCTTTTATGTATAGATAGGACATACATTGATTAAATGTTTAATTTATTTAATCCATAGGGCTTTTGCACAACTTTCATTTAACAAGAATGTATTCCATTATGTTTAACATCCTATCTTCAGCATTATTCCATTTGTTCCATGTGAATTATCTTAATTATTTTTAGCAGATAAAGGGCCATTTGGGCTACATATTTGTGCAATTTTCACATGTATTATGTAATACAAGTGAGGTCGAAGAGAAGGATTTTTTTTGTAGAAACAGAAGGTAATCAGTTCTTTTCAGCTTAATACCGTAGTTTAAAGGGATAGTAATGTTTCATAATAAAAGCAGCTCTAATTAATCTTCATAGTATTTGGGCCTTGGAGAGTGTCATTTCAATTCTGTCAGAGTTGTAGTTCAAGAGAAATTGAATGATAAAGTATCCCCTCCCGCCCCTTTTACTGATGTAACACTGCTCAGCCAGAGCAGAAGGGAGGTGCCCAGGTAGACTGCAGAGAGGGACAATCTTCAATTAAGATAAGAAAAACCTGAAAAACTTGTCAAGGGGTGCAGGGATTTCATTGTTTTCATAGGAAGAAGACTGTCCCCTTCTGTTATCTGTCTGGTCTATGGACTACATTCCACATCTGAGAAGAGATGGCTTAGACTAGGTAAAAGGAGCAGGAGGGGGAAACTTTATCATTCAATTACTCTTGAACTACAACGCTGACAGTATTGAAATAACACCCTTCATGGCCCAAATACAATGAAGATTAATTGAAGCTGCTGTTTTTGTGAAACATTACTA
Organism: Rhinophrynus dorsalis; assembly: GCA_037306005.1. Taxonomy (NCBI): domain Eukaryota; kingdom Metazoa; phylum Chordata; class Amphibia; order Anura; family Rhinophrynidae; genus Rhinophrynus; species Rhinophrynus dorsalis. Next base: position 105,656,580 of record CM074718.1, read on the forward strand.
TTGCTTTAAGGGCAATCAACATGAATTAGAACAAAAAAATATTAAACTTAGGGTTTTACTAGCTAATTATTGCCGTACCTACTTTTGGGAGGAGCAGCAATATAAAATGACAAGCTTCTTGCTTGCCCCTGCAGGGACTGATCCTTTCTGGTGCAGAATAATTCCTATTGGCTGTGCAGATGTGATGTCAAGGCAGCTAAATGTAAACATTAGTTTCCCCTCTTGAGTTCAAAACAACAGCTGTGAAAAGAAAATGAACAGATGTGAGAGAAGCAATTACCAACTAGCAAAAAAAAGAATAAGCTTTAACATTTTTATTTTCTTAATTTTTCATATTAGTTGCCCTTTTTATATAATAACTTCTCATTATTTTGAAAATGTGCACTTTCTACAGTTCCAAAGACATTACCAGATACAGTTTATGCAATGGTAACTGTGATCAAGTGTCTTTTAATTTGCTTATAAGAAGGACTTACCTCAGGAGGTGTTGATCAAACAACAGTAAGTTATTTATATTTTACTTATTTTTTATTTTATAACTCATATGCAACTGTTGTCTACTTTTGCAATATGATAAAGACTAATGTCTCTTACAAGTCATAAGGTCTGTTGAAGCCCATATTTTGAGGGGGTTTGACATAGAGGCATACTTCCATAGAGATCACTAAATACAGAACACTACAGATATAATACAAAAATGTATAGATGATCCACCTGACTGCTGCATGATAGACAGCTAATGTCTTAAGTAAGTGCATATTAAAGGGACAGTAATGTTTCAAAATAAAAACAGCTCCAATTAATTTTCATAGTATTTGGGTCATGGAGAGTTATTTCAATACTGTCAGAGTTGTAGTTCAGGAGTAATTGAATGATAAAGTATCCCCCTCCCATCCCTTTTACTGATGTAACATTGCTCACATCAGAACAGAAAGGTGGTGTTCAGGTGGCTTGCAGAGAGGGGCAATCTTCAATTAGCATAAGGGGAAAACCTGAAAAACCTGTCAAGGGGGGCAGGGTTGTTTTCAAAGTAAGAAGATTGTCCTTTGCTGTGAGCTGTCTGGTCTGCAGGCCAGATTCCACATCTGAGGGGAGGTGACTTACACTAGGCATAAGAGGCAGGGGATACTTTATCATGCAATTACTCTTGAACTACAACTCTGACAGTATTGAAATAACATTTTACATGGCCCAAATACTATGAAGATTAATTGGAGCTGCTTTTATTTTGAATCATTACTATTCCTAGGGGAACATCAAAAGGCCAACTTTTCAAGATATCCCTGCTTAATAACAGGTACACAATCAGTGGTTCAGTCATTATGATTAAGCTGAGTTTGCTTAATTAGGGATATACAGAAAACCTGATCCTTTGGTGTGCGCCAAGGACTGGAGCTGAGAATCACTGTCTTATTCCTAGCATATAATTTACCTATAAATGGCACCTGCAACTCTGTATATCAACCTCATGCTGAAGAGTTGCATAGACAACGAAACAGCTGTCCATGAGTGGTTCACTGGCTTTGCATCTCTTCCTGAGTTGTGTCTTAAAGCTGTTACTCAGCATACACATACTTTGAGGAATCCATGTATAAAGTGGAATTAGAGGCAAAAAGGTGATTCCTTGCTAAACTTATTTGCATATGCCTACCCAGAATCCCTTGCAGTAGTAACAACACTGCAAAAGTGTGATTTCTTTGGGAAAAGCAAGTCTTATGGCTTGACTGGTATGTCAAATTTTTGTTTAGCATTGTATCTACCACCCACCAAATTCAGGTGGAAGGGGTTTCCATTCACTTTTTTCCCCACCATAACCTTTTCAGTTTGTGCTATATATATATATATATATATATATATATATATATATATATACTAGTCTTCCAAATGTGCACATGACTTTCTTTTTCTTTCTTTCTCTTAGTGTGTTGTATTTGCAATGATTTCAGGACAAATGTGGAATCATATTCGTGGACCTCCTTATCCACATAAAAATCCATAGACTGGCCAAGTGGTATGTTGCGTTATTTTTAATAACTTTGATTTTTGTGGTTTAGTACATTTGTTGATCTGTGCATGTCTTCTTATGATAGCTATTGTAAAGTACCTAAAACGTTTAATGAACTTTGACTGGTATGTTTTTATATAAATCACCTATTACTTATGATTTCTTGCCAAATTAGTGGCAAATGAGTGTTCCTTTTTCCATATGCTGCTGCAATCATGGCTGCAGTCAGTTTTTGGGCTATCTGGTTACATGGATTTGTATGGCTTACTACTAGTCACAGCTCACTCCACAGTCCCTGTCACCTATAATTTTTTAATATATTTTTTTATTTATATATTTTTTTAAACTGCCCCCCATCTTTATAACTGTCATCAAAAAACAAACAAACACATAAAATAAAAACTACTTTCCCCAGACTCCCTCAGCATAGAGATAATAGCTAGAACAGATCAGTCAGATCAGGTCAGGAAGAAACTTGGATCATGGATGCCTGTGTCTTTCCAGTCATCAGAGAAAATGTTGGGGTATTTAAGGTAAACACCTTTGTTCCCTTCTCACACTCTCAGACTCTCCTAGCACAGAGATAACAGCCAGATCAGGAAGGACCTTGTATCACAGCTGCTTGTGTCTTTCTTGTCAGTCACACAGAATGTTGGGGTATTTGGGGTAATCCTCCTTTGCTTTCTTCTCACCCCCCCCCCCAGACTCCTCTAACACAGAAAAAATAACAGCTAGATCAGGAAGGATCTTGGATTACAGCTGTCTGTTTCCTTCCAATCAATTACACAGAATATAGGGGTATTTGGGGTAAAACTCATTTGCTTCCTTTTCACACCCCAGAATCCCCCAGCACAGAAATAATAATAGCCAGATTGGGAAGGAACTTGGATCACAACTGCCTGTGTTTTCCCAGTCACACAGAATTTTGGGGTATTTGGGTTTAACCTCCTTCCTCTTCCCCAGAGTGTCCACAGTCTCCCCTAATATAGAGAAGAAATGCCCTGCCTATAAGACTCCCTAAACTAAGCTTCAGCTCCACTTTATTAGCCTGTCTTCACTAGCTCAACAATTTCCTGCTCTCTCTCTGTCTCACAAACACGCAATGGCATGCTGCGGAAACTGGACATCCCTTTTATATAATGTTTGCTGGAAAAAAAGGGAAACTTGCCACATGCTGGGGAGAAATTTGGTCTTCTCATTGATTTTGTATTGAAATAAGTGGAGAAAAGGAAAAGTGCCATTTTTCTGTTTCACTATTGAGGCTAAAACTTTTACCAATCTCTACCCAAGACTAATTTGCATGTAAAGAGACCCTTTTCCAGAGCAGGGGCTTCGAAGCCCCCTTCCACCTAAAGGGATCTTCTGGTCCTCCACTAGGGGGAAAAATCCAGCATTCCACTCAACATTACATCTCAAATGAATGGGTATTACTAGTATTTGAGTCTATAATTACTCAAGGTTAATTAATTAATTTGTGCTCTTCCTTACTTGAGAGCTCTAGGTCTCACACCTTCTGTTTTTCTAAAACTCTGCATATTTATGTTCACTGTTTAAATATAGTTCTGGTTACTACTAATGAACTTTCATCAATGTAGGAGAAATTGGCTCCTACTTAAAAGCTTTCAATAATAGCAGCAATCATTCACACGTAGACCTGATTACGGATCTCAGCCACCTCATAAAAACTAATGATGCTTTTAGTATAACAGCAAACTCACATGTATCACTGCATCTGGATTTTTAAACTCATTCCATCAATATTGAATTGTATACAAAGGGTGAAACAAATGTATTTTAATGTATTTAATAAAGTATTAAAATACCATTGACCTGGTGTTTATTTTACTGCTTTTTTACACAAGACATGTCTCTTCTGTTGTGAGCCAGAGCAAATATGATGTTAGCTTAACAGGAACATTTTCTTTTCTGGTAAAATGTAAAATGTAGGCCAGCTGTATTATTAGTACACCAACCATTTAATTCACTTGTGACTAAGCAGGGATATCCTAAAATCCAGACCTTTTGGTGAGCCCCAAGGACTAATCTTCAGAAACAATATTCTATAGCAATGGCTCTCTGCTGAGATTTTGGCCTTGTTTCTTGTTTTTATACCTGCCTTGAAAGGAACACTAACACCTAAAACTAAAATGGTGTTATATACAATTCAATACCGTGTATATCATGTTAGTAAATGTAAACATTTTATTTTTTCAAAACATAAAATCTCATATTATTTATGTTCTGAGGAAACAGTCATTACTGGTGTTTTCCATGCTTCATGGCTCCCATTGAATGTCCAAGTTTATCTGTACATGGGCTGAGATAAGATAATAGTCTTTTGTGGTACAAGAACTGTGTGTTTTAATCACAATACATACAGCACAAACAACATTCAATAAATGCTCTCTAAAAAGGAAAATGTATACATATATTAACAAGCTAGTTTTAGATTATATATTACAGATGAATAATTCATTTTTACATACGTTAGTTGTAAATAAGTAATTTTCAGTGTTATATCAACTTGTTTCATTTGTTGGTGTTAGCGTTCCCTGAAATCCAGTAATTAACAAAAACATCTGAACTTTAGGAAAAAAAAAGGTATCACCAACCCTCCAAGTAATCATATTTTTCCATTATTACAAAACATGGATATTCCAATGTAATGCTAATTTTTTTCTATCCTGCAAAGCAGCATAACAATGAAATATTTTCTGAAACAATTTTATTTTATTGCTGATATACATTAACTAAAAGTAATTTGGGGGGAACAATTACCTGCACACAATTTTCTCATGTTTGAGAAGCAGAAAGGCTGAGGGGAAATAAAGCATAGAAAAGTGTGAAAGAAGGAGGTCATGTGGGGAAAGTTGACATGGAGAGAAGATCTGAGGTAGATAGTAAGACCCAGATGCTTAACTTACTAGTATTATTTTCATAAATCGACAAGAAAACCCAAAGCACTCTACTACTCACAATAATCCTGAAATATTCACTGGCTATTAATAATGAGAAGAAACCGGTGCTACAGGGGAATAATAGACATACATAACAAAAGAATATAAAGATAACCCTGCAGTACTAGCACTCTGGTATAATACTTCTTATATGTGAATATAAACAGGCTGGATCCTAAAAATTTAATTAAAACATACCTTTTATTATCAAATAAATAAAAATCAAACAAAGGGATGAAAGAAAAGAAAACTAACAATACATCTGTGATGTGGTTAATGTAGGTTGAACCGTCTCAATACCTAGGCTAAAAAAAGAGTTAACACTGACTGTTAACCCTTGAAGATACTGCCAGATACCAAAAGAGTCTAAATATAAGATGCCTAATGGCTAATAACAACAAAAATCGACTGGTAGAATCTAACTATCCAATGACACCTACCTAAAGTAGGACATTCACTCAGCTTTCCCTAGTCACCCCAGTACCTGTAATAGCTAAGGGATAGAAGATCACAGATCTAACTAAAGTCCTAACTATCTGTCGTTACCGGGGCATTCAACCGGCTTGCCATTGTTTACAGACTATCTATCTGAATGATATACTAAATATCTATATGCCCTAAAGTAAACTCTCCCTCATTGACCTGTGTGAGACTAATATAGATGATTGCCGGGGCATTCAACCGGCTAGCCGTTGTTTACACCTCACTATGGAATAAATATATATTGGAGTACTTCACCGGGGCATTCAACCGGCTTGCCGTTATTTAAAATATCTGTCCGTGCTAGTAATGCACACACATCCTATATAGACCAAAAGAAGGATCAAACGAGCGATCCTCTGTTGTAATGACACAAAGTATCCAGCAAAAGAGACCGGGAATAGAAAAATTCCCTGCTCATGTAGCCAATCACACAGACATAAAACCTAAAAATAAAACAGTAAATTCGAATCCGCTAGTGATCTCATGATAGGAACGTAAACAATAGCAGAGAGGATAAATACAATCCCTTACTAATGCCCTAATTACCTATACAATCTAACTAGCTCGGATCAAAATAAAGTATCACTGAAGAAACACTGAAATCATGCCTGACGCGCGTTTCGCTACTGAACGCTTCCACAGAGGCATGGTGAGACTCACCACATGAGCAGGGAATTTTTCTATTCCCGGTCTCTTTTGCTGGATACTTTGTGTCATTACAACAGAGGATCGCTCGTTTGATCCTTCTTTTGGTCTATATAGGATGTGTGTGCATTACTAGCATGGACAGATATTTTAAATAACGGCAAGCCGGTTGAATGCCCCGGTGAAGTACTCCAATAGATATTTATTCCATAGTGAGGTGTAAACAACGGCTAGCCGGTTGAATGCCCCGGCAATCATCTATATTAGTCTCACACAGGTCAATGAGGGAGAGTTTACTTTAGGGCATATAGATATTTAGTATATCATTCAGATAGATAGTCTGTAAACAATGGCAAGCCGGTTGAATGCCCCGGTAACGACAGATAGTTAGGACTTTAGTTAGATCTGTGATCTTCTATCCCTTAGCTATTACAGGTACTGGGGTGACTAGGGAAAGCTGAGTGAATGTCCTACTTTAGGTAGGTGTCATTGGATAGTTAGATTCTACCAGTCGATTTCTGTTGTTATTAGCCATTAGGCATCTTATATTTAGACTCTTTTGGTATCTGGCAGTATCTTCAAGGGTTAACAGTCAGTGTTAACTCTTTTTTTAGCCTAGGTATTGAGGCGGTTCAACCTACATTAACCACATCACAGATGTATTGTTAGTTTTCTTTTCTTTCATCCCTTTGTTTGATTTTTATTTATTTGATAATAAAAGGTATGTTTTAATTAAATTTTGAGGATCCAGCCTGTTTATATTCACATATAAGAAGTATTATACCAGAGTGCTAGTACTGCAGGGTTATCTTTATATTCTTTTGTATAGTATTATTTTCAGCTGGCAAACATCTGTATAAGCAATGAGCGTTCCACCACATTGAAAAACAGTGAATTGAAGGCCACTCTAGCATTCAAGGGTTTAAAAGCCCCTTTTAAATCAGTATTAATTTGTAGAATTTTTATTTTGAACCTGGTTTTCTTTAGAATTTCAGAGTTTTTGTTTGTAAATAAGGCCCATATGTTTTCTTATGTAGAGATCAGGATCCTTCAGTAGCCTGTCTATGAACAACAATTGGCTGGAGTGCAGACATCCAAAATCTACTTTTAATGGCAGTGGCAGAACAATACTACAGCTGAAAATGAGAGTCCAACACTTTATCAATCAATGTAAGGAGTGATTAAGTGAACCTGAAATTGAAGATGAACTCTTAGAAAAAGTAGGTTAATATAGGACCTCATCATCAAATACACTACATGGTGATTGATGGTAACTTTAAAATCTTCCTGACAAGAGAGGTTGTATAGGGAATGTTTATTTGATTCAGACCCCATCAAGAATTGATTCAGGAGGAAAAGGCCAGCAACTGATCTTCTGTTTTCTACTAAAGATCTGCCTTGTTACTTCAAGAACTCTAGTTGAAAAAATACACCCTTATTTGATGATTTGACAACTTTTATTCATTAAGAAGAAATAACACCTCCTAATAATACCCCCCTTTACCTTACAATATTAAGACAATCCTAATTGTCCCTATGAAGGTACCATTGTACAAGAAATAACATCTTCAGGCTATCCCTGATGTCATGTCCATGGAGGCAGACATGACAGTTGCTGGCAGTTTTTCAAATATAAGCAGGCATAGTGTGCAAGCCTGAGTAACCCATTAAGGCCCAGCGGGTTTTGCAATGCATTACTAAGTTATGATTCTACAGTGAGACTATTCACTCTACTGCTATTGGAAAAATATCTAAATAGCTAATGTGTAATTAAATATCTGCAATTTTCAAGGAACGTATTAGCATGGATTTACTTCAGAAAGGTTTATCAAACAAATGTTATTATTATTATTTTACTTTGCAACTAAAATTGTAGACTAGCACTGCAGGTATAGTGTTCTGTTGTTTCACTGTCCTGCATTGATAATTGACTGGACAGAAAACTCTCTGGAAACAGTCATCCAGGAGGTTTAATGTCAGGGGCATAAAAGTGTTAAAAATATACCAACGAATGTGGAAAACAAAGAAAAATGTATAAGCAATTTTACTTTAAATATATTAATTTGCAGAATAGTCAAAATAAATAGTTTTTATCTCTTTAAATATAGGCAAGCAAATGTGGCAAAATCATGGGGAAAGCCCTTAAAAAACGAGGTTGTATAGGAAGAGGCATTAACATAAGAGAGGGCCTCCGAATGCTGCTTTACAGATTGTCAGCTCTACCTATGTTTTTGAGCCATCGTTTAGGCTATTAACCTTGACATACCATATTGGATGCCAGGAGTGTGTCTACCAGTGGAACAGGGATGGATAAGCAAACAGTGTATGTGTGATTCTATGGCTAGGGGGTAAGCCAGTGTATGTATGGACATATGACTGCCAGTGGAACCAGGTGGGGGGGGGGGTCAGGCAGTGTATGTGGGATACACTGGACACCCTTCTGGCACCCAAAGGGTCAAGGGGTTAAAAGCCCCATTTAAACCAATGGAAAGTATTAATTGTTCCCAGTGGTGCAGTTCCATTGCTTCTTAATTGCTTCAGTTCTGTTTTGTACATCAGCCTACCTTGTAGAAGTAAAAGGGTTTGTTTTCTAGTATGGCAGCACCATCTGTCATTCCCCTGTACAGTTGTTCTCTCCCCTCTATGTCTCTGCCTCACTACACTGTCTCTTTTACCTTTCGTCACTTTCTTCTTAACTTCTCCCACCCTCCTCATACACCTTCATTCTCACCCATTTTATATTTCTAATTATTCCGCTCTCTTTGTTTTCTCTCATTTTATTCTCTCCCACCCACTTTTTTTGCATATCTTATTTTATCCCCTGGGATGTTGGATATGCATATAGCATCCAAGTGGTTAAGAGGTATCCACTTGGCATCTTGACATTTTCTACCTAAAAGGGTTAAGCTATTTTGGTTTGTAGAAGTTTTCTTACAATATGATTAGCTCCCTGGAGTCCTGTAACTGGCTGAAGGTAATGTGAGTTGTAATGCCACAGCTGGGAGGCAACAGGTAACCATGTACTTTTGAGGAAGCCTTTAATTAGCTTCCCAACATATAAAATTCACCCTCCTCCTATGAAAATTACCATGATTTTCATTAAAAAACATTAGCTCTTAGGCAGTCTAAACAAGGATATCCAACCATAGTCCTCAAGAGATACAAACAGTGCATGTTTTTCAGATATCTCTGCTTGAGCACAGGCAAATCCATCAGTATTTTAGTCACTTGAATCCACCTGTGCTGATTCAGGGTTATCCTGAAAACATTCACTGTTGGTAATTGTTGGGGACCAGGTTGGTTACCTCTTTAAACAATATAATTATGGGTTCACCAAAGATGGAGAGAAGAGATTGTATTCCATTAAATGGAAGTTGTTTCTAACCTCACTAGCGCTTACATTTATTGTCTTAAAATTCTTTAGCATATTATTGTTAGGCAGCGTAGGGATTGTCTTGCAAAGCTCAGCTTCAAAGAATACATAATAAGGTAATTGCTTATGCATCTTGAATTTAATAATTCCATTTATCTGAGTGATATTGCTCTTCAAACAGTGACTTTCAAGATCAGTGCAATATTAGGATATACAGCTAAAATATTTTTTTCATTAATTTTATATTTCCCTGACATGTTTGCTTTTGAAAAAACCAAATTTGTAGTTATTGTTATAAAAACTTAAATTGGTTGTTGTACTGGTGATAAATGTATAGGTAAATTAATAGAAAAGCCTACTTTATTGCATAAGATCAATTTATCATTTTTTAACTGTATTGTAAACAATTTTACACATTTTCTAATATTCCTTACCTCACTGGCACTCACAGGGTTAATCCAACTAAGTTACAAAGAAACAGCCTCTGAAAACAAACACTTACTATTAATCCTGATGTCCAGGGGGGCCTTCAGCACCCTGGTCAGCTCCTGCCATCTTTTTCTTTTTTCTTTTTTCTCTCCATTCCATCATTCCTGTGAAAAAGTAAAAAGTCATATCAATGATGTGTGCCCAAAGATAACCCTGACATCTGTACATAGTTTAACACCTTGGGTACCAGAGGGGTATGCAGAGCATTGCAGAGCATTGCATTGCATACTTCTGTGGCACTCGAAGGGTTAAACAAGGCACAGATGTCAAGGTTAGGTAGATAGAGAATGCCAGCATAATCAATGAATTTCTCCAAAAATCCAGTTAAAATCAAAATAAGTTAACTGAAGTGGCCCAAAAATATTGAAATCCATATGGCCCCCATTGTTTTCTCCACAGCTGGTAGGCCTCGAGGACAGGTTTGAGTGCCACTAATGTAGGTCATAGATAGTAGGGAAATGGGCAAAAGCGTGTTGCAGCTCCAAAGATGCTCCATTCAGTTCCAAACTAAAATGACTTCTGAACAGCTATGGTTATATACGATTGAGATACAGGATTATCAATATTGCACTATGATATTAAAACAGTGCTAAGCATAGACACATGCAAAAAGGTTTATATAAGCCTAGCACTCTGTCCATGGTACTATAAAAAATAGATACCCACGGGTATGCCTGATTTTTCAGTACCATAGTTCCACTGTAGGGTCCCTAACCACTTCACTATTACACATACAGTATCTCCATATGGTCCTTTAATACATCCTTTACCTAAAGGGAGTACAGTCATCTGCAATGCAGTGCATCAGATCCATTTTTTGTTTGTAGTACCACCAGGACCTGAAATTTTATGGTATAGCTGTTGGTACTGTGGGTAATGGACAGATGTGGTCAGTTGATCATATCCTCCACAGAGTGCTATAGACACAGCAGAACAGTAATATTTTAGGCCATGAATACATTGCACTCAAACAATGCAAGCTGGGGTTGCTATAAATTTTGAGTAAACCATCTTTGAGTAAAACATCCCTAAAATAAATGAAAGTAGGAAAAGAAGTGTTAACGGTTTTAATGTAATTAACCATTCCACTCTTTGTGTGGCTGCACAACAATCTGGCAACACAGGGGTTAAGAAGAATTAGTGTGTTTCAGCAGAGAGTGGAGGAAAGATATGTTTAGCCATTGTAGCTCAGAAAGCAGTGACCTTTGGTTGCTTAGCAACTGCATGCTGTTGAGCTACTAAGGGGAATGTCTGAATAGGATCCAGTGCAAAAATGTGCACAAAGATCTGCTTTTGTGCACTGTGCCTTCCTAATAACTATGCTGAAAATCTTTAGTGCAACAAAATGGCAACTTTGTACCATATGTACCAGGGTTACCAACAATGACACTATGGGCTTGATTTAAATGTTGGCAACAGCAGTTTTTTCTGCCAATGGCATTTCTTCAAGCACAGTAAGCTATTCAGTTACCTGTGCTGTGGAAAAATACCAGCAAAAAAAAACAAAAGAAAACCCACATTGTGTGATAAAGTTAAGAGGTGTCTTCAGCCAAAGCAAATAATGAAAACACCGTCATTTGAAATTCCATCAATTCACTTGTCTGCTTTAGCCATAAAGATCCGATAAGGTACTCAGTTTATCTCAGGAAATTTAAGACCCAGTTTTTTTGGGACTAGAATCCTTTATTGGATCTTAAAATAGCAGATACAGAAACTGAAAGAAAAAAAAAGAAAAAACAAAAACCTAAGTCCCCAATGGATGTATCGATATGGGGCCCTAAGCCCCATATCAATACATCCAGAGTACCTAAAATGTGTCCAAAGTTAGTAGAATTAACCCTATGAATTACCCTATCGGCATTCATAGTGTTAACCCGACTAAGTAGCAGAGCAACATCCCATTACAAGTAACACTTGCCATTAATACTGATGTCCAGCAGAGGCCTCAGCATCCTGGTCATCTACTGTCCATCTTCTCTTCTTTCTTCTCTTCTTCTACATTAAAAAATAAAAGTATGACTACAATGCTGAAATATCCGGCACACTAATACATAGTTTAACCCCTTGAGTGTCAAAGAGGTATGCAACGCATTTTAAAGCAATGTGTTGCATACCTCTCTGGGGCTCAAAAGGGTTAAAACATGTATTACAGTCCGGTTCTAAATATGAATTTGCCTCCAGTTATTCAAATATGTCCATGTTAAAAATAATATATGCAGAAAGGCCATCCTGTATAATAATTAGCTAAAACGTGTGTAACGACAGTCATGCGCAGTAGAGACTGCTGCCCGTGCTACAATCATGCGCAGTAGAGACTGCCCGCACCGCGTCTGATACAGAGCTGGACTGCGGGCAGTCTCTACTGTGCATGACTGCCCCGCGACCGGGTGCCAGTGGCACTGTGGTCCGTGTAACGGGCTTTTCAAATAGTAATAACATAATTAGCTTTATCCCATAATAAAATACTTAGCTCAATGTTGCCTGTCTCCGCTGATGTGTGTGGTCGCGGAGGCGGCGGCTGCAGAGATAGTACTATGTGGCACATTCCCACTCCCTTCACATGTCCTGTCCCTCATGTGCCGATCCCCGTTCCACACTGAGGGAATTGGAACACAGACTGACTTTTTCACTTCCCAGTTAATCAGTTTAAAGCACAGCTGCTTGAAGCTGTGAGGGAATTGGAACAGAGACTGCTAATATGCATAAAGACATTCTCTGTTCAAATTCCCTCAGTGTGTAACAGGCATCAGCTTGTGAGGGACAGGACAGGGGGGCTGTGTCACATAGTACTGTCTCCGCTGCCTCCCCGGCTGCACACAGCGGTGGAGACAGACAACGTTGAGCTAAGTATTTTTATTATGGGATAAAGCTAATTATGTTATTATGCCATTTCTGGATATATTATTGTGAACAAGTTGGACATATTTGAATAACTGGAGGCATCTTCATATTTAGAACCAGACCGTAATACATCCATTCATCCTTCTGAGCCTCAGACAGGTACACAACACATTGCTTTGCAATGCGTTGCATACCCCTCTGGCACTCAATGGTTTAAACTGTTGCTGCTATTTAGCTGTGTTTTGGGAACATAACACACAAAGTGGACATTTGGCCACATGTTCTTTTCTGTGGCCTAATGTCCATTGTGCTTTTAGCTGGTAGGGCAATTGAATACCAATTTAGACATTTTCTTTTGTCAGTCTGTATCCATTTTGCTCTACCGGCTTTTTTATCTCCAAAATTTGAATCAAGCCCTATGAGTGTAAGCAATTATAAAACAATGAGAAAAGACATAACACATTGGGTAAAATTTATCAAGCATTGAATGGAGGAATCCACAAGAAAACTTAGAGGACTTTCTTATGCAATAGCCATTCAACTGTTAATCAGTGGCATGATTGTACTGATTCATGAAGTTCCAGACAGATCCACCAATTCCATCTACCAGCTTTGGTCTAGCATTGCAAACACCTGTGGCACTCAAAAGATTAGAAAAGTACACCATCATACCCTTAGCTCTGTATCATTTTTCATAGTAATATTTGATGTACACTTCCAAGGGAACAAAGCTGGGAGTCAAGCAGTGTCCATGGGGATTTGTGACTACCAGCTGCCCCCAGCCTTGTTTCCTTGCCCACTGATAGCCATAGAACTCAATGTATACTGCCTGCCCTCAGACTTGGCACATTGCCCACTGGTAGCCACAGATCCCCATTTATACTATCTGACCCCCTAGCCTTGTTTACTTACCCACTAGAAGCCACAAATCTCCATGGACACTGCCTGGGCAAGGAACAAGTCTGTGGGGCTAAAACACAATTGCAGTGTTGCCCATTCTACCCCACAATGGTGATGTTCCCCATTCTACCCTACAATGCTTATGTTTGACATGCTGCCCCACAATGCTTATGTTCCCCATTCTGCCCCTCATTGAATTAATGAATATGTTTATTTATATAGCGCCACAAGTGTACAAAGCGCTTTACAGTTTAGGGGTATGGAAAATACAGGGTTACAAGTGTTTTGCAGAGTGAACCCTGGAAGTGAGGTCCCTGCCAGAAAGCTTACAATCTAAAGTGGTAACGGAAGACATATAGAGTATATAAGTGCTCATTGCTTATGTTCAACATGCTGGCCCACAATACTTATGTTCCCCATTCTGCTCCACATTGCTTATGTTCAACATGCTGCACCACAATGCTTATGTTCCCTATTCTGGCACACATTTTACAATATACATAATCACTCCAATTAGCATGGGAGCGATAGTGTGTATATGTGTGTATATAGAAAATGCACATTGTGCAGGATCTCTTAATCCTCCACTATATGCCAATTTTTTTTTAAGACAATCAGACCAACGGGGGTGGGGGCATCAGGACCCCTCCTAATGTCCCCCTGGAACTGATCACCTAAACAATAGGATAGGTGATCAATCTGGGGACCAGGAAAGTGATCACCACCTTACTCTACCTCCTCCTCTTCAACCTGGTGTTTGACGAGTTGAGTAGAAGGATCCTCAAGACACGCATGATTATCCTGCATTTCTATAAGGAAATTATTCATTATACTGCATTTCCATATGGAAATAGGCAGTTGCAGATGTGGCATGTCAGATTGAGGGCAGATTATTGTCCAATTGATGGGGAAATGATGTCGAAGACACGTTAGTGCATACTGTCGATGTGCCTTCGACACTGATCCAACAGGACATCACCATCCTGAGCCCTCTTTGACCGTTAATGCGTCTCCCCCAATGTGTATATGTGTGTATCACTGGAACGGAGGCATCTGTGCCATATTTTATCTGTAAATACAGATGATCATTGATCAATAACCAAAGAGATCTGTCAGTGATTACAACAAAGAGCAGCATATCCCTCTACCTTTTCAAGAATTCTACCTATAATGAAAGGTTTCAGAGTTACAAGACATATTCAGACATACATTAGATGGACATACATGCAGAGAACCAGGTTCTCTTCCATATCTGCTAGAAAATAAAATAACTTCAATTCACTGGAGGAGCTGGTATTGTACATTGAAAGCATTGTCTTTTTCAATTTATGTGTATATATTCCAACTTGCAATACTTTTTAATGTTTCTTTTTCATATAGTCTCAACTTTTATTTGCATTTTCCTCCATCTGGTTCCAGTTACTCCTACTGTGTTTTATTTATTGTTGTTTGGTATTTTCTCACTGGTGTAGGCTAAGCTTTATGTCCTCTTTAATTACTACATTTCTTAGCAGTCGGGTAGAAATGTATAAAAAATGAAGTTCATTTAGTGTGTGCATAAAGTTTTGAACAGTGCATTTTTGATAAGCCTATTTCTGTGCACTTGGTTACATTTGACTTATGATTTCCATTTATCATATTCTACAGATGTTTTATTAATTATGGTCTTATTATTTCACATAAGATTAGCTTCATTTTTAATAATTGTTCAATGTCCCACGGTCATATCAATCTAGATAAAGATTAACTTGCTTGCTGGGTGAGCCTACAGTAAAGTATTCTATTTTATTACATCTTATGTTTAGAAAATAAATCAGTTTGTTTGATAGTTCCTTTAAGTGATTTACACATAATGTTTAATAAATGATGGTTTTGTTTTGGCTGTCAGGTCTTAAATAGTACTCTGACAACCTTAGGGAATGCAAATATATAGCGTATTCACACAAGTTCAAGAATTAACAAAAATCTGTCTTAATTATAAAGTATTGTAGAACAATAAAAACGTGAGTACTTTTATATTTCTCAGCTTCATTCTTTGCAAACTCTTCATCTATAGAAATGCACCCTTTATTCCATTTTATATATGAAAAAGTGAAAAATATGTTTTTTTCATGTTTATTATATAAAAAGCATTTTCTATGTTCACCCTTAGTTGGCATTGAATAATAATAATAATAATAATAATAATAATAATACCCTTCCTAGGGCTCGATTCTATTACCCGCGCTAAAACCGGCGTTACAAGAAAAACAAGAAGCGCAAATTTTGCAAACATTTGTTATGTCGGTATTCTATTGCAGAACCACGGTAAAACAAAACTGGCGTAGACAGCACTTTTCAGAGTATTAACAAAACTGCCGCTGTCTGCTTTTTTCCAACTGTCACCTACAAAAAAGTGCAAAATGTCAAAGTCCAAGGAAATAGGCGTACTTTTGATGACAGAAAGATCAAGTTCAGTGTTAGATGTGTTCTCCACAACAAAATCTGACAGAGTGCCCCCCCTGACATATTAACCCCCTTTTAAAAGTCGACTTACAGTGCTTTATTACACCACATTAATCTGACAAATATTGTTCATAGTCGACAATTAACCCTACCCCTTCCAAATCCGACTTACAGTGCTTTCTTTCACCATATTAATCCAACAAATATTGTTCATAGTCGACAATTAACCCTTCCCCTTCCAAAGGCGACTTACAGTGCTTTCTTACACTATATTAATATGACAAATATTGTTCATTGTCGACAATTAACCCGTCCCCTTCAAAAGTCGACTTACAGTGCTTTCTTTCACCATATTAATTTGACGAATATTGTACATCCGATATTTTAACCCCTTGAAAAGTCGACTACAGTGCTCTCATGATTTTTTTCACCATTTTCATCCAACATTTTTCTTCTCCTGTTATACTCGACATGCCCTCATATTTTGTATTGCAAGATTAACCCTATGAGTACCAGAGAGGTATTGTAATGTGTTTGCTACCCCTCTGGTACTCATAAGGTTAATAGGAAACCTGTATATGTATAAAAAAGGTGTTTGTTTTTATTATAGATGTAATTTGTGTAAAAATGTAGTTAAATATTTTATTGATGTGTAACAATGATTTTCTTTTACTAAATTATATACGTAATTTTTATTACCAAAGTACTTCAGACCTCAAGAGGGGTATCATAACCCCTCATGACAATTTGGCACTGACAGGGTTAACCCTTTGAGTGCCAGAGGGGTACGCAATGCAATGCATTCTGTACCCCTCTGGCACTCAAAGGGTTAAAGAGCATATAACCTATGTTTCACATAGGTTATATGCTCTTTAATTAACCCTTTGAGTGCCAGAGGGGTATGAAAAGCATTGCTTTGAAATGCATAGCGTACCTCTCTGCCATTCAAAGGGTTAACCCTGTCAGCGTCAGATTAGTAACCTCTCGGATGTACAATATTCGTCTAATTAAAATGGTGAAATAAAGCACTGTAAGTTGACTTTGGAAGGGGAAGGGTTAATTGTCGACTATGAACAATATTTGTCGCATTAATGTGGTGGAAGAAAGTACTGTAAGTCGACTTTTAGAAGGGGGGTTAATACGCCAAGGGGGGGGCACTTTATGTCAGATTTCTATGCTGTATACTGTATTATACACTGCTTTTGTTCGAACAACAATGGTTTTGAAACTGTCGTTATGGCTTCTATTCCTCAACCTCTGAGGCGTAAAATTTCTGACTTAAATGTAACCACAAAACAGGCAGTAATACTGAGCGTGGGTAATAGGATACTAGTTGCACATTGTTTTAGTTGTTTCCTATGGGCTTTTTTTAGACTGGCGGCAAGTATAATTATCACCGATTTTGCTTTCACAAGTCGGGTAATAGGATAGCAAAAACTGACTTAACCCTTTGAGTGCCAGAGGGGTACACAACACATTGCTTTGCAATGAGTTGCGTTCCCCTCTGGCACTCAAAGGGTTAAAAAAAACACCTCTTTTATTTTTAGCGCTGGTAATAGAATCGAGCCCCTGATGTGTGCCTATTGTTACTCATTTCAATTTTTTATTAAAAAAAAATCTGACAATTTAAGTTGGTTAATTTTAACAGAATTAAGTGAATATCAGTCGAAAAAATATAAGTAAAAATGATCAGTTTTCCTGTACTATGAGTAGGGGAGGGCGAAAAGTGAGAAAAATTTGCTGCATAACTTTTCATGAAAAACGGATGATATTTCTATTTTTTACAGAAAGATTTCTCCTTTTCTCCAGTGCAAAATTGTCCTCCTTTGTCCTATTCCAGCAATTTTTTGACACATTCCAACACATTTTTCTCCTATTCTAATACATTTTTCTCCTACTCAACACATTTTTCTCCTATGTTTCCTATGGAGCAACATTTCCCAGCACAATATTACTTCTTCTGAGGGCTGTAGTGGAGAAATAAGTATCTGGAAGTCAATGTTGTGAGTCCTACAGCAACATATACCTTGAAAAACATGTTAGCATGCAGAGTGCATTTGTCCTTTGCCCACAACATTAACTTCCTGCTTAAGTGACACTGGCATATATTCATGATAATGCCAAGTAATAAAAAAAAAAAAAAAAAAATAAAGTACAATCTACAATGTGGCAGATGTGTATGGTAGAGGTGGTAGGGACTGGTGTGGTGTGAGTGGTGGGACCTTGACAAACTCTATCCACCCTGGGAGGAGAGGGATTGCTGGAGCATTGCTGCAGTCAGTTTTTGAACTACCACTTTACTCCCACATCCCTGCACTGCTCCGTCTTTTCCCCTTCCCTTACTCCTTGTGCATTTGCTAGACATTACTCAATAAAAAGTAAAAATAGGAGAAAAGTAAAAATACATTTTTTCAGGCGTGAAAAAGCCTAGGAAAATAAGGAACAAGTTGACAATGCTAACGATAATAAAGAATATTCCCCTGTATTCCCCTTCTTCTGAGACAAATGAAGTAGAGTGAGTGTGATGATGATAAATCCCCAAAATTTAGTTGAATGGAAAAGACTCCATCATCTACCACTGAAAAGGAGCACTGTACCAGTTTATAAACTCTATGAGAGATCAGTTGGAAAGTTTGCCACTGGATACATAAAGATGCCTGAAAATACACAATCATCATCTGGTTACTGTCATCAGCATCACCTTTTCAAAGTCTAACCCCTACCCAGTTTAACAAACTCTTGATAAATAAGCAACAACACAGGTCATAAACAACAGCCACCCTAGCTGCGGTTACTGTGTCTGCTGCTGTTTTAAGTTGAGTGCCATTGACAAATACTGCTAACACTGTTGCAACATATAACGCCCATAGTAGTAGTAGTAGTAGTAGTGGTCCATCAGGAACCCCTCATTTTATAAAATCTACATAACTGATGTCAAGGATTTTTCAGCCTTAGCCACATTATCAGAAATGTGTATGTCCGAAGGCCACATTGATTTAAAAAAAAAATATATATATATATATATGGTTTAGCACTACAGTAAAGTCGTTTAAAAAAATTACAGTCTTGGTTCTAGTCACTGTTTGATTTTTATCAAGTCAATGAGAATCTGAGTTTTAACAGACTGAACTATTCTGGTAAACTGTAGGTTGTCAGTCAAACACTGTTAATGTTAAGCAAGGGGTTTAGCCCTAGTGGCCAATTAGTTTATGTGTGGTAGCTAATAAGGTAAAAAAAAAAAATTTTTGTTGAAAATCTCAGGGGGCTCCACCTTGAGCTCAAGTAGGCCATATATTGGCAGTCCATGACCTATATTATAGAGATACGTCACTCAAGATCCAAAATATAATCAGGTTTTTATCTGTGTAAAAAAAATGTGAGCAAGTGGAAAGCAGGACCTCATATGCACATCCTCATTTAAATTCCACCTGAAGTACAACCATAGATCTGATTGGGAGATAAACCAGCAACATGTTAAATGTGCAACAACTCGCAGCAGTAGAAGCACTACTAAACGTGCACGGGGCCATGGGGCACATAATAGCAGTTTTGCAGATGTCTCAGAGAGTGGGCCAACATTTTCTGAAGATCCAATAACACTGTGTCTCTTGGCACTGTTATGCAAATGCAAAACTCAGGACAGCATGAATCTGAGTTAGTTGGATAATATTACAGACTGCCCGCACTAGCTGCCATCACCACACTAGCTGCCATCACCACTGCCACTAGTAATGTTATAAGAGCAAATAAGGTACACAGTTCTTTTATGTGCTGCCAACTTACATTTACTGAGTTCTTGCAAAGAAATCAACAATTGCACAAAAATCATTCAAATGTTCACCTGGGCAAGTGCAAAGTTGCCAAAATGTTGGCAGTTGACATGCTGCACTATTATTTTGTTGAAAAGAGAGGTTTTAAAGAACTAATGTCGTTTTGCTGATGTATCCCATGCCTTAGTTATTTTTCAAGTAGGATGATAATATTGTACAAGCAGAAGTTCTGTGAGTGCTTTAGATGGTTTATTTTAAGGCTTTGTCTTCAGTTTATGTGAGTTTCTTGTTGCTGAAGACCAACTTTCTGCTACCTATTGTGTCTCTTAGCAGGTACTCAATCTTCAGGCTTTGTCTTGTAAGGCTCCCTTTCTGGTTTTCCACTCTGATAGGGTGGTTTTGTGGACTTCTATAGGGTTTCTCCCTAAGGTTGTTTCTGAGTTTCACGTTAACCAGAAAAAAAGTTTTTTTTTCTTCTCTCTGTGCCCAGCTCCAACTAATAGACAGGATCAGGAGCCTCATCTTTTCGATGTGGTCCTGTGTTCATTGCATGCAGTCTTTCCTGAAATCTGATTTGTTTTTTGTCATCCCTGAGGCTCTTGCTCAGGCCAGGCTGTGTCTAAGGTAACAGTGGTTT
Organism: Rhinophrynus dorsalis; assembly: GCA_037306005.1. Taxonomy (NCBI): domain Eukaryota; kingdom Metazoa; phylum Chordata; class Amphibia; order Anura; family Rhinophrynidae; genus Rhinophrynus; species Rhinophrynus dorsalis. The sequence continues at coordinate 105,677,125 of CM074718.1, forward strand.
CTCGGATCAAAGCAGCTATTTGCTATTCTCAAGATGAAATCTGTGCCTTTTTGGGTTACTGCACATTATATCAGGTTGATGGGTGCCTCTTGGGCCTACAAGAATCAGCCCTCTGATAAAAAGCTGTCTAAGGTGGTGCCATGGTCATCACTTTATACATTTGCCAAACAATACATGTCAATGTTCTAGCTTCTGCTGAAGCCAGTTTTGGCTGGAAGGCCCTACAGGCTGCTGTGCCCTTCTTTAATTTTTTTGGGCCAGTTCTTGTTCGTTGGTTTGCAGTGTTGGTATCCATTGGCACCTAAGGTTCATGTTGTACCAGTTAAGCTTGGTTGACACTGGTCTGTGTCTAAAGGGTTTTGTATCTTTCTGTCCCTGAAACCTTGGTGGATGCTTTGATATATCCCTGTGATTCATGTGTTTCACATAGAATGTAAGAGAAAGGGGGATTTTTATGTACTTACCAATAAATCGTTTTTCACTTGCAAAACACTGTTTGAGTCTCATTCTTCTTCTGCTTCCTTTCTTTCATCTTTTATATACATTAAAACTAAGCATGACTGGTGGGAATAAAGTTGATCAGGGACGGTTCAATTCATTTTTCACATGACCCACATCCACTGTTTCTGGGAACAGAAAATACCCTTAATTTATTACAAGCAAGAACTAAAAATGGGCTTTTTGTTGGATATCTCTCTAGCATCCAAGGGGTTAAATAATAGCCTGTAAAGAGGTATAAAACTGGTGCAGAGACAATGAGATTTCTCTTGCTACACTCTCAATTCAAAATGTGGGTGTGGCAAGCACAGCTGAGGCAAACCTTAAAATTTGGAGCGCTAGGCTGTTGCCTACTCTGTCTGTTGGTCCCTGTGCTCCATGTGGACTAAGAGAAAAGGATCTATGAGTAAATACACAAAAAGTATACAATGAAAGGTATAAATATATAGTTATTTGAGGTCTCATAATCCAAATAACAAATATAAACTTATTGTGCAAACCTTTTTCCATAAATATACAGAGTGGTATTGCACCATGGTTGGAGAACCACTGAATATTGTTGATAATGTTAAACCTTCCACCTAGAAATCAGGTGATGTTAGTCAGTATGGTATTTGTCAATTCCACAAAATAAGTCACTGAGTGTTGGTGTGATATTAAGATTCAATAAAAAATATGCACCCTTCCTGCTATTAGTTTATACTGCAGATGCTCCCTTATTCCCTGCATTTATTTGTCTCTACAACATATGTGGTCACATATTGTCAGATCCTCACATCTGCAGATTCACTGTCTGCTGGTGGTACTGCCAACAGTGGGTCCCTAAGGGTACCGAGGGATAAACAAGAATTTTATCCCGGGCCCTGCCCCTAGCATAAGGTGATGACAGGAAGGTGTTAGTTCTGCATACCTGGCTGGAGTAAGGTTGTCCTTGCCTCACATATTTTTCTGCAGGATTTTTGTCCACATTGTTTTCATTGTGGGAATGGACAAGATGCACAATGACAGCAGTATTTGATTTTTTTTCTTGGGGGATGGTTCAACACATTTAACATGCACCTCAGAGTCTTTACACTGCATGTGCTTTATTACGGCAAATGTGCCAAGGTATGGCCCCTCTTCACAAACTTGTCATGCAATATGCATGTTACAGTTGATTTTTCTGGGTTGTGGTGCTGCTACTGCTGCTTTTGCCACAACACTAGTACCAGAAGAATTACTAGGAACCATGACCATAATAACCTGTTCTAAATCACTGTCATCACTACTGCTACTGCCCTCTGGCCAGGGTGGACACACCAGCCTGAAGATCCTGCTGTGACATATAATGTCAAGTAAGAGACAAGAAATAAATCCACAAACACCATTATGTCACTGTCACGGTTTGTAAGAATACTCAGACAAGTAAGTAAGGTAAAATCAGCTTTATTAAGAATAATAATGTGCGCAAGGTTACCCTTCACAGGTCCAGATCTGGACAGTACCGTGGCACTTCCCAAATCTGACACAGGTCAGGGTGCAGGAGAATAACAAAACAAAACAGTAATTCAGCAGGCTGGATCAGATGATAGGAACCAGGAACAGAACCTCTGCAGTACCAAACCTAGGAAGTGTACCCAACTAGTGAGACAGTAGGTGACTGCAGGGCAGAATCCCTAGAAGGCTCGGAATAGAACGGCAGCAAGCCAGGACACTGCAGAGTGACCTGGCCTAGAAAACTAGGGGTAACAGAGGAATGGAAATGGTCACCACAAGTGCCCAAATCTCAGAGGACTGGATGGAAGGAGGCTATAATACTGGACACAGAATGTAACCAGGTCCCTAGCAAGCTAGGGTAACCGGAGGCAACACTGACAGGCATTGGCAAGGCACTAGTACCAGGAGAATAGGGTAACCGGAGGCAACACTGACAGGCACTGACAAGACACTAGTCCCAGGAGACTAGGGTAACCAGAGGCAACACTGACAGGCACTGACAAGACACTAGTCAGCAAAGGATAGGGTAGTAGCCAGTACACAGAGTGATAGTCAGCCAGTCCTAGTCAGCAACGGATCATGTAGTCAGCCACTGCCAGGATCGGTAAACAGAGCTGTAATCAGCCCGTCCTAGTCAGCAACGAATCTGGTAGTCATCCACAGCCAGGATCGGTACACAGAGTGGTAGTCAGCCAGTCCTAGTCAGCAACGAATCGGGTAGTCAGCCACAGCCAGGATCGGTACACAGAGTGGTAGTCAGCCAGTCCTAGCAAATAACGAATCGGGTAGTCAGCCACAGCCAGAATCGGTACACAGAGCAGTAATCAGCCAGTCCTACTCAGCAACGGAATCATGGAGAGGAAGAGACAGGAGCAAGGTCAGGCAAACCCGGGTCATACACGGAGCAGGAACCAACAGCAGTACAAACGCCAGGTACAGGAACACCACGAAAAGGCACCAAAGTAATGACAAGACTGAGGTTAAAAAGGCTAATGCTGGGTAGGGCAGAACCCAGCAGCCAATAATAGCCCAGCAGTAATAGAACAGGAAGTAGCAATGTCGCTGGCAAAGAAGATCATGGGCACAGTGGTAGTACCCCCCTCTCAAAGACCCCCTCCCAGCGGAGGAGGTCCAGGCTTCTGAGGAAACTTGGTGTGGAACCTGCTCAACAGAAGTGGAGTATGGATGTCCGCGTGGTTCACCCATGAACATTCCTCTGGACCATATCCCTTCCAGTGCACCAAGTTATACACTGCCCTTAGATCCAATTTCATGAATCATTATCTTGTTGAGACCCCTATAATCTATACAGGGTCTGAGTTCTCCTTTCTTCTTTTTGACAAAAAAGAATCCAGCCCCCGCGGGTGAGGAAGATTTGAGGATTATCCCACGGGCCAGGGCGTCAGCAATATATTCTTCCATGGCCTGATTCTTCTCACAGGACAATGGATAGGTTCTGCCCTTCGGAAGCATGGCGCCAGGCACAATATCAATAGCACAATCATAGGGACGATGCAAAGGCAAAGTGCTAGCCTCTCCCTTACTGAACACATCGCTGAAAGACTGGTATTCAGGCGGTAAGGAGGGAGAGGTACACAAAATCTTAGTAGGCTGCCTCAAGCAGTGAGCCATGCAATAATCAGACCAGGCCAAAATCTCACAGGACCTCCAGTCCATTCTGGGATTGTGAGTATGCATCCATGGGAAACCCAGTATGACAGCATAGTGAGGAGACTGAATTATCTGAAACTTCAAAGTCTCCTTATGAAGCGCTCCGATACAGATCAACAACAGACATGTCTCCTGAGTTACCTGGGGAGTTACCAACGGTCTTCCATCAATGGCCTCAATGTCCAGTGGGGACTCACTATCAACCAAGGGAATGTTATGCAGAATTCCCTGTCCATGAAATAGCCGGCTGCACCGGAATAGATCAAAGCAGGAGTGGTAAAGGACGAGGCTGCCCATGATGCGATGACATTCACCATGGGTTTAAGTAGTGTGCCCTCTGGGGACTGGTATACACCACCTAGTACCTGTCCTCCACTGGACCCTAGGTGCGTTCATTTCCCGGCCACATGGGACATGTCCGTAACAAATGACCTGCCTTCCCACAGTACAGACACAGGCCTTGTCTGCGGTGAAAGGACCGTTCCTCCTTAGATAACTGTTTGAAGCTCAGCTGCATAGGTTCAGTACTCCCGCTTGCGGTACCAGGAGGTATGGGAGGAGAGGGAGGCAAGGGTAGGAAACCAGAGCTGGTCGATGACCTAGTCGCTGGTCTCTGCCTACGATCTTTGTAAATATTCCTCTCCCTTATAAAGGAATCAATCAGGGTAGCATAATCAATAAATTAATCCAGCTCCTTTGGCAAATCTCGAGCTGCAATCTCATCCTTTATTTTATCATCGATGCCTTGCGCAAAGGCTGCCACAAGTGCCTCATCGTTCCAACCTACCTCTGCTGCAAGCGTACGGAATTCGATGGTGTAGTCTGCAACAGTACATGTGCCCTGTTGGATTCTCATTAAACTTTTAGCAGCAGAGGTGGCACACCCGGGAACCTCAAGTACACTACGGAGGGCCCTTACAAACTCAGCAAGGTTTGTGGTAATTGGTTTAGCCGTCTCCCAAATCGGATTTGCCCAGGCTAGAGCTCTGCCTGTCAACAAGGATATCATGAATCCCACCTTGCTACTTTCGCTCAGAAAAACTTGTGGTACTAGTTCCAAAACAATTTCTAGTTGGCTCAAAAACCCATGGCATTAAGTGGGCTCCCCGTCATATCTTAGTGGGAGTGGAGCGGTTTCAGACAACCCTCTACCGGAAAGACTCAGAGCCAGAGCTTGTGCCATTGGTGCCTGGACTGGGGTGGCCACCAGAAGGCTGTACAGGTTTTTCAAGGTATGTGGTATGCTCCAAAATAGTCTGTATAGCCAGGGACAACTGGTTCAATCGTTGCTCTTGTGCATCCATTCTCCAAAGGAGATTTTGAGAGCTACCTTCACCTGCATTGTCTGAGGTCATGGCCCTTTCGTACTGTCACGGTTTGTAAGAACACTCAGACAAGTTAGTAAGGTAAAATCAGCTTTATTAAGAATGATAAAGTGAACAAGGTCACCCTTCACAGGTCCAGGTCTGGACAGTACCGTGGCACTTCCCAAATCTGACACAGGTCCGGGTACAGGTGAATAGCAAAACAAAACAGTAATACAGCAGGCTGGATCAGATGACAGGAACCAGGGACAGAACCTCTGCAGTACCAAACCTAGGAAGCATACCCAACTAGCAAGACGGTAGGTGACTGCAGGGCAGGATCCCTAGAAGGCTAGGGATAGAACGGCAGCAAGCCAGGACACTGGAGAGTGACCTGGCCTAGTAAATTAGGGGTAACAAAGGAATGGAAATGGTCACCACAAGTGCCCAAATCTTAGTGGACTGGATGGAAGGAGGCCACAGTACTGGACACAGAAAGTAACCAGATCCCTAGCAAGCTAGGGTAACTGGAGGCAACACTGCCAGGCACTGGCAAGGCACTAGTCCCAGGAGACTAGGGCAACCGGAGGCAACACTGACAAGCACTGACAAGACACTAGTCCCAAGAGACTAGGGTAACCGGATGCAACACTGACAGGCACTGACAAGACAATAGTCCCAGGAGACTAGAGTAACCGGAGGCAACACTGACAGGAACTGGCAAGGCACTAGTCCCAAGAGACTAGAGTAACCGGAGGCAACACTGACAGGCACTGGCAAGGCACTAGTACCAGGAGACTAGGGTAACCGGAGACAACACTGACAGGCACCGACAAGACACTAGTCAGCAACAGATCGGGTAGTCAGCCACAGCCAGGATCGGTACACAGAGTGGTAGTCAGCCCGTCCTAGTCAGCAACTAATCGGGCAGTCAGCCACAGCCAGGATCAGTACACAGAGTGGTAGTCAGTCAGTCCTAGTCAGCAACGAATCAGGTAGTCAGCCACAGCCAGGATCAGTACACAGAGCGGTAGTCAGCCAGTCCTAGTCAGCAACTGAATCACGGAGTGGAAGAGACAGGAGCAAGGTCAGGCAAAACCGGGTCATACACGTAGCAGGAACCAACAGCAGTACAAACGCCAGGTACAGGAACACCATGAAAGGGAGCCAAAGTAATTACAGGACTGAGGTTAAAAAGGCTAACACTGGGCGGGGAAGAACCCAGCGGCCAATAAGAGCCTAGCAGGAATAGAAGAGGAAGTAGCAATGACGCTGACAAAGAAGATCACGGGCATCGTGATAGTCACTGCTGATGGAGTGCATTCCAATCTCTCTCTCTCTCACTCTCTCCTGGTTTGAACCAGGAAGCAAACATTTCTGTGTATTTTCTATGATAGGGAATTCCCATGGAAAATATGGCTTTGTTAATTTCCTGTGGAAATTCCAGCAGAAATAAATGGGACCTTTCCCGTTCTCTACTTGATACCTTTAAAAGCCTCCTCACAGCAAATCCTTTCCTCACTACTGATTCTCCTAAAGACTAAAAAGCCTCTTAGCAGCCATTACAATGCACAGTGAATTACAGTCGGACATCGCAGTCACACATCCTGAAAGATGACCTTATGGATCAATAAGTATGGCAAATAAATGTACACTGATTTTTCTTGAGGGATGTGATCAGCTTCATATTGTAATTACGTGCCTATGTATTTTATTTAAAACATAACCCTATCACCTTCCCACCAAATACATGTATAGAGCAGGTAGATGTTTCCCTTTGATTGCCAGAGGGGGTATACACTGCAGTGCAAATAAATGCATTGCATACCCCCTCTAGCTTTCAATGGGTCACTCCTAATATCTGTATAGCATGGTGAGGTGTTTTACCTTCCCTGCTAATTGCTGGCTGCCTCTACCAACACTGACAACCTGACTTCTCCCTGTTTGTCTCAGCCAAATCAAATACAAAAGCTTCACTACTAAAGCATGTTTGTGGCTGACTTTCCCACATTCAGTCACCACTTAACATTGCTGCTGACATTAGAGGACATCAGCTATTTGCATGAATAGAGGTGTCTCTAGGCCTGCCCAGCACTTACACACATTGTTTTGCCACTCAGTTGTGGTCTGGAGGTACAGAGTAGTCAAACTGAATTGAACACAAGCTGAGCACATTCACAAACTAAGCACACCAGAGAGGCAGATCAATGAGTGTAAATGTTGAACAGGAGTGGAGAAACTTCTCTGACACTCATGCAGAAAAAGGCTGCTCCCCTGCTGTCACTAGCTATTTTAGACAGACAAACAAAGTTGTAAAGTTGGCAACAAACTCTCTAGCAGCAAGTTGTTTGCACTTGAATTTGCTGAGATAAGCTGGAAGAAGTCAGGTTGTCAGTGAAAGGTAGTTATTAACAGGAGAGGAAAAACACCCAACCCCGCTGTACAATTGTAGCAGGAGGGAGGTTGAAATTGTTACATATTTTTAATAATATTCATTAAATTCAATGTGTGCAACTACCTCCCCCCCCTCACACACACATGGTTTATGTATAAAAACATACATGAAGCAATTATGGTACAGATAAAAGGAATTGTACTTTGAAAATCACTGCCTGGGCTTGGATGTTAGAGAGCGCTCTAATGCATTACGAAGCAATGTGCTGGAGAATGCTCTAGCATCCACATAGTTAAAAGCCCCGTTTAAATTAAGGAAAATGTTTGTTTCATTTAGTAAACTTGTTTTGCCACAGAACTGCTCCACTTTTGTATCTACCCCAGTTTATACCCCTAGAGAACATGAAGCCAGATTACTTACATCTGGAGACAGTGGAAGGTAATGAAACTTCATGTTTAGTGTACAAATAGCTACAGTTATAGTAGAAATAACCCTTATAACCTTTAAAAAATACCTCTAACAACAGATCTTACCCTTTATACAGCCTTTATCTCACAAAATGTTAACCCTAACTCCTAAGTAACAAGATAACTAACATTTAATGCTGAAACATAACTCTAAATAATGAATTTAACCTCAAAACATAGTCTGTAAATGTAAACATAACATCGAAACTATTCTTTAGTGTTTGTGGCCCATACTGATTAGTAAGGTATTGCAAACCCCTCTGAAACTCAAAGCGTTAAACATAGCTAATAAGTAACCCTTATCCTGTGAACTAAACATAAGAACTAACTTCAAACATAATCCTAGCAAAACATGGGAAACTTGGATCATGAGTAAGCAAAAGCAGGTATGTCCATAAATGAGCTTGTACAAGCATTAACATAAGCATGACTGAGTGAACAAGAGCCAGTCTGAACCTGAGCGAGCACTGGCATGTCTACGCATGAGATCAATCAGGTCTGAATGATTTATCATTTGCAAGCATGAGTGTGAGTTAGCATGACAGTCTGGGTGTGCTTGTTTGAATCTGAGTGTCACTTCAGCTTCTGATTTTGACACCAAAATTCTGCCGAGGGATTCAGAACCAATTGCTTTTGTGTTGATTTAGGGGTAGGCAATTTTTGGCTCTTCAGTTTCCATCATCCCCAGCTGTTGTCTATGGAAAAACATATAAATATGTAATCACTTTTTACAGAATTATAAACACACTTCTCAAGATGCGGCAACACCAAGAAGTTGATACGACATTAATACAGAATTCACATGAAATAGATAGATAGATAGATAGATAGATAGATAGATAGATAGATAGATAGATAGATAGATAGATAATATATATATAATATATTATGAGCTTGCCCTTTTGCTGGTCACCAGATTTCAATAGTAAACATCTAGAAGCTGCCCACATAACGTGTCCTACGATGGGATTACTATTCAAATGCCACCCCCTAATTCGCAACCCTTAAGCATGCAACATCAGAATGTAACCCTTTTGATGCGGGCGATAGTCTGATATCGCCCTTTTGATGCAGGCGACATTATGATTTCGGCCTTTTGCAAGTTGCCAAATAGATGGTGACATTTCAATAGTATATATATATATATATATATATATATATATATATATATATATATATATATATATATATAATATTATTGTACAAAAGTCTTAGGCAGGTTGAAAAAATGCTGTAACATAATAATGCTTTAAAAAAATTTTACAGATGAACAACATACATTGTGAGTGAACAAAAGAAAAATTTTTATCATTTAAAAAAATTATAGTGAGTGAACAGAAGAAAAATCTAAATCAAATCAAGATTTGGTTTGACCACCCTTTGCTTTCAAAACAGCATCAGTTCTTCTAGGTACACTTGCACAAAGTCAGGGATTTTGTAGGTATATAGTCAGGTGTATTATTAACCAATTATACCAAACAGGTGCTAATGATAATCAATTTAATATGTAGGTCAAAACACAATTATTAACTGAAACAGCTGTGTAAGAGGAATAAGACTGGGTGAGGAACAGCCAAACTCAGCTAACAAAGTGAGGTTGTTGAAGACAGTTTAATATCAAAATTCATATACCTTGGCAAGACTAAGCACAGCAACAAGACACAAGGTAGTTATACTTAAGCAACAAGGTCTCTTCCAGGCAGAAATTTCAGGGCAGACAGGGGATTCCAGATGTCCTGTCCAAGCTCTTTTGAAGAAGCACAAACAGGCAACGTTGAGGACTGTAGACGCAGTGGTCGGCCAAAAAGACTTAGAACAGCAGATGAAAGACACATCATGCTTACTTACCTTCACAATCAGAAGATGTCCATCAGTGCCATCAGTTCAGAATTGGCAAAAAAAACAGTGGAATCCTGGTACACCCATCTACTGTCCAGAGAAGTCTGGTCATAAGTGGTCTTCATGGAAGACTTGTGGCCAAAAAGCCATACATCCGACTTGGAAACAAGGCCAAGTGACTCAACTATGCATGAAACCACAGGAACTGGGGTGCTCTGGACTGATGAGTCAAAATTTTAAATGTTTGCTGTAACAGAAGGTATTTTGTTTCACTGAATTTCTGGCGAGCAATACAAGAATGAGTGTCTGCAGGCAACAGTGAAACATAGTGGAGGTCCCTTGCAAGTTTGGGGCTGCATTTCTGCAAATGGAGTTAGGGATTTGTCACAATGTATTGTCTCCTGAATGCTGAGAAGTATAGACAGATACTTACGCATCATGCAATATCAGAGAGGCATCAGATTGGCCACACATTTATTCAGCAGAATGACAACGACCCCAAACATACAGCCAAAGTAATTTAGAACTATCTTCAGTGTAAAGAAGAACAAGGAGTCCATGAAGTAATGGTATGGCCCCCACAGAACCTTGATCGCAACATCATTGAGTCTGTCTAGGATTAAATTAAGAGAGATAAACAATTGAGGCTGCTTAAATCCACAGAACTGTGGTTAGTTCTCCAGGATGTTTGGAACAACCTACCTGCAGAGTTCCTTAACAAACTGTATGCAAGTGTACTATAAGAACTGATGCTGTTTTGAAGGCAAAGGGTGGTCACACCAAATATTGATTTGACTTTCTCTTCTGTTCACTCACTATCATTTTGTTAATTGATAAAAATAAACTATTAACATGTCTATTTTTGAAAGCATTCTTACTTTAAATCTTTTTTTCCACACCTGCCTGAAATAAGTGAAAAGCGATGATATAGGAGGCAAGGCAGCAAGGCATACTGATGGATAAATTGATTTAAAAAATAAAAGTTTCAATTAGCATAATGACACACAACATTTTAGTGGTAAGACCTTTTCCTCAGGAGTAGGGGTGAGTGAAAATGGGAAAAATTTCCCTCCAGAATTTTTGCAAAAAACAGCAGATTTTTCAATTTTTTTACCGAATGTTTTCTCTTTTTCTCCAGTGCAAAGTTTACCTCCTTTTCACCTATGCCAGCAAATTTTTCGCCTATTCCAACACAGTATTCTCTTATTCTAACACATTTTTTGCTTAGTCTAACACATTTTTCACCTATTCAACATTTGTCTCCTATTCTAACACATTCTAACACATTTTTCTCCTATCCTAACACATTTGTCTCCTATTCTAAAACATTCAAACACATTTTTCTCCTATTCTAACACATTTTTTCCTATTCCAACATATTTTTTTTCTATGTTTCCTATGGTGCAACATTTCCTAGCACAACATTACTTCTTCTGAGGGCTGTAGTTGAGATAAAAGTAGCTGGAAGTCAAAGTTGTGAGTCCTACAGCAACATATAACTTAAAAAATGTGTTAACATGCAGATTGCCTTTGTCCTTTGCCCACAACACTTCCTGCTTAAGTGACACTAGCATGTATTCACAATGCTGTCAAGAGATTAAAAAAAATTTAAGTACAACCTACAATGTGGCAAATGTGTATGGTAATGGTGTGGGGGAGGGGACTGGTGTGATGTGATTTGTGGGACCTTGACAAACTGCTTCCACTCGGGAAGGAGAGGGATCATCATAATTTATTGCACATGCTGCAGCAACAATTGCTGCAGTCAGTTTTTGCTGCCACACCCCTGCACTTCCTCCACCTTTCCCCAACTTGCTTGTGCATTTGCTAGACATTACTCAACCACTTTGTGTGGTTTTTACTCAAAATTGATGATGGCTCTCAACAAAATTCTCAATGTTCCCTGCTGTCTATCAAGTCTGCCTCAGTCACAGAGCTCCCAATCAGCTGTCTAATATATTTATTTGTTTAATTATGTATGTTTTTTTCTTTTTTATTTAGTTATTTCTAAGTTGTCCACCATATCTTATCACAGATAGTCCCAAAAATATATATAACTAAATTTACAAAATCAACAACTTCTTTCCCCAGACTTCCCTAGCACAGAGGCAATAAAAGTAAAATCATCAAGCAATTTGGACCCCAGCTGCCTATCTTCTCTAGCTCAAAAACATGTGTAACATTAGTCATAGTTCTTGATGGGGTTGTCTCTAGTGGAGATCAGTTGTTGTTCAAGCAAAGTTGAATGGTTTGGGTCACTCAGCTGTACCAGTGGCTCCCAGAAAGTTACCTAGGAGTGTACTTGTCAGTGTAAAGGGTAAACTCAATGCCATTCTCTAGTGGTTGACCATCCTCTTGAGCTGTGGTCTGGTGTTTTTAATTAGTCCCGGATTTTTCTGTTCTGGAATCAAACAGGCCCACCATTGTTGCAAATTTCCAAAACCATGACCAAAACCTGAAGCATTTGCTAGTGTGGATATTCCGATCTGACATTAGTTTAATAAATCCACCTCTCTTGTGTTTTTTAGCAGGGCAATCTTAAGAACCCCTGAAGCCCCCTGCCGAACTGAGAATGGATGTCCCCGTATATATATATATATATATATATATATATATATATATATATATATAGTTAAACAGTTTGGCTTTAGTGGTAGCTTTCCTTTTTCTGCTTCTTATTTGTAGGAAAAGTAGCCACATTTATGTGTTGTGCATCCAGATCAGCCTTCTACCTGATATCTGGCCATAGTGTTAAATATGTTCCTTTCTGAAATGCTGGGCACTCAAGGAGAAGCCCCCTGTGAGTGAAGGCCCCTAGCAAATAAGAGGCACACCCATTAAAATGTCCCTGTTTGTTAGTTGATTTTCTTGATATCATATTATACTAGACATGTCAAGAAACATCCAGCCACTGAAAATGCAATGTAATATGTCTTCATAGATAACACCCAAGAGGGGAAATGATTCGATAAGGGTGGTGATATTGTGTCAGATCTGTGTCAAAAGCACATCTCCAACATGCACTAAAATGTCTTCGCCACCATATCTCCATTAATCCGCTACGAATTTACCATGCCTTTTTACGATTTTGCATTAAACACATCAACAATGACTCCTTTTCATATGGAAATGCAGGTTAATGAGCCATTTTCAAATTCACGTGGGTGTGTGCTTATATGTCCCTGTAGTTGGTGATGTTGAGATCTCCATGTAGCTTTCTATGTACCTACAGCTATGGTCACAACCCCCTCCATATTTGTACAATGCATGAATATCCTATTAAAGCGGAACTATCATCCAAATTAAAGTTACCCTTCAAATAATTATGCACATAAAGATAAGCAAATCTGTATTAGTATTATCTGGAATGAGTCCAGCTTTATAAATCCAACTCATTCTGAGATAGTCAGGAAGGCATCAGTGCAGACATTATGCCAAAGAGACATCTGCGTGCCTGCACTGTCCATCCCGGTCTCCTCTAGGAGAAGTTGCATTGTACCTTAAGGTACAGTAAGGGACTGACAGCGCAGATGCTCAGATGCCTCTACAACAAGCTTGCCTGACTGTCTCAGAACAAGTTGGATTTCTCAATAACACTGGACTTATTCCAGGTAATTCTAGTATTGATATGCTTTTTGTTATGTGCATAATTATTTGGGGGTAACTTTAATTTGGGTGATAGTTCCGCTTTAAAAATAGCATGTAAACATAGTGTGCAATGGTTGTGGGTGTGCTTACGTATCTTTGTGCTGCCTTCTTTATTCTAAAGGGTCACAAATACAGATATACTTAGGAAAACAGATTTATTTACACTACACTATACACATGACCAGGTAATTCAATTTAGAGAACTGTGCAGGTAGGCTTTTATTCAAATATTTTGTACTTTTCCAGATACAAAGAAGGAGAAAGACTTACTTTCTTGTTTCTCTGAGCTATCACTGTCCAGTTAACCCGTGACTCAGACCGACATTACACATTCATTTTCTTTTTGCACTTTATTTCTTAACCTACAGTCTTTGCAAATTTCTGTATGAGAGTGTACCTAGTCAGTATAATTCATAATGTCAGTTGGCGTCTTACTGTATTGCCTTTATGCCATTGTTCCTCACCGTTCTACAGTTTCTTCCCCTCCCCTTGCATCCCTAGTTCTTAGTGCTTATGGCGATGTGTGTCTGTATTGCCAAGGCGATGTGCTCGCCACACATTGACAGACACACATTGCCATATCATCTCCCTTAGGGCTGGATTCTATTCCAGGTGCTAACTGTATCTCTGCTTTTATCTCTAGTTTTCTCCATAGACTTCAATAGGAAAATGTCTGACAAAACGGTTGTTAACATTTAGCACCTGCAATAGAATCTAGCCCTTAGTGAGTCTTCTCTCGGTCTTCCCAGCTGACCTTTATTATCATGTAACCCATTTCTGTGTAACCCATAGTTGCAGAATATCTCCTTCTTGGTGTTGCAGCTTTAGTGTTGAGCAATGTAATTACAGTTGACTTGCCTTTTACACTAAACTGACCAATGTGTCTATACAGTGCCAGCAACAATATATTTGCATTCTTCATTGATCCCGATGTTTGATGTTTTAATAACAAAATATATGCCTTTTTAACAAAAATGTTATATGTTTGCAGGTGTTTTTAGATCTTAACTAATCACAGTTCTGGATGAGTTTAACTCCAAACATTAATTTTATGTTTATCAAAGGGACTTCAACACTATAGTAGTTTAATGTGTCAATCTGTGGGACAAACTATATGGAGGAAAAAATGTTTATTAGGCATAGTTTTGTCCAAAATAGCTATTATTTCCTTTAAAATGTAGATATATGGAAAATCACTTTTTTGAAACTATTGAAACTTAAAAGGATTCATTATGAGATAAATTTATATTCTGAAAGCAAAATAATCTTACTCTTTAGGTAGCCTGAATGCCATATGGGATACTAAAACATCTGGACTGAGAATATTGCAAGATATTAAGTAAAAATTAAAATACACAGTAGACTACATTTTTTATTAAACAATTCAGTGAGAGCAATTATGGAGCAAACCAACATTACTATAGGGGGCAAATGCAAATTCCCAAACTCTCTATTGATTTAAATATGTACTTTAACCCTTTGAATCCCAAAGCAATCCATTGGAGACTCTCATTCAAGGTGTTAAAGCCCTTTTAAATTAATGGAAATGTATATTTGTCCCCTATGCTGCATTTAGTTTGCCCAACAATTACTCTATTGCTTAGTATGTTAGCCTCAAGGGAGGATTGCCTATTTGGCCTCTTTAACTACCTTCAAATGCTGAACTTGTCACCAGTAGGGATGAGAGAAATGTTTTTAAAAATTGCACTTTTTGCCTTTTGTAGGAATTCCCACAAAAAGTGCAGTTTGTTCTGTTTTTAGTGCAATCCCTCACTAAACTAGTAGTCATAGGACCATGTATATACTGCCCCCCCAGCCATCTTCCACTGCATTGGTAGTCATGGAACCGCATAGTCATACCCCAGCATTGCTTCACTTCACTGGTATATAAAGAAACATTTACTGTCCCCAGCTCTTC
The DNA here is from genome assembly GCA_037306005.1 of Rhinophrynus dorsalis. NCBI lineage: Eukaryota > Metazoa > Chordata > Amphibia > Anura > Rhinophrynidae > Rhinophrynus > Rhinophrynus dorsalis. The sequence continues at coordinate 105,692,341 of CM074718.1, forward strand.
AGCTGCTGCCAGACTACAACTCCCATCATGGTCTGCAAACAGCTGGAAAGTCTCCCATTGCCCATCATCCCAGCCTTGTCCAATGGTAGCATAGCATAGCATGCCAGCCTTATCCCACTGCACTGGTAATGATAGAACCACACATACTAACCTCCCAGCCTTGTCCCCTGCATTGGTAGCCAAATAACAATAAATGTTGACATCCCTGGAGTCCCAGCTATGTCCCAATGCAATAATAGCAATAAAATCCACACACACACTTAGTCTGCATGGCTGTGAGAAAAATAATAGGTGGAAAATGGCAAAGTTATCCATGGAAATTTATTGGAGTTAGAGAAAAGGAGGATATTTTTATGGATTTTCAATTTGCAGGAAACTTTTTTTTATTATATTTTCAGTGAGAAAAAAACATCACACTTTTCACCCTTATCTAGTTACCAGTGCATTGGTTCACCATGTGCTGGAGTTTTCTCTGACTTCTAAGGGGTTAAAAATTCTTGTTATCCACTACCACAAATTCTGATATTCCTAATTCTTGCTTTTCATGTTATTAAAATACAATGTTACAGTATCAGAAATGGCCATATGTGCAGATGAAAACTGGAGTAATTTGGTGACAAACCATCTGCACCATGTGGAAAAATTAAAATCTCCCAGATTTCCATTGATTTAAATGCTTTTAAATCCTGATGGTAGTGCTTCACAATATGTTGGAGACTCCTAGAATTCAAGTTGCTAAAAGATCCATTTAAGTCTGTGGGAATTTTTATTTGTTCCCGATAGTGCAGTTGGTTTGGGTTCAATAGTTGAGAAGAACCTCTTGGCAGTAAGGAATAAAAATCTGTGATTGTCTGTATCACATGATTGCTAATAATGCAGAAATACTGTCTTGATGTTTCTTTCTATGTATAAGTGACAGTTACCTTGCAACTATTATCAAATATGTTCTTATGAGTAGGTTAAACATTCATTTCCCCATAACCTATGAGATTTATGTAATTTATTTTGGCACATAAAAAAATGAGCTACAATTTTTATTGTATTAGCAACAAAGAATTACTGATTGTATTTTTCTTAATGTGCCACACTGCGTAGTTTGCACAAAGCAGACTTAAATTGAGCCCATAAGTTTATTGTGATGTGACGTTGAAATAACCACTGAGTTGGTGCCTATTTCATAGATAATGCAGCATGTAATTAGGAAATACAAATTGTAATTTTGTAATATGACTGCTCATATTTCTCATGGTGAAGCTACATGACACTGTGACATATATAAGTAGGGTTACATGTGAGAATGTAGTCATCTGTGCTACTCACTGATCAGTCACAGTTCTTGGCTAAGAACCATCTGAATATCCATTTGGCTAACACAAGCATTTATTGACCAACTGTTTTTTCCCTAGATTATCAAAGTAATAATATGGATATGTAGATGTACAACTCCCAAGACCTTGTTATAAAGGCCCATCTGGAAATTCAAGGCCAATGCCGAAACACTTAGCTTATTCTTGTGAATTGTATTTATTCAGTATGTGTAATAGTATCTCTACTAACTTTCCAGTTACTGTTCTTGGACTGATTGTGCATCAGCATTTGGTTTTACAGAGTGTTCGCAGTTGAAATTCATTTATACGTTACTTTTTTGGGGGAAGGAAGGAATGTTTCACTGCACTACATTAAGCATAACATAGCAAGCAGGCTTTATCATGCTTTCCTTTATTAAAGGAGGTTTTTTTGTACTGAGCCTGTTCCTTAAAGATTAGACTTCACAAAACATGATAGTTACCATAAAAATGTAAGATATTTGGGTCATGTTTATATATATATGTTTCCGTATATGCTGCTTGGCAGTGTCTTTTGTGTATAACATAGAAATTGTTGTGCCTCACCAGCATTCCACTGCATAAAAACAGGAAAACTTGTCAGCTTTCTATACCTGTATGTTTATACATTAGTAGGGGGCAAACTTCTTTATCACTTCATTTTCAATAGGCCCTATCTCAGGACTTATTTTGTATTTTACCACTATTGACTTCAGTTCTGTAGCTTGTGAAGCTCCAGTAATTGGCCAATAAGCTGATCAAAGCAGGCAACTCAGTTTATGTTTAATTATTTAAGCTTTAAGTTATGTTTTATAGCACTTTTTGAAGTGGCCTTCTTTATGATTTTCTGGCTTAATAAAGCAATAGAATATGCCAATTAAATAAAATGATGTACATTAAACAAAAAACAGTGAATTTGATTTTTGACAGATGGTAATTTTTTTTTAATTAATTCAAACTTAATTCTATTGTTCTTTTTCAGAGCTACATTCATGGAAGCAGTCAAGGCCAATTTGTTGCAGACTCACACATTATTCTTTTGTTAAGTATCCTTTTTTTGTAAATGCAAAATGAAATAATTGCATATGGCACACTTGCAGGAAGGAAATTGTTTTCAAAAGGAAAATGTATTACTTGGACCCCATAAGGTATATATGAATTTTTGTATTTATTTGATGTTATTAATGTTACATTCAGTTGGTTAACCCACTAATTATCAGGTCCCCAACTAAATGTCTCATCACAGCTCTCAGCTTTAAAGTCTGTTCTGCATATCTATTTAGATTGTGGCAACTAAAGTCTGAATTGTTATTAATATCAGTACTAGGGAAAATAAAAAATTATTATGTAATGTTAGTATTCATATGATACATGAGAGAAGATTCACTAAGGTATGATAGGAAAGTAATAAATGTTATTCAATGGAGCCTATACATGAAGATTTCTCCAGGTTTGGAGATCTTAGTGCATAGGCTCTACAGAATAACTAATGAACTGGAGAAGTGATATCACTGAAGAAATCTTCTCCACTTTATCACCTCTATATCTCTCCTTAGTGTATAATCCCCATTCTGTTTTAAAGGCTCAAAGCACATTTTGCAATAACTATAAATTTACACTGTTGTTGATGATAGGTAAAATATAGATTATGTATGTAACCCCTTATGGACCAGCAGGCCTGGGGTACTTTTACCCTAAAGCTCTGCATAGACTACATTAGGGAGCCGGCACATGTGAGTGATCACAGGTACCGGCTAGTTGAAAGAGAGACTCCGGTCCTGGAACAGTCACGCACGAACACTAGTGATGGTCCTGGCACATCACTGGTCCTTAAAGAGTTAAGTATGTTGATATTTTAAGAAGCGAGGATTGTGACTGAATCCCGGGTTGCACTTTAAAAAGGGAAAGTTTACATTTATTCTGGGTTGACGAGATTACTTTTATTTCATAATTTTTTATTTTTAATCAGCTGTAGTAAGATTTATTGATTTGAAAATGTGTCAGGAGTTACTCTCTTTGTCTCATTTGTGCCCTAATTACTTGAGCTGTTGGAGCAATGAAGGAGTGCAGTGGACATAATCTTGTTCTTTCTGTCTTTAGAAATATATTTTTAGATTGTTTATCTATTACCTTTGTATTCTATTGCTATATTCTGTATTTGTCCATACTCTGATATACATGTAGTGCGCTCTATATCTTTTCTTTTCTGAATTATCACATTTAATAGGTTTTCTTGAATGGGAGCAGATTTAAAAATAAAATCCTGAGGCTTCTATGTGCCACACCAAAATGACTCTCAGTTATTGGAGGGTGGGGCATGCAACTTGGAATACTTTTATTCTCAGCCACACAATCTCCTTGGTTCAGTGCACAGATCCACTGTATTGGACTTTCAGGCCTGAAACAGTGGGTCTAAGGGAACCTGCATCTTGTAAGAAAGTATATTGTACTGGGTAGTACAACAAAGATGCACCTGGGCTGCATTGGAGGTGTCTTTTCAGACCCCAGTTCTGTTCTTTTTGTACCCGGGCTCACAATATAGACACGGTTAATCAGCATGTCTTTTGATGCCATTTGTGAACAACTCTAGATATCTAGTGTAACATTTTTCTGCCAGTTTTTTAAATGAAGCTATTTAGTTTGAAATATTGTTTCTGTAACAAATATTGGCTTTTTTTCTTTTAATTGTTGCACCCTCATGTGTAATTTCAGTTGACAAGGCTGTGAGTTAATCTAAGTGTAGCTTCAGACGGGCTTGTGTTAGAAAAAGTAATATACAATGACCCACTGTAAACAGTTTGTTTCTAATATGTGTTTTATGCTCAACATATAGTTGTGCCCACTTAAATTGTGTAAATTTTCAGTTGAAACCTTGGTTTAGATTACAGCATTACTGTGTTTCCCAAAGCTTAATGAATGCATGCCAGAAATATCTTAAGTTAAGGGGCATTCTCCACATATAAGTCTTGGGATGGTCAGAGAAATTATTACTATTACCATTCAACCTATTTAAGCCATAAAATATGGTCAAATATTGCATTTTCTCTGTCTTACAATGTGAAACACAGGAGCCATGGGGGATAAAGTCTCCTCCTCCACCAGGAGGGCAGGGCACTTCCAAAAAAGGTATCTGAGGTGGAGACTCCCTCCTCCCACGTTATGTCCACCCCTTAAACTCAGTTTTATGAGATATCATCAGGAAGGTTTTTTTTTTATTTCTTAGTATATGGGGCTGTATAATCTGCCATTAAGTAGGCTTCTAATTTCAGGCTTTCGCAACTCATGGATTGTCTTGTTAACAGGTTAATTTACAGGTCCTCTAACCTGTGGAAGCTGTCTTGATTTACAAGCTTCTCTGAAGCTATTTGTGTGTGATTTGATTCTGAAGACTGAAGTAGCAAGTGAGTTAAATTCTTGAGTGGTATGTTGCTACATATGTGTCCCTATCCTCTGGTATCCAGACGAATGTGGTATTTTGCCTGATTTGCCAGCTGTTTTTTTATTTTATATTTCTTGTGTATGTCTTTTCTGCCTTCAGGTGCAAAATTTGTTAATGCCTGCACTACCTTGTAAGTGGCATAAGCACCTTTTTTCTCCATGAAAGGCATTTTGTATTTATACCAGTGAGATTTTTATCATTGTTATAGTTTATCACCATCAATATCATTTAACTCATAGTTGACCAATCACTCATATCCATTATTCTATGGTATACATGTTTTTATAGTACACTATTTATTTTATACATTTTATACACATATTATTTGGGCATTTTATTTATCCTTCAGTTATATAGAGTAATACCCATTTTCTTTTCTTAATTTTCTTTTCAAACATTGCTTTCTACTCAAGTACCATTTTTTATTGTATGAAATGTATAGTTTGACAATTTATTGTTTATATAGTATATTTATATTTGATTGTTTGCAATTATTTATGTTGATTGCTTAATAGCATTACCAGTATGCATGATTCACTATTTATTCAAATCGAAAACACACAAGGAGTTAAAAGTAACTCACCAGATATACTCATGTGTAAGGCATATAACCCCCAGCCCCAATCTTCCCTAGCTAGGTGCTCACACAGGAGCAGGGGTGGGAGAAAGTTGTAGCCGTTTTGCGAAAACCATGTTGTTATCCGTTTTTTTGATGGAAAATCTGCTTTAAAACTAGCGGTTAAAATTTTCACATTTTTTGCCCATTGGCCAAAATTTTTCGCCATTTTTTCAATGGCTTGAAAGTTTCTGCCCATTGACTTGCGTTTTTTTCGCACTTCTGCTATAAAAACGAGACATTTTTACTAAAGGCAGATACAATAGAAGCAGCTACAGAGCGAGATAGAAGTGCTGTGCTGTTCTCTTGTGATATGTTGCAAACAGTGAGGCAGGAGAGGCTCATAGTGACTCCTATCACTATGACCAGGGTAAAATGGAGGAGCTTGAAGGACCATTATGTGTCCACTGAGTTTGAGGAGGAAGGGACCACTACTGTACCAATGCTGTCCAGTCCCCCTAAATCACCCCAAGGGATCTTGGGGAATTTAATAAGAAGGGAGGGAGAAAGGGGAATGGGAAGGAATAGAGAAAAGGGAATGGCAAGGGAGGGAGAAAAGGGTAGTACTATTGAGAAAGGACAGGCCAGCTGCCTGTGCCTGCTGCAAGACGTGCTGCCCCTGCTGCCAGTGCCACCACTGCTGTACCTGCAGCCACTAGTGTTGTACCTGCTGTCAGATGTGCTGCCACTAGTGTTAAACCTGCTGCCAGTGCTGAACCTTCTGCCAGTGCTAAACCTGCTGCCAGTGCTGAACCTGCTGCCACCAATACTTTGCCTGCTGCTAGTGTTTCTTGTAGTACTCAGGGGGAGAAGTAGAAAATTATGCCATATGTGACAGCAGGGGACTCTCTGTCACATTGTTTGTCACCTCCTCCAAGCAGCAGTGAGATGTCTGGAATACAGCAGCAGCACATAGGGACTAGTGGTGGTGGTGGTATTGGAGAAGCTGGGGTGGAAGAGACATTGATGGGCTTTTTAGCACAAACTGAGAAGGAATGGCAGACAGGGATGAGAATGGGCATCACCACCACCACTAGCAGTCAGCTTTTGAAATTAGTGGAAATTGCAACTGCTCTAACTTCTGCTGCTGCGGAGGTGAAAGGGCAGCAGGGTGCTGAGGAGCAGGCTAGTGTGCCACAGACCACGGTGGACACAGTGGGAATGGGGTCAACAAGTAATGCAGGACTAGGACAGATTCCACTTGCTAGCAGTAGCAATACTCCTCCTTATCCTAGTTGCATTGCTAAATCTGAGGCAGTAGCAGCAACAGCAGCAACATTATCCGCTGCCACAAAAAGTGAAAGGGAATATGGAGGACAAGAAGAAAGACGCCATTCTTCTCCACCTGTTCCCCATCCCTCCCCCCAGAGGTCATGGGTGTGAGACTATTATTCTCTTCCAGCAGGCACAGTGCAGTCATCAGCAACAATGGTACAGTGCAAAATTTGTGACAAGTTAGTGAGAAGGGAAACGGAGGGAACACGCCTTGGTACAACCACCCTGATAACACACTTGAAACACAGACACCATGACATTTACTCCAAACATGTTAAAGCTAAACATCCGTTACAGAAATCTGGCACCGCTGTTACTGTACCCCCTGACTCTCCAGAAAGGTGGAGATCAAAGAGGTGGAAGAATAAAGAAACCCAGATAGACACTGGAAGTTCCATGATGAAAGAAACAACTAGCTTGCCATCAACATCACCTTCTTCATGTAGGGTAACAAGTACATCTCCTGTCAATCCACCTCATTCATTGTTACCACCCCCGCCACTCTGTTAATGTAAGGATATGGCAGTTCATCTCTACCCATTGCACACTGTGTGGTGCACTGACCACACATATCAGTGTGGTGGAGGAGAATCGATACCAGGTCATCAGGTGGCATCTGAGGAGATTCCATACCGCAGAATATGCTAGGATTCTGGCAGGGAGGGATCATCATTACTATTAAACTGTCAGCAAGATGTGACGTTATCACAGTGCCTGTGATTCCTGTCACAATCAGTTGTGGCTGGCACTGATTTGCTATCTGAGTTTGACCCGCCCCCTGATGACCTTTTTATACCTGGCTATCACATCTGTCAGATGCCCTTTCGTGGTGTTCCTGAGCCAGTAGTGCTGTTGCTGTGTTCCAGTATTCTGAGTTCCTGTGTACCGATTCGGCTTGTCCTGACCATTCTCCAGTGTACCTGCTTGTGTATGACCCGGCTCGTCTGCGTACCACCCTTGGATCCTGACCCGGCTAGACTGACGTTCCTGCTCGTGTATGACCCGGCCTGTATGACTGCCTCCTACGTGCTCCGACCCGGCCCGGCTGACTTCCTGCTCCGAAGATCGACTTCCAGCTTGTTCCAGTGACCTGCGTTTCAGTTGTCGCCGCCGCGACATTTCCAGTCTCTGCTGCCCACGTCAGAGTGACTGCCTTGCCTGGTGCTACCCTCGATTTAGTGCTGTGCCTCGTTCTTTGTGCAGAGTTGTGTGTATGCTGTGGGCCTTCCTCCCTGTGCAGAGCCTTGCAGTAGCGCTGAAGCCTCGAGTAAACGTGCATTTTAACTCTTGCAGTGCTGCCTCGAATTCACTCTCGTTATCTCCTGTACGAGCCTCGTTACCCGTGATACTGCTGCTGAGTTGGCCGCTCTCCGTCAGCAACTCTAGTCCACCATTGCAGAGTGTTCACACAGTTGGGCCGTTTGGGCGCTTAAGGCTCTCCGGTATTGGCTACTGACGATATAATTTGACACAGAGTGTTGGCAGAAAGGCTTCAGTGTTGGCTCATCCGGTACTAAGCCCGAGGGGGCTAGTGGCTCTTGCTCTCTTATTACAGCATTCGATTACACTTCTGGTGGCTGTTAGCTCTTGCACCGAAGGCCGGTTTCCGTTACGCCCGTGGGGGCTATTGGCACTTGCACAAACGAAAGCAGTTCCCGTAACTACGCCCGTGGGGGTTAAGTTGTTTCCCTTTCTGCTTACTATCCAACACCTTGGCAAGGCAGCTCTATCCTCAGCACTTGATGAACTTTGTCTATACAGCACAGCCTTTTTAGCATCCAGGGCGTGTCAAACCTCCACATCTGAGACAGACTGTTATATGGCCATTAACCCCTTGGGGGTCAATATCATCCTAGTGCATACTGTTTTGCATTTATGTCTTTTGTGCTATTACCATTGTAAATATCTCAGTTTACTTTCCTGTGTATTACATACCTCCCCTAGAGGGCGTACATGTGCCTTATTCACTTTAATAAAGTGTGTTTTATTTTCACTTATTTGGTCTGAGAGTCCTAAAAAACCGTAACAGTACGAAAGGGCCATGACCTCAGACGGTAAGGGTGAAAGTAATACTCAGAACATCCACTGGAGAATGGATGTCCATGAGCAGTGCCTGGACCAATTGGCATTGGCTCTACAAACGTTGCTTGAACGTACAGTACATTTGGACAAGTCTGGTCCTAATCCGGTAGTCCCCCCAGTCGTGACACCGGGTAATCCCTCTGTATCTCCCAGTGCTAACACTAGAGGGTTAACGGCAGCGGTACCATTACCCCTAAGATATGATGGCGAACCCTCCCTATGCAGAGGTTTTATTAACCAGTTGGAGATATTTTTTGGAGTTGGCACCCCAGGCATTTCCGAATGACCGTAGCAAGGTCGGCTTTATGATATCTCTGTTGACGGGCAAAGCATTGGCATGGGCAAATCCGTTATGGGAGAATGCCAGACCCTGCAAACTGAACTTTAGAGATTTCGTGGTTAAGTTCAGACGTGTGTTTGAGGTTCCTGGCAGGTCTGCCTCTGCTGCCAAAAAGCTGATGGAGATTCAGCAGGGCGAGCTTACTCTGGGCGAGTATGCTATTGAATTCCGGACCTTGGCAGCAGAGGTAGGCTGGAACGATGAGGCCTTACTTGCTGCCTTTACTCAGGGTCTTGCTGAACAGATCAAGGACGAGATAGCGGCTCGAGATGTACCCAGCGAGCTGGATGAGTACATTGACTATGTCATGTTGATAGACTCTCGCATCCGGGAGAGACGCTTGGCTAAGAGGGCCAAAGCAAAGAGTTATGGCCAGAACCAGTTCTTTAACCCACCCACACCACCCGTTCTACCTGAGCGAACAGCTGACAGCACTGAACCTATGCAAATAGGTTTTACTAAGCTCACGTAGGAGGAGAAGCTGTATCGTAGAAGGCAAGGCTTATGCCTATACTGTGGCAAACCGGGTCATGTATTACGCAATTGTCCTATAAGGCCGGGAAACGAACGCACCTAGGGTACCTTGTGGGACAGGCCCTAGGTGGTGTTGAACAGTCCCTAGATACTTGCACCACTAAACCCACCATCCAGGTGACATTTGCTTGGACTGATAAGGTCATAGAAGTCCTAGCATTGGTGGACTCCGGGGCAGCCGGATACTTCATGGATCAGTCCTTTGCTGAGTGGCACGGCACTCAAAAGGATTCTCCTATGGCTATAGAGGCCATTGATGGCAGACCCCTGGATCCTGCTTTCATTACGTTCGAGACAATCCCAGTGACAATGACCGTGGGGGCTTGTCACAGGGAGCAGATACAATTTCAGATCATTCGTTCCCCGCATCATTCAGTTATTTTGGGGTTCCCATGGTTGCAAACACACAATCCCCAATTCGACTGGCAAAGGTGTGAAGTTAACTCTTGGTCTGAGTACTGTAACAAGAATTGTCTCTCCCTTCCTGTTAAGATTATGTGTACCTCTCAAGCTGTGCCAACAGAATATGGGCAATTCAGTGACGTGTTTAGCAAAGGAGAGGCCTGCGCATTACCTGACCATAGGCCATACGATTGCGCCATTGATTTGCCTCCAGGTGCTTTGCCCCCCAGGGGACGTACTTACCCCCTGTCATGTGAGGAAAATAAGGCAATGGAGGAGTATATCACAGATGCCCTGGAAAGGGGAATCATTCGTAAATCTACTTCTCCGGCTGGTGCCGGATTTTTTTTTGTCAAAAAGAAGAATGGGGAACTCAGGCCTTACACTGACTACCGTGGGCTGAATAAGCTGATGCCCAAGAATGCCTACCCCATTCCACTTATTACAGAATTATTCGACAGATTAAAGGGCTCTTCGATCTTTACTAAACTTGATTTGCGAGCCGCCTATAATCTAGTCAGAATTAAAGAGGGTGACGAGTGGAAAACGGCGTTTAATACCAGAACAGGGCATTATGAATATCTGGTGATGCCATTCGGCTTATGCAATGTGCCTGCAGTATTTCAGGAATTGATTAACGATATTTTACGTGACTTGCTCCAGTCCTGTGTGGTAGTATATCTAGACTATATACTGATTCACTCTGCTAACCTTGCTCAACATATTAAAGATGTCTCTGAAGTCCTGCTCCGACTTCGTAAGCACAAGTTATTCTGTAAACTAGAAAAATGCGAATTCCATACATCTCAAGTACCGTTCCTGGGGTTCGTAATATCCAAAAGTGGCATTGCCATGGATCAGGAAAAGTTGGCAGCGGTTCTGCATTGGCCTCGGCCTAAGGGGTTAAAGGCCATTCAACGATTCCTAGGTTTTGCGAACTACTATAGGAAGTTCATCAAGAACTTTTCTACGATTGTAAAACCACTGTCAGATTTGACTCATAAGGGCGCTTCTCCCTCTCAGTGGTCTGAGGCAGCTGAAGACGCATTTGTTACCCTGAAATCTGCCTTTGCATCTGCTCCTATACTGTCCCACCCTAATCCCTCCCTGCCGTTTACTCTGGAGGTGGACGCTTCAGAGGTTGGGTTTGGGGCGGTGCTCTCCCAACGTCCTGTGGGAGGTGGCACTTTAATGCCTTGTGGGTTCTTCTCTAAGAAATTATCCAGCGCCCAGAGTCATTACGAGATTGGCGACAGAGAACTTTTGGCCATCATACTTGCACTTAAGGAATGGCGACACCTCTTGGAGGGCACTCAGACTCCAGTACTTATTCTTACTGACCATAAGAATTTAACCTATCTCTCTGAGGCCAAAAGGCTGTCGTCTAGACAGGCCAGGTGGGCGCTGTTTTTGTCCCGGTTCAATTTCCTAGTATCCTATCTCCCTGGTTCAAAGAATATCAAGGCTGATGCGTTATCACGACAGTTCACCTCTGACACTGAGAGGGAGGAAGTACCGGTACCCATCATTCAGCCAGATCAGATCCTGGCTACTATTCGTACCACCATAACCTCGCCACTAGGGGAAGAGCTACTGGCATCACAATCACGGGCACCTCCTGAAACCCCAGTGGGGAAGTGTTTTGTAGATGAGTCATTCCGTGTCCGTCTGTTGGAGACTTATCACGCCTCTAAAGCGGCTGGGCATATTGGTAGGGACCAACTAGTATGGTCCCTCTCGCAGTTATTTTGGTGGCCTACGTTGAGAGCTGACTGCGCCGCTTTTACGGCAGCTTGTACCACTTGTGCCCGTGCCAAGACCCCAGGCATCTCCCTGTGGGCTTATTGCAACCGGTCCCTAACGGAGATCGTCCGTGGTCTCATATATCCATTGACTTCTTGGGAGAACTACCGGCATCTAGAGGGTACACGTTCATTCTTATGGTGGTCGATAGATTCTCTAAGATGGCACATTTTGTGCATCTGACTGGCCTTCCATCGGCTCAGGAATTGGCTATAGTTTTTGCCAGAGAGGTGTTCCGTCTGCACGGAGTGCCCAGAGTGATTGTCTCCGACCGTGGGAGCCAATTCGTGTCTAGGTTCTGGAGGGCATTTTGTGGTCAGATGGGCATCCAATTGTCATTTTCCTCTGCCTACCATCCCCAGACGAATGGGGCCGATGAGCGTGCCAATCAGGGACTGGAACAATTCCTGCGCTGCTTTATCACCGATCATCATGATAATTGGGCTGACCTGTTGCCATGGGCAGAGTTTGCCAGAAACTGTGCGGTTAACTCATCGTCCGGGAGCTCCCCGTTTCTTGTGAATTATGGTTTCCAGCCTTGTCTGCTCCCGGACTCCTTTCAGACGCAGCAGATTCCTGCTCTAGACGAGCATTTGGCACGACTCCGTTCCACTTAGGCACAGGTTCAAAGGTCCCTCAGTCAGTCTTTCAGGCGACAGCAAAGGCACGTTAATCGTAGACGCCTTCCAGCGGTCTCATTTCAGGTTGGGGACAGGGTATGGCTGTCATCCAGAAACCTCAATTTACAAGTGCCATCCAATAAACTGGCTCCCCGGTTCATTGGTCCTTTTAAGATTATCCGCAAGATTAATCTGGTTTCTTATGCTCTGGAGCTTCCACCCTCTATGCACATTCATAATGTGTTCCACGTGTCACTCCTGAAACCCTTGGTGTGCAATCGTTATACTTCTACGCCAGTGATTCCTGGGCCGGTGGACGTCCAGGGCCAGGAAGAATATGAAGTCCAGAGTATTATTGATTCTAGGAGATTTAGAGGAAAGCTGCAATATTTGGTTCATTGGAAGGGCTATGGCCCTGAGGAACGTTCTTGGGTTGATCAGGGGGATCTCCATGCTCCGAGATTAGTACGCAGCTTTCACTCTAAATATCCTTTGAAACCCAGACCTCAGGCTAGGAGAGGGGGTCTTTGAGAGGGGGGGTAGTATCACAGTGCCTGTGATTCCTGTCACTCTCAGTTGTGGCTGGCACTGATTTGCTATCTGAGTTTGACCCGCCCCCTGATGACCTTTTTATACCTGGCTATCACATCTGTCAGATGCCCTTTCGTGGTGTTCCTGAGCCAGTAGTGCTGTTGCTGTGTTCCAGTATTCTGAGTTCCTGTGTACCGATTCGGCTTGTCCTGACCATTCTCCAGTGTACCTGCTTGTGTATGACCCGGCTCGTCTGCGTACCACCCTTGGATCCTGACCCGGCTAGACTGACGTTCCTGCTCGTGTATGACCCGGCCTGTATGACTGCCTCCTACGTGCTCCGACCCGGCCCGGCTGACTTCCTGCTCCGAAGATCGACTTCCAGCTTGTTCCAGTGACCTGCGTTTCAGTTGTCGCCGCCGCGACATTTCCAGTCTCTGCTGCCCGCGTCAGAGTGACTGCCTTGCCTGGTGCTTCCCTCGATTTAGTGCTGTGCCTCGTTCTTTGTGCAGAGTTGTGTGTATGCTGTGGGCCTTCCTCCCTGTGCAGAGCCTTGCAGTAGCGCTGAAGCCTCGAGTAAACGTGCATTTTAACTCTTGCAGTGCTGCCTCGAATTCACTCTCGTTATCTCCTGTACGAGCCTCGTTACCCGTGATACTGCTGCTGAGTTGGCCGCTCTCCGTCGGCAACTCTAGTCCACCATTGCAGAGTGTTCACACAGTTGGGCCGTTTGGGCGCTTAAGGCTCTCCGGTATTGGCTACCGATGATATAATTTGACACAGAGTGTTGGCAGAAAGGCTTCAGTGTTGGCTCATCCGGTACTAAGCCCGAGGGGGCTAGTGGCTCTTGCTCTCTTATTACAGCATTCGATTACACTTCTGGTGGCTGTTAGCTCTTGCACCGAAGGCCGGTTTCCGTTACGCCCGTGGGGGCTATTGGCACTTGCACAAACGAAAGCAGTTCCCGTAACTACGCCCGTGGGGGTTAAGTTGTTTCCCTTTCTGCTTACTATCCAACACCTTGGCAAGGCAGCTCTATCCTCAGCACTTGATGAACTTTGTCTATACAGCACAGCCTTTTTAACATCCAGGGCGTGTCAAACCTCCACATCTGAGACAGACTGTTATATGGCCATTAACCCCTTGGGGGTCAATATCATCCTAGTGCATACTGTTTTGCATTTATGTCTTTTGTGCTATTACCATTGTAAATATCTCAGTTTACTTTCCTGTGTATTACCTACCGCCCCTAGAGGGCGTACATGTGCCTTATTCACTTTAATAAAGTGTGTTTTATTTTCACTTATTTGGTCTGAGAGTCCTAAAAAACCGTAACAGTACGAAAGGGCCATGACCTCAGACGGTAAGGGTGAAAGTAATACTCAGAACATCCACTGGAGAATGGATGTCCATGAGCAGCGCCTGGACCAATTGGCACTGGCTCTACAAACGTTGCTTGAACGTACAATACATTTGGACAAGTCTGGTCCTAATCCGGTGGTCCCCCCAGTCGTGACACCGGGTAATCCCTCTGTATCTCCCAGTGCTAACACTAGAGGGTTAACGGCAGCGGTACCATTACCCCTAAGATATGATGGCGAACCCTCCCTATGCAGAGGTTTTATTAACCAGTTGGAGATATTTTTGGAGTTTGCACCCCAGGCATTTCCGAATGACCGTAGCAAGGTCGGCTTTATGATATCTCTGTTGACGGGCAAAGCATTGGCATTAGTGTTGAGCGAGCATGCTCGGCCGATGCTCGGATCGGCTCGAGCATCGCTCTGCTCGGCACATGGCGGTACTCGTACGAGTACCGCCATGTGCTCGCCCGGCATGTTCGGGTGGCGGGGATCTGTGCCGAAGGAGGCACAGATCTGAAGACGCTCCGCTGGACCACCAGGGACTGGAGGTAGGGGGCATTGCGGAGATGACGGGGGCATTGCGGAGATGAAGGGGGCATAGCGGAGATGAAGGGGGACATTGCGGAGATGAAGGGGGCATTGCGGAGATGAAGGGGGCATAGCGGAGATGAAGGGGGACATTGTGGAAGAGGGGCATAGCGGAGATGAAGGGGGACATTGTGGAAGAGGGGCATAGCAGAGATGAAGGGGGACATTGTGGAAGAGGGGCATAGCGGAGATGAAGGGGGACATTGTGGAAGAGGGGCATAGCGGAGATGAAGGGGGACATTGTGGAAGAGGGGCATAGCGGAGATGAAGGGGGACATTGTGGAAGAGGGGCATAGCGGAGATGAAGGGGGCATTCGGAGATGAAGGGGGCATAGCGGAGATGAAGGGGGCATAGCGGAGATGAAGGGGGACATTGTGGAAGAGGGGCATAGCGGAGATGAAGGGGGACATTGTGGAAGAGGGGCATAGCGGAGATGAAGGGGGACATTGTGGAAGAGGGGCATTGCGGAGATGAAGGGGGCATAGCGGAGATGAAGGGGGCATAGCGGAGATGAAGGGGGACATTGTGGAAGAGGGGCATAGCGGAGATGAAGGAGGACATTGCGGAGATGAAGGGGGACATTGCGGAGATGAAGGGGGGCATTGACCAGGCACCCTCCCCTCATCAGAGCAGGGGGTGCCTGGTGTAATGCTCGTGTCGCCCCATTCAATTCAATGGGGCTCGGGTGCTCGGCCGAGCACTCGAGCCTCCGGCGGTGCTCGGTCCGAGCACCCGAGCACCCGAGCATCGGGGTGCTCGCTCAACACTAATTGGCATGGGCAAATCCGTTATGGGAGAATGCCAGACCCTGCACACTGAACTTTAGAGATTTCGTGGTTAAGTTCAGACGTGTGTTTGAGGTTCCTGGCAGGTCTGCCTCTGCTGCCAAAAAGCTGATGGAGATTCAGCAGGGCGAGCTTACTCTGGGCGAGTATGCTATTGAATTCCGGACCTTGGCAGCAGAGGTAGGCTGGAACGATGAGGCCTTACTTGCTGCCTTTACTCAGGGTCTTGCTGAACAGATCAAGGACGAGATAGCGGCTCGAGATGTACCCAGCGAGCTGGATGAGTACATTGACTATGTCATGTTGATAGACTCTCGCATCCGGGAGAGACGCTTGGCTAAGAGGGCCAAAGCAAAGAGTTATGGCCAGAACCAGTTCTTTAACCCACCCACACCACCAGTTCTACCTGAGCGAACAGCTGACAGCACTGAACCTATGCAAATAGGTTTTACTAAGCTCACGTAGGAGGAGAAGCTGTATCGTAGAAGGCAAGGCTTATGCCTATACTGTGGCAAACCGGGTCATGTATTACGCAATTGTCCTATAAGGCCGGGAAACGAACGCACCTAGGGTACCTTGGGGGACAGGCCCTAGGTGGTGTTGAACAGTCCCTAGATACTTGCACCACTAAACCCACCATCCAGGTAACATTTGCTTGGACTGATAAGGTCATAGAAGTCCTAGCATTGGTGGACTCCGGGGCAGCCGGATACTTCATGGATCAGTCCTTTGCTGAGTGGCAGGGCATTCCGTTATGTAAAAAGGATTCTCCTATGGCTATAGAGGCCATTGATGGCAGACCCCTGGATCCTGCTTTCATTACGTTCGAGACAATCCCAGTGACAATGACCGTGGGGGCTTGTCACAGGGAGCAGATACAATTTCAGATCATTCGTTCCCCGCATCATTCAGTTATTTTGGGGTTCCCATGGTTGCAAACACACAATCCCCAATTCAACTGGCAAAGGTGTGAAGTTAACTCTTGGTCTGAGTACTGTAACAAGAATTGTCTCTCCCTTCCTGTTAAGATTATGTGTACCTCTCAAGCTGTGCCAACAGAATATGGGCAATTCAGTGACGTGTTTAGCAAAGGAGAGGCCTGCGCATTACCTGACCATAGGCCATACGATTGCGCCATTGATTTGCCTCCAGGTGCTGTGCCCCCCAGGGGACGTACTTACCCCCTGTCATGTGAGGAAAATAAGGCAATGGAGGAGTATATCACAGATGCCCTGGAAAGGGGAATCATTCGTAAATCTACTTCTCCGGCTGGTGCCGGATTTGTTTTTGTCAAAAAGAAGAATGGGGAACTCAGGCCTTGCACTGACTACCGTGGGCTGAATAAGCTGATGCCCAAGAATGCCTACCCCATTCCACTTATTACAGAATTATTCGACATATTAAAGGGCTCTTCGATCTTTACTAAACTTGATTTGCGAGCCGCCTATAATCTAGTCAGAATTAAAGAGGGTGACGAGTGGAAAACGGCGTTTAATACCAGAACAGGGCATTATGAATATCTGGTGATGCCATTCGGCTTATGCAATGTGCCTGCAGTATTTCAGGAATTGATTAACGATATTTTACGTGACTTGCTCCAGTCCTGTGTGGTAGTATATCTAGACTATATACTGATTCACTCTGCTAACCTTGCTCAACATATTAAAGATGTCTCTGAAGTCCTGCTCCGACTTCGTAAGCACAAGTTATTCTGTAAACTAGAAAAATGCGAATTCCATACATCTCAAGTACCGTTCCTGGGGTTCGTAATATCCAAAAGTGGCATTGCCATGGATCAGAAAAAGTTGGCAGCGGTTCTGCATTGGCCTCGGCCTAAGGGGTTAAAGGCCATTCAACGATTCCTAGGTTTTGCGAACTACTATAGGAAGTTCATCAAGAACTTTTCTACGATTGTAAAACCACTGTCAGATTTGACTCATAAGGGCGCTTCTCCCTCTCAGTGGTCTGAGGCAGCTGAAGACGCATTTGTTACCCTGAAATCTGCCTTTGCATCTGCTCCTATACTGTCCCACCCTAATCCCTCCCTGCCGTTTACTCTGGAGGTGGACGCTTCAGAGGTTGGGTTTGGGGCAGTGCTCTCCCAACGTCCTGTGGGAGGTGGCACTTTAATGCCTTGTGGGTTCTTCTCTAAGAAATTATCCAGCGCCCAGAGTCATTACGAGATTGGCGACAGAGAACTTTTGGCCATCATACTTGCACTTAAGGAATGGCGACACCTCTTGGAGGGCACTCAGACTCCAGTACTAATTCTTACTGACCATAAGAATTTAACCTATCTCTCTGAGGCCAAAAGGCTGTCGTCTAGACAGGCCAGGTGGGCGCTGTTTTTGTCCCGGTTCAATTTCCTAGTATCCTATCTCCCTGGTTCAAAGAATATCAAGGCTGATGCGTTATCACGACAGTTCACCTCTGACACTGAGAGGGAGGAAATACCGGTACCCATCATTCAGCCAGATCAGATCCTGGCTACTATTCGTACCACCATAACCTCTCCACTAGGGGAAGAGCTACTGGCATCACAATCACGGGCACCTCCTGAAACCCCAGTGGGGAAGTGTTTTGTAGATGAGTCATTCCGTGTCCGTCTGTTGGAGACTTATCACGCCTCTAAAGCGGCTGGGCATATTGGTAGGGACCAACTAGTATGGTCCCTCTCGCAGTTATTTTGGTGGCCTACGTTGAGAGCTGACTGCGCCGCTTTTACGGCAGCTTGTACCACTTGTGCCCGTGCTAAGACCCCAGGCATCTCCCTGTGGGCTTATTGCAACCGGTCCCTAACGGAGATCGTCCGTGGTCTCATATATCCATTGACTTCTTGGGAGAACTACCGGCATCTAGAGGGTACACGTTCATTCTTATGGTGGTCGATAGATTCTCTAAGATGGCACATTTTGTGCATCTGACTGGCCTTCCATCGGCTCAGGAATTGGCTATAGTTTTTGCCAGAGAGGTGTTCCGTCTGCACGGAGTGCCCAGAGTGATTGTCTCCGACCGTGGGAGCCAGTTCGTGTCTAGGTTCTGGAGGGCATTTTGTGGTCAGATGGGCATCCAATTGTCATTTTCCTCTGCCTACCATCCCCAGACGAATGGGGCCGATGAGCGTGCCAATCAGGGACTGGAACAATTCCTGCGCTGTTTTGTCACCGATCATCATGATAATTGGGCTGACCTGTTGCCATGGGCAGAGTTTGCCAGAAACTGTGCGGTTAACTCATCGTCCGGGAGCTCCCCATTTCTTGTGAATTATGGTTTCCAGCCTTGTCTGCTCCCGGACTCCTTTCAGGCGCAGCAGATTCCTGCTCTAGACGAGCATTTGGCACGACTCCGTTCCACTTAGGCACAGGTTCAAAGGTCCCTCAGTCAGTCTTTCAGGCGGCAGCAAAGGCACGTTAATCGTAGACGCCTTCCAGCGGTCTCATTTCAGGTTGGGGACAGGGTATGGCTGTCATCCAGAAACCTCAATTTACAAGTGCCATCCAATAAACTGGCTCCCCGGTTCATTGGTCCTTTTAAGATTATCCGCAAGATTAATCCGGTTTCTTATGCTCTGGAGCTTCCACCCTCTATGCACATTCATAATGTGTTCCACGTGTCACTCCTGAAACCCTTGGTGTGCAATCGTTATACTTCTACGCCAGTGATTCCTGGGCCGGTGGACGTCCAGGGCCAGGAAGAATATGAAGTCCAGAGTATTATTGATTCTAGGAGATTGAGAGGAAAGCTGCAATATTTGGTTCATTGGAAGGGCTATGGCCCTGAGGAACGTTCTTGGGTTGATCAGGGGGATCTCCATGCTCCGAGATTAGTACGCAGCTTTCACTCTAAATATCCTTTGAAACCCAGACCTCAGGCTAGGAGAGGGGGTCTTTGAGAGGTGGGTACTATCACAGTGCCTGTGATTCCTGTCACTCTCAGTTGTGGCTGGCACTGATTTGCTATCTGAGTTTGACCCGCCCCCTGATGACCTTTTTATACCTGGCTATCACATCTGTCAGATGCCCTTTCGTGGTGTTCCTGAGCCAGTAGTGCTGTTGCTGTGTTCCAGTATTCTGAGTTCCTGTGTACCGATTCGGCTTGTCCTGACCATTCTCCAGTGTACCTGCTTGTGTATGACCCAGCTCGTCTGCGTACCACCCTTGGATCCTGACCCGGCTAGACTGACGTTCCTGCTCGTGTATGACCCGGCCTGTATGATTGCCTCCTACGTGCTCCGACCCGGCCCGGCTGACTTCCTGCTCCGAAGATCGACTTCCAGCTTGTTCCAGTGACCTGCGTTTCAGTTGTCGCCGCCGCGACATTTCCAGTCTCTGCTGCCCGCGTCAGAGTGACTGCCTTGCCTGGTGCTTCCCTCGATTTAGTGCTGTGCCTCGTTCTTTGTGCAGAGTTGTGTGTATGCTGTGGGCCTTCCTCCCTGTGCAGAGCCTTGCAGTAGCGCTGAAGCCTCGAGTAAACGTGCATTTTAACTCTTGCAGTGCTGCCTCGAATTCACTCTCGTTATCTCCTGTACGAGCCTCGTTACCCGTGATACTGCTGCTGAGTTGGCCGCTCTCCGTCGGCAACTCTAGTCCACCATTGCAGAGTGTTCACACAGTTGGGCCGTTTGGGCACTTAAGGCTCTCCGGTATTGGCTACCGATGATATAATTTGACACAGAGTGTTGGCAGAAAGGCTTCAGTGTTGGCTCATCCGGTACTAAGCCCGAGGGGGCTAGTGGCTCTTGCTCTCTTATTACAGCATTCGATTACACTTCTGGTGGCTGTTAGCTCTTGCACCGAAGGCCGGTTTCCGTTACGCCCGTGGGGGCTATTGGCACTTGCACAAACGAAAGCAGTTCCCGTAACTACGCCCGTGGGGGTTAAGTTGTTTCCCTTTCTGCTTACTATCCAACACCTTGGCAAGGCAGCTCTATCCTCAGCACTTGATGAACTTTGTCTATACAGCACAGCCTTTTTAACATCCAGGGCGTGTCAAACCTCCACATCTGAGACAGACTGTTATATGGCCATTAACCCCTTGGGGGTCAATATCATCCTAGTGCATACTGTTTTGCATTTATGTCTTTTGTGCTATTACCATTGTAAATATCTCAGTTTACTTTCCTGTGTATTACCTACCGCCCCTAGAGGGCGTACATGTGCCTTATTCACTTTAATAAAGTGTGTTTTATTTTCACTTATTTGGTCTGAGAGTCCTAAAAAACCGTAATAGTACGAAAGGGCCATGACCTCAGACGGTAAGGGTGAAAGTAATACTCAGAACATCCACTGGAGAATGGATGTCCATGAGCAGCGCCTGGACCAACTGGCACTGGCTCTACAAACGTTGCTTGAACGTACAATACATTTGGACAAGTCTGGTCCTAATCCGGTGGTCCCCCCAGTCGTGACACCGGGTAATCCCTCTGTATCTCCCAGTGCTAACACTAGAGGGTTAACGGCAGCGGTACCATTACCCCTAAGATATGATGGCGAACCCTCCCTATGCAGAGGTTTTATTAACCAGTTGGAGATATTTTTGGAGTTGGCACCCCAGGCGTTTCCGAATGACCGTAGCAAGGTCGGCTTTATGATATCTCTGTTGACGGGCAAAGCATTGGCATGGGCAAATCCGTTATGGGAGAATGCCAGACCCTGCAAACTGAACTTTAGAGATTTCGTGGTTATGTTCAGACGTGTGTTTGAGGTTCCTGGCAGGTCTGCCTCTGCTGCCAAAAAGCTGATGGAGATTCAGCAGGGCGAGCTTACTCTGGGCGAGTATGCTATTGAATTCCGGACCTTGGCAGCAGAGGTAGGCTGGAACGATGAGGCCTTACTTGCTGCCTTTACTCAGGGTCTTGCTGAACAGATCAAGGACGAGATAGCGGCTCGAGATGTACCCAGCGAGCTGGATGAGTACATTGACTATGTCATGTTGATAGACTCTCGCATCCGGGAGAGACGCTTGGCTAAGAGGGCCAAAGCAAAGAGTTATGGCCAGAACCAGTTCTTTAACCCACCCACACCACCCGTTCTACCTGAGCGAACAGCTGACAGCACTGAACCTATGCAAATAGGTTTTACTAAGCTCACGAAGGAGGAGAAGCTGTATCGTAGAAGGCAAGGCTTATGCCTATACTGTGGCAAACCGGGTCATGTATTACGCAATTGTCCTATAAGGCCGGGAAACGAACGCACCTAGGGTACCTTGGGGGACAGGCCCTAGGTGGTGTTGAACAGTCCCTAGATACTTGCACCACTAAACCCACCATCCAGGTGACATTTGCTTGGACTGATACGGTCATAGAAGTCCTAGCATTGGTGGACTCCGGGGCAGCCGGATTCTTCATGGATCAGTCCTTTGCTGAGTGGCAGGGCATTCCGTTATGTAAAAAGGATTCTCCTATGGCTATAGAGGCCATTGATGGCAGACCCCTGGATCCTGCTTTCATTACGTTCGAGACAATCCCAGTGACAATGACCGTGGGGGCTTGTCACAGGGAGCAGATACAATTTCAGATCATTCGTTCCCCGCATCATTCAGTTATTTTGGGGTTCCCATGGTTGCAAACACACAATCCCCAATTCGACTGGCAAAGGTGTGAAGTTAACTCTTGGTCTGAGTACTGTAACAAGAATTGTCTCTCCCTTCCTGTTAAGATTATGTGTACCTCTCAAGCTGTGCCAACAGAATATGGGCAATTCAGTGACGTGTTTAGCAAAGGAGAGGCCTGCGCATTACCTGACCATAGGCCATACGATTGCGCCATTGATTTGCCTCCAGGTGCTGTGCCCCCCAGGGGACGTACTTACCCCCTGTCATGTGAGGAAAATAAGGCAATGGAGGAGTATATCACAGATGCCCTGGAAAGGGGAATCATTCGTAAATCTACTTCTCCGGCTGGTGCCGGATTTTTTTTTGTCAAAAAGAAGAATGGGGAACTCAGGCCTTGCACTGACTACCGTGGGCTGAATAAGCTGATGCCCAAGAATGCCTACCCCATTCCACTTATTACAGAATTATTCGACAGATTAAAGGGCTCTTCGATCTTTACTAAACTTGATTTGCGAGCCGCCTATAATCTAGTCAGAATTAAAGAGGGTGACGAGTGGAAAACAGCGTTTAATACCAGAACAGGGCATTATGAATATCTGGTGATGCCATTCGGCTTATGCAATGTGCCTGCAGTATTTCAGGAATTGATTAACGATATTTTACGTGACTTGCTCCAGTCCTGTGTGGTAGTATATCTAGACTATATACTGATTCACTCTGCTAACCTTGCTCAACATATTAAAGATGTCTCTGAAGTCCTGCTCCGACTTCGTAAGCACAAGTTATTCTGTAAACTAGAAAAATGCGAATTCCATACATCTCAAGTACCGTTCCTGGGGTTCATAATCTCCAAAAGTGGCATTGCCATGGATCAGGAAAAGTTGGCAGCGGTTCTGCATTGGCCTCGGCCTAAGGGGTTAAAGGCCATTCAACGATTCCTAGGTTTTGCGAACTACTATAGGAAGTTCATCAAGGACTTTTCTACGATTGTAAAACCACTGTCAGATTTGACTCATAAGGGCGCTTCTCCCTCTCAGTGGTCTGAGGCAGCTGAAGACGCATTTGTTACCCTGAAATCTGCCTTTGCATCTGCTCCTATACTGTCCCACCCTAATCCCTCCCTGCCATTTACTCTGGAGGTGGACGCTTCAGAGGTTGGGTTTGCGGCGGTGCTCTCCCAACGTCCTGTGGGAGGTGGCACTTTAATGCCTTGTGGGTTCTTCTCTAAGAAATTATCCAGCGCCCAGAGTCATTACGAGATTGGCGACAGAGAACTTTTGGCCATCATACTTGCACTTAAGGAATGGCGACACCTCTTGGAGGGCACTCAGACTCCAGTACTTATTCTTACTGACCATAAGAATTTAACCTATCTCTCTGAGGCCAAAAGGCTGTCGTCTAGACAGGCCAGGTGGGCGCTGTTTTTGTCCCGGTTCAATTTCCTAGTATCCTATCTCCCTGGTTCAAAGAATATCAAGGCTGATGCGTTATCACGACAGTTCACCTCTGACACTGAGAGGGAGGAAGTACCGGTACCCATCATTCAGCCAGATCAGATCCTGGCTACTATTCGTACCACCATAACCTCGCCACTAGGGGAAGAGCTACTGGCATCACAATCACGGGCACCTCCTGAAACCCCAGTGGGGAAGTGTTTTGTAGATGAGTCATTCCGTGTCCGTCTGTTGGAGACTTATCACGCCTCTAAAGCGGCTGGGCATATTGGTAGGGACCAACTAGTATGGTCCCTCTCGCAGTTATTTTGGTGGCCTACGTTGAGAGCTGACTGCGCCGCTTTTACGGCAGCTTGTACCACTTGTGCCCGTGCCAAGACCCCAGGCATCTCCCTGTGGGCTTATTGCAACCGGTCCCTAACGGAGATCGTCCGTGGTCTCATATATCCATTGACTTCTTGGGAGAACTACCGGCATCTAGAGGGTACACGTTCATTCTTATGGTGGTCGATAGATTCTCTAAGATGGCACATTTTGTGCATCTGACTGGCCTTCCATCGGCTCAGGAATTGGCTATAGTTTTTGCCAGAGAGGTGTTCCGTCTGCACGGAGTGCCCAGAGTGATTGTCTCCGACCGTGGGAGCCAATTCGTGTCTAGGTTCTGGAGGGCATTTTGTGGTCAGATGGGCATCCAATTGTCATTTTCCTCTGCCTACCATCCCCAGACGAATGGGGCCGATGAGCGTGCCAATCAGGGACTGGAACAATTCCTGCGCTGCTTTATCACCGATCATCATGATAATTGGGCTGACCTGTTGCCATGGGCAGAGTTTGCCAGAAACTGTGCGGTTAACTCATCGTCCGGGAGCTCCCCGTTTCTTGTGAATTATGGTTTCCAGCCTTGTCTGCTCCCGGACTCCTTTCAGACGCAGCAGATTCCTGCTCTAGACGAGCATTTGGCACGACTCCGTTCCACTTAGGCACAGGTTCAAAGGTCCCTCAGTCAGTCTTTCAGGCGACAGCAAAGGCACGTTAATCGTAGACGCCTTCCAGCGGTCTCATTTCAGGTTGGGGACAGGGTATGGCTGTCATCCAGAAACCTCAATTTACAAGTGCCATCCAATAAACTGGCTCCCCGGTTCATTGGTCCTTTTAAGATTATCCGCAAGATTAATCTGGTTTCTTATGCTCTGGAGCTTCCACCCTCTATGCACATTCATAATGTGTTCCACGTGTCACTCCTGAAACCCTTGGTGTGCAATCGTTATACTTCTACGCCAGTGATTCCTGGGCCGGTGGACGTCCAGGGCCAGGAAGAATATGAAGTCCAGAGTATTATTGATTCTAGGAGATTTAGAGGAAAGCTGCAATATTTGGTTCATTGGAAGGGCTATGGCCCTGAGGAACGTTCTTGGGTTGATCAGGGGGATCTCCATGCTCCGAGATTAGTACGCAGCTTTCACTCTAAATATCCTTTGAAACCCAGACCTCAGGCTAGGAGAGGGGGTCTTTGAGAGGGGGGGTAGTATCACAGTGCCTGTGATTCCTGTCACTCTCAGTTGTGGCTGGCACTGATTTGCTATCTGAGTTTGACCCGCCCCCTGATGACCTTTTTATACCTGGCTATCACATCTGTCAGATGCCCTTTCGTGGTGTTCCTGAGCCAGTAGTGCTGTTGCTGTGTTCCAGTATTCTGAGTTCCTGTGTACCGATTCGGCTTGTCCTGACCATTCTCCAGTGTACCTGCTTGTGTATGACCCGGCTCGTCTGCGTACCACCCTTGGATCCTGACCCGGCTAGACTGACGTTCCTGCTCGTGTATGACCCGGCCTGTATGACTGCCTCCTACGTGCTCCGACCCGGCCCGGCTGACTTCCTGCTCCGAAGATCGACTTCCAGCTTGTTCCAGTGACCTGCGTTTCAGTTGTCGCCGCCGCGACATTTCCAGTCTCTGCTGCCCGCGTCAGAGTGACTGCCTTGCCTGGTGCTTCCCTCGATTTAGTGCTGTGCCTCGTTCTTTGTGCAGAGTTGTGTGTATGCTGTGGGCCTTCCTCCCTGTGCAGAGCCTTGCAGTAGCGCTGAAGCCTCGAGTAAACGTGCATTTTAACTCTTGCAGTGCTGCCTCGAATTCACTCTCGTTATCTCCTGTACGAGCCTCGTTACCCGTGATACTGCTGCTGAGTTGGCCGCTCTCCGTCGGCAACTCTAGTCCACCATTGCAGAGTGTTCACACAGTTGGGCCGTTTGGGCGCTTAAGGCTCTCCGGTATTGGCTACCGATGATATAATTTGACACAGAGTGTTGGCAGAAAGGCTTCAGTGTTGGCTCATCCGGTACTAAGCCCGAGGGGGCTAGTGGCTCTTGCTCTCTTATTACAGCATTCGATTACACTTCTGGTGGCTGTTAGCTCTTGCACCGAAGGCCGGTTTCCGTTACGCCCGTGGGGGCTATTGGCACTTGCACAAACGAAAGCAGTTCCCGTAACTACGCCCGTGGGGGTTAAGTTGTTTCCCTTTCTGCTTACTATCCAACACCTTGGCAAGGCAGCTCTATCCTCAGCACTTGATGAACTTTGTCTATACAGCACAGCCTTTTTAACATCCAGGGCGTGTCAAACCTCCACATCTGAGACAGACTGTTATATGGCCATTAACCCCTTGGGGGTCAATATCATCCTAGTGCATACTGTTTTGCATTTATGTCTTTTGTGCTATTACCATTGTAAATATCTCAGTTTACTTTCCTGTGTATTACCTACCGCCCCTAGAGGGCGTACATGTGCCTTATTCACTTTAATAAAGTGTGTTTTATTTTCACTTATTTGGTCTGAGAGTCCTAAAAAACCGTAACAGTACGAAAGGGCCATGACCTCAGACGGTAAGGGTGAAAGTAATACTCAGAACATCCACTGGAGAATGGATGTCCATGAGCAGCGCCTGGACCAATTGGCACTGGCTCTACAAACGTTGCTTGAACGTACAATACATTTGGACAAGTCTGGTCCTAATCCGGTGGTCCCCCCAGTCGTGACACCGGGTAATCCCTCTGTATCTCCCAGTGCTAACACTAGAGGGTTAACGGCAGCGGTACCATTACCCCTAAGATATGATGGCGAACCCTCCCTATGCAGAGGTTTTATTAACCAGTTGGAGATATTTTTGGAGTTTGCACCCCAGGCATTTCCGAATGACCGTAGCAAGGTCGGCTTTATGATATCTCTGTTGACGGGCAAAGCATTGGCATTAGTGTTGAGCGAGCATGCTCGGCCGATGCTCGGATCGGCTCGAGCATCGCTCTGCTCGGCACATGGCGGTACTCGTACGAGTACCGCCATGTGCTCGCCCGGCATGTTCGGGTGGCGGGGATCTGTGCCGAAGGAGGCACAGATCTGAAGACGCTCCGCTGGACCACCAGGGACTGGAGGTAGGGGGCATTGCGGAGATGACGGGGGCATTGCGGAGATGAAGGGGGCATAGCGGAGATGAAGGGGGACATTGCGGAGATGAAGGGGGCATTGCGGAGATGAAGGGGGCATAGCGGAGATGAAGGGGGACATTGTGGAAGAGGGGCATAGCGGAGATGAAGGGGGACATTGTGGAAGAGGGGCATAGCAGAGATGAAGGGGGACATTGTGGAAGAGGGGCATAGCGGAGATGAAGGGGGACATTGTGGAAGAGGGGCATAGCGGAGATGAAGGGGGACATTGTGGAAGAGGGGCATAGCGGAGATGAAGGGGGACATTGTGGAAGAGGGGCATAGCGGAGATGAAGGGGGCATTCGGAGATGAAGGGGGCATAGCGGAGATGAAGGGGGCATAGCGGAGATGAAGGGGGACATTGTGGAAGAGGGGCATAGCGGAGATGAAGGGGGACATTGTGGAAGAGGGGCATAGCGGAGATGAAGGGGGACATTGTGGAAGAGGGGCATTGCGGAGATGAAGGGGGCATAGCGGAGATGAAGGGGGCATAGCGGAGATGAAGGGGGACATTGTGGAAGAGGGGCATAGCGGAGATGAAGGGGGACATTGTGGAAGAGGGGCATAGCGGAGATGAAGGGGGACATTGTGGAAGAGGGGCATTGCGGAGATGAAGGGGGCATAGCGGAGATGAAGGGGGCATAGCGGAGATGAAGGGGGACATTGTGGAAGAGGGGCATAGCGGAGATGAAGGAGGACATTGCGGAGATGAAGGGGGACATTGCGGAGATGAAGGGGGGCATTGACCAGGCACCCTCCCCTCATCAGAGCAGGGGGTGCCTGGTGTAATGCTCGTGTCGCCCCATTCAATTCAATGGGGCTCGGGTGCTCGGCCGAGCACTCGAGCCTCCGGCGGTGCTCGGTCAGAGCACCCGAGCACCCGAGCATCGGGGTGCTCGCTCAACACTAATTGGCATGGGCAAATCCGTTATGGGAGAATGCCAGACCCTGCACACTGAACTTTAGAGATTTCGTGGTTAAGTTCAGACGTGTGTTTGAGGTTCCTGGCAGGTCTGCCTCTGCTGCCAAAAAGCTGATGGAGATTCAGCAGGGCGAGCTTACTCTGGGCGAGTATGCTATTGAATTCCGGACCTTGGCAGCAGAGGTAGGCTGGAACGATGAGGCCTTACTTGCTGCCTTTACTCAGGGTCTTGCTGAACAGATCAAGGACGAGATAGCGGCTCGAGATGTACCCAGCGAGCTGGATGAGTACATTGACTATGTCATGTTGATAGACTCTCGCATCCGGGAGAGACGCTTGGCTAAGAGGGCCAAAGCAAAGAGTTATGGCCAGAACCAGTTCTTTAACCCACCCACACCACCAGTTCTACCTGAGCGAACAGCTGACAGCACTGAACCTATGCAAATAGGTTTTACTAAGCTCACGTAGGAGGAGAAGCTGTATCGTAGAAGGCAAGGCTTATGCCTATACTGTGGCAAACCGGGTCATGTATTACGCAATTGTCCTATAAGGCCGGGAAACGAACGCACCTAGGGTACCTTGGGGGACAGGCCCTAGGTGGTGTTGAACAGTCCCTAGATACTTGCACCACTAAACCCACCATCCAGGTGACATTTGCTTGGACTGATAAGGTCATAGAAGTCCTAGCATTGGTGGACTCCGGGGCAGCCGGATACTTCATGGATCAGTCCTTTGCTGAGTGGCAGGGCATTCCGTTATGTAAAAAGGATTCTCCTATGGCTATAGAGGCCATTGATGGCAGACCCCTGGATCCTGCTTTCATTACGTTCGAGACAATCCCAGTGACAATGACCGTGGGGGCTTGTCACAGGGAGCAGATACAATTTCAGATCATTCGTTCCCCGCATCATTCAGTTATTTTGGGGTTCCCATGGTTGCAAACACACAATCCCCAATTCAACTGGCAAAGGTGTGAAGTTAACTCTTGGTCTGAGTACTGTAACAAGAATTGTCTCTCCCTTCCTGTTAAGATTATGTGTACCTCTCAAGCTGTGCCAACAGAATATGGGCAATTCAGTGACGTGTTTAGCAAAGGAGAGGCCTGCGCATTACCTGACCATAGGCCATACGATTGCGCCATTGATTTGCCTCCAGGTGCTGTGCCCCCCAGGGGACGTACTTACCCCCTGTCATGTGAGGAAAATAAGGCAATGGAGGAGTATATCACAGATGCCCTGGAAAGGGGAATCATTCGTAAATCTACTTCTCCGGCTGGTGCCGGATTTGTTTTTGTCAAAAAGAAGAATGGGGAACTCAGGCCTTGCACTGACTACCGTGGGCTGAATAAGCTGATGCCCAAGAATGCCTACCCCATTCCACTTATTACAGAATTATTCGACATATTAAAGGGCTCTTCGATCTTTACTAAACTTGATTTGCGAGCCGCCTATAATCTAGTCAGAATTAAAGAGGGTGACGAGTGGAAAACGGCGTTTAATACCAGAACAGGGCATTATGAATATCTGGTGATGCCATTCGGCTTATGCAATGTGCCTGCAGTATTTCAGGAATTGATTAACGATATTTTACGTGACTTGCTCCAGTCCTGTGTGGTAGTATATCTAGACTATATACTGATTCACTCTGCTAACCTTGCTCAACATATTAAAGATGTCTCTGAAGTCCTGCTCCGACTTCGTAAGCACAAGTTATTCTGTAAACTAGAAAAATGCGAATTCCATACATCTCAAGTACCGTTCCTGGGGTTCGTAATATCCAAAAGTGGCATTGCCATGGATCAGGAAAAGTTGGCAGCGGTTCTGCATTGGCCTCGGCCTAAGGGGTTAAAGGCCATTCAACGATTCCTAGGTTTTGCGAACTACTATAGGAAGTTCATCAAGAACTTTTCTACGATTGTAAAACCACTGTCAGATTTGACTCATAAGGGCGCTTCTCCCTCTCAGTGGTCTGAGGCAGCTGAAGACGCATTTGTTACCCTGAAATCTGCCTTTGCATCTGCTCCTATACTGTCCCACCCTAATCCCTCCCTGCCGTTTACTCTGGAGGTGGACGCTTCAGAGGTTGGGTTTGGGGCAGTGCTCTCCCAACGTCCTGTGGGAGGTGGCACTTTAATGCCTTGTGGGTTCTTCTCTAAGAAATTATCCAGCGCCCAGAGTCATTACGAGATTGGCGACAGAGAACTTTTGGCCATCATACTTGCACTTAAGGAATGGCGACACCTCTTGGAGGGCACTCAGACTCCAGTACTAATTCTTACTGACCATAAGAATTTAACCTATCTCTCTGAGGCCAAAAGGCTGTCGTCTAGACAGGCCAGGTGGGCGCTGTTTTTGTCCCGGTTCAATTTCCTAGTATCCTATCTCCCTGGTTCAAAGAATATCAAGGCTGATGCGTTATCACGACAGTTCACCTCTGACACTGAGAGGGAGGAAATACCGGTACCCATCATTCAGCCAGATCAGATCCTGGCTACTATTCGTACCACCATAACCTCTCCACTAGGGGAAGAGCTACTGGCATCACAATCACGGGCACCTCCTGAAACCCCAGTGGGGAAGTGTTTTGTAGATGAGTCATTCCGTGTCCGTCTGTTGGAGACTTATCACGCCTCTAAAGCGGCTGGGCATATTGGTAGGGACCAACTAGTATGGTCCCTCTCGCAGTTATTTTGGTGGCCTACGTTGAGAGCTGACTGCGCCGCTTTTACGGCAGCTTGTACCACTTGTGCCCGTGCTAAGACCCCAGGCATCTCCCTGTGGGCTTATTGCAACCGGTCCCTAACGGAGATCGTCCGTGGTCTCATATATCCATTGACTTCTTGGGAGAACTACCGGCATCTAGAGGGTACACATTCATTCTTATGGTGGTCGATAGATTCTCTAAGATGGCACATTTTGTGCATCTGACTGGCCTTCCATCGGCTCAGGAATTGGCTATAGTTTTTGCCAGAGAGGTGTTCCGTCTGCACGGAGTGCCCAGAGTGATTGTCTCCGACCGTGGGAGCCAGTTCGTGTCTAGGTTCTGGAGGGCATTTTGTGGTCAGATGGGCATCCAATTGTCATTTTCCTCTGCCTACCATCCCCAGACGAATGGGGCCGATGAGCGTGCCAATCAGGGACTGGAACAATTCCTGCGCTGTTTTGTCACCGATCATCATGATAATTGGGCTGACCTGTTGCCATGGGCAGAGTTTGCCAGAAACTGTGCGGTTAACTCATCGTCCGGGAGCTCCCCATTTCTTGTGAATTATGGTTTCCAGCCTTGTCTGCTCCCGGACTCCTTTCAGGCGCAGCAGATTCCTGCTCTAGACGAGCATTTGGCACGACTCCGTTCCACTTAGGCACAGGTTCAAAGGTCCCTCAGTCAGTCTTTCAGGCGGCAGCAAAGGCACGTTAATCGTAGACGCCTTCCAGCGGTCTCATTTCAGGTTGGGGACAGGGTATGGCTGTCATCCAGAAACCTCAATTTACAAGTGCCATCCAATAAACTGGCTCCCCGGTTCATTGGTCCTTTTAAGATTATCCGCAAGATTAATCCGGTTTCTTATGCTCTGGAGCTTCCACCCTCTATGCACATTCATAATGTGTTCCACGTGTCACTCCTGAAACCCTTGGTGTGCAATCGTTATACTTCTACGCCAGTGATTCCTGGGCCGGTGGACGTCCAGGGCCAGGAAGAATATGAAGTCCAGAGTATTATTGATTCTAGGAGATTGAGAGGAAAGCTGCAATATTTGGTTCATTGGAAGGGCTATGGCCCTGAGGAACGTTCTTGGGTTGATCAGGGGGATCTCCATGCTCCGAGATTAGTACGCAGCTTTCACTCTAAATATCCTTTGAAACCCAGACCTCAGGCTAGGAGAGGGGGTCTTTGAGAGGTGGGTACTATCACAGTGCCTGTGATTCCTGTCACTCTCAGTTGTGGCTGGCACTGATTTGCTATCTGAGTTTGACCCGCCCCCTGATGACCTTTTTATACCTGGCTATCACATCTGTCAGATGCCCTTTCGTGGTGTTCCTGAGCCAGTAGTGCTGTTGCTGTGTTCCAGTATTCTGAGTTCCTGTGTACCGATTCGGCTTGTCCTGACCATTCTCCAGTGTACCTGCTTGTGTATGACCCAGCTCGTCTGCGTACCACCCTTGGATCCTGACCCGGCTAGACTGACGTTCCTGCTCGTGTATGACCCGGCCTGTATGATTGCCTCCTACGTGCTCCGACCCGGCCCGGCTGACTTCCTGCTCCGAAGATCGACTTCCAGCTTGTTCCAGTGACCTGCGTTTCAGTTGTCGCCGCCGCGACATTTCCAGTCTCTGCTGCCCGCGTCAGAGTGACTGCCTTGCCTGGTGCTTCCCTCGATTTAGTGCTGTGCCTCGTTCTTTGTGCAGAGTTGTGTGTATGCTGTGGGCCTTCCTCCCTGTGCAGAGCCTTGCAGTAGCGCTGAAGCCTCGAGTAAACGTGCATTTTAACTCTTGCAGTGCTGCCTCGAATTCACTCTCGTTATCTCCTGTACGAGCCTCGTTACCCGTGATACTGCTGCTGAGTTGGCCGCTCTCCGTCGGCAACTCTAGTCCACCATTGCAGAGTGTTCACACAGTTGGGCCGTTTGGGCACTTAAGGCTCTCCGGTATTGGCTACCGATGATATAATTTGACACAGAGTGTTGGCAGAAAGGCTTCAGTGTTGGCTCATCCGGTACTAAGCCCGAGGGGGCTAGTGGCTCTTGCTCTCTTATTACAGCATTCGATTACACTTCTGGTGGCTGTTAGCTCTTGCACCGAAGGCCGGTTTCCGTTACGCCCGTGGGGGCTATTGGCACTTGCACAAACGAAAGCAGTTCCCGTAACTACGCCCGTGGGGGTTAAGTTGTTTCCCTTTCTGCTTACTATCCAACACCTTGGCAAGGCAGCTCTATCCTCAGCACTTGATGAACTTTGTCTATACAGCACAGCCTTTTTAACATCCAGGGCGTGTCAAACCTCCACATCTGAGACAGACTGTTATATGGCCATTAACCCCTTGGGGGTCAATATCATCCTAGTGCATACTGTTTTGCATTTATGTCTTTTGTGCTATTACCATTGTAAATATCTCAGTTTACTTTCCTGTGTATTACCTACCGCCCCTAGAGGGCGTACATGTGCCTTATTCACTTTAATAAAGTGTGTTTTATTTTCACTTATTTGGTCTGAGAGTCCTAAAAAACCGTAATAGTACGAAAGGGCCATGACCTCAGACGGTAAGGGTGAAAGTAATACTCAGAACATCCACTGGAGAATGGATGTCCATGAGCAGCGCCTGGACCAACTGGCACTGGCTCTACAAACGTTGCTTGAACGTACAATACATTTGGACAAGTCTGGTCCTAATCCGGTGGTCCCCCCAGTCGTGACACCGGGTAATCCCTCTGTATCTCCCAGTGCTAACACTAGAGGGTTAACGGCAGCGGTACCATTACCCCTAAGATATGATGGCGAACCCTCCCTATGCAGAGGTTTTATTAACCAGTTGGAGATATTTTTGGAGTTGGCACCCCAGGCGTTTCCGAATGACCGTAGCAAGGTCGGCTTTATGATATCTCTGTTGACGGGCAAAGCATTGGCATGGGCAAATCCGTTATGGGAGAATGCCAGACCCTGCAAACTGAACTTTAGAGATTTCGTGGTTATGTTCAGACGTGTGTTTGAGGTTCCTGGCAGGTCTGCCTCTGCTGCCAAAAAGCTGATGGAGATTCAGCAGGGCGAGCTTACTCTGGGCGAGTATGCTATTGAATTCCGGACCTTGGCAGCAGAGGTAGGCTGGAACGATGAGGCCTTACTTGCTGCCTTTACTCAGGGTCTTGCTGAACAGATCAAGGACGAGATAGCGGCTCGAGATGTACCCAGCGAGCTGGATGAGTACATTGACTATGTCATGTTGATAGACTCTCGCATCCGGGAGAGACGCTTGGCTAAGAGGGCCAAAGCAAAGAGTTATGGCCAGAACCAGTTCTTTAACCCACCCACACCACCCGTTCTACCTGAGCGAACAGCTGACAGCACTGAACCTATGCAAATAGGTTTTACTAAGCTCACGAAGGAGGAGAAGCTGTATCGTAGAAGGCAAGGCTTATGCCTATACTGTGGCAAACCGGGTCATGTATTACGCAATTGTCCTATAAGGCCGGGAAACGAACGCACCTAGGGTACCTTGGGGGACAGGCCCTAGGTGGTGTTGAACAGTCCCTAGATACTTGCACCACTAAACCCACCATCCAGGTGACATTTGCTTGGACTGATACGGTCATAGAAGTCCTAGCATTGGTGGACTCCGGGGCAGCCGGATTCTTCATGGATCAGTCCTTTGCTGAGTGGCAGGGCATTCCGTTATGTAAAAAGGATTCTCCTATGGCTATAGAGGCCATTGATGGCAGACCCCTGGATCCTGCTTTCATTACGTTCGAGACAATCCCAGTGACAATGACCGTGGGGGCTTGTCACAGGGAGCAGATACAATTTCAGATCATTCGTTCCCCGCATCATTCAGTTATTTTGGGGTTCCCATGGTTGCAAACACACAATCCCCAATTCGACTGGCAAAGGTGTGAAGTTAACTCTTGGTCTGAGTACTGTAACAAGAATTGTCTCTCCCTTCCTGTTAAGATTATGTGTACCTCTCAAGCTGTGCCAACAGAATATGGGCAATTCAGTGACGTGTTTAGCAAAGGAGAGGCCTGCGCATTACCTGACCATAGGCCATACGATTGCGCCATTGATTTGCCTCCAGGTGCTGTGCCCCCCAGGGGACGTACTTACCCCCTGTCATGTGAGGAAAATAAGGCAATGGAGGAGTATATCACAGATGCCCTGGAAAGGGGAATCATTCGTAAATCTACTTCTCCGGCTGGTGCCGGATTTTTTTTTGTCAAAAAGAAGAATGGGGAACTCAGGCCTTGCACTGACTACCGTGGGCTGAATAAGCTGATGCCCAAGAATGCCTACCCCATTCCACTTATTACAGAATTATTCGACAGATTAAAGGGCTCTTCGATCTTTACTAAACTTGATTTGCGAGCCGCCTATAATCTAGTCAGAATTAAAGAGGGTGACGAGTGGAAAACAGCGTTTAATACCAGAACAGGGCATTATGAATATCTGGTGATGCCATTCGGCTTATGCAATGTGCCTGCAGTATTTCAGGAATTGATTAACGATATTTTACGTGACTTGCTCCAGTCCTGTGTGGTAGTATATCTAGACTATATACTGATTCACTCTGCTAACCTTGCTCAACATATTAAAGATGTCTCTGAAGTCCTGCTCCGACTTCGTAAGCACAAGTTATTCTGTAAACTAGAAAAATGCGAATTCCATACATCTCAAGTACCGTTCCTGGGGTTCATAATCTCCAAAAGTGGCATTGCCATGGATCAGGAAAAGTTGGCAGCGGTTCTGCATTGGCCTCGGCCTAAGGGGTTAAAGGCCATTCAACGATTCCTAGGTTTTGCGAACTACTATAGGAAGTTCATCAAGGACTTTTCTACGATTGTAAAACCACTGTCAGATTTGACTCATAAGGGCGCTTCTCCCTCTCAGTGGTCTGAGGCAGCTGAAGACGCATTTGTTACCCTGAAATCTGCCTTTGCATCTGCTCCTATACTGTCCCACCCTAATCCCTCCCTGCCATTTACTCTGGAGGTGGACGCTTCAGAGGTTGGGTTTGCGGCGGTGCTCTCCCAACGTCCTGTGGGAGGTGGCACTTTAATGCCTTGTGGGTTCTTCTCTAAGAAATTATCCAGCGCCCAGAGTCATTACGAGATTGGCGACAGAGAACTTTTGGCCATCATACTTGCACTTAAGGAATGGCGACACCTCTTGGAGGGCACTCAGACTCCAGTACTAATTCTTACTGACCATAAGAATTTAACCTATCTCTCTGAGGCCAAAAGGCTGTCGTCTAGACAGGCCAGGTGGGCGCTGTTTTTGTCCCGGTTCAATTTCCTAGTATCCTATCTCCCTGGTTCAAAGAATATCAAGGCTGATGCGTTGTCACGACAGTTCGCCTCTGACACTGAGAGGGAGGAAGTACCGGTACCCATCATTCAGCCAGATCAGATCCTGGCTACTATTCGTACCACCATAACCTCGCCACTAGGGGAAGAGATACTGGCATCACAATCACGGGCACCTCCTGAAACCCCAGTGGGGAAGTGTTTTGTAGATGAGTCATTCCGTGTCCGTATGTTGGAGACTTATCACGCCACTAAAGCGGCTGGGCATATTGGTAGGGACCAACTGGTATGGTCCCTCTCGCAGTTATTTTGGTGGCCTATGTTGAGAGCTGACTGCGCCGCTTTTACGGCAGCTTGTACCACTTGTGCCCGTGCCAAGACCCCAGGCATCTCCCTGTGGGCTTATTGCAACCGGTCCCTAACGGAGATCGTCCGTGGTCTCATATATCCATTGACTTCTTGGGAGAACTACCGGCATCTAGAGGGTACACGTTCATTCTTATGGTGGTCGATAGATTCTCTAAGATGGCACATTTTGTGCCTCTTACTGGCCTTCCATCGGCTCAGGAATTGGCTATAGTTTTTGCCATGGAGGTGTTCCGTCTGCACGGAGTGCCCAGAGTGATTGTCTCCGACCGTGGGAGCCAGTTCGTGTCTAGGTTCTGGAGGGCATTTTGTGGTCAGATGGGCATCCAATTGTCATTTTCCTCTGCCTACCATCCCCAGACGAATGGGGCCGCTGAGCGTGCCAATCAGGGACTGGAACAATTCCTGCGCTGCTTTGTCACCGATCATCATGATAATTGGGCTGACCTGTTGCCATGGGCAGAGTTTGCCAGAAACTGTGCGGTTAACTCATCGTCCGGGAGCTCCCCGTTTCTTGTGAATTATGGTTTCCAGCCTTGACTGCTCCCGGACTCCTTTCAGGCGCAGCAGATTCCTGCTCTAGACGAGCATTTGGCACAACTCCGTTCCACTTAGGCACAGGTTCAAAGGTCCCTCAGTCAGTCTTTCAGGCGGCAGCAAAGGCACGTTAATCGTAGACGCCTTCCAGCGGTCTCATTTCAGGTTGGGGACAGGGTATGGCTGTCATCCAGAAACCTCAATTTACAAGTGCCATCCAATAAACTGGCTCCCCGGTTCATTGGTCCTTTTAAGATTATCCGCAAGATTAATCCGGTTTCTTATGCTCTGGAGCTTCCACCCTCTATGCACATTCATAATGTGTTCCACGTGTCACTCCTGAAACCCTTGGTGTGCAATCGTTATACTTCTACGCCAGTGATTCCTGGGCCGGTGGACGTCCAGGGCCAGGAAGAATATGAAGTCCAGAGTATTATTGATTCTAGGAGATTTAGAGGAAAGCTGCAATATTTGGTTCATTGGAAGGGCTATGGCCCTGAGGAACGTTCTTGGGTTGATCAGGGGGATCTCCATGCTCCGAGATTAGTACGCAGCTTTCACTCTAAATATCCTTTGAAACCCAGACCTCAGGCTAGGAGAGGGGGTCTTTGAGAGGGGGGGTAGTATCACAGTGCCTGTGATTCCTGTCACTCTCAGTTGTGGCTGGCACTGATTTGCTATCTGAGTTTGACCCGCCCCCTGATGACCTTTTTATACCTGGCTATCACATCTGTCAGATGCCCTTTCGTGGTGTTCCTGAGCCAGTAGTGCTGTTGCTGTGTTCCAGTATTCTGAGTTCCTGTGTACCGATTCGGCTTGTCCTGACCATTCTCCAGTGTACCTGCTTGTGTATGACCCGGCTCGTCTGCGTACCACCCTTGGATCCTGACCCGGCTAGACTGACGTTCCTGCTCGTGTATGACCCGGCCTGTATGACTGCCTCCTACGTGCTCCGACCCGGCCCGGCTGACTTCCTGCTCCGAAGATCGACTTCCAGCTTGTTCCAGTGACCTGCGTTTCAGTTGTCGCCGCCGCGACATTTCCAGTCTCTGCTGCCCGCGTCAGAGTGACTGCCTTGCCTGGTGCTTCCCTCGATTTAGTGCTGTGCCTCGTTCTTTGTGCAGAGTTGTGTGTATGCTGTGGGCCTTCCTCCCTGTGCAGAGCCTTGCAGTAGCGCTGAAGCCTCGAGTAAACGTGCATTTTAACTCTTGCAGTGCTGCCTCGAATTCACTCTCGTTATCTCCTGTACGAGCCTCGTTAACCGTGATACTGCTGCTGAGTTGGCCGCTCTCCGTCGGCAACTCTAGTCCACCATTGCAGAGTGTTCACACAGTTGGGCCGTTTGGGCGCTTAAGGCTCTCCGGTATTGGCTACCGACGATATAATTTGACACAGAGTGTTGGCAGAAAGGCTTCAGTGTTGGCTCATCCGGTACTAAGCCCGAGGGGGCTAGTGGCTCTTGCTCTCTTATTACAGCATTCGATTACACTTCTGGTGGCTGTTAGCTCTTGCACCGAAGGCCGGTTTCCGTTACGCCCGTGGGGGCTATTGGCACTTGCACAAACGAAAGCAGTTCCCGTAACTACGCCCGTGGGGGCTAAGTTGTTTCCCTTTCTGCTTACTATCCAACACCTTGGCAAGGCAGCTCTATCCTCAGCACTTGATGAACTTTGTCTATACAGCACAGAATTTTTAACATCCAGGGCGTGTCAAACCTCCACATCTGAGACAGACTGTTATATGGCCATTAACCCCTTGGGGGTCAATATCATCCTAGTGCATACTGTTTTGCATTTATGTCTTTTGTGCTATTACCATTGTAAATATCTCAGTTTACTTTCCTGTGTATTACCTACCGCCCCTAGAGGGCGTACATGTGCCTTATTCACTTTAATAAAGTGTGTTTTATTTTCACTTATTTGGTCTGAGAGTCCTAAAAAACCATAACAGACGTGTCCTTAACGGGGTCTGGACAAGGGGTACAGTGACAGCGGCAGTACTTGGTTTCGGGTGTCATGGTGTTTGGATACAGTTGTGCCCCCAAATGTTATTTACCACACACAAACTGTGCACATTGCAGTTGCTGATGGAAGCCACAGTTCCTGTTCTCAAGGGAAAAATATATATTCTAATAACAACACACCCATGAGGATTTTGGAGGAGGGGCAGGTGGAGAAGATTTAATGCACAACTTGTTCTTTTCTCCACATATACTTGCGGCTACTTATTCTTCTGCTACCGCCTAAGGCTCATCACTGGAGCCAGTCGTGGCAAGTGAAACCTTCATCATCCATCTTCCATGTTACTGATATTGTTGATCCCATTCCCTTTCAGCTGCCTAATCATTAGGGATGGGCGAAACTTTCCACCTCAAACTGAAATCGATGAAAAATGGCACTTTCTGCTTGACAAGACATTTCCTGCAAAAACTGGTGATTTTCTGCTTTTTTCACTCATTGGAATTGATGGGGAACATAGGAGTTACATACAACACATTACAAATAATATTTTATTTCCCAAGGGCACAGCATAAAAGGGCCATGAGGGTGCCTGTGTTGGTGGAGTGTGGGGAAAGAATCAGTTGAACAGGGGATGGTTTTTGGGGGGTTGTTTACTGGGGTTGGGGGCACTTAATAAAAAAGAAATCCTAAATAAAAAAAACCCATAAGACATGGTATAAAGGGGTCTGAGGAGGGTGCCTGTGTTGGTGAATGCATGAATCATTTGAACAGGGAATTTGCTTTGGGTGGGGTTTCTTGACTGCTATTGGGGGGACAGTGAATAAAAAATAAGTCAATAAAAAAAGACATTTGTATTTAAATGGACAGAGACAGGAACCGCCTGACATAAGCCGTCAGTGGGGTGGACTGATATTTGACTTGATAGAGTATTTTGTAGAGGATGATTTGCTTGATTTGTTGTTAGAAGCCTTTGTAGGACTTAGACTTATTAGAGGCCCAAGCCCTGAAGAAACATTGATTTGTAGGATGTAAGCTTGTTAGACACAAGCCCTAAGGAAACATTGATTTGTAGGACTTAGAAACAAACCCCCCAAAAGTTGTTTATTTTTTTGTAAGGCTAGTATTTATTTATTTAAAAAAAAAAATGCCCACTAGCAAGTCATGTTGGCCAGTGGCCACTGTCAAATATCCTCCTGAGTCCTGAGTTGCAACTGCTGTTCGTACTACTGCTGCTGAGTTGTTTAAGCAGCAGGATGATTAGGCAGCTGAAAGGGAATGGGATCAACAATAGTGGTAACATGGAAGATGGATGAAGGTTCCATTTGCCACAACTGGCTCCAGTGAAGCGCCTGAGGTAGTAGCAGCAGAATAAGTAGCCCCCAGTATTTGTGGAGAAAAAAATAAGTTGGCCATTAAATTTTCTCCATCTGTCCCTCCACCAAAATCATCATTGGTGTGTTGTTATTAGAATATATTTTTTCCTTGAGAGCAAGATCAGTGGGTCTCCTCAGTAACTGCAATGTGCCCAGTGTGTGTGTGGTAAATAACATCTAGGGACACAACTGTATCCAAACACCATGACACCCAAAACCAAGTACTGCTGCTGTCACTGTACCCCTTTTCCATACCCGCTAAGGACACATGACAACTTGCTGACAGTTTAATAGTAGTGGTGAACCCTCCCTGCCACCATCTTAGCATGATGGAATCTCCTCAGATGCCGCTTGATGCACTGATTGTGATTCTCCTCCACCACACTGGCATGTGTGGTCAGTGCACCACACAGTGTGCAATGGGTAGAAACGAACTGCCACATCCTAAAATCAACAGAGTGGCTATTATTTGGCGGGTGAGGTAATGAACGAGGAGGATTGGCAGAAGATGTAGTTACCCTAGAAGGTGATGGCAAGCTAGTTGTTTCACTCGTCCTGGAGCTTCCAGTCTCTGCCTGGGTTGTTCTATTCCTCCTCCTCTTTGATATCCGCCTCACCTCTTGTTGCCTTTCTGGTGAATCAGGGACAGCAAAAGCGGTGCTTGATTTCTGTGGTGGGTGTTTGGCTTTAACATGTTTGGAGTAAATGTCATGGTGTCTGTGCTTCATGTGTGATATGAGGGAGCTTGTGCCAAGGTGCCTTTCCTCTTTTCACTGACATGTCACAAATTGTGCACAGTGCTGTTGCTGATGACTGTACTGTGCCTGCCCCAACAGAAAAATAGTCCCACATCCATGATGACTTCAGAGGGAAGGGGAAAGGTGGAGAAGAATGGCCTCTTTCTTCTTGTCCTCCACACTCCCTTTCATTGTCTGTGGCAGCGGATAATGTTGCTGCTGTTGCTACTACTGCCTCAGAGTCAGCATTGCAATTAGGATCAGGATTATTCCTACTGCTGGCAAGTGGAACTTGTCCTAGTCCTGCATCGCTTGTTAACCCCATTCCCACTGTGTCCTTGGTGGTCTGTGGCACACTAACCTGCTCCTCAGCATCCTGCTGCCCTTGAATCTCAGCATCAGAAGGAATTAGAGCAGTTGCAAATTCCTCTAATTCCAAGATGTCCTTGCTAGTGGTGGTGGTGATGCCCAGCCTCATTCCTGTCTCCCAGTTTCTGCTAAAAAGGCCATCATTGTCTCTTCCACCAGCTTTTCCAGCATCATCACCACCACCACTAGTCCCTACATGCTGTTGTTGCTGCTGCTGCTCTATTCCAAACATCTCACTGCTGCTTGGAGGAGGTGACAAGCAATGTGACAGAGGGTCCCTAATGTCACACTTGCCATTGCCTTTTCACCTGAAGAATAAGGCAAACTAGCACTAGCAGAAAAAGCAGCAGGCACAGGCAGCTTATCTGTGCTCATGCTGTTGGTGGTGATATTAAGTCTGAGCCTGTTCTCCTCCTCCAACCCCATTTCTGGTCTCTTCAGGTTCATGTTCCACCTGTACACTGTAGTAAAGAGAAGGGGAGGTCTCCCAGTCCCAGGGTCAGGAGAATGGTGTGGGCTCCCTCGACTGCTAGTCTGGATGCTGTAAAATGTTTCCCCTACCACTCTGGCTGCTTCACCATTACTGCTATTACTAAAACCAGCCACATCAAGTTCAGCCACAGAGTCTTCCTCCTCAGTCTCACAGTCACTTGTGATATCAGGATATTGTTGATTACCCCCTCCTTCACAACACTAGTTACAACACTAGTGGCTGCAGTTACAGAAATGGTGGCACTGACAGCAGGGGAAGCACATCTGGCAACAGGTACAACACTAGTGGCTGCAGGATCAGAAATGGTGGCACTGGCAGCAGGGGCAGCTTCTTGCAGCAGGCACAGGCAGCTGACCTGTCCTGCTCTCACTATCCTTTTCTCCCTTCCTTCCCATTCCTTTTCTCCCTTCCTTACCTTTTCTCCCTTCCTTCCCATTCCCTTTTCTCCCTCCCTTCTTATTAAATTCCCCAAGATTCCTTCGGGATTAAGGGGACTGGACAGCATTGGTTGAGTACTGCTAGTCACTTCCTCCTCCTCATACTCAGTGGACACATAATAAGGGTACTTCCAGTTCCTCTTTTTGCTGCTAGGAGTCACTATGAGCCTCTCCTGCCTCAATTTGTGCTAAATATCACAAGAGAACAGCACAGCACGTCTATCTCGCTCTATAGCTGCTTCTATTGTGTCTGCCTTCAGCGAAAATGTCACGTTTTTATAGCAGAAGTGTGAAAACAATGTAAATCAATGGGTGAAAACTTTTTAGCCATTAAAAAATGGTGAAAGATTTTGGCCAATGGGCGAAAGATGCGAAAATTTTAACCGCTAGTTTTAAAGTGGATTTTCCCACAAAAACCGCTAGTTTTAAAGTGGATTTTCCCACAAAAAGCAGATAACAATGTGGTTTTCGCAAAATTTCTCACGGGAACACATTTAACAGTGGCCACTGGCCAACATGACCTGCTAGCATTAGGGCAGTAGGTCATTATTATTTTTTTCTCAGGGCTACCTGGGGATACCAATATCCACAATGAAGTCTGGAACACAGGTACAGATTTATACTTGTGTTCCATGCCTCATTGTGGCTATTGGTATAGTTTGACAAGTCTTTACCAGACTCATGTGGGAGCACTTAGCGAAACTTAGCTTAGGTTGCTGAATACAGTTTTATCGCAAAAGTCATACACCATGGCAAGACTGAGCACAGCAACAAGACACATGGCATTTATACTGCATCAGCAAGGTCTCTCCCAGGCAGAAATTTCAAGGCAAACAGGGGTTTCCAGATGTGCTGTCCAAGCTCTTTTTGAAGAAGCACAAAGAAACGTGAAAGCTGAGGACTGTAGATGCAGTGGTCAGCCAAGGAAACTTAGTATAGCAGATGAAAGACACATCCTGCTTACTTCCCAGTTGAGCAGTGCCACCAGCTCCGATTTGGCAGAGAACAGTGGTACACTCATCTACGGTCTGGAGAAGTCTGGTCAGAAGTGATGTTCATGGAAAATTTACAGCCAAAAAAGCTGTACCTCAACTATGCATGAAAACACAGAGACTGGGGTGCATAAAAATGGAATCAGGTGCTCTGGACTGATGAGTCAACATTTGAAATATTTGTCTGCTGCAGAAGGCAGTTTGTTCACTGAAGGTCTGGAGAGCAGTAGAAGATTGAGTGTCTGCAGTGCCTGAAGGCAACAGTGAAGCATTGTGGAGGTTCCTTGCAAGTGTGGGACTGCATTTTTGCAAATGGAGTTGGGGATTTGGTCAGAATTAATGATCTCCTCAATGCCGAGAAGTACAGGCAGATACTTATCCATCAGACAGTACCATCAGCGAGGCATCTTACTGGACCACATTTATTATGCAGTATGACAA
Source organism: Rhinophrynus dorsalis (assembly GCA_037306005.1). Taxonomy (NCBI): domain Eukaryota; kingdom Metazoa; phylum Chordata; class Amphibia; order Anura; family Rhinophrynidae; genus Rhinophrynus; species Rhinophrynus dorsalis. The sequence continues at coordinate 105,736,160 of CM074718.1, forward strand.
CTACCCCAAACACACAGCCAAAGTCATTAAGAACTATCTTCAGTGAAAAGAAGTATAAGGAGTCCTGGAAGTGATGGCATGGCTCCCATGGAGCCCTGAGCTCAACATCATTGAGTCTGTCCAGGATTAAATGAAGAGAGAAAAGCAACTGAGGCTTCCTAAATCCACAGAAGAACTGTGGTTAGTTCTCCAAGATGTTTGGAACAAACTACTTGAGTTTCTTAACATCCTGTGTGCAAGTGAACCTAGAAAAATTGATGCTGTTTTGATGACAAAGGGTGGTCACACCAAATATTTATTTGATTTAGATTTTTCTTCTGTTCACTCACTATCATTTTGTTAATTGAAAAAATAAACTATTAACATGTCCATTTTTGAAAGCATTCTTACTTTGCAGCAGTTTTTCACACCTGCCCAAGACTTTGCACAGTACTGTATGTATTGTATTCCCCCAAAAGAATATTAAAAAGGCAAGACATACAGCTTACATTCTTCCAGCTTAACTCCATGCCACTTAGTGCTTTGCTGATAACATTAGACATGACAACACAAATGACATCTTTCATTAAGTCACAAATTACCACAATAGTGCCATCACTGGTGACATCACAAATGATTTAATCAGTAACACTGACAGTTCCACTACCTGACAGATACTTTTATAAGCTGTAGTGTCATTGCTGGATGATGTTATGCATTGTTCATTGCAAGTCATGATTTAAAGACATTGTATCCTTTTATTTTAGTGTTTTACTATTGAATGACAGGCTTCAGTGTTACTAGATATGTTGATATGTGACTTCCTTGTCAGTGTGGGAATTAAATGGAGAATGTCAGCTCTTTTATTTAGTTTTTCCACACTACTAGTTGAGCATTACTTTGAGTGTTTATGGGGCACTGTTTTGGTGGTAGGCAAAGAGGAGTAGTGGTGCTTTCAGTGCAGAAACATTAGCTGAAATTTGACAGTGTCAATCTTTCTGGTTTTGTAGAGGTGATCAATGACATGATTTGGCATTTCATGTGTGATGTTATCAATATTTATTTGGTGATGTCATGTCAAATGTTATCAGCAACGCACATGGGGGAAGGGAGTTAAGTTAGAAAAACATAAACTGTTTTTACCGTCTTTTGTGCATTTGAATGAGAACAGAAATGTTGCTTAAAAATTGTTGCCGTTACATTTCATAAAGTGGTGCACTTCTGGAGAAAGCTCACTACATGACAGGGATGAAATAAATGCTAGAGAGGTCTTACAATGGGAAATTGTATGTTGGGAACAATAAGCAGTGAAATGAGGGTGGGATGGCAGCAGAGTATGTTGAGGTCTATGGTAGCAGATGTAAGTGCAACAGATTTAATGAGTGAGGGATGACATCTTAAATATCTCAGATGCCAATGGCAACCTACCATAACCTAAATAATCATGCCTATAGTAGCATGCTTTCTACTGAGCATGTGCAGCAATTACATTGTGGCCATACTTTTTTCAACTTTAAGCACTAATAACTGTCTTTGTAGTGATTCAATTTACTAGCTAAAAAACATGCAATACTCATCAGAACCCTTCTCCCTGACTATTTTAGAGATAATTCATTGGCTAATTCGGGCTGTAGATCGTTTTTCATAAAGCCATATGGGAAAAATCTAGATTGTCAATCCGACCTGGGATCCAAAAGTTCAGGTAATTACACTTCTGCAGCCAAACATTATGGCAAAAAAAAGCTAAAAAATAGAAACTTTGCTCAAACTTACCCACAGAACAGAGCCCTACTATCTGGGTGGAGAATATATTTATGCAGTGCCACAAGTTTATACAGTATTTATTCAGCAATGTTACACAAGTGCTTTACAGAGTGAAACAATGGGAGAGGAGTCCCTGTACAGATAAAATGAATAAGTGAGGCATGTAGAGTACACAAGGGTTAAGTGCAGAATACAATGCTGGAACTCAGGTTACAGCTGAATATAATTTATAAGTGCCTTGCATGCATATTTTTCCTCTGGAATTATTTAACGTTCAGCATTAAAAGCAGAGTAATTAAATCTTTCATACGATTGAAACAAGAAGCTATTTTTGCATAAAAAATTACCAGATGTCTTCCGAGAACAACGGCATACACATGGAAAATCAAGACACGTGTTAGCACGTACAAAAGCTTTTTTTTTTGTTTTACATTTTTTTTTATTTAAAGAATTGAAGTATGTTTTGTAATTTACTGCATAAAAATAAGTTGATTTTATCATGTAAAGATTTAGAACTGAGAAGAATGTATAAAATATTTTATGAAATATAAGCAAACTGAAAAATTATCATCTGTTTGAAGTACATTTTCCTCTACTTTGCTGTATAGCAAATTAATTATATTTCCTTTTTGGGACCTATCACTGCTTCTAGGGTGTTATTAGGCCACTGGGTTTCACATTTATCTCCACTTATTTCTAGCACTAAGGCAGACAGTTATCTTTACTGGGCATCTAGAATCTTCATATGTATTTCAGAAAGGGAGCATATATAATGGGTCTTACATATAAAGGCAAAGTGGGGCAATTCTGTAACAAGCTAACTGCAATGTAGATAACAAATAAAAATTCTCCAGATTTCCATTGATTTACATGGGGCTTTTAACCCCTTGAAGTAAAGCAATACAATGGGGTATCCTTTTAAAATGTCACACAAAAAAGAGCGTGCAACATAAAGACCCATTCACCATATCGCCGTGATGACAAGGGTGACATGAGAATCTTGCCCTGCATGAAAGCACAAGATTCTCATGTAGCCATCTAAAGGGCCTCCTCATCTGATTTCTCTGTATACTTCTGCTGCTTGTTCTAAGATTAGTTGTGCCTTGGGCTACTGAAGACATTGACTGCAACATACCTTAGCAAGATCCATAATTCTCTGTGTCTTCACAGGATTTGGCATTTAGTATGTAGTACTCAGGTGCTGGTTTTCCGTGTTTGTCTTGTAGCCCTAAGTCATGTTACTCTAAATGTCAAATCTAAATGTAAATCTAAATGGATCCCCAGCACCTGAATAACATACTAAATGCTGGATCCTTTGAAGACACCTAAAATTATGCAGAGTATAAAAGATCTTGCTAAGGTATGTTGCGGCCAATGTCTTCTGTAATCCAAAATCAATTGGCGGATGTCTCTACCTTTTAAGAGTCCCATTTAAATCAGTGAGGCATTTTGTTTGTCCCTTACAGTGTATCATTGCCTTCTATTATTAATTGTAAAAACCTGTATCTATTGCACACCCATAATGCAAAGCCTATTATTTTATTAACCTATTGTACAGTGAACATAATCTATTAGTTCTTTATAAATAAGTGATAAAAATAAAAGTAACCATTGGATGTCTTCACTTTTCAAGTTATCACCCTTCTAAGGCTGAGACTTACCAATGTATGAATGTAGCAGTATATCTCACAAACTGCTTTCCATCTCTAGTAAATTAGAATAAATAATGCTCTCAAAGTGCCCTGAAAGACTGAGTTTGGATACTTGCTGGAAAAAAAGAATAAGTATATTGTGTGTGGTGTAGTGTGGTAAGGGAGAGGTTAAAAAACAAATCTCTTGGGTTTTGTTTTCCCTCTCTTTTATCATGGTGCCCGTGCTATGCGGGCGACATTCTGTCAATCTGGTTCTCAGTTTGCTCCTATTGGCTGCAGTGGTATTTGTCCTTAAATACTGGGCCCTGTCACTTCGCTGTTGCCCTTTCGTGGTGTTTCTGTACCAGCGCTAGTTCCAGTTCTCGTGTGATATCAGTGTATGACCCGGATTGCCTGACCATTCTACTGCTTCTGTTCCTGCTCTGTGTACCGACGCGGCCTGGCTGAAGTTCCTGCTCTGTTACCGACTCGGATTGGCTGACGTTCCTGCTCTGTGTACCGACCCGGCCTGGCTGACGTTCCTGCTCCGTTACTGACTTGGATTGGCTGGCGCTCCTGCACTGTGTACCGACCCGGATTGGCTGACGTTCCTGCTCTGTGTACCGATCCGACCCAGCTGACTTTCCTGCCCTGTGTACCGACCCGATTTTGCTGACGTTCCTGCTTTTACTCCGTTTCTGGTTGGCTGTTGTTCCTGCTCTGTGTGCCGACCCGTTGGGCCTCCATTGCTGCCTGTCCAGGACTGCCAGCTGCTCCTTGTGTCTCCATTGGGCTTGGCATCCGGGCAGTGTTGCTAACAGTACACCCATTTACTGCAGTCCGGTTTCAGTTGCTCTCTGTGTCGCGCGGGCAACACTCCAGTTCTGAGCCTCATACTGCAGCCTGGTTCCGGTTACTATCCGTGTCACGCGGGCGATATTCCGGTGTGTGCATTCCATTCTGTGCCTCTGTACACTAGACCTATACACATGCCATCAGCTGAGGTTGAGGTTCATTGGATGCCTCAGGCTACTTCCATCTCGGCAGTCGACATTGGTCTAAGTAATTATCAATCCCCTCGGGGGAAAGGGCCGTTCACCAGCGGTTGTTGGCATTGTAGTCTCCGTTGGGCATCCTCTGGGCATACAGTCTGTCCTCCGTCTCTGCTACGGCAGCATATAAGTTTGCTAAGGGCCTTTGTTTATTCCTGTGGCATTACTCGCTATTTATACTCTCCCTCCCTAGGCCTCACTCTGATAGGGCCTGTCTACCTTCCTGGACTATCAGTGACCCGTTCATTGATGCCTTGTTTGTGTATCACACGTAATACCTGACCTGTGTCAGTACATTGTTATTATTTGTCTGTACAATTACTGGACCCATGTGGATATTCATTTCTGAAACTTGTCCTGTGTCAGTACCACATTGTATATATGTTACTGGACCTGTGGGGGGTTATTGCTATTTTTACTTTCAATAAAATTGTGTTTTAACCTAAACTTACTGTCTCTGAGTGTCAAACAAACCGTTACATCTTTGCTGTGAGACAAGCAAATAATTGAAGTCTGGTGTGGTGGGAGTGACTAATTGCTGTGTGTCACGGTTTTTGAAGACTCTCAGACTTAAGGTTTGGTAAAATAACTTAACTTTATTAAAAGTTAAAAGCAGTCCCCGTAGGGTAAACATACATAACAATACAACAGTAATAGAACATACAATAGGTTCTACCGGCTTTGCCTAAATACCGGGCAACGCAACCCAAGTGACAGTTTTAATGACAGGCTCTATCGGCCTTGCCTATACCGGGTAAGGCAACAGTGAGATGACGTATACTGGTTCTACTGGCCTTACCAATACCAGGCAAGGCAGCCCAATGGAATGCTGAATGTAGGCTCTATCGGCCCTGCCAATACCGGGTAAGGCAACCTTAAAGATGGTGAATTACAAGGTTCTACCGGCCTTACCAATACCGGGCAGGGCAGCCCAAAGGAGTACTGTAGTAGGCTCTACCGGCCCTGCCAATACCGGGTGAGGCAACCTACAGGATGGTATCATCAAGGTTCTACCGGCCTCACCAATACCGGGCAGGGCAGCCTGATCAAGTAGACCAGCTGTCAGGTGACTAAGACAGCAGAGAGCATAAGTATAGAGATGTTAATCAGCAGAAGTCTATAGCCAGGGATAATCAGACAACTGCAAGGAAGTGGACAGCGACTGACCACAGTACTGGATGTTCAGGAGCAAACCAACGTCCGCACGTTGGGACTAATGGTAAATAGCGCCACCAGGTTTAGTGGAGCAAACCAGCGTCCGCACGTTGGAACCAACAATGTATATCGCAACCAGGTTTAGTGGAGCAAACCAGCGTCCGCACGCTGGAACCAACAATGTATATCGCAACCAGTTTAGTGGAATAAACCAGCGTCCGCACGCTGGGACCAACAATGTATATCACAACCAGGTTTAGTGGAGTAAACCAGCGTCCGCACGCTGGAACCAACAATGTGTACTGCAACCAGGTTTAGTGGAGCAAACCAGCATCCGCGCGCTGGAACCAACAATGTATCTCGCAACCAGTTAGTGGAGTAAACCTGCGTCCGCACGCCGGAACCTACAATGTGTATCACAACCACGTTTAGTGGAGTAAACCAGCGTCCACGCGCTGGAACCAACAATATATATTGCAACCAGGTTTAGTGGAGTAAACCAGCATCCGCACGCTGGGACCAACAATATATATTGCAACCAGGTTTAGTGGAGTAAACCAGCGTCCACACGCTGGAACCTACAATGTGTATCGCAACCAGGTTTAGTGGAGTAAACCAGCGTCCGCGCGTTGGAACCAAGAATGTATGTTGCAACCAGGTTTAGTGGAGTAAACCAGCGTCCGCACGCTGGGACCAACAATGTGTATAGCAATAGAGAGGAGAACAATGTCACCGGAGCGACAGCTGGAGCGCAAGACTCAGGAACTCGTACAGGTTAACCCGCTCGGTGCTAGAGCACAGGAACCCCGGAATACAGGCACACAGGAATGCTGGAACACTGGAACACCGGAATGTTAGCATACAGGAACACTGGAACGCTGGAGCACCGGAACATTAACGTACAGGAATACTGGAACACCAGAACGTTAACGTACAGGAACACTGGAACACCGGAACATAGCATACAGGAACACTGGAGACAGGCTCAGAGATCTGACAAGCAGGTCAGGCAGAGTGGAGTCAGAAACACCACGAAAGGGCAACCTGGAAGTGCTCAACCTGGGTTTAAAAAGGCTGTGTGAGGAGGGCTAATGACAGACAGCCAATCACGAATACTCAGCAAGTGACAGACACAGAGCAGCACAAATCACGGGCACCGTGATACTGTGTTTGTAATTGGTGGATTCCTGGCTTAAATAGCAAGGAGTGAGAGAGCTCTGTAAGTTCATGAGTGACCTGTGCCCTGAAAGACTGAGTTTGGATACTTGCTGGAAAAAAGAATAAGTATATTGTGTGGTGTAGTGTGGTAAAGGAGAGGTTAAAAAACAAATCTCTTGGGTTTTGTTTTCCCTCTCTTTGCTGTGACACAAGCAAATAATTGAAGTCTGGTGTGGTGGGAGTGACTAATTGCTGTGTTTTTAATTGGTGGATTCTTGGCTTAAATAGCAGATACACAGTGAATACTTGAACGTGTGAATCTTGCATCAGTGTGTAAGTGCAGAAGTGTGGTAAGTGTGGGAATTTAAAACAGGGGAATTCAATTACAGGGGATTACACAGGGGAACACATTTATCAATCTTATTGTGCAGCCTTTTTATCTTGTGGTAACTGGCACATATGAGTGGTAGCATGATTGTCCATTTAACTCAGTGCACAAACTGCCATATGTTTGCACACCTGGAACAACCATTCCAGGGTGCATACCTCTGTGACAGATGTGAGCAAGTGGTCTCTCTGGAAGCTTGTATTAGAGATCTGGAGGGGCAGGTTGCAACATTGAGAGAGACGGCCAATCTTGAGAGGGGTCTGCTGACTGAGCAGCAGGAAGCGGTGGTAGGTAGTTCTGGGGGTGGAGACTGCACAAAGAAAGAGAAGGTAGCCAGATGGGTTACAGTTAGACATAGCAAAGGTGGTGGACAGAGGAATAGGGAGGACACTCCTGTGTTTACTAATCCTAACAGATTTGCTACATTGAGTAATGATGTTGGGGATGCTGACACAGGAATGTCTTTGCTGGAGAGGACTGTTCTCTCTAACAGCCGGGTGAACAGCCCCTCTAGCACGGATGGGATCGGGGACTCAGGCAGACCTAGACAGATGGTGGTGGTAGGGGATTCTATTATTAGGAAGACAGACAGGGTAATCTGTCGCCAAGATCGCCATAATCATACAGTTTGCTGTCTCCCGGGAGCTCGGGTCCGACATGTGGCTGATCGGGTTGATAGATTGTTGGGAGGGGCTGGGCATGACCCGGCTGTCATGGTACATGTTGGTACTAATGACAAAGTCAGTGGAAAATGGAGGTCCGTTAAGAAGGATTTCAGGGACCTAGGATATAAGCTTAAGCAGAGGACCTCTAAGGTAGTATTTTCTGAAATACTACCTGTGCCACGAGCTACATTAGAAAGGCAACGGGAGATTAGGGAGTTAAATGCGTGGATAAAGACTTGGTGTAAGCAGGAGGAGTTTGGGTTCCTAGAGCACTGGGCAGTCTTTTCCCATGGGGGCAATCTTTATAGTAGTGATGGATTGCACCTAAGTGGAAGGGGGGCCACGGTGCTGGGCAATAGAATGGTTAGAAGGCTGGAGGAGACTTTAAACTAGAAAGGGGGGGGGGGAGGGAGCTGCAACACAAGCTGAGGAAGGTAGTATAATTGAGGAAATGGGATTAGAGAACGGGTATGGGGGTGGAGAGGGGGAATGGGCTAGTTCATCTAATAGGGAGTTACCATTGTTACAGCCTGATAAAAGACAAATACATTTGACAAAGAACAAAATCTTTAGGAATGGGAAAAAGATAAAATGTATGCATGCAAATGATCGCAGTCTGGCTGGAAAGATGGGGGAACTAGAAATGACTGCAGTACATGAGCAGTATGATCTGATTGGAGTGTCTGAAACCTTAGATGATATGTATGACTTGGCAGTCAATCTAGAGGGTTATTCACTTTTTAGGAGGGACAGGGTTAATAAAAGGGGAGGAGGGGCATGCCTATATGTAAAGCGGGCCTTAAAACCTAGTTTAAGGGAAGATATAAATGAAGGGTCCAATGAAAAGGTAGAGGCCTTGTGGGTTGAAATACACACTGGGGGCACACATAATAAAAAGATATTGGTGGGGATTTGCTACAAGCCACCTAATGCTGGGGAGTTGGAGGAAGCCCAACTTTTACTGCAAATGGAAAAGGCTGCTAGGTCAGCAAATGTAATTATAATGGGAGATTTCAACTATGCTGAAATTGACTGGAGCAATATGACTTCCGGCACAGCAAAGGGAAATATTTTTCTAAGTATGATAAATGATAATTTTATGTCCCAACTAGTAGAGGAGCCAACTAGAAAAGAGGCCTTGCTTGACCTAGTGCTCCCAAACGATTCTGACATGATAAACAATGTGCAAGTAAGGGAACATTTGGGCAGCAGTGACCACAATATGGTATCCTTTTAAGTTTGTTATGAGAAACCCAATAGCAAGGGTTTAACCAAAACATTCAATTTCAAAAAGGCTAATTTTACAAAGTTAAAAGAAGTGTTAAAGGATATCCAGTGGCATGTAATTTTCAAAGATAAAAATGCACAAGAATCATGGAATATATTTAAAATGCTCTTGGGCAAATATACACGTCAATATATACCATTGCGGAATAAGCACAAGAGAAGTAAAGCAAAACCAATGTGGCTTAATAATGTGGTTAGCAGGGGGATGAGAAATTAAAAAACAGGCTTTTAAAGTGTTTAAGTCAAAGGGGTCAGATGCATCATTAAAAAATATAAAGAATGTAATAAAATCTGCAAACAAGCAATTAAGCTAGCTAAAATAGAAAATGAGAGAAACATTGCAAATGAAAGCAAGAAAAACCCTAAACAATTCTACAAGTATATTAATAACAAAAAAGTTAAGGTTGATATTGGTTCTCTTAGGACTGAGACAGGTGAATTGATTAGTGAGGATAAAGCTATGGCTGACACCCTAAATATGTTCTTTGCTTCAGTATATACAAAGGAAGCAGCAATGACAAGCTATGGGCAAACAGACAAAAACACAGAATTTCCTCCAACATCTACATGGCTTACTGAGGACAAGGTCCAAAAGAGACTGGAAAGGGTTATAGTGAATAAAGCTCCTGGACCGGACAGTATACACCCAAGGGTACTTAAGGAACTTAGTTCAGTAATAGCAAAACCATTATACTTAATATTTATTGATTCACTTTCATCAGGCATAGTGCCCTGTGATTGGAGGAAAGCTGATGTAGTTCCATTGTTTAAAAAGGGAGCAAGATCCAAACCAGTAAATTATAGACCTGTGAGCTTGACTTCCATAGTGGGTAAGATACTAGAAGGGTCATTAACTGACAGTATTCAGAACTATGTGAAGACAAACAATATCATTAGTAGGAATCAGCATGGTTTCATGAAGAACAGATCATGTCAGACTAATTTACTTGCATTTTATGAAAGAGTAAGTAGTAATTTGGACAGGGGAATTGCTGTTGATGTAGTATACTTGGATTTTGCAAAAGTCTTTGATACAGTGCCTCACAACAGGTTACTGCATAAATTAAAAGGCTTCAGTTTGGGCGGTGTTATCTGTACATGGATTGAGAACTGGTTAAATGATAGATGGCAGAGAGTTGTTGTAAATGGAACCTTTTCAAGTTGGTCTAATGTAGTAAGTGGGGTGCTGCAGGGTTCAGTCCTGGGACCAATACTCTTTAATTTGTTTATTAATGATCTAGAAGTGGGAATTGAAAGTAGCATCTCAATCTTTGCTGATGACACTAAACTATGTAAGGAAATATATACTGAGCTGGATGGTTTTTCCCTACAGAAGGATTTAGATAAACTAAGTTAATGGGCAGAAAAGTGGCAGATGTCATTTAATGTAGATAAATGTAAGGTTATGCATTTGGGCTCTAGAAACAAACTTGCTACATATACTCTAAATGGGAAACAACTTGAGAAATCCTCATTAGAGAAAGATTTAGGAGTACTGATAGACGATAGACTTCACAGCAGTGTGCAGAGTCACTCAGCTGCTGCAAGAGCAAATAGAGTACTAGCCTGCATAAAAAGGGGTATAGACGCAAGGGATGCTAATATTATCCTACCTCTGTATAAATCCTTGGTTAGGCCTCATCTAGAATATGGAGTACAATTTTGGGCGCCTGTTCTAAAAAAAGACATTACTGAACTGGAAAAGGTGCAGAGACGTGCAACAAAAATGATAAAGGGATTGGAGGATCTGAGTTACAAAGAGAGAGACTAGCCAAACTGGGTTTGTTTACATTAGAGAAGAGACGTCTAAGGGGTGATATGATTACCATTTCCAAATAAATTCAAGGTCAATACAAAGATCTATCCAATGAATTATTTATGCAAAGAGCTGAGCTAAGAACAAGAGGTCATCCATTAAGACTAGAGGAAAGGTGCTTTCGACTAATACAGAGGCAGGGATTCTTTACAGTAAGGGTGGTAAGGATATGGAATTCTTTGCCTCGGGATGTTGCGCTTGCAGATAATGCAACTGCATTCAAAAAAGCAATGGATGCCTATCTAGCACAGAAAAATATTGACAATTATGATAGATGGCTTCAAAGCAAATAGGATATTGATCCAGGGAACTATTTGAGTACCAACTGGAGTCAGGAAGGAATAATTCCACACCATACACACACACACACTTGGGGCTAGATTGGAAATGGCTCCAGAGGGCTTTTTTTCCTTCCTCTGGATCAACAGGGGTGTTTTTGGCATGGGCTGGACTTGATGGACGCATGTCTTTTTTCAGCCTTATCTACTATATTATAGGTGTATATTACTGGCTACCATACACTAAAGACAAATGCCAGCAGAAATCTGCAAAGCAGGGCTTCCTTCTGATGAAAGGTCAGACCTGGTGAGTCTATGGGTATGTTTTCCTCGCCATTTACTTGAACTGTGATCTCTATGTAATATAAATTATGATTATGCTATCAGACTAAAGAACGTATGATTTATTGTAGTAAATATTGAGGAAAACTCATTGTGACTTAATGAAGGGTTGGGAAACCTAAGGCCCTCCAGCTGCTGCAGACTACAATTACCATTATCTCCCATGAGCCTTTCATCATCCTCTGACAGACAATGACTGGTGAGGGGTGATAGAAACTGTACTATTCAGCAGCTAGAGGACCACAGGTGCTCAACCCTGACATGAATTAATAGAGAAGCTATACTTATAGGAATGTGTTCCTTAAATTGTTTAACAAAAGGACTTCATACAGCGATCCTGCATATCCTATATAATAATTTGCTAGGATGTTTGTAACAATACAGTCTTGCGCAGTAGAGACTGCTTTCGGGCAGTCTCTACTGCGCATGATTGCATTGTGTGGCACCGAGACTGAGGAAGAAAACCCCAACATTCACCTCGCAACGTTGCTGCGTGTCACTCAGTTCTGGCAGTCATCAATGCGGTCAGTGGGGGGCCAGATCTGTCAAGAATTACAGAGCTAAGAAGCAAGGGGGGGAGAAAGAGGCAAGGGTGGTGAAAAAGCCATGGTGGGGCAAAAGATTTTTGAAAGAGGCATTGGGGGGCAAAAGTGTGGTGAAAGAGGCATTGAGGGGCAAGAGAGTGGCAAAAGAGGTATGGGGAGCAAGAGGGTAGTGAAAGCCATGGGGGGGCAAAAGAGGTATGGGGGTACAAGATGGTGAAAGAGGCATAGGGGGAAAAAGGGTGGCAAAAGAGGTATGGGGAGCAAGGAGGTGGTGAAAGAGCCATGGAGGGGCAAGAGGGTTGTGATAAAGGCATTGGGGGCAAAAGGGGAGCAAAAAAGGTATGGTGAGCAAGAGGGTGGTGAAAGAGCCAATGGGGGGCAAAAGAGGTATGGGGGGACAAGATGGTGAAAGAGGTATAGGGGGAAAAAGGGTGGCAAAAGAGGTATGGGGAGCAAGGAGGTGGTGAAAGAGCCATGGAGGGACAAGAGGGTTGTGATAGAGGCATTGGGGGCAAAAGGGGAGCAAAAAAGGTATGTTGAGCAAGAGGGTGGTGAAAGAGCCAATGAGGGGGTCAAAAGAGGTATGGGGGCAAGAGGGTGATGGAAGGGGCAAAGGGGTGGTGAAAGTGGCATGGGGCAAGAGGGTTGTGAAAGAGGCATTGGGGCAAACGTGTGGTGAAAGAGGCATGGGGCAAAAGGGTGGGAAAAGAGGTATGAGGGCAAGAGTATGGTGAAAGAGGCATGGGGGGAAAAGCGTGGCAAAAGAGGTATGGGGAGCAAGAAGGTGATGAAAGAGCCATGGGAGGGCAAAAGAGATATGGGGGGCATGAGGGTTTGTTAAAGAGGCATGGGGCAATAGGGTGGCGAAAAAGCCATGGGGGGCATGAGGAGGGAGAAAGGCATGGGGGGCAAGCGTATGGAGAAAGGCAAGGGAGGTTAGAAAAAGGCAAGAGGGGGCAAGGGAATGGAGAAAGAGGCAAGAGAGGGCGGAAAGAGGGGTGGTATAGTATTTCTCCCTCTCTTTCCTCTTTGTCTTTATTCCATTCTTAACTCGAACATCAGAAAGATGCCAGAGAGCAACATGAGCGGGAGAGAAGTGCTGCACTGTCACACAGAACAGCCACAGCCCCAGATAGTGGCAATGGGGGGTGGGGGCAGGGGATTGTGGCCGGGTCGGGGGGGCGGAGGAATTGGCTGGAGGGGGCATCAAAATGCACCTCCGCCTGTGTAGACAAAAATCCTTGCACCGGCCCTGGGTAGCGGCCTCTTAACCCTCTGTGTGCCAGAGGGGTATACAATGCATTGCAAAGGAATGCTTTGTTTACCCCTCTGGCACTCAAAGAGTTAACATTACCTGGACCTTGGCCCATGTACACGTGCTTTCACACTAGTCTAGTTATATTTACTTTTGTACATAGTATCAGGAATATTTTCTGATCTCCATTTAAGGTCTGCATTTATTTAATACCTCTTCAGAATATATGATAATAGGTTATTTTTGTTAAAGGAGCAGTTACCATTTGTTATGAAAAAAATACATATTGTATTGCTTTTCCGGTTGAGTATAAGGTTACTCCCACTGCTGAGCCGAGCTGTCAGAAATTCCAGGAAGTAATCACACTGTAATTCACTTCCCTACAATTTGAGCTGTTATAACATTTGAATAAATCAACTGGCAGTGGCAGGGGTGCCCTTGTTTTATTCAGCAGAAAAAGCCCTATAAAATATAGGTTTTCATAAAAAGGATTACTGTTCCTCCAAACAAATGAAGAGACACATATTATTTGTAGGTAAATTCTTTCTAACATAGCCTTTCCAGTAGCCACTTCTCCCAGTGTGAGTGATCTTTTTAATTTGCTTATGTGGTATAATTTTATTAAGACAAGGGTGTTTCTATTTTAACCCTTTGAGTTTCTGAGCGGTTTCCCATTCATTTGAAATCCTTCTGGTGCTCAAAGGGTTAAGAAGCACATTAATTCCAGAAATATTACAGAATAACTGTACCTGAGAATCCTTTTATACAATGTTTGGAAATTTTATGTATATAAAGCCCTTTTTTTTCATGTCACCCATATAACAAATCCAGAGCCTTAACCACAAAAGACAAGAGGAGTACTTCTAGAGCAAACCAGCTGCATGATATCAGTCATAAACATTGCAAAGCAATACGCTGGAGACCCATCTACCACTCCAGGAGTTAAAAGCTCCATTTATTCAATGCAAAATAAAACATGAAAAAGTGACCCCACTCAATCATGTTATAGCTTCAAGGAAATGATAAAAATGGTGAAATCACAAATACACTGACATGCATAGATAGTCACAGGAAGGAGTATACCACCCTACTGACAAATGCAATCAGAAACCTGTGACTGCTGAATCAGATGTATGATTGAAGAAAGGATGACTGCTCACCATGAAGTTGCTCATCCATTCCAATGCCAGTTCCTGCAGGGCCATTCATCTGATCCAGCGGTTGCAGGTTCCCAAAGAGAGGATATCATGAATGTCATTTGTCAGTAGATTGTACTCCTCCTTCTTTTGACCATCTACACATGTGAGTGTATTTCTGATTTCACATTTTTTGTTATTTCATGTTTAACATGATTGGGTGCCCTTTTTCTTTGTTTTGTTTTGGATTACTGCCTTCTGGGAGGATGTGTTTTGGAAGCAGCAGTCCTTGTATATTCACCATGAAGAGGTGTTTGTGCACTGCTCCTGGGGCAAGCCTTCACGGAGTGACTTAGGAATAACAACACTGACAAGTACAAATATGGTAAAACAGTGAACTTTATTAAGAATAGCACAATAATAAAATAAATAGCACTTCCCCAACCTTCACAGGGCCAGATATGAGGACAGTGACTGGACACTTCCTCAACCTTCACAGGGCAGGTTAGGACAAGGACAGGAACACCTGACAGTAGGTACCACTCTGACTGCCGGTAAGCTGTAGTAGCAAAAATGGTAGTAGCTACTAGTACAGGAGCAGCTGTAAAGCCCCTGGAAACAGAAGGAATTTCCCCTAGAACACTAGGGGTACTAGACAGGCAACAGAGGCAGACTCTCCCTAGAACGCTAGGGTGACTGGACAGGCAACAGAGGCAGATTCTCCCTAGAACGCTAGGGTGACTGGACAGGCAACAGAGGCAGAATCTCCCTAGAACGCTAGGGTGACTGGACAGGCAACAGAGGCAGAATCTCCCTAGAACTATCACGGTGCCCGTGATTCTGCCTGAGCGACATTCTCACTTCCGGGTTTACCTTGGCTGCATTCTTATTGGCTCTAGGTTGATAACTCCTCCCAGGGCTTACCTTTAAATACGCCCTCCTGTCATTGTACCTGTGCCCTTTCATGGTATACCCGCATCTAGCGACTAGTAACTCTTGTTCCTGTTTACGTGTATGACCCGGCTCGCCTGACTACGCTTAGTTCCTGACGTTCCTGTGATCTGATTCCATTGCTGACCTTGGACTGGCTGACTAACTCCTTGTGTACCAAACTGTCTTGGCTGAGTATCTGATTCCGTTACCGACAAAGGACTGGCTAACTACCTGTGTCCCGATCTGGCTTGGCTGCGTATCTGATTCCGTTACCGACTAAACTGGCTGACTAACTCCTTGTGTACCGAACTGGGTTGGCTGAGTATCTGATTCCGTTACCGACTAGGACTGGCTGACTACCCTGTTTGTACCGATCTGGCTGGGCTGGTGTCTGGTGGTCCTTCTGACTGGCTGTGTATTCTGTGTGTGCCGACCTGGTTGAGTTTCTAGTTCCATAGCTCACGGGACTGGCTATTCACCTCCGTGTACCTATCAGGGTGACACCGGGTGCTGACCGGTTACGTTATGTCCCCTTCTCACTCCCGCTCGCTTTCTGCCTTTCACCTGATAGGCCTATCCACTCCTATAGTCTCTTGGAGCCTGTGGAAGTTCCATCACTCACCAGTGTCTGTGTTGCCTCCGATAATCCTATAGTAGGGTCCAGTCTATACCAGACTTCTGCCCGTGTTACCTACACTCAACCTAATGGTCTAGGGTCACTATACTGCCAGTATCTGGTGTGTGTTGCCTCCGTTAACCCTAGTGTGCTAGGGCCCAGTCGCTGCCATAGTCCTGTCCGTGTTGCCTCCGTTAACCCTAGCGTTCTAGGGTCAAGCCGCTGCCAGAGTACTGTCTGTGTTGCCTCAGTTAACCCTATGGTTCTAGGGTACAGTCACTGTCAGAGTCCTGTCCGTGTTGCCTCCGTTTACCCTACTATTAGGGTCAGTTCTCTGCCAGAGTCTTGCCAGTGCTGTCTCCATTAACCTTAGATGCCAAGGGTCTAGAGTCTTCCTGTACACTAGTTGTGCTGCCTCCGATATCCCTAGTCCTCTAGGGGATTGCCCTTCAGTCACCCTCCGCTTGTGTCACCTATTGCGGTGTGGGGCTGTTGAGGATATTCTGTTCCTGAGACTGTCTACGAATTCTCCTGCTAGTCCAGATCATCACACCTATTATTGCATTATTACTACTGTGTGTGTTCTTGCCCTGACCAGCGTCAGATTTGGAAGGTACTTGGTACAGACCTCATCTGGACCTGAGTGGGGCTATTGTGCATTATTTTCAATAATGCTTTTAACCTTACCTAACTGTCTGAGAGTTCTTTAACAAACTGTGACAAGAACGCTAGGGTGACTGGACAGGCAACAGAGGCTGAATCTCCCTAGAACACTAGGATAACCAATGGCACAGTACAGGATGGTAGGCAACGGGAAGGCCAGTATCACGGACTGACGCAACTGTACACCGCTAGTAAGAAGGAATCACCAAGGCACTGAGAGTGCTAGCGGAACTAGTAGGATAATGGTAAGGAGGATAGACTATCAGCCGTAGCCGAAAGGCAATCAGTCCAGCCAAGAGTAGAACACAGTGCATAGTCACCAGAGCCAGGAGTCAGATCGGAGAGGGTAGTCAGCCAGAGCCAGGAGTCAAACCGGAACGGGTAGTCAGCCAGAGCCAGAAGTCAGATCGGAGCAGGTAGTCAGCCAGAGCCAGGAGTCAAACCAGAATGGGTAGTCAGCCAGAGCCAGGAGTCACACCGGAACGGAGAGCAGTCAGATGAAACCAGGAGTCATACACGGGAATCAAGCATCAGAATCACAAGAGCTATAGTGCACAGGTACACCACGAAAGGGAAAACTAGTAGAGGCAGGCTGAGGCCTTTAAGGCCTAGCAAGTAGGCGGAGACTGATTCTGGCAACAAGCAGTAGCCTATAAGAATAGCGAATGTACTACAGCGCGACAACCAGGAAGTAAAGAATGTCACCTGCACACACAGACGCTGGAGGCAATCACGGGCACCGTGATTCATGCTTATCAACCCAGGAGGTTGACCAAATATTTGGCTTCCAGTTATTTTTTTTGTGGGTACCCATGTGTGTGGTGTTTTGTGATGGAGCATTATCAGAGATTTCTGCACTAGGGATGCCACCCTTTTTTCCTTTTGGTAATTTAAGTCAATGGGATGTTTTTTTTTCTATATGTTGTAGTAGTATTGTTCCAGAACCACATCTCTTTTTGTGGCTAAGGTCCATATTTACAAACAGCAATCTTGAGTAAACTAACTGCACTAAAGGGCACAAATAAAAATCCTAAATTCCCATTCACTTGAATAGAGCTTTTTTTTTTTTTTTTTTAACTTTTTTATTGAATTTGTATACAACAATAGTGGTACAATTATAAGCGTATCAGACAGGTTGAAGTATACCACAGCATATAAATATGGAAAGATACAGTAAAGGATTCAATGCAAACACAAAGAAAAATTTGACTTGATGTTATACGAGTCCAAAGTGACTCAGCTGGATCAGTGCACGCTTGAAATAAACACCCTGGAGCAGGGTAGCATAAACATGTCTTGCCATACAAACAATAATAGAAAACTAACAATAATAACAGTCTCAACTACCCTCTCCCACCCCCAGACTGTGCACACCCGGGAAACCCCCACCCTTCCACTGCCCAAAAATTACTCAAAGCTACATGCATCAAACCCCTACAAAAAATATGTCAGGCATCACCACCCAGATATTGAACACTTATACCCGTCCATCAATCCCCTCACCACACCTCATCTAACAGAAGTCTCACCTTGGAGGTTCTCAGCTGTTATCCAGGAGGTGCATCTGAAGTTGTCATAGAACTGTGATTGTGAAGCTTTGGTTAATGTCTTGATGAAGGGATCACATAAAACCACACATTTTTTCCTCATCTCGTTCCTTATCCTCATAGGCTAGCAGCCAATACAGGTTAAGGAAGTGAGTAGTCTTATCGACCCAAGCTGGTATCTTAGGGGGGATAGCGGTAGTCCAATTAGTCAGACTGTTTTTCACTGCTAACATAGTCAACAACTCCAAGAATTGTAGGATGGAATCCTGTAGTTGGTCAGAAGTACAGTAGATGCCCATAAGAAATGAAGGGGAGTCCTACTGGAGTTGGATGTTAGTCTCTGTCAGGAAATAATTAGGAAAAGAGGCCCAAAAGGAGTGTATAACAGGACACTTCCACAGCATGTGCAAAAGATTGGCCTGGGGTGCGCCACATTTCAGACAGATATGAGAGGTAGAGAGACCTAGCCTGTGTGCAACCACAGGGGGAACATACGCCCTGTGTAGTGGTCGGTATTGCAGTTTATGAAAATAAGAGGCAGGCATACATTTTGTTCTCCTTCAGGAGGCTGCGAGCAAGAGCTGATTGTCAACATGAGGGATATCCTGTAGCCAAACCCCAAGTCCGGGTATCATAGAGGTATAATGGATGGAGGGGAAAAAAAATTTATAAACCTGTGATGTTCTAATGAGGCCGCTGTCCGAACAGCACAGAAACGAGTCAAAGGTTTGAGCATTAGCAGGGGCTTGTAGCCTTAGTCTGTAGATATGGGACAAGGTGAGTTGGGCTCATACGACATTTGGCCTGTAGGTCAGAAAAGGAATAAACCATAGACGTTGAGTGATCAACAAGGTGTCAGCAACATCCCTAGTTAAATGAATACCTAGAATATGTTATAGATTTGTCTGCCCATTGGTAAGGCAGATCTATCAGCAGTTGTAGTACTGGGCCTCGACCCAACCATAACGCTTCCAATTTATCCAAGTTGATCCGTAGCCCTGAAATTGAATGGAAGGAATCAAGAGCAGATAGAATGGCTGGGATGGATTCTGTGGGATGGGCGACATAAAGCAGCATATCGTCTGCAAATGCAGAGGTCTTAATTTCCCTGTGTCCTACTCGCCCTGAAACGCCTGTAGCTGCTGAAAATATCCAAGTAGAGGGTCGAGGGCGAGATTAAACAATAAAGGTGAGAGTGGACAGCCCTGTTCCTCTATGAAGTGTAAAGATGGGGGAACTGAAACTGTTAATAGTGACAAATACCTGGGGGATTGAGTATATTAATTGGATGTATTTAGTAAAAGTCTGCCCAAAGTGCTGAAGTCACAGTAAAGTAAAAAGATGGGGCCAAGAAATAGAATCAAAAGCTTTCTCTGCGTCCAGGCTCAACAAAATCACAGGATCGTCAGGGTGTTGGCTGGCCCGAACAATGGCTGTGAGTATCCTACGCCCAATAACGGTAGAGTGTCTGCCATTCACAAAACCTGTCTGATCCTCCGATATGAGCTCTGGGAGAATAGGCTGCAACTGGTTTGCTAAGATTGTATTCAATAGTTTAAAATCTGAGTTCAACAGGGTGATGGGCCTATAGGAGGAGACCTGAGCTGAATCCTTGCCCGGCTTTGGGAAGACAATGATCCAGGATCGGTCAAAGTGTAATGCAAAACAGTTAGTGAACAGAATATGATTAAACAGTGCAGTAAGCGGTTTGATGATAACCGAGGAGAGGATTTTGTAGTAGTCAGGGGAAAGACTATCAGGTCCCAGTGCTTTACCATTTTTGAGAGAAGAGATCGCTCTCTCCACCTCCAGTTCAGTGATCAGTGCATTGAGCATGTCTTGTTGGTCAGGAATCAAAGAGGGCAAGTCAAGGGCAGACACAAAGTCCTGAGTAGAGTCGTGTGAGGTATTATCAGAGTTATATATAGGGTCTGGTAATATTGCAGAAAGTAGGCATTAATAGACTGATTGTCCATAACCACCTTCCCCTCCTTAGCTGTACCCATGATGGGGCTAATACATTTGGAAGACTTGACTAACATAGCCAAAAGCCTGCCCTGTCTATTAGCTTGTTGTAGCCACCTAAAGGACTGGGTTTTCTGCAGGAACTGTGCTTCATTATGTAATACTAGTTCATAAGCCACTTTGGCCAAAATATATAGAGATTTATTTGTAGCAGTTCTATGAGACACAAATCGTTTGTAGGCTTTGGTGAGAGCCTGTTGGAGTCTGGTCAATGTGGTCAACCATTTTCTCCTTCTTTTGGAAACATAGGAGATCATGTGAGCTTGCAAGACTGCCTTAGGGGTCAGCCAAAATAGTGATGGATCAGACATGTGGGTTGCATTATCCCGACAGAACTCACCCCAGTCCAAGGTCAAGGTACTTCGGAAGCCTGCGACCTTGCTAAGATAGGTGGGCATCCTCCAATTAAAGGAGACAGGAGATGAGTAAGAGAGCGACAGAGATATGGTGACAATCCACCAAGTCACGTGCAATCTGTGGGGAACCTAAGAGGTAATCAATCCTCGTGAAAGTATGCAGAAGGTGATAGTAGAATGTAAATCCTGGTCTGTCAGGTGAACAAGTCTCCATAAGTCAATGAGTCCTAGGAAGTCCACTAAAAAAGGGAGGAAATACAGCTTTTTAACCCCTTGTATGCTAGAGAGGTCTCCAATGCATTGCAAAGCACAATGTAATTTAACAGGCATTGTTATTTGTCACCTATGGTGCAGTTGGTTTACTCCAGAATAACAAGTTTGCTTTTATAAATATGGGTCTAAGTGTTATATTTATCCCGTTAGATGTGGTTAGTGGTCTTCCCTTCCTTGTTAACATCCAATGGGTTAAAGCTGATAGGCTTGCCACTGGCGTGAAATTGATTTACCCAATTTGCATATTTGTCCCAATAGGAAATGTTAACATGTGGGCATGTTATTCTAACTGTCATTTTGACTTAATTTGAGCCCATTAAAACATCCACATCTGTGCTGTCACTTGCCATATTTCATAAAAATGTGTTAAAATTAAATGTTTCTTGCTATTTGTGTTGCAGCCAAGGTCCATAACATGTCGATTTTGATAACGGACAGCCATTATCAATAATGGCAAGCTGTATCTGGCCAAATCAAGAAATAACCAAGCATACTCATTTCATGTTTGTTATTACACAGCTTCTTTATTTGTAACTATAAAAGATAAGGATTACTATATACACTTTTTAGAAGAAAATGAGAAGGAATAATTATTTTCTATTTTAAGTTTCCTTCTTTTCATCAACGAAATGATAGAAGTGTTACTGCAACTGTATATAATCACTTATTCTGAAGTGAGAGTGAACAGTTAATTTTTATTTAAAAGGAACATCAAACTTTTTTATGGAAACCTAAATGTTATAGGTTTTTTCCATGTTGTGTAAAAGAAGGTACTCCAAACACTATCTATTCTAAAGTTATAACAGTTGAAAATGCCAGGAAGCAAATTACAGTATAATTACTTCCTGAAAGTAAAAACGGATAGCAATTTGTATCACATTCTATGGTTAACTGTTTTCCAGTGACTCACCTCTTCCAGAAAATGCAACAGAATAACTAGTTGGAATCTGGACACTGGAGGGCACTGTTAATACTAATAAACAAGAGTTTAAACTGTAAAAACTCTTAAAGGAGCAGTAAACTTTTTTTATGAAAACACATATTTTATAGAGCATTTCCTGCTGAATAAAACAAGGTCACTCCCATCGCTGTCAGATGTTCTATTCAAAATTTATAGCAGTTTAAATAATCAGGAAGTTAATTTACTATGTTTACTTCCTGATAGTTCTAACTGACAGGAAGTGACAGGCAGTTTCTATCACATTCTATGGAGAATTGTATGTCTCTGACTTTTCTGACTTTCCTCTCCATTAGAATCTAACAGGAAATCTAATTAGAATTTGACCACTAGAGGGCACTGCTAATGTAAAAAAATCATGGGTTTAAACTGTAATAACTCTGGAAATATCAATCTCTTTGCAGTGAGAGTACCCTTATTTTACTCAATAGGAAAATCCCTACAATATATATTTTTTCATTAAAAAAGTTTACTGCTCCTTTAAATATGCACTTCTCAGCAGTGGGAATACCCTTGTTTTACTCACCCAGAAATCCTTACAATATATATATATTTTCATAATGAAAGTTTACTGCTCCTGTAAATAAACCTCCTTACCTGAAATACAAGAAGATGAGGACTCCACATGCTCATTAAAGCAGATGTTTTAAGTATAACTGAAGTAATTCTGGGGCACACCAACTGTACCTCAGGGGACAAATAAAAATTCCCATTGATTTAAACTTAAAATTAACACCTTGAATGCTAGAGAGAGATTTCCAACATTGCAGAGCTACATAAAAGTCCCATTGAAATAATTAGGGATTTTTTAATGTTTTATTTATCCCCTGTAGTGTAGTTTGTTGTCTCCAGAATGACTCTACTTCATTTTAGTACACCAGCTTCACTGTAATTTGTTACTGTAAATGACCTGAAATGAGCATGGGCGGTTCAGTTACATTTTAACTCTTTGAGTGCCAGAGGGGTATGCAATGCATTGCTTTGCTTTGCAATGCATTGCATACCCCTCTGGCACTCAAAGGGTTAAGTATTTGTCCTTTTCCCTAATCCAATTTACTGTTATAGACTTGATATCCAGCCCTTGGCAATTCAGTTAAACTCAGTTAAGCTAATGTACTAAAAAGAACCAGAATATCCTGGGAATAAATCTGCATTGTAATGGACCTATATAAGTATTCCCATTTATTGTAATGAGTTGGATATATCGCTGGCAGTCTAAGGGTTAAATCAATGGTAATTCTTATATTTGTCCTCTATAGTGCATTTGGTTTGCTTCAGAATTGCTCTACTTCTTCCTCGTGCATAAGTCTCATGGAGTTTAAACAATATTTTTGGATAATATAGACAAATCCCTGCCTGAAGGAGTGGTTCTGTTGGTTAATTAACTGATTTTAAAGCTTAAACACTGGCTGTGAAGCTGTGAAAACCCAATTCAATTTGCGGTGTTAACAACTCTGTAGGCAAGTCACTTTATCTCCCTGTGCCTCAGGCATGAACAACTTACATGCTAAGTTTTATTGTTCAACGATTCACTGTGCCTGAAAAAAATGCAGTGTAAAGTGCTGAGTACAAATTGGTAGCAATATATTGGTCACAATGCCAATGACGCCTTGTGACCTACACTTAGATATGCTCTCACAGAACACAGTTTACACTTCTGCCATTGCAGTCTCATTTCACTGCTCACTGGTAGTCACTGAACCCAACGTACACTGTCCCACTGTGAGACCTCCCTATCACTCAGTGGATTAAAAGCCCCATTTAAAACAGCCTAACATTTTATTTGATCCCTGTAGTGCAGTGGAATTGCTTCAGAATTACATTACTTTAAGAAAAGTTGTACAATTCTAAAACAAACCATCTGCACCAGTTTGAACATTTAAAAAACTATGGAATGGAATGCAAAAAACTTTTGTTAAACCACAGTTAAATTCTTACTCAGTCCCAGTAAAGCCAGGTTACAGGTTACGTACTTCCAGTTTAACTCCATACCCAAGGCATGACATCACAATTGACATCAGTGTCACTGGTGAGATCAATTGGGATGTTACCAATATTTGTGATGTCACCAATGATGCCAGTAATGTTATAATTTGTTATGTTTCATCTAATGTCATCAGCAAAACAATTGGGCATGAAGTTAAAGGGTCAGTAATTACCGCATTTAACTTTATTTAATATTGTAGAGGTTACAAAAATAAAGTATTTGGAATAAGTGGCATCTCTCAGACCCTTACGGTTTGAGAGATATTCGCCGCTAAAGTCCCCCCGTCCCTTCCCTTCTCCTGACATCAGCTGAAATCTCAGTATTTAAAAAGAATTACTTCATTGGAACGGTCTACAGCGTGTGCCTGGTTTGCAAGCACACGTTGTAGACCATTCCATTGAAGCAGTTCTTTTTAAATAACACAATTTCGGCTTTGCTGAAGAGCCTCCTCGAGTCGGCCGACTCGAATCTCCTGCTGTTAGCTTTACAGCTGACACCAGGAAAAGGGACATTTTAGCGGTGAATATCTCTCAAACCGTAAGGGTTTGAGAGGTGGCATTTTCTCCAAATACTTTATTTTTGTAACCTCTACAATGTTAAAGGGGAACATTCACATCCCCAAACATTTTCACCATTGATTTTAAAATATAAAGCAATATCAGCGCTGGCTTTATTAATTTTCTCCACTACCTAAGAGTGGAGATATTAATCTTTGAAATGTGTCACTTCCGGGTCTGCGGCACTGTGTATGTGAAGCATGGAGTTGAAGAACTTCCCAACTCCCTCCCAGCAGCCCCTGGGGCACGCGTTCGCGCTTCTCTTCGGAGCTGCATTTTTCTGGGCTAACGTGACAGCAAGCTCAGTTTACCATGCTACTGAGGTTGCAACCTCAGTAGCATGGTAAACGGAGCTCACTGTCACATTAGCCTAGAAAAATGCACTCCGAAGAGAAGCGTGAACGCACGCTCCAGGGGCTGCTGGGAGGGGGAAGTCCTGCCGCTCATACACAGTTCCCCAGAATGCGGAAGTACCACATTTCAACGATTAATATCTCCACTCTTAGGCAGTGGAAAAAATAAATAAAGCCAGCACTGATATTGCTTTATATTTTAAAAGCAGTATAGAAAATCTTTGGGGATGTGAAAGTTCTCCTTTAAATATGGGCATTACTGACCCTTTAAGTTGAAATAATGTCTCCTGTATTTCCCAGCTTTTATGCATTTGAGTGAAAGTTATCCATTATGATTGTTTATGCAGCAAGTTATGTTATCTAGTAATCGATACTGAATCCTACAAAACACTTTCCCTGAACCTAATATAACCCTTTGAGTGCCAGAGGGGTACGCAACGCATTGCAAAGCAATGCTTTGCATACCCCTCTGGCACTGAAAGGGATAAATGATATGTTTGGGATTTAAGATAAAGACATCTAAATATCAACCAATCAAAACTGACAGGGACAATTAACCTTATTACAACAAACCATTTTCAGAGCCTTTTACAGAATTGTAATGGCTGGGTGTAAAATTTGACTAATTACAATGATGATAAAACATCTGTTACATTTTGCTTGCTGTAGAATATCATTTTTAGTTAATGTAGAGTTTGATTATAAAGCACTTAACTCGTTCAGTGTTGGATCCCTGAAACATTGAAGGGTTTAACCCTTTGGGTGCCAGGTTGGTATGCAACACATTGTAAAGCAATGCTTTGGGCACCCCTCCTGCACTCAAACGGTTAATATATATTTTGGGATAACATTCCCCATGTTTAATTTTTTTTTTTAAATGTTAACAAAATGTGCAGTTTGTATCAATTTAGAATTTATTGGGCTTTGCATATCTTCTTTAATGGCTTAATTTAATATTTTATTTAAAAATCATATATCCACTTCTAGATTTCTTAGCAAACATTTACAGATGCAGCAATTACTATGGGCATGGTACTTTTAAATGAAGCTGCAACCTCAAAAGGGGATGTTGGAAAGAGAAGACGTAAGTAAATCAGTTGTATCTATCTATCTATCTATCTATCTATCTATCTATCTATCTATCTATCTATCTATCTATCTATCGATGTTTTCACATAGAGCTTCCATATACCTCCAAAAAAAATCCAGTGGATTTAACCTTTTGAGCGACAGAAGGGTACTGAACGCGTTGCAGAGCAATGCGTTCCGTACCCCTCTGGCACTCAAAGGGTTAATTAAGGCTTCTAACACCTTGGATACTAGTGACAGAATATGTTTTGGAGATCTCATTATCCTCCAAGGAGTTTATTTCATAAGCATTGTGCAGTTGTTACTCCATGTTTCCTGTATACATTTCCCCAGTGTCAGACTTTTTCCAGCTAGTAAAATGTTACACTTGTACTGTGAAGATACAGCTGGCTAAAAACAAAGTAGAGATTGCTGTGAGAGTCAGAACCTGTAAAATGGCATATTTTAAAGCGGAAATATCACCCAGTAATAACAATGCACCACATAATTGCCCATCTGGTGACTAGCTGCTCAGTAGCGCTAGTCACCAGAATTATTACCTGATTAAAGAGAAATCACTATTCTTCCAAGACTGACAGCAGGACGGAGCATGGACATCTTGCCTTAGTGACGTCCACGAGACTGTGCTGCCAGTCCCTTCCAGACCCGAACGGCTCCTAGCAACACCTCCTAGACCTGGCTGGGACTGTCAGCGCAGGCACACGGACGTCACTATGGCAAGATGTCCATGCTCCGTCCTGCTGTCAGTCTTGGAAGAATAGAGATTTCTCTTTAATCAGGTAATAATTCTGGTGACTAGCGCTACTGAGCAGCTAGTCGCCAGATGGGCAATTATGTGTTATTATTGGGTGGTAGTTCCTCTTTAAAGCTGAAGGCAAAAAGGTTAGATCATTATATTTAATGTTTAAGAACATATTTATTACATAAAAATAATTAATGCTTAAGGGGGCAGTTTCTTTAACTTGTATTGCGAGTAAATTAATGCAGAGTAAGTGTATTGCTTTCAGATCTGTTTCTTCCCAATTTATGGGAGGCAAATATAGTCATTGATACCTTTATTGACTAACTACGCAGATTTGGATGCAAGCTTTCAAGACCTTAGGTCTCTTCTTCAGGCTTGCATCCTAAATCTGCTTAGTTAGCCAGTAAAGTTATGAACTACTAAATTTGCCTCTTGCATTTCTACGGCTAACATGGTACCAACTCTCATCTATCCCCAATTTATGTTCACAATTTTGCTTATCTGTGCAGTATATAATAGGGACTACTAGAATGAATCTGCATGCCATAGAAAGTTGTATATAGCTACTGAAACTACCATTTGCTCCCTTGATCTGCAAAATCAAATTTCTAGCAACAGTATTGTCTTAAGTTCAACATGATAGTTAACAATGAACCACTTAGGTTCAATTAAAACTGTGCTTATTATTTGTCCTTACTTTACCCATTGATATACGAATCACTTCCCAAATGGAATAGGAAGATCCATTTACTTGTGTTCTTTATAGATTTTCATAGCAATTTCATGTTGAGAGCCATATTAAGACCCTTAGTACTGAGCTAACACAAGTTTCTGTATGCTGATTAGCTACTTATGCTCAGGGCCGGATTTACATCTCAGGAGCCTGTAGGCACATAAATCTGAAGTCCCCCCCCCCATTGGCCATTTCCACAATGCTCCAAATCTCCACATTACCCCATCAACTCCACATTGCCCCCCATCAGCTCCACATACACATTGCCCCATGTTACAATTAGAGGTCTGGAATTTCAGAATAAAGATAAAACACAATGAAGTGAAATACAGTTTATTTAAACATGCAATGATTTATGAGAAACCAGAACTATTGCCAGAGCTTACAGCAGTAAAACAGACTCTGTAATGCAATACAAAGAAAAGAAGAAAAGAAAGAAAAGCAAAGATACTTATCAACGAAGCTGTCAAATCAGTGTGGGAGCCTGTCACACGAAACTCCGTAGTCTCAAGACACAGATGCACGGACAGAGGTGAGAATATGGCTCTAAAAGTATTGTGTTGATTACAGGTTAAAATACACTCCCTCGGATGTCTAACACTACGCATGCGTATGTGCTTGGTTACAGAAGGCTGAATAGTGGAGACATCACTACCTGTCTCTCGTAAACACTACGTAAGCGGACAGTGCCTGCCCCTCGGCTGTTGCTAACCACAATTGCAGAGCATTAACCCCCAACTGACTGTGAGGAGATCACCAAAAACCATCCCTTACACCCCATCAGCTCCACATTGCCCCATCAGCTCCCCCCATCAGCTCCACATTGCCCTCATATTGCCCCATCATCTCAACATTGCCCCCATCAGCTCCATATTGCCCCATCATCTCAACATTGCCCCCATCATCTCAACATTGCCCCCATCAACTCCATATTGCCCCATCAACTCTACATTTGCCCCAATCAGCTCTACATTGTCCCATATTGCCCCATCAGCTCCACATTGCTCCCATCAGCTCCACATTGCTTGCCCGTCATCATCCCCATATTGCCCTCAGATTGCCCCCATCATCTCCACATTAAGCCTCACATTTCCTACCTCCCTGGTGGTCCAGCGGCAGGAGAGGTCTGTGCTTCTGCACAGACCTGTAGCTGCTGGAGCTCCCTCGAGGTCTTCTCTTTAGTAATGCATCTCCCAGCACTCTGTATTACTAAAGAGCCGTGGGAGCTCAGCAACTACAGGTCTGTGCTGAAGAAGGCACAGACCTTACATGCGGCGGGCGGCAAGGTGCAGCACAGCGCAGCGTGCCACTTAAAAAAAAAAACTGATTTCTATGGCAGGCACCCCTCTGTAGGGTGCACCTGCAGGCAGATGCCTACTCTGCCTTATGGAAAATCCGGCCCTGCTTATGCTACCTCAACTGTATTAATACCAGCTATACTGATAATTCTACATATGTAAAAAGTTCAGGGAAACATTTGTAGATTTCACGCCTAGCTGGTATCACACATTGATTATTGTTTCAATCACACTGGTTGCTGATTAAGTTCAGTGGAACCGACATCTGCGCTTCAAGCAAACTAGTTTCATGTATACACTTGAAGAACAGTATTATTTTTAGAAGGACAATAAATGACATATCCCATTACTACTGCTGTTAATTTACATTCATCTAGCTGTTCATTCAGATGCACAGTTTTATCAAGATCAGTAATAACATAAGAGAGCGATGTACTAGAAACCATTACATCATTGTCACGGACACCAGAGTAAATAATACACACGACACAGGTACAGTGAAATTCAACACGTTTATTAAGATAAGCAAGAGTAAGCACCTCCCCAACCTTAGTAGGAATAGGCGTGAGGACAGTACCGAGTCCACTACCCAAGGACTGATACTGAACTGTAACCGGTTCTCAGCAGCCTATAGAAATAGATGGGAGCAGAACCAGGCTTGGTTCTATACCTAGCAAATGGAAACCTGGAGCGACAGCTAAACTCCCAGACAAGAAACAGGCAGATAGATGTCTCGAAGTAGTGACTCTACCACAGAGTGGTAGGAGGAGAGAGTAACTAGTACTCCGAACCAGTCTACTAGGTAGGCAAAGGGCGGAGGCAAGAGAGTGGAACATAGCCAGCCGCAACACCGGGAAGTATGTGAAGGCAATACTGTACATAGGCTACAGAGCGGAGGGTTACACAACAGGCCCAGGAGACAACAGATACAGTGGAACAGGATGGAGGCAACGGAGAGAGAGGCAACCAGCAACTCTACCATGGAGGTAGCAGTTGCACTACACCGATGGACTATGCCCACAACTACCCCAGACAGGTAGTCAGACTGGAGTGAAAGACAAGCCACAGTCAAGAGCCAAATCGGGTAGTCAGCCACAGCCAAGGTCAAAACAGAGCGGGTAGTCGGACAAGCCAGGGTCATAGACAGATCGGGTAGTCAAACAAAGCCACAGGATCGATCAGGAGAAAACACGGCAGCCAAACAAGGGTCAAACGAGAGCAACAATGAAGAAAAGCACAGATACACAACAAAATGGCAACAAGTGTCAGACCCCCCTACGCCAAAGCACCCTAGAGGAGGAATAGAAGACTCCTCCAACAAGGGATTACTGAGCAAGTACCTAGGGTGCGAGGCTAGAGAGCGGGGCTAGGGTGCGTGGGTTGCCGTGGACGGGGCTGTGCTGCGGCTAAGCTTATTAAAGGTGCTGGCCACAAAGCCAGATGTTGTGGTCCCCAACAGAGGAGCTGAAGGGCAACCCCGGATAACCCCACCCAAGGCAATCTATACTAAGTAATCCCCAGGGAGAAAAGGCAGTTACTCCAAACAGGAACAGAGGTACTCACTCAAGATCTTCGGATGAAGATAGGCTCCCCACGACAAGAACGATGAATCCCCTTTACAGGAACAGGCGAAGGATGGTATGGCGGCAATCCGAGTAATACACAGGTAGGTCTGGACTGGACAGAAGGATCAGTCAAATGCAAGGTCAGGCACAGATCTGGGTCATACACAGGCAGTTCTGGACTGGACAAAAGGAGCAGACTAAGGCAAAGTCAGGCACAGATCCGGGTCATACACAGGCAGGTCTGGACTGGACAAAAGGAGCAGGCTAAGGCAAGGTCAGGCAGAGATCCAGGTCATACACAGGTCAGGTACAAGGCTTGGAGCAAGGCTAGGTACAATGCAGTATAGACGCTATAATAATATGTTGGGAAGAAGCAGGAAGAGGCTTACATAGCGCAGGACCGGAAGGCCAATGAAACTGAGGCATGGATGCCGCTGGATCATAGAGAGGTGAGAACCGAATGATCTGCCGGCAAATGCGCATGCACGGAAGCCAGACCCAGAAAAAGCGCTTGAGAGGCAGCCAGACGACAACACTTCCAGAGTGTCACGGTTTGTTTTGACTCTCAGACACAGAGTTAAGATAAAAACACAACTTTATTGAAAAGTTTAAAGAGAACCCTTGCGGGTTAGGCATACACATATAACAGCATAAATTAGTAAATGGCAATAGGGAGTAGTGGTACAGAGAATGTGAGATAGGCTCTACCGGCCTTGCCAATACTGGGTAAGGCAACCTTGAACTGGCACGAGATGGAATAGGTTCTACCGGCCTTACCAATATACCGGGCAAGGCAGCCTGGAGGCTGCAGCGGAGATTAAGGAGGCTCTACCGGCCCTGCCAATATACCGGGCAAGGCAGTCTTGAGACTGGTATAACAAGAAAGGAGGCTCTACCGACCTTGCCAATATACTGGGCAAGGCAGCCTTGAGACTGGTATAACGAGAGAGGAGGCTCTACCGGCCTTGCCAATATACTGGCCAAGGCAGCCACGCTTAAACCATAAGATTGCAAGTACTGGTGCGCAGACAGAGATGGCCTCAGCAACTGGTATATAGGTGGAATAAACCAGTTGCCTACGCTAGGCACACAGAGGCCTTGCCGGGGCTGTATAGGTGTAGATGAGCACCCGGTAATAATGGAGCGAACCAGTACCCGCGTACTGAACAGACAAGGATCACCGGTGCTAATTGGAATGCAGCAAGCAGCCGGTTATACGTGGAGCGAACCAGTACCCGCATACCGAACAGACAAAGATCACAGGTGCTAAATGGAATGCAGCAAGCAGCTGGTTATACGTGGAGCAAACCAGTACCCGCGTACTGGGTGACACACTATCTACCGGTGCTGTAAGGAACGCAGCAAGCAGCCGGTTATACGTGGAGCGAACCAGTACCCGCGTACTGGGTGACACAACCTCTACCGGTGCTGTAAGGAACGCAGCAAGCAGCCGGTTATATGTGGAGCGAACCAGTACCCGCGTACTGGGTGACAGAATCTCTACCGGTGCTGTAAGGAAAGCAGCAAGCAGCCAGTTATACATGGAGCGAACCAGTACCCACGTACTGGATGACACAATCTCTATGGGTGCTGTAAGGAACGCAGCAAGCAGCCGGTTGTACACGGAGCGAACCAGTACCCACGTACTGGGTTGCACAATCTCTACTGGTGCTGTGTGGAATGCGGGAAGCAGCTGGTCATACATGGAGCGAACCAGTACCCGCGTACTGAGTGACACAATCTCTACCAGTGCTGTAAGAAACGCAGCAAGCAACCGGTTATACAAGGAGTGAACCAGTACCCACGTACTGGGTTACACAATCTCTACCGGTGCTGTAGGGAGCGCAGCAAGCGACCGGATATACATGGAGCGAACCAGTACCCGCGTACTGGGTGACAGAACAAGAGAAATGAAAATGTCGCCCAAGGCGATAGAAGGAGGAGGAACACTGCAGGAGATCCAGGAGCAGGAACACAGCCGGTACAGGACAGGAAACAGGAACAGCAACGGCAGCCAACCGGACCAGGAACGGCAGCAGGAACAACAGCCAAACCGGATCAGAAACGGAATCAGGTACTGAGGAAGCTGTCAGGCAGGAACTCAGGCGATCACTGGAGAGCAATAGTGTAGTAACGGCCCAGGAAGCTCAGGAACACAATGCAGGTGCAGGCGACATAGAGACACCACGAAAGGGCAACCAAAGGGTGCCCAAGCCCAGTCTAAATAGGCAATACTGGGCGGGCTGAAGGCAGGCAGCCAATGGAAAGCCCATACAGGTAACTGACAGAAAAAGGCAGCAATCACGGGCACCGTGTTACAGAGCCGGCTGAAAAACGGAACAATGGAAGTGGAGAAACCCAGATGGAGGCTAGTGGCATAGAAACATAGAAACATAGAAACATAGAAGATTGACGGCAGAAAAAGACCACCTGGTCCATCTAGTCTGCCCTTTAGTATTCCTTTATTGTTATCTTAGGATAGATACATGTTTATCCCAGGCATGTTTAAATTGTGTTACTGTGGATTTATCAACCACCTCTGCTGGAAGTTTGTTCCAAGTTTCTACTACTCTTTCAGTGAAATAATATTTTCTAATGTTTTTCTTGATTTTTCCTCCAACTAGCCTCAGATTGTGCCCCCTTGTTCTTGTATTCAGATTCTTATTAATCACACTTCCCTCCTGAACCTTGTTCAGTCCTTTAACATATTTAAAGGTTTCAATCATGTCCCCCCTTTCTCTTCTTTCCTCCAGACTATACATATTTAGATCTCTGAGTCGTTCTTGATAAGTTCTATGCTTTAGACCTTCCACCATTTTTGTAGCTCTTCTTTGAACCCGCTCAATTTTAGTTATATCCTTTTGCAGATGAGGCCTCCAGAACTGTACACAGTATTCCAGATGTGGTCTCACTAGAGCTCTATACAGAGGGATCACAATCTCCCTCTTCCTGCTTGTTATACCTCTAGCTATGCAGCCAAGCATACGATTTGCTTTCCCCACCGCCTGGTTGCATTGGTTACTCATCTTGAGGCTGTCAGAGATGACCACCCCCGAATCCTTCTCTTCTGAAGTCTTTGCTACCACAGAACTGCCAATACGATAGTCAGATTGAGGGTTTCTTTTCCCCAAGTGCATTATTTTACATTTGGAAACATTGAACTGAAGTTTCCATTGTTTTGACCACTTATCTAATAGTGCCAAATCATTCTCCATATTACAGACACCTCCTGGAACATCAACCCTATTACACACTTTTGTGTCATCAGCAAACAAGCAAACCTTCCCTGCCAAGCCTTCCCTTATGTCACTTACAAATATGTTGAACAGAACAGGGCCCAGAACAGATCCTTGTGGCACTCCATTTGTAACCAGTCTCTGCTCAGAATACACTCCATTAACAACAACCCTCTGGTTTCTGTCCTTCAGCCAACTGGCATGACAGTACCCATCACCCAAGGACCACCATCGGGGGCCGCTAAGAGGGCCGATCAGGAAACCGCAAATGAAAGCGGCGCAGCAGGGATGGGGCATGAACGTCCCGTACTGGAACCCAAGTGCTCTCCTTAGGACCGTAACCCTTCCAGTTCAATACGTATTGAAGGTGACCCTGCACCCGCTGGAAGTCCAAGATGCCATCTATGACATCCTCCTCCTGTCCCTGGACCATGACTGGAAAGGGAGCAATAGCGCCGGGGTGTGGAAACCGGGCCGGAATCCAGGGTTTGAGCCGGGAGTCATGAAATAGAGGATGGATCCACAGGGTATGAGGTAACACCAGCCGGTTTACCAATGGAGAAAGACGCTTGGTCACCCGGAAAGGACCCAGATAGTGAGGACCGAGTTTAGCGGAGGGTTGCTTCAGGCGGATGTTCTGTGCAGACAACCAGGCTTTCTCCCCTGGAAGAAAGACCGGGACAGGACACCGATGGAGGTCTGCAGCTGCTTTTGGCGCATCTGGGAGGAAAGCAAAGAAGCACGAAGAGCGGCCCAGTGGCGAGTCAGGGAAAGAACTCTAGACTCCGCTGATGGTACTAAAGATGATCCAGGAGATAACAGAAGGGTCCAAAGGTTATAGCCCAAAGCTGCAAAGAAGGGTGAACAGCCCAGCGATGTCTGCAACAAAGAATTATAGGATAGCTCAGCCAATGGGATGAGAGACACCCAATCGTCCTGTCTATGGTTGCAGTGGGCACGGAGGTAGGCTTCCAGAGACTGATTCAGACGTTCTGTCTGTCTGTTAGTCTGGGGATAGTAACCGGAGAAAAACTGGAGCAGGATCCCCAGTCGGGCACAGACGGCCCTCCAAAGACAGGAGACAAATTGGGAGCCCCTATCAGAAGTGATGTGTAGAGGAACGCCATGCAGACGTACAATGTGCACCAGAAATAACTCAACCAGCTCAGTTGAGGAAGGTAGTTTGGGAAGGGGAACGAAATGCCCCTGTTTAGAGAAACGGTCAATGACCACCCAAATGACCATCATACCCTGAGATCTGGGCAGGTCGACAATAAAATCCATGACCAGTTGGGTCCATGGCAAGGCCGGAACAGGCAGAGGGTGGAGAAGACCAAGAGGCCGAGAACACGGAGATTTCATCCTAGCACAGACAGGACAGGAACTCACCAGAGCCTCAACTTCAGGGTGGGAGCCAGGCCAATAGAAATACCTTGAAAGGAGATCGTAGGTACGTTTCACCCCTGGATGCCCCGCAATAAGGGAATGGTGAGCCCACATCAGTACTTCTGTCTGAAAACGAGGAGGAGCGAACAAGACAGGAGAGGGGACAGACAAACCCACAACAGAAGCCTGTCTTTGAGCATCCCTGATGGCCTGTAAAGTAGTGGTGGATAAAGCAGCTAGGATGCAGGAAGGGGACAGAATGGTGTCCACGTTTGAAGATGGTTTTATGTTCTACTCCTGCAGCCCAGGATAAGGCGTAAGCCTTAATGTTCTTACTGCCCGGTATGTAGACGATCTTAAAACGGAACCTAGCGAAGAATAGAGACCACCGGACCTGACAAGGGTTAAGCTGTTTGGCCGTGGCCAAGTAAGCCAGATTCTGGTGGTCAGTGAGGATGGTAACCTCATGAGGGGACCCTTCCAGCAAATAGCGCCACTCCTCAAGGGCAAGTTTAATGGCCAGTAATTCATGACTCACGGTGTCATAGTTTTGCTCCGAGGGCATAAAGCAGCAGGAGAAAAAGGAACATGGATGGATCTTCCCTGTGATAGAGCAGCGCTGGGATAATACAGCACCAGTGGAGGTTTCCGAGGCATCGACCTCCAGTATGAATGGGAGGAGAGGATTAGGGTACTGAAGGACGGGAGCAGAAGTGAAGGCCACCTTAACGGCCTCAAATGCCTCCAGAGCCTCAACCAACCAACTGGAGGTGTTGGCCCCTTTTCTTGTGAGGGAGGTGATAGGGGCTGTTATGCGTGAGAACCCCTTGATAAATTTCCTATAATAGTTTGAGAAACCAATGAAACGTTGGATAGCTTTGAGAGAGAGTGGCAATGGCCATTTAGAGACTGCCCTGACCTTGGCAGGATCCATGAGCAGGTCGGAGGAAGAAATGAGGTACCTTAGAAAGGGCAATGAGGACTAGTCAAAAGAACATTTTTCTAACTTGGCGTAAAGTTGGTGAGCCCATATCCTGCTTAGGACCTCACATACATGGGCATGGTGTTCTGCCACGGATTTTGAAAAAATAAGTTTGTCGTCCAAGTAAAAGACAACTGTAGTCAGGAGGAGGTCTCTAAAGATGTCATTGACAAAAGCCTGGAAGACAGCAGGTGCATTACGAAGCCCAAAGGGCAAAACTAGATACTCGTAATGTCCAAAACAGGTGTTAAATACTGTCTTCCATTCCTCCCCCACACGCCCCGAAGATCCAGCTTAGTAAAAATAACGGAACCCCTAAGGCAAACATGGAGTCAGAAATGAGGGGCAGCGGATAATAATTGCTGCGGGTTATAGCATTTAGACCTGAGTGAGCCATCTTTTTTAGACACAAAAAAGAATCCTGCCCCAGCAGGGGAAGTGGAAGGACGGATGAAACCGAGAGCCAGGTTATCTTTAATATAGTCCTCCAAACTCCTATTCTCAGGAATAGAGAGAGGATAAGTACGACTGCATTGGGGGCAGTCAAAGGGCCGGTGAGGAGGTAAGATTTCAGCCCTATGCTTGCAAAATATGTCGGCAAATGCATGCTAGGGCTCAGGAAGTGCCTGGGACACGGAAACAGAAGCAGGTCTTTCCTCCTGGTTGATTGTGGAAACGGCACAGGCAGCAGGAAAGGACAGCGTACTGGTAAGCCAGTTGATGGTAGGGTTGGCCTCATGCAACCAAGCATACCCCAGTATCAGGGGTGTATGAGGAGCAGAGATGAGGTCCAAGACCACTTTCCTGACATAACCAGGGTAAACCCAAAGAATAAGAGGTGTGGTAGCTCTGTTGATACTCCCAGACTGAACAGGTGTGCCATCGATGGCTACCACTCGGACAGTAGGGGTTCGTGGCACCACAGGAGGAGACCAGGAAAGGGTGACAAAAACTGACAGGCATTGAGCAGAGGGAATGGGGACAGGTAGCCCACTTAGGGAGGGTCCCCTACTCCCTAAGTCTGGCTGTTTCCCTGTTTATTGGGGCAGAGTCGGGCTAAGTGTCCAGGGGCACCACAATAGAGGCACAGACCAAGGGAGTGTCGTCTGGACCTCTCGGCCTTGGAGAGATGAAAAACACGTCAGATCTCCATGGGCTCAGGAGCAGGTTAGGGCAATACAGGAGGCTGGAACCTGGGGGCCAGACGGACCAGTGGACGAGGAGGGGGATGACAGCTCCAATCCCTGTCTCTCTCTAGTCGCCGTTCCTGAAAACGGTGTTCTAGAGTGGAACAGACTGCTATGAGGTCCTCTAGGGAACGAGGAATAGGGCATGTAGTTAGCTCATCTTTAAGCTTTTCACACAGCCCTTTCCGAAAACTGGCCATTAGAGCGCTGTCAGGCCAGTCAGTGTCATAGGCCAGGGTGCGAAACTCAACTTTATATTGGCTGAGAGAGCGCTGGCCTTGTTGGATATCCAGGAGTGCGGCTCCAGCTTGTTCCTGCCTCCCTGGAGTGTCAAAAACTGAGAGGAATGCTGAAAGTAAGGCGTCATAGTCTTCGAGCACCGCCGACTGGCGGTCCAGAAGAGGGAAGACCCACGCCAAAGCCTGGCCCTGAAGCAGGGACACAGCAAAGGCAATTTTGGCCTGATGAGAAGTGAAGGTCTTGGGCAAACAACGGAAATGAAGGGAGCATTGATTAAGAAACCCCCGTAACCCCTTAGCATTACCGTCGTAAGGTGGCGGCAGGGGCAAACGAACTGCTACACTCGTCGGGGGAACAACCGGAGGAGGAGAAACTGATGCAGTACGGGGTGGTTCCAGGCTTTGCTGCGGTTGCTGCAACAGACCGGTGATGGTATCTAGTTTCTGGTCCAGAAGAGTAATCTGTCCAGCGTGTTGTTCCAGGACTGCGCCCTGTTGCAACAACACAAAGGACATCTCCTTGGGGTCCATGAAAGTGTGGCGTTATTATAATGTCAGACCCCCTATGCCAAAGTACCCTAGAGGAGGAATAGAAGACTCCTCCAACAAGGGATTACTGAGCAAGTAGCTGCGGTGTGAGGCTAGAGAGCGGGGCTAGGGTGTTGTGGCTAAGCCTATGGGGATGAGCATTATTTTGAAAACGCAATATTATCTGATGTTCAGTAAAGGTTACAAAATATAAATTCAGCCTTTGATAATGGGAAACTGTCACTTCATAGATTCTTTATATATATATATTTATATATATATATATTTATTGCAACTCATAAGAAATTATCTAAATGTATTTTAGTAAGTTTTACATTAAAAAAAAACATATACAGTTACTTAGGATTTTATCGAGACATACTTTGCTGACAAACTACAACCCCGTGCTCTTACCCTTTAAGTTATTGCTTTACTGCATACAATACCTTTTCCCTTTTTGCATGTAAATATGTGGGGTAT
Organism: Rhinophrynus dorsalis; assembly: GCA_037306005.1. NCBI lineage: Eukaryota > Metazoa > Chordata > Amphibia > Anura > Rhinophrynidae > Rhinophrynus > Rhinophrynus dorsalis. The sequence continues at coordinate 105,774,344 of CM074718.1, forward strand.
GTATGTACTAAATTATATTATGGAGGATTTCTGGTGCATTGGCTTGCACCTAGGTGCATAATGTTCTGCACATGCTTCATGCTCATACACAATACTGATTCATGGGAAAATGGCTTTTTGTGCTCGCCTTGTACCTTGTTTATGGTTTATACTGATAGGTGGCTGTGCTAAAGTAAAATTATATAATCAGAATGCTTTTACACCTACATACAATGTTAATGATGTACAGATCTACAAGTGATCTATGTGCCTTTTCCCTACACCTAGCTCATGAAAGCCCAAAGAGGGAGCATGGCATATCTAGTTTTCCTACCTGTTGTCTTCTAGTGCTCCAAAACACATTCTCTAAATGCACAAACACCTTCCATAAAGTAATGCAATATTGATTGATTAAAAAATTAAGTATCCCCAGCCCTTCCTGCCAAGGATACTGCTGTACAATGCATTCCAATCATCTCTGGCAGAGAGTTAAAAAAAAAACTACAATCTTGCTTTAAAAGTCAATGGGAAATGGCATTTCCAATATTCTTTACACTAACCTCATTATTATGGAGGTAGAACCACTTACTTTTAGCTAAGCCTTTCAGTCAAACATAATATTGTGGAGGATATTAAGTTCAACATACACTGAGACTTAAATTAACAAACTAATCTCATTTTATTCTATGCCACATAATGTCATATGCAGTTATTGTTCTCTGCATTCAGGATTCAAATGCATCCCACGTGAAAATTAGATGCAGATTTGTTGTAGAATGTTTAATTTTAAGCAAAACAGATTATGCTTACCACAACTGTAACTAAATAAGAAGCAAATATTTATACATGCTTTTTGCGGTGCTAAGGAATAAGCAGAAAAACACTCAACTGTAAGTCAGATTGCACACTTTGTTTGTGTACTTTATCATGTCATCAACAAGCACCCAGTAACAGCAGGACAGCAATCAGCAAGATGGGAAAAGCTACAGCAGGATGCGAAACGTGTTTGGGTCTTCAGGAGTCTATTTCCTCTTTTATCTGCTTTCTGGGGGACTGGGTCACAGTTGGCAGTATTTCATTGTTATTTATATAAAATGTCTTTGTATTTAAATTACAAATTACATACTAAAAATGCTCTTCTAAAACCATATTATGAGTTGGGCAGAATGTTATTAAGGAAGAGAAATACAAGTATGGTCATGAATATGTTATAGTTTGATGTGAAGAAGCCAGATTTTTTTTTATCACAACTTAGATATAGGTAAAGTAATGTCTGTATATCAATAACTACCTTTTCTCAATAGACATAAAAAAGTATCATAATTTATATTCTACTAGTGTAAAAGCCCGTGTACACAGACCAAAGTTGTGTACCCCTCTGTCACTCAAAGGGTTAAGAGTCCGATCCTGCTCTGCATACTGTGGATACAGTCATGCTCAGTAGAAACTGCCTGAATGCACAGAATGCTCCTAGCATTCTCTGCATTTGGGCAGTCTCCAGTGTGCATGACTGCATCGGGACAAACATACATCTGGCCTTTTATGTTAAAAGGATGGTGAATCAGGCTGTACTAACAGTGAACTAGAGCAAACGTGGCATAAAAAAATAGAACTGCAAATATGTTTGTATTTATTTATTTTTTTAAAATGTCTCCCATATTTCAGCTGTCTTGGAAGCTTGCATCCTAGAGATACTTGGCTAGACAATAAAGGTATCACATTTACTCTAGCAGTCTGCTGCTTTTTCTTCAGCTACCACGGTACCACCATTATCTATATTTTACCTTGTAATGGGTCACAGGCCAAACAAGGAATCAGACCCAGTGGGCAGAGGTGAAATTCAGATCAGCAGCCTATTGCCAGAGAGCAGAATCCTAGGATGGAACACTGAGGCTGGGGTGCATACAAGAGGCTAGCAGCTCATATGGAGTTAGCACAAGATAACTGGATGATCTCTTAATTGAGCAGGAATGCTTATATTGACATAGTAAATACAGAAATGTAAGCTTCAAACTTAATGCGGTTAGATAGAGCAATGATGCCACCTAGTGGAACTCAAGTGGGATTGCAGGCAGAAAAAGAACTACGAGGGGTGGGGTAGACAGCGCAAAATTTAATAAAGGAGTACATGCAACATAAAGAGATATTCAAATGTGAAGCACAATATATTTAATAATCCTATATAATAATTTGCTAAATCGTGTGTAACGCCGCGACATGCTCAGTAGACACTGCTGCGCATGCTGCAGTCATGCGCAGTAGAGATTGCCCGTGCCGCGGCTGATACAGAGCAGGGAGCTCCGAAGGAGCGCCCAGCTCTGTATCAGCCATGGCACGGGCAGTCTCCTCTGCGCGTGAGTGCTCCGTGACCGGGTGGCAGTGGCACTGTGGCCCGTGTAATGGGCTGTTCAACTAGTATATATATAAAAAAACAAGAAACAAAAACCTGTGTGAGACAACTGTTGTCCCTGAAACAAGTATTAAACACAAATGCTAAACGCAGAAATTCTAGGACAGAATAAAAATTATTATTATATTCTGTTGAAGATAAATGTTGAATGCAAAGAAATCAAAACACAAATAAAATCATGTTCTCATAGACACATATTGTCTTAATCCAGATGTAATCAATCTTGCATATATGAATTGTAGCATTCAGTTGAAGAATATGTATCTAGGAAGGATCATGAATGTGGGAGTTAAATGGGAGTTGCAATGGTTTATAGGGATCAATGGATCTAAATTACCATGTTCAAGAGGGTCCCGTGTGTATGGGCACACAGATATATGTATATCGACAGTCCAAATCAAGGCCACCATATACACAACAGCAATAAGCAAAATTCCTGCTTACTAGAGGTCTTCTTTAGCAATTGTCCATCAAAACCAACCCATTGATGCTGGATGTGTCCCTGGGTCCCCTCTCCTTCACTCAAGTGCCGATTTCACTCAGATCCCCAATCGCGAGATGTACTGTGTTGTTATACACGCTGCTTTCCGATCCATTTAGCTTCCTTTCTCACTCATGTGGAACCTCACTCAACGCATTTTGGAGCGAACACTGCGCCTTCTTCCAGAGCAAACAGTTAGTACCGTCCGATACACAGACCCTGATTTATTTATTTTCCAACCAATCACAGAATGAGATAATATATCTGATCGTGACACTAAACGTTAAACACCTTCAATAATTATATCATGCTTTGACCATGTTTCATTGTAGTTTATGAACCCATTATTGTCTAATGTCTATTCCACAATGTATTAAGTGATGCAACATTCAATACAAGTACAAAGTGACATTTCAGCAAAAATGGAAAGCATTGCATATTATGCAGATTGTGATTATATTTAGTACAAAAATGTGGAATATTGTATCTGTTATACATTTTAAATGGTGTTCATTGGTTTTATCAAAAATTGGTCCTGGCGGAGTTTCAGGTACACATATTTATTAGTATTTCTAAAGTTTATGCCTATAAATTTGAGCATGAGTTAGATCTTTTATCATACCATAAAAAAAATCTGTGATGTATTAAAGAAGTGGGAGCTGTATGAAGTGCATTGTAATTGAAATCATACATATGTCTATAGCCCTCTACCGATAACTTAACTGAGTTTGATATTTGACATATTAATAAAACAAAGTTCTAGATTTATGTACTAGAAATCTATAAATGTGCACAAAAATGCACAAAAAAGCAAGAAACAGTCCCACAAGGGGTATAAACTAGGTGGTGGGGATAATTTCTAAGAAGGATTGGGGTTTTTGTTATTCATATTCTATTATTGTCTAATGACTTTTTAGTTTCCACCTATAAGATATTTTTTTATGAGAATGTCCATTTTCTCATATAGTGTCCATCTTTGTTCTCCATTTTCCAGAAATATCCTTTGTGATTTTTGAAGTCGTCCCCTAGATACCATTATTTATCCCAAGGTTTTTTTTTTTGTTCCTATTTAGTCTTGAAGGAATCTTGATCTTGCCATTTAAACAAACGGTGTGAATATAATCCCTATTCATTGCGTCTTCTTAATTGTTCAGGGTCCATAACTTAGGTCTATCTAGTAACCCATAGGATGATGTATCTGTGATGGCTATTCATTAGGACCTATTAATTATTGTGGTACAGGGTCTATACTGTGAAGGATCCAATGGATGTTGTAATAAAGGTAAGTCAATGTATTTTTACCTTTTTTCACTGTTTTTGGGTTTTGTGTATGGCCAGTGTGTAATTCATTGGAAACAGAATAAACATTTTAGATGGAAAGTGGTTTACTAGTAAACCTCAGATGAGTGAATAAGATAGTAAAAAGGAATTCTTTATACGAACCATAGGTCCAATTCCTCATTTAGCTCATTCGGCACAAGTGTTCTCAATTTGTGGATCTAATATGTTTCCAGTTTAGCTAGTCTTGAAAATCTGTCACCCCCTTTTATCTGGGGTGGTACATGGTCAATGACTAATAGTCTCAGGCTTTCCGGATTTTGATCGCTGTATCTACTAAAGTGTCTAGCTACACTTTGTTTTGTTTTGCCCTTGATGATGTGGTTCAGATGTTCCAAAAAACATTCCTTAAGTGGGCAGATTGTTCTGCCTACATATTGCTTTTGGCATGGACATTCCAGTAAATAGATAACATGGTCTGATACACAATTAAAGAAATATTATATCTGGAATATTTCCCCAGTGACACCTGAGCAAAAACTTTGACATATATGTTGAATGAAATTACAGGTTATACAAACGTTATGCCCACATCTGTAGGTACCTCTCATGATACTTCCATCAACAATACTTCTTAAAATGTTCTTTTTAGTAGTTCTTTTTGTTATATCACTAGGAGCTAATAGCCTTTTGAGATCCTTTGATTTTCTGTAGATTATTTCTGGCATTTGAGGAAGAATTAATCTTAGGTGTTTGTCACCTAGAAGGACGTTCCAATGTTTTTTAAGCATGTTTTCAATGGTTTTTCCAGCACTGTTGTATCTAGTCACTATGGGTGCTGTAAGTGTCTTTTTCTTTTTACGTTTCTGTGCTGTTGCTTTCTCTGGAAGTATAAGGTCCTCACACTTGCTTCGTTTTACCTTCTCCAGGGATATTCCAATGTTGCTTTTTGATGTATCCCTTGGCAATAAATTTTAGTGATAGTTCATTAGCCTGTTCCATAAATTCTTCCTCCTTAGTGCAGTTTCTACGTAATCTAAAGAATTGTCCTAGTGGTACACTTTCCAACCATTTGGGGTGGTGAGCACTTGTGGCCTGAATGTAGCTATTCATGACTACATTTTTATGGTGGGTCTTGGTTATAATTCTATCTTCCTGATCCACAGATAGATCCAAATCCAAAAATACTATGTTGTTTGCATTCTGTTCAAAGGTAAACTTAATGCCTATCTCATTCTTATTGATGTCTTCTTTGAATGTGTCTAGGAGATTTTCTCCTCCATCCCAGATGATCAGCAGGTCATCAATATATCTGGCATATAGAAAGAGGTTCGCCCTGTAATGTGCAAATAGATGGGTTTCCTCCCAATAGCCCATGAATAAATTTATGTAACGAGGGGCAAACATCATTCCCATAGCTTTACCACAGATTTGTAGAAAATGGGTATTCTGGAAAATAAAATTATTGTGTGTCAGGATTAAGTGGATAGCCTCCAAAATGAAGACTTTCTGTATGGTTGGCATCTTCCCATCTTTATCTAGATAATTCTTAGTCGCTAGTAGTCCCAAATGATGCTGGATACAAGTGTATAGGGAACTTACGTCGCAGGTCAGCCATATGTAGTTTTTACTCCACTTGATTTGCTGTCATTTTTGCAAGACATGAGTAGAATCTTTTGTGTAAGATTCTAATGCCTGTACATGTTGTTGTAAAAAGAAGTCAATAAACTGAGATAGATTGCTATTAAGTGACTGTATTCTGGAAATAATCGGACACCAGGAGGATTCTCCAGATTTTTATGGATCTTAGGTATATGGTAGTAAATGGCAGTTCTCGGATGTTGTACTCTGAGGAAAAGATATTCCTGGCAGTTCAAGATAGCATTAGCATCTGCCCATTTGATCAATTCCATATATTCTTTATAGTAAGTGGTTGTGGGGTTCTGGGATAGTCTTCTATAGGAGGTTTCGTCCCCTAATAGTCGGTATGCTTCCAAATACATAATCTTCCTTATTTTGAATAACTATCCCATCGCCCTTATCTGCCTCCCGTTTGATTATATCCGTATTGTTCATTAGCGATTCCAAAGTTTCTCCTTGATTCTTTGTGAGGTTTGATTTATATTTCCATGGTGTTTGGAATAATTGGTTGAAATCTTTAGACACTAATTCACAGAATGCCTCAATAAAGGGCCTTTTTGAATTGTGGGGGTAGAATCTGGATGTAGGCTTAAATGGAGTGTGTAATATTGTTCGTTCTGTGGGAGAATCATAAGTATTTTCTTCTTTCCAGTGTGTATTTTCTGTTAGTAATCCCTCCAGATTTTACAATGCCTCTAGATCCTGGTCTACCATTCCAGATTGACTTTCATTGTCCATCTTTTCTTGAAATACATAATGGCGTTACAAAGTCAATTTTCTTGTAAAATGTTGTAGATCAATGAAGATTTCAAATTCATTTGGTCCACTTGTTGGTGCAAATTTCAGCCCCTTATTGAGTAGTTGAATGTCGGATAGACTTAACTGGTAGTTAGAGAGGTTGAAGATGCCTTTGATGTCGTTTTGCCTGTCTTCATCTGATATTTTCTTTTTGGTGATCTTTTTTCCTGCTCTTTTCTCTCTTCCTGTTCTTCTTCCCTTTTTCTTCTGTGAGGAGGTCTCATCTGTGAGTTCTGACACTCTTTCCATGCTTGTCTTACCCAATTTTGAATGGGTATTTTTGGGCCTTCGGATAAAAAAAGATTTTGACCATAAGTCTTGGGTCTAGAGCTTAAGCTGGTTCCTTGTGGCAGCTTATCTTTATTGGTGTCCTTGTTAGTATTTTCATTGATCTTTTTCTTTTTACTCTTTTGCGTATCCTTTTGGCTGCCATTCCTCAAAAAATTCTTATTGGTATTTGGAGGTCCTGAGACTTAAGGTTATGTAGGATTGTTTTGTATGCTTGAGGTGTTTATTGGGCGATAGTTGGTTAATATTGTACATGCTCTATTAATTTCTGATTGCTTCCCTGATGCTGTTCCTAATATGTCAGTAAAAGAATGTGCAGCTGTGTTGATGTTGCCTTCAGATTGAATTCTTGTGATGTTTGATTCAAGGGTACCTTGATCCACCTGATATTCCATTTGAATATTGTTACTGTGGACAAGAAACATAGAATACCTATGCACTCTTACTAGAATAATCCAACCTATCAATCTCAAACACTTGTAACCTAACAAGGTGCTACAGGGAAAATATCAAAATAAACACAAAAAACAGGAAAACAGGAAACCCTGTGGCAATAGCACACTTGAGCGGCTAAACTAGTGTTAGATAAGGTAGTTAAAGTAAGATATTGAAGAGGGAGAAAATAGCACTATCTTCCGATAAGGCATGGTTAAGTTACTACATACATGTGTATTCCCATTCACATCCAATGCCAGCATGGAAGGAGTCCAAGAAATACATTTCTTTTCAACACAAATACTAACAGATTGAGGAGGAATTCTTTTTGAGGGTCACTCCATTTGCCATCTTTGTCTAAATAATATTTAATGACTTTCAAACCATTTTCATGATGTATTGATGTACAAAGAGATTCAATATCACATGTAACCAAAAGTGTCTATTTAGTTATTGGTAAGCCATTAGTTTTGCCCAAGGTGTCCCCTGTGTTCCTTATATAAGGTAATGGCTAGTGTTTTAAGTTAAACACTCATTCCCTGAAATTATTGGTCTACCAGGGGGACAGGTCTTATTTTTGTGTATTTTGGGCAAAAGATATAAGACAGGAATTTTTGAATGTGACACTTGCATATACTCAAAATCTCTTTTAGAGATTAATCCCTCCTGAAATGAATCCTTGATAAGGGAAACATAATTATGTTTCAAATCTGCATTTGTCATCTTGTAGTTGTCTTAAGGCCTCATTAGTTTATTGAGAAAGAGGCCAAATTACTACATTCCCTCCTTTGTCTGAAGGCTTCAGCACATCTTTCCAGCCCTTGATTTCTAAAAGAGCACTATTTTCTTCTTTAGTAAGATTTCTATTAGTTACAGTATCTGTTAATTGCATCATTTCCTTCATCACTATATTAACAAATGTTTGAACTTCCGGTGAGATATGGCTAGCTGGTGTAAAAGTAGATCTCTTTTTAGGAGATTCAATGTTTTTGTGTCTGGTGGGGTTCTCCTCCAGTAGACCTTTTAGATCCCCTAGAGTGGTATCAAGACCTACATCTATACCATCATTTATAATGGCACCTGAAATTTCTGATTACATGTTAAGTGTTGCAAAAAACTTCTTTAAAGGGATAGTAATACTTCATTTTAACTTTATTTTATTTTGTAGGCATTAAAAAAACATGAAGAATGATATAAGTCTTATCTCTCAAACCTTTATGGTTTAAGAGATATTCACAAGCAAAGTTTCCCCCTCCCGCCCCTTTTTCCTAGTGTAAGCCATCTCTTCTCAGATGTGAATCTGGTTGTAAGACCAGACAGATAACAGCAGGAGACAATCTTCCTTGTATGAAAAGAATGAAAGCCCTTCCCCCCTTGACAAGTTTTCCAGCTTTTTCCCTTATCTTAATTGAAGATTGTCCCTCTCTGCAGTCTACCTGGGCACCTCCTTTCTGATCTGGCTGAAGGGGGGGGGGTAACTTTGTTTGTGAATATCTCTTATGCCATAAAGGTTTGAAAGATAAGACTTATATCATTCTTCATGTTTTTTTTTAATGCCTACAAAACAAAATAAAGATAAAACGAAGTATTACTATCCCTTTAATAGTAGTTTCCTAGCAAAAGAGTGGATATCAACCAATCATAGTCTGAAATGTATTCAGTGGATTGGTAGGAGAGAAGTTGAAACCTCTTGATAATACACTGATGTGACTATCAGTAAGTATATGATGAGACAAATTGATCACTTGCAGAGTACTTTGATCTTTTAATACCTCAATGTTGGGACCTCCCCCTCTGCTTGTATCCCCATCTTTCTCAATCCCTGAGTTCTCTTTTTGCCCCTCCTGGATTTCTTGGGGGTCTGTGATACCTGCCCCTCCTTCTTCCTTCTAAAAAACGGAAAGTAGAATAGAAGGGTACTTCACTTGTTGAAAAGGAATTCCTATTGCTAGTTTCTTCTTGGTCAGATTGGTCAGTTTCAGGTGCTGAGGATTCAGTCTGTAATCTCATCTGATCTATTCTGTCAACAAATCGTGGTTTCCTTTTATTCCAATAATAGATGGGGCCCTTAATGTGATCATTCTTATGTCTATTAAATTTCTTCTTTCTTATCTCAATAAGACCATCTTTATATATGTCTAATTCCCGATTAAACTTTTCAAGATCTTTTTTGATCTTATCTATGTTATCAAAACCTTTTGTTAGTTTCTCTAATTCATTAATTTCTCTCTCCAGACTATCTATAATTGTGGTTTCAGGTATATTTTTCTAATATTAGAGCTTGGATAGGACAGCAGGGCACCTACAGCTGTCCGTTGATATTCTGTCAATATATAGGTCAGTGTTAGATTCTATTACACACTGAACTATTTTGGCTATTTATGGATAGTCAGGGAATACAGGTGATTGATAACTATATTTATCCAATTTGTTAGGGTGCCTGCAGTGAATCCTATAATTTGATCTTATAAAGAGCTGATTGCCTAGATTTATTTAGGAACTGCATTATCTTTTCTTTATTATTACATGCTGATCTATAGACATATGAGTAAGGCTCTTCTATCTTAAAACCATTCTAGGGTAAAGTCCTTTTTACTTATGAACTGATCATTATAATTTATAAGATAAGGATTGATATCTATTTGTTTATTCACTTTATTTCACGTGTTCTGAATAATTATACCTATTCCTTCTAATTCCATTTACCATTGTCAGTTGATCTTAAGATACACATTAATAATGGCAATATTATAATATTGAATGTGAATGTATATACATATAAACTCAAGGACGTTATGTCACACATTAATCCTTTGCATTTGCTGAGCCCTGTTATTGTTTACCATACTGGGTGCCACATTGCCTAGACATGGCTGTACCTGTTCACTGCTGTACAGTGGCTCCATGTGAAACTTTACCTATATTGTTAACTTGGCATGCTCTATAGAGCCACTGGCCTGAAAGAATTTCTCATCATCCAACTTGCAAACCCAGAAACTCATTTCTATTTTTCTAAGGTGTTTATTAAAACGTCAAAATTACTACAAATCTTCTGCCATTATCATTATATTTTTCAGTGTCTCATTATCTACAAATGCTGGTACTTTACTGTTATCCGGAGCCATTTTCAAAACAACCATTTTCAAAACATTTTTCAAACATTTTTAAACAAGATCTTTATTATAATATCTGGTAATTTCCTGTTGTAGATTCTGACAGGAAATAGCAACAACAGGAATTTGTTTTGAAAATGGTTCAGGAAAACAGGAAAGTACCCAAATGCTTTACTCTCATACAGTTCTTATTTGTTTTATTTGCTACATTTTTATTATTAGTTTTATTGTATATAATACTTTAATGATAGCAATATATCCAGTGCAGTGTTAAATACATCTGGTAATATCACACGTTTTTCAGAGAATGTTTTTTTGAAATATTGATGGACGCATTGGACTTTCTTTTGTTTTTTAGGTATATGTCTAGTTGCACTGGGACTTGTGTTCTTCTTCAGTTTCCTTCTATCAATCTTCAGATCTAAATACAATGGATACCCATACAGGTATGTAACATTAGGCCTTAACAATTAAATTTACTCTCCCTCTACTATAAATATGATATTAAAGCAAATACTGTGTACTTTTAAAATGTATACTGTGACAATTTACATTATTTAAATCAGTTTATTGAAGATCGGGGAGGGGGGTATTTTTCCACACTCTGTGATTCTCTAATAAAGACTTTTCTGCTTCACAGACAACAGTAAGAGCATTGCTTTTCATACTGACTGGAGCAGGCTCAGAGAACCCAACTGCCCATCATGTATTCTGTAGTCCTAAGATAATCTTAAACTTGCTTTGCTAATAAACATGTTGAAAGCCATATCATTTGATACAGAACCGGATTGGTTAGTTTATATATAAGCTTTTAATATATGTGATATATAAGCTTTTAATGTATGTGATTGAGGTAGGCACAATTTAATTTTCAGTTCAGAAAGGTGGTTTTCTAACTATTTCCAATCTACATTTAATACTGTAAAGGAATTTTTTATGGAAAAATATATATTGTAAGGCCTTTGCTGTTAAGTAAACTAAGGGTACTCCCACTGCTGAGAGATGTCTTTTTTCAGAGTTATAACAGCATTAACAGTGCCCTCTAGTGGTATATTCAACTTTTACTGTTGCATTCACTGGAAGAGGTGAGTCATTGATAAACAGTTCTACCTAAAAGCCCAATAACATATAAGTTTCATAAAAAATGTTTACGGCTCATTTAAGATGTTAATGATACTTCTGATCATACTTGCATGACTGCCCACAGGAGCCAATTAAGGAATAATAAACCCTAACACTTAGCTAGCTGAGTAGAAAGGCCATATTTCCCTGTCATTCCGGAAGCTCAGAAGTAAATTCTTATGAAGTAGTTCATCTGGTAGCTTACCGATCACTTGGATATGTGTGAAGGCTTTTTCTTCCTCCAGTTTGATCAATGACTGTTAATACTAGGTCTAAGCCATTGATACTCAGCCAGGGTGCCATGTTACTTTATTGCACCATGTGCATCCACTTTAGTTGCCACATTTTTTCCATTAAGCATTGACAAAGATATGATGACTTTAAAATGTATATTTATGTTAATGGTATGAACAATATGTTTGTTTTTATTATTCTGATGGTGAGAACCTAGAATTACTTTATATACTTGTCACCTTAACCCTTTGAGTTCCAGAAAGGTATCCGATGTCCTGCAACACAATGCTTTGAATACCTCTCTCTGACAATCAAAGGGTTAATTACATCCTTGACTATTGATGACATGACAAGTTAAAAATAAAATGCATATTTAACAGAAACAACTTCTTCACCTTGTGCTTTAGCCTTTTGTGTGTAAGAAAAGAGCCAACTCATTACAAATCAGTGCATTGGACATCCCTCTGGCTAGAAAATGTTAGATAGATAGATAGATAGATAGATAGATAGATAGATAGATAGATAGCTCAGTCTTAAATCCTTTTAATGTTGGAAGTGACTATTATCTAGTGAGTGAAGAAATCTAAATTGCAAGAAAGAAAGAACAAAAATGTTCAAGTCAACAAACCTGAAGACTTACACTAGCCAGCTTTTGAAAAATGGTAAGAATTTTGAGTTAGCACTGTCTAATCGCTTCACTGTGCTTCAAGACATTCCAGACACAGACATTTTAACCCACAATGAAAAGTTATTGAAACTATCATAGACACTGCCCATCCCCTTGCACATACTGTAAAACAAGAAAAACCAACCCGAATATCAAAAGAAACAGCTACCATGATGAAAAGTGATGAGAATTTAAGAAAAACAGTAATATTAGAAACTGTAGAATTTTTAGAAATGTGCAAGATCATAAGGAAGCACATAAATTTCATAAGTTCAATGCTGAGCTCAGTAAAAGGACCCTGGAAGAAAATCAAGGGCTAAAAAAGTAAAATGAAAGATTTCCACACATAGAATCTATATGTATTCATTAAAGCTTTAAGATGGTACAACACCAAAAACGCAACAACAAATCGAAAAATTAGTAAAATAATTGTGTTCAAATCTTTATAATTATGAAGGATAACAACTGAATGCAGTGCCAAAGGCTGAAGCCTGTCAAACGTTTTGGTAGAAGAAGTAGAAGCTGCAATATAATCAATGAAAAATGGCAAAGCAGCTAGACCTGATAAAGTTACTGTTGAAATGTTGAAACCCTTATTCAAAGCCCAGCTAAGCTATTTTCAAAATGTCTACTACTCAGCAAACTGCATGAAACATGGAAAAATACAGAAGTCATCCTCCTGCACAAACCAACTACCAACCAATAAGACTATTGCCAGTGGGCTGCAAGGTTTGCACACATTTACACCACGGCCAATATATCCATACCAAACCCCCACTTATGCCTCAAGATCAATGGTACCTTCACCTGCAAATCATCTAAGGTAATATACCTCATCATGTGTGCAAAATGCCCAACAGTTCTCTATGTGAGTGAAACAGGCCAGCCATTACATAAAATGGTTTAATTCCCACAGATCCAACGTTAACAACAAAATGACAGAGACACCAGTTGGAGAATATTTTTGCCAAAATGGACACAGTGTCAGTGACATTAAATTGACTCTACTGATGGAACTGTTTCACACTCAGAAGGACAGAAAAATATGGGAGGTTAAATGAATGCTGCAGTTTAGTACTTTAAATAAAGGTCTGAACAGAGACAGATAATTCCTATCACATTATCACATTGCGGATTAACCTTTACAGCAGTCCCATTGGGATTGTAAATACCTTTGACTCCTCATAGGAAGACTGCAATTTATATCACACGCCTCTACCATTGACTGTTCAAAGAACCTGGGTCTGGACTGAGCTTTCTTAACCTATTTTCCATTCGAAACAATGCAATATGTACTTGTAAATAAGAGAGATGTTTTCATATTTATCTGTATAACATGTCTGAGGAAGAGACCTAAGAGGTCTTGAAAGCTTGCTTAGTTAGCCAATAAAGGTATCAACTTGACTATATTTGCCTCCTGTAGTTCTAAGGCGTTCTAAGGCTAACACAGTGCCAACTCTCATCTGATCAACCAAGGAATCGATAGAGTGTACATCAATATCCTCCAATCTATATATGAAAATGCAACTGCAACAATACAGATCAACAATAATAAAGTCCAGATCAACATAGAGAAAGGGGTCTGACAAGGAAACACAGTTATCCCAAAACTATTTTATGCTTGTTTAGAAGAAATTTGCAGCAAATTGAAATGACTTAACCCTTTGAGTACCAGAGGGGTACGGAACTCATTGCTTTGCAGTGCGTTCCATACTCCTCTGGAACTGAAAGGGTTAAGATCAATGGATACTACCTATATCACTTATGTTTTGCAGATGATATCATACTCTTTGCCATTTATCTGAAAGAACTGCAAGAATGCATTGAAGAACTACTACAGGAAAATGTGGGTCTGAAGATGAATATCAACAAAAGTCATGTTTCAGAAATTTACCATACCAAGGAAAATCACAGTAGATGGACAAGAACTAGAAGAAGTTGACAAAGACAGCAAATGTCAACAGATGGAAATTGAGAGACAAATATAATTGTGGTGTCAAGCATTTGGAAAACCTAAAATTTTTGAGTAATGTGTTCTCCCAGTTCTTATGAAGGGTTGTAAAACATGTAAAACACGGACACTGAATACCAAGGTTACATAAAAAAGTATGGAGCGGCAAATTCTAATATTCTAAATAAAAAAAAATGTGCATGGATTCATCAGCAATCAAAGGTCTATGACATCATTGCAAAAGTAAAGCTCCTGAAATGGAAATGGGCAGGCCACACAGCAATAGGACCTGATGGTAGATGGCCCAAACAAATTTTGGAATGGATGCCACTTGATACTAAATGCCCAAGAAGAATACCAAAGTTGTTGGAGGCTTGATGAGGAGGCCTTTATCCTGCAGTGGATTGAAAATGGCTGAAGATGATATATATATATATATATATATATATATATATATATATAAGCAATGTGGGATGGCGTTGCTCGTCAGGATATGTAGGGAATTAATGCACACACATGGATGCAAGACAAACATACACACAGACACACATGCAAATGCAAATGCATGCACTGAGATGCATAAAGAGCGACACAGTCATACACATATGGACAACATGCAGACACATAGAGTGTGATACAGGCATGCAACACACACAGTGAGGAACACACAGGCACACACAGAGACACACACACACAGAAGTGAGTCATAAGGGGGTGACTTATGTGTCATTGTAATGAGTTTGAGTTTGTACTTATGTCTCCACTGTGGCATTCATTCATATAGTTGAAATGCACGTGGTAATTGCACATATTATGGTGGAATGTGGATCGTGCTGGCTTCTGGGGTGTAAGTGAGTGTGGGTGAGTGTGTGTGTGAGCGAGTGGCATTCATTCATGTAGTTGAAATGCATGTGGTAATTGCACATACTATGGTAGAAGGTGGATTGTGCTGGCTCTCAGGGTGTGAGTGAGTGCGAGAGTGAGTGATTGCGTGTGAGTGATTGCGTGTGAGTGATTGCGTGAGTGTGTTAGTGAGTGATTGAGTGTGAGAGAGTGTGAGTGAGTGTGAGAGGGTGTATGAGAGTGCGTGAGAGAGTGTGAGAGAGTGTGTGTGATTGAGTGAGAGCGTGTGCGATTGAGAGAGTGTGAGTGAGAGAGTGTGAGTGTGTGAATTATTGTGAGTGTGTATGATTGTGTGTAAGAGTGTGAGTGTGTAATTGAGTGTGAGTGTGTGTGAGTGTGTGTGAGTGTTTTTTGTCTGATGTGTTTGTGTCTGTGGTGTAGGAATGAGTGGCAGCCATTTTGTTTTTTCAGTAACTTGGATAGTGGTGGGTGGGCTGGATAGTGGGGGCAGGCCAACTCCCTGCATGATGTAAATCACTCCCCCATTGAATCACCCAATGGGAGCAGTAAATCCTCCTTACTTAACCTTTTGAGTCAGTGTGTGTGAGTGTGTGTGATTGAGTGTGAGAGAGTGTGAGTGAGTGTGAGAGGGTGTATGAGAGTGAGTGAGAGAGTGTGAGTGAGTGTGTGAGAATGTGTGTGATTGAGTGAGAGTGTGTGTGACTGAGTGAGAGAGTGTGAGTGAGAGAGTGTGTGTGATTGAGTGTATGTGATTGAGTGTGTGAGTGAGAGTGTGTAATTGAGTGTGTGTGAGCGAGTGTGTGATTGTGTGAATTATTGTGAGTGTGTATGATTGAGTGTGTGTGAGAGTGTGAGTGTGTGTGTGTTTTTTGTCTGATGTGTTTGTGTCTGTGGTGTAGAAGCGAGTGGCAGCCATTTTGTTTTTTTAGTTACTTGGATAGTGGTGGGCGGGCTGGATAGTGGGGGCAGGCCAAGTCCCTGCATGATTTAAATCACTCCACCATTGAATCATCCAATGGGAGCAGTAACTCCTCCTTACTTAACCCTTTCAGTGCCAGAGGGGTACACAATGCATTGCAAAGTAATGTGTTGCGTAACCCTCTGACACTCAAAGGGTTAAGTTGAGGTAACATAGCAATATAACACACTGTGGCTCTTCAGTTGAGGCAGTATAGCAATATGCTGAGGAAACAAATAGCAAACGAGGCTTGCCCTCTGTAACATACAACAAAGCATCTCTCTCCTTTTAAAGGGATAGTAATACTTTGTTTTATCTTTATTTTATTTTGTAGGCATTAAAAAAACATGAAGAATGTTATAAGTCTTATCTTTCAAACCTTTATGGTTTGAGAGATATTAACAAGCAAAGTTTCCCCCTCCCGCCCCTTTTACCTAGTGTAAGCAATCTCTTCTCAGATGTGGAATGCAGTCCATAGACCAGGCAGATAACAGTAAGGGACAATATTCTTCCTATCAGAACAATGAAAACCCTGCCCCCCTTGACAAGCTTTTCAGCTTTTTCCCTTATCTTAACTGAAGATTGTCCCTCTCTGCAGTCTACCTGGGCACCTCCCTTCTGCTCTGGCTGAGCAGTGTTACATCAGTAAAAGGGGCGGGAGGGGGACATTTTGTCATTGAATTACTCTTGAACTACAACTCTGACAGAATTGAAATAACACTCTCCAAAGTCCAAATACTATGATGATTAATTAGAGCTGCTTTTATTATGAAACATTACTATCACTTTAAGAAAGGGCGGGAATCAGGAAGCAGGAAGTGGAGGGGTGACAGTTGAAAACAGACAGTTAGTGAGGTTGACTGAAGAGATGAAAATAGTTAGATAAAAGAGTTGCTATTAAGTTTATCCCTGAGTTTGTATTTTATGGAAACATTACACCTTCGTACTGAAACAGAGTGCATGGAAGGTTACAATTATCTGTGGGATAACAGTGAAACAGTGTGTTTGTGGGGTCATGATCCTGAGTAAGAGTGTGTGTGGCCTGGGAGAAGTTATTGATATCCCCTACTTCAGGAGCAAGTGGCAGCAATGTTTTTTTTTTTGTCAGTTGGATAGTGGTGGGCAGGCTGAAGGGGCGGGCCAATTGTCTGTATGATAAACATGCCCCCATTGAATCACCCAATGGGAGCAGTAAAGTCCCCATTGAATCACCCAATAGGAGTTTTGTCTCCTAATGAGACATAAATTATGTGATGAGGCAATCTGTTCAATGTGTGTTTGTTTTCTGAGGTGACATAAATTATGTTCTGTGTGTGAGGTACCATACATTATGCAATGAGACTTGTTCTTTTATATATATATATATATATATATATATATATATATATAAAATATATAAATATTTGGGTATTTTAACAGTTTCATTGCTGCACAAGCATTAGTAAATTAAATAAAGTGTAGAGAGTGCTTTGTTCGCTTACAATAATTCCTTGTGCTGGCTGCACGCACATACTGCATATGTTTGTGTATGTCTGCTCCACTAAATAACATAGGATACACCAGCCAGGAGGCCAAGAACAGAGTTTGTGTATATCTGTTGGATGCATTTGTACTCAATTCAACAACTTAAGGGAAAAGTACACTGAGGCATTTCATTTTAAGACTGCTGCTATTTCGTAGTACAGACATGAGAAACCCAGTCTGGGATGACATAAGGTCACAAACAGTGCAGGTCAGTTAATCAAATCCAGACAAGTAAATATTACAAAGATTTATTGATCCAACAATATCATTTTAGTTACCCAGATTTAACTCTCACTATTAATCAACCAAAAAGTAAGAGCCACCAACTTTATATAGACTCTAATATAGGTTACATGTATAGATGAACGCACAGTGGACTGATGCTAAAACAGATTAGGTTAGTACACTAACAGAAAATATTGAAAAGTTTGAGAATTAACTTAAACTGGACCTGTCACCTTATGACACGTCCAATTTGTTATATAGAGAATTAAAATTTGCCTGTATGTTGTACTAGAAATTTTTCTGTAACTTTAATAGTGTTTGAGAAATCAGCCTTTGTGGTACAGTATGACACCATATGCTAATTCCCTGAAAAGTATGTTAGCTATTTCTTTTTGAGTTCAAATTTACTGATGTTTGTGCTATTAACCCTTTCAGTACCAGAGGGCTTAACAAATATTTCCAGTGTATGGGTTTTGTCTAACTCCATTAACAGCACTGGTACTAGTCTAGTACTGGTCCCACACAGAAATTAATTGCCATAAAGTGCTATTCTGTGATACCAATTAAAAAAAAAATGATTTCTCAAAAACTATTTGTATTACAAACAAATGGATAGCACAACATATAGGCAGTTTTATTTATCTTTTAACCCCATCCCGACAATGGTCGTACATGTACGTCCTGCAGAAACTGTCGCTTATTGACAGAGGACGTACATGTACGCCAGGAAGTCATTGAAGGTAATGGGTAAAAAGTTCAGCAGGCGTTAAGTGCCAGCCATGTGTGTGCCCGGTCGGTCACTAAGGGGTTAAAGTAACTAAAATTTTATTATGGTCACAGGTCCACTTTAAAGGGATAGTAATGTTTCATAAAAAAAGCAGCTCTAATTAATCATCCTAGTATTTGGACTTAGGAGAGTGTTATTTCAATTCTGTCAGAGTTGTAGTTCAAGACTAATTCAATGACAAAGTATCCTCCTCCCGCCCCTTTTACTGATGTAACACTGCTCAGCCAGAGCAGAAAGGAGGTGCCCAGGTAGATTGCAGAGAGGGACAATCTTCAATTAAGATAAGGGAAAAACCTGAAAAACTTGTCAAGGGGGGCAGGGCTTTCATTGTTCTCATAGGAAGAAGATTGTCCCCTGATGTTATCTGTCTGGTCTGTGTACTGCATTCCACATCTGGCTTACACAAGGTAAAAGGGGCGGGGAGGGGAAACTTTGCTTGTGAATATCTCTCAAACCATAAAGGTTTGAGAGATAAGACATATCGTTCTTCATGTTTTTTTTATGCATACAAAATAAAATAAAGATAAAACAAAGTATTACTATCCCTTTAAAGTGATTTTCCTGAGACGTAAAATAAAGGGAAATCTTATTGCTTGTAATATTTTAATTCAAAAGTTTTTAAGGTTGAAATCTGATTTTTGGAGTTTAAACTGCAATGTATTATTTTGGTCACCCCTGTCCCAAAGGAACCCTGCCATGATTTCAGAGGAGGTGGAATATAAGAAGGATTATTGTGATTGGATAACACAGTGTATTTTTTGTCAGTCATTCTTCAATGAATACAGTCCTTATTCCAACTGCCATAGATGGTGACAATGATGCTGTTACACGTGTTGCATGCTTTCTGTTTTTGTCAGGTTTTTTCCTTTTCTGCTTTTCTATTTGTATTGCAATAGATACTGGTTCATTTTTACAAATTTGTCTCCCGACACTACTGAAGGATTGATGTGTCCTACTGTCATTAACTGTATAACCTGGCACAGACAAAATGCTCTGACTCCATACTTGTTGGTGGGAAACAAAAGGCTTCCACAGCAGCACGAGTGCTGAATGCAAACGCTATTTTATTTGCAGTTACTTAAGCGGGTCATTGTTTTGGCCTAGAACATAATTATCTTGCATATATCCTGTAAGCATCTCACATGCAGTGGGGCTGAAACAGAAAGTGTTGATTGAATCAGTTACCAACCCATATTCTGGGAACAAGTCCAATAGAGATAAGCCTTGCCCCCTCACCATGACAAATGTTAGACTTTACCCCTCTGACACTCATTAATCGCTTCCTGCAATTATTACATGTTCTGTAACTTGTTGGTATGTTGATTCTAATGCTGAGTGTATACTGAGATTTGGTGGTCTCTCTAAGAGTGATGGGTAATCCACATGTTGAATCCTTTCTTTCAGTGCCTAGGGAAACCAGTTGCACCTCACTGGTGAGGCTCAACAAGGCTAAAATGTATGCCTGGGGTTAGCTGGTGTTCTCATAGCAGAGGGCACATGCTCATAATTTTGGAACTGCCCTGCATTTTTGGGTGATATTCTTATAATATGTGCTTGGAAATATCTCCTTTGTAATGGCTGTAGAAAGCTAAAACATGTTGCTTCTGAGAAGTGACTAGTAGTGATGAGCGAGCACCCCAATGCTCGGGTGTTCGGGTGCTCTGACCGAGCGCCCCCGGAGGCTCGAGTGCTCGGCCGAGCACCCGAGCCCCATTGAAGTCAATGGGAGGACTCGAGCATTACACCAGGCACCCCCTGCTCTGATGAGGGGAGGGTGCCTGGTCCATAGGAAAAGGGCAGAAAAGGATGGAAACACCACAGAAATGGTTCAGGGACAGCATAGGGAGGATGTCTGGATGCATCTTGGACTCCAACATCGCTGCTGGGAACAATCTTTCGCCCGTAGTACGCCATTTTTACAGACTGACCATAAAACACACAAAAAGGAAAATAAAAACGACTTTAGGCGAAAAATTGTTACCAAACAATATTTGCTGTATATTTACTTGTATATCATCTGCAAATTATCCCAAAAATGTCCTTGATTTTCTGAAGTGAGGCCATGATTAAGAGGGAAACGTGCGCAGAGGCAAATTATCCCAAAAATTTCCTTGATTTTCTGAAGTGAGGCCATGATTAAGAGGGAAACGTGCGCAGAGGCAAATTATCCCAAAAATTTCCTTGATTTTCTGAAGTGAGGCCATGATTAAGAGGGAAACGTGCGCAGAGGCAAATTCTCCCAAAAATTTCCTTGATTTTATTGAACTGAGGCCATGATTAAGAGGGAAACGTGCGCTGAGCTGACCATCTAAAACATTATGGGTGAGGGTCTGCTGCAGAGCTGACCATCCTAAACATTATATGCGAAGGCCCGCTAGTGAGCTGACGCTATAAAACATTATATGAGAGGGCCCGTTAGAGAGCTGACCCAATAAAACATTATATGAGAAGGCCCGCTGGTGAGCTGACCTATATAAAAATTGTCAAACAGGGCCCGCTGGTGAGCTGGCCCTATATAAAAATTATATCACAGGGCCCGCTGGTGAGCTGGCCCTATATAAAAATTATAGCACAGGGCATATGGAAGAGGAGGAGGAGGATGAGAAGATTAAGAGTCAACCATATACCCGTTTTTTGGGTGGAAGGGGTGAATGGGAATACAGAGTATTCCCATCATTGTAAATAACATATATAAAGTGAGTTTATGTTCCCCCGGGGCTTTCCTCCAGTGGAGTGGAGAAGTCAGGGGAAATCCAGGCCTTGTTCATTTTTATAAGTGTCAACCTATCAGCACTGTCGGTGGAAAGGCGGATACGCTTATCTGTTATGATGCCACCAGCAGCACTAAATACCCGCTCAGACAGAACGCTGGCGGCAGGGCAGGCCAGCACCTCCAAGGCGTAGAGTGCCAGTTCATACCACGTGTCCAGCTTGGACACCCAGTAGTTGTAAGGCACAGAGGGATCATTGAGGACGCTGACACGGTCTGCTACGTACTCCTTCACCATCTTCCAAAACTTTTCCCTCCTTGTGACACTAGGCTGCGCATCAGGGTGAGGGTGCTGGCGGGGTGTCATGAAGGTGTCCCACGCCTTGGAGAGTGTTGCCCTGCCTTTGTTGGAACTGCTGTGTGCTCCCCTTTTCTCCCCTTCTCGGTTGGCCAAGGTAGCACGTACTCTGCCGCCAGCGTTGTCAGATGGAAAATTTTGGAGCAATTTTTCAACAAGAACCTTCTGGTATTGCACCATTTTGCTTGTCCTCTCCACCGGAGGAATGAGAGATGAGAAATTCTCTTTGTAGCGGGGGTCCAGAAGGGTGAACACCCAGTAATCCGTGTTGTCTAAAATGCGTACAACGCGTGGGTCACGGGAAAGGCAGCCTAACATAAAGTCAGCCATGTGTGCCAGAGTACCAACAGGCAAGATTTCGCTGTCCTCACCAGGAGGATGACTCTCAATCTCCTCATCCTCTTCCTCCTCTTCTGCCCACCCACGCTGAAGAGATGGAACTAAAGTTCCATGGCTACCCTCCGTAGCGGAGGCAACCGTGTCTTCCTCCTCCTCCTCCTCCTCCGCCTCCTCCAATTGTCGCTGAGAAGACGAAGTGAGGGTGCTCTGGCTATCACCTTGTGTAAGCTCTTCCTCCCCCATTTCCACCTCTTCCACATGCAAAGCGTCGGTTTTAATTGTGAGCAGCGAGCGTTTCAGTAGACACAGAAGTGGGATAGTTACACTGATAATAGCGTTATCGCCGCTCACCATCTGTGTCGATTCCTCAAAATTGCGTAAAACCTCGCAGAGGTCTGACATCCATTCCCACTCCTCACTTCTGATTACAGGAAGTTGAACGGAGAGGCGACGACCGTGTAACAGCTGGTACTCCACTACTGCCCTCTGCTGCTCACAAAGCCGGGCCAACATGTGGAAGGTGGAGTTCCAGCGCGTGCTCACGTCACACAGCAGCCGGTGAGCTGGCAATTGTAAGCGCTGCTGCAGCTTCAACAGGCCGGCCGAAGCTGTAGATGACTTACGGAAATGTGCACACACGCGGCGCACCTTGGTCAAGAGATCATGCACATTGGGGTAGGTTTTTAGAAATCGCTGAACCACTAAATTAAATACATGCGCTAGGCATGGTACGTGTGTGAGCTTGCCGAGCTCCAAAGCCGCCACCAAGTTACGCCCATTATCACACACAACCATGCCTGGTTGCAGGTTGAGTGGCGAGAGCCACTGCTCGGTCTGGTGACTAATCCCCTGCAACAGCTCTGAGGCCGTGTGCTGTTTGTCCCCAAGGCAGATCAGCTTCAGCACGGCCTGTTGACGCTTCCCCACTGCAGTGCTACACTGCTTCCAGCTACTGGCTGATGGGGGAGTGGCGCTGCGTGTAGAGAATTCGGAGGTGGAAACGGAGGAGGAGGAGCCAATAACGTAGGTGCTGGCGGAAACCCTGATGGAGGTAGGGCCCGCAATCCTCGGCGTGGGTAGCACCCGTGCCATCCCAGGGTCCGAGTCGCTCCCAGCCTCCACGACATTCACCCAGTGTGCCGTCAGGGAAATGTAGCGTCCCTGGCCACAAGCACTTGTCCATGTGTCAGTCGTTAAGTGGACCTTCCCAGTAACTGCGTTGGTCAGGGCACGGGTGATGTTACGGGACACATGGTGGTGTAATGCGGGGATGGCACACCGGGAAAAGTAGTGGCGGCTGGGGACCGCGTACCGAGGGACAGCTGCTGCCATCAGGCTGCGGAAGGACTCAGTGTCCACAAGCCTAAATGGCAGCATTTCGATGGCCAGTAATTTGGAAAGGTGTGAGGTTAGTGCTATGGCCTGTGGGTGGGTGGCTGGGTATTTTCTCTTGCGCTCAAATGCCTGGGGTAACGACATTTGGACGCTGTGCTGGGACAGGGAAGTGGATGTGGTCGCTGATGGTGCTTCAGATGGTACAGGTGCAGGGCGGGAGGTATGCGGGCCTGCGCCTTCGACAGGCGATTGACCGGCACCGAAAACAGGGGAAGAGGAGGCAGTGGTGTGGCCTGCAGACACAGATGGGCGATCCAGGCGTTCCTCCCACTTATTACGGTGCTTGGATGCCATGTGTCGGATCATGCTGGTGGTGGTGAGGTTTTTAGTGTTCATGCCTCGGCTCATTCTGGTGTGGCACAGGTTGCAAACTACAATTCTTTTGTCGTCCGCACTTTCCTTAAAAAAACGCCATACCGCGGAACACCTACCCTTTGGCAAGGTAGATTTACGCAAGGGGGTGCTCCGTGGAACATTTGCGGGCCGGTTTGGTGCGGTCCGCCTTCTTTCTGAGCCACACCACTGCCTCTTCCAGCCTGTTGCGGTGCTGCAGATGGCTCACCCTCAGGACTGCTGTCATCGCTCGGCTCTACACCTTCCCAGGTGGGGTCAGTCACCTCATCGTCCACCAAGTCCTCCTCCACTTCCTCACTCTGATCATCCTCCTCATGTCTTGATCCCACCACATACTCAGTCATTGACAACTGTATAACATTCTCCTCAACAAGGTCTTGAGACGGTAATAGTGGTTGATTTAATGGCAACTGTGTCTCATCATCATCATCATCATCCACTACTTCCTTTGACCTTAAATGCCGTTCACATCTGTCATCTTCTTGTGATTGGGTACCCTCTAGAGGTTGTGAATTAGGGCACAAGATGTCATGTTCCTCTGCAAGCGTGCTTGGAGAGAGGGTCAAATGAAGGATTGGTGATGAGACGAGCTCCTCACTATATCCCAGTGTGGGATCACTTCTTTGACCAGACCGTCTATGGTGGGAGGAAGGATGATCAGAGTGAGGATTATGTTGACCAGACTCTTGGCTACTGAGAGTGGACTTGGTGGAAGACAGGGTGGTGCTTAACCGACTGGAAGCAGTATCAGCTGACATCCAACCGACCACCTGTTCGCAGTGGTCGGACCTCGAGAGTGATGTCCTGCGACGCCCTGTGAAATGAGACATGAAGCTAGGTATGGTGGATGTCTTTCTTTCTTGTGCTCTGGCACCAGGCACAGTTTCTCCGCGTCCTGACCCGCGCCCTGAACTATCAGGATCACGTCCACTTCCCCGTCCCTTTTTACCCGCCTTCTTCATCTTACACGGAATATGTGACTTTAATATTTTAGTTTGAAAACTTAACAGTATTTCTTCCTATTCTGCAACTGTGCAGAGTACACAGAATAGGCTGCTAAACTGCGGTGACGCACACTGAATTTAATATGTGACTTTGATATTTGAGTTTGAAAACTTAACAGTATTTCTTCCTATTCTGCAACTGTGCAGAGTACACAGAATAGGCTGCTAAACTGCGGTGACGAACACAGAATGGAATATGTGACTTTAATATTTGAGTTTGAAAACTTAACAGTATTTCTTCCTATTCTGCAACTGTGCAGAGTACACAGAATAGGCTGCTAAACTGCGGTGACGAACACAGAATGGAATATGTGACTTTAATATTTGAGTTTGAAAACTTAACAGTATTTCTTCCTATTCTGCAACTGTGCAGAGTACACAGAATAGGCTGCTAAACTGCGGTGACGAACACAGAATGGAATATGTGACTTTAATATTTGAGTTTGAAAACTTAACAGTATTTCTTCCTATTCTGCAACTGTGCAGAGTACACAGAATAGGCTGCTAAACTGCGGTGACGCACACTGAATGGAATATGTGACTTTAATATTTGAGTTTGAAAACTTAACAGTATTTCTTCCTATTCTGCAACTGTGCAGAGTACACAGAATAGGCTGCTAAACTGCGGTGACGAACACAGAATGGAATATGTGACTTTAATATTTGAGTTTGAAAACTTAACAGTATTTCTTCCTATTCTGCAACTGTGCAGAGTACACAGAATAGGCTGCTAAACTGCGGTGACGCACACTGAATATAATATGTGACTTTGATATTTTAGTTTGAAAACTTAACAGTATTTCTTCCTATTCTGCAACTGTGCAGAGTACACAGAATAGGCTGCTAAACTGCGGTGACGCACACAGAATGGAATATGTGACTTTGATATTTTAGTTTGAAAACTTAACAGTATTTCTTCCTATTCTGCAACTGTGCAGAGTACACAGAATAGGCTGCTAAACTGCGGTGACGAACACAGAATGGAATGTGTGACTTTAATATTTGAGTTTGAAAACTTAACAGTATTTCTTCCTATTCTGCAACTGTGCAGAGTACACAGAATAGGCTGCTAAACTGCGGTGACGCACACTGAATATAATATGTGACTTTGATATTTTAGTTTGAAAACTTAACAGTATTTCTTCCTATTCTGCAACTGTGCAGAGTACACAGAATAGGCTGCTAAACTGCGGTGACGCACACAGAATGGAATATGTGACTTTGATATTTTAGTTTGAAAACTTAACAGTATTTCTTCCTATTCTGCAACTGTGCAGAGTACACAGAATAGGCTGCTAAACTGCGGTGACGAACACAGAATGGAATATGTGACTTTAATATTTGAGTTTGAAAACTTAACAGTATTTCTTCCTATTCTGCAACTGTGCAGAGTACACAGAATAGGCTGCTAAACTGCGGTGACGAACACAGAATGGAATATGTGACTTTAATATTTGAGTTTGAAAACTTAACAGTATTTCTTCCTATTCTGCAACTGTGCAGAGTACACAGAATAGGCTGCTAAACTGCGGTGACGAACACAGAATGGAATATGTGACTTTGATATTTTAGTTTGAAAACTTAACAGTATTTCTTCCTATTCTGCAACTGTGCAGAGTACACAGAATAGGCTGCTAAACTGCGGTGACGAACACAGAATGGAATATGTGACTTTAATATTTGAGTTTGAAAACTTAACAGTATTTCTTCCTATTCTGCAACTGTGCAGAGTACACAGAATAGGCTGCTAAACTGCGGTGACGAACACAGAATGGAATATGTGACTTTAATATTTGAGTTTGACAACTTAACAGTATTTCTTCCTATTCTGCAACTGTGCAGAGTACACAGAATAGGCTGCTAAACTGCGGTGACGCACACTGAATGGAATATGTGACTTTGATATTTGAGTTTGAAAACTTAACAGTATTTCTTCCTATTCTGCAACTGTGCAGAGTACACAGAATAGGCTGCTAAACTGCGGTGACGCACACAGAATGGAATATGTGACTTTGATATTTTAGTTTGAAAACTTAACAGTATTTCTTCCTATTCTGCAACTGTGCAGAGTACACAGAATAGGCTGCTAAACTGCGGTGACGAACACAGAATGGAATATGTGACTTTAATATTTGAGTTTGAAAACTTAACAGTATTTCTTCCTATTCTGCAACTGTGCAGAGTACACAGAATAGGCTGCTAAACTGCGGTGACGCACACTGAATATAATATGTGACTTTGATATTTGAGTTTGAAAACTTAACAGTATTTCTTCCTATTCTGCAACTGTGCAGAGTACACAGAATAGGCTGCTAAACTGCGGTGACGAACACAGAATGGAATATGTGACTTTAATATTTGAGTTTGAAAACTTAACAGTATTTCTTCCTATTCTGCAACTGTGCAGAGTACACAGAATAGGCTGCTAAACTGCGGCGAAGCACACTGAATGGAATATGTGACTTTGATATTTTAGTTTGAAGACTTAACAGTATTTCTTCCTATTCTGCAACTCTGCACAGTACACAGAATAGGCTGCTAAACTGCGGCGAAGCACACTGAATGGAATATGTGACTTTGATATTTTAGTTTGAAGACTTAACAGTATTTCTTCCTATTCTGCAACTCTGCACAGTACACAGAATGTGCTGCTAAACTGCGGCGAAGCACACTGAATGGAATATGTGACTTTGATATTTTAGTTTGAAGACTTAACAGTATTTCTTCCTATTCTGCAACTCTGCACAGTACACAGAATGTGCTGCTAAACTGCGGCGAAGCACACTGAATGGAATATGTGACTTTGATATTTTAGTTTGAAGACTTAACAGAATGTGCTCTAATCTGCAACTTTGCACACTAAACAGAATGTGCTCTAATCTGCAACTTTGCACACTAAACAAAATGTGCTCTAATCTGCAACTTTGCACACTAAACAGAATGTGCTCTAATCTGCAACTTTGCACACTAAACAGAATATATGTTTTTTTTTTTTTTTTTTTTTTTCCCCCCACACAAAATAACCTGCTGCCCCCACACACAGTAGTCCTAAAAAGGACTTTTGGTTCTTTTTTTTTCACAATCGCTTTTTTTCTCCCTTCACTGACTTTCCCTTCCTATCCTCATCTCTCTCTGGCTAAGACTGAGCCGAACTCGCTGGTCAGGTGCTATACAGCACCCGACCACGGGTTCTGGCCAGCCAATCAGTGTAATGCCAGCAGCCAACATGGCTGCTGGCATTACACTGATGTCAGAGCCTCCCTGCACGTTTATTGGCTGCGCAGCAGCCGCAAAACGTGCGGGGAGGAGACCCGAACATGGCGGGCGAGCACATGCGGTACTCGTACGAGTACCGCCATGTGCCGAGCAGAGCGATGCTCGAGCCGATCCGAGCATCGGCCGAGCATGCTCGCTCAACACTAGTGACTAGCCATAGAACAAGCCACTTGATATTATATTCTTTATCAGAGCCTCTCACATTTTAATTTTTCTTTTCACTAAGCTTTCTAGTAGTTTTGCACATACATTTCTGTCTCTTATCCTCCACAATGCAATCTTCTCAGCAAAGCCTTGCAACTAAGCATTGTGTATTCACTAATGGTCTTGTTCTTCTCCTACAAATGGTGCAGCATATGCAATGTATTATTCCATCTGGTAGGAAGCTCTATTGTAAGCTGGTGATGGGACAGGTGGTTATGCTTTTGTATGGAATTTTTTGAGGGTTTCAGATTGTGAGAGGTCTCAATAATCCTTAAGATTTAGGACATGGTAATACACCATAGCTATTATTCTATTTTTCTCCAGGCAACTTATATTGAAGTCATTTTTTCAGGCATAGTAAGCAATTAAATTACCTGTACTATGAAGAAATGCCAACAGAAAAAAAAGCATATCGGGCACTAAAGTTAGTGCCCATTTGACCCCATAGAAACATACTCCAAGTGGTGTAATATGCAATTCAATTGACTGCGTTAGCTGTAAGATATGCGAAGGGACCCACTTTAATTGGGAAAATCTGCACCCAGTTTTTTTGTGCTGAGAGTCCCTTAACGCATCTTTAAACCACCGACTTATCAACTGAATGTGTAAAAAGTGAAAAAAAAAAAAACTAAGTACCCAGTGGATGTATTGACATGGGGCCCTATGCCCCATATCAATACATCGAAAGCACTCCAAAACTGTGTCCAGTGTTAGTAGAATTAACCCTATGAGTGGCATTGGGGTATGCTGACCCCACTGGCACTCTCAAGGTTAATCTAAGATACAAAGCAACAGTCCCTGAAAACCAACATTTGCCATTAATCCTGATGTCCAGTGGGGTCTTCAAAACCCTGGTAAGTTACTGTCCTTCTTCTCCTTCTGTCTTCCTTCTTCTCTCTTCTTTTTCCTCCATCTTCTTTCTTCTTCTGGTCCATCTTCTTTCTTCTGTCTTCTCTTCCTATACCTGTAAAATAAGTAGAGATTTAAATAAATTTGCCATGAAAAGAACTCACAGATCTACGCATAGTTTAAACCCATGAGTGCCAGAGGGGTGTGCAATGCATTGCTGAGCAATGAAATGCATATCTCTCTGGGACTCAAAGGGTTAAACTATGCATAGATCTGCTAGTGAATATTGAAGACCATGCCACAAGTCCAAAACATATATCACAATTATCATCATGTAATGTGTGCTATGAAATAGAAAATTATTATTGTTTGAAAAACTTGAGCAGAAAAATATTGTTCATTTTTTAATTCTCCGCCACTGTTGGCAACGACGGCAGTGGAGAACGTGAGAACCAGCAGACCCCCCCCCCCCCTTGTACCTGACAGGCTGATGCCCATTCCACTGTGAGGGAATTTTGGACAGAGGCTGCCTTTATAAATGGGCAGGTCTCTGTTCACAGCTATTGGCTGGGATGTGTGCTTACACATTTCCCAGCCAATCAGCTTTGAGCAAGTTCCTCCAATACCCCACTTGAAGCTGATTGGATGGGATGTAAATAAGCACACATCCCAGCCAATAGCTGTGATGCATTGTGAACAGAGACTAAAGGCAGTTTTTGTTCAAAATTCCCTTCACATGTATTCAAATAAAAACTTCCAGTATCAATCTGTCTCGTACACCGATATTCAACAATCCTCAGATCTTTCTCACATACCAGGCATTAAAGAACCCTCCAAGCAGACCACCGCTGCTTTAAAGGACACCGGCTTCCCATAGCTCACGTGTCTGGGAGGGACCCAACTCAGTGATATCTGTAAGGAGACTTCCTCTCCTGAAATGTATCATGGAACATACTTTCCACTTCCTCAGGGTCATACAGAATGTCCAATGAGACTTGCTTAAATTACAAATCAAAAATCTACACACATCTATTACAATTTATAATGCAAAAATAAAATCCCTATACAAAGTAAAAAGAAATTACCCTAAACTCATCCCACGCTAGAAAATGTTTTCACACTAAAGATTTTTCTTACAATAGCCAATCTTTTTGTTCAGCCTAATATTTAACTAATCTATGAATGAGCAGTTTCTTCAGATTAATCCTTCTCAATTTCAATAGTGTTCAATAATCTTATAAAAATAATTACATATTCCTAAAAATAAACCTACATATGTATGTATATATGCATACACCCATATACACATGACTCAATCCTGCATATACCTATATCCACATAATGTATAATCCCTAATGAATATACAGTCAATGGTGTGTTACATATTTGTATATGTTTTATATATACATTATATATTATTTTTTATATCCTTTACATCTGTATTTAGTAGCAATACTGTGTGGCTTAAATGGGTTTCAGCAAGTAACTTGGTTCTTACAATATTTTATTTGTAACTTAATATATTTACTTGGAATGCATTCTATAAAGGGAAAGGTTTGCAGTACTGTATTAGATTTTATCCACAATGTAGAAGTGATTTTTAATCTCAGCGCATAGCTACCAATGGTTTGCAAATTATAATTATAAGAATTCAAATACCAACAACCTTCAATACACACTGCAAATGTAACTTTATAAACAGAAATATGCAGGTCAGTTAGATTAGCAAAATCATAATTTTGTAGTCTGACATTTTGATTTTCTGCAGCGGAGGATTAAAACAAAATGTGGTATTCTCAAATGAACTCATTGAAGTCAGTTGGATATTATTAAGTAGAAGAAATATATAAAACTCTTACGTTTGTAACTCTATAATTGCCTTAGAATAGCAAAGATTTCGTTTAGGTTTTACACATGTCAAAGTCTGCATGTGTCATGCACAATGAAACCAAAAACTGAAGGGTTACACGTTTAAATGGGAAAATTAGTCATCTTGAAAGGTTTTTACTGGAAGTAGGGTATTACTTGTAGAAACCTGGGGGGAGATGTACTAAGGGGCGATGCTATGATGATGATGTGTCTGACAATGTATGGCGATCACATCACCTTTATGATGGGGACACACATCCCCCATATGTACTAAGAAATAAGTGTGCAAGAGGAGGGGAGGTCAAATCTAATCATTAGCCTCCAGGGTTGTCAAACTGCTGGCAGCTTGTAAGAGACACCAGAAGTTCAACAACCTTTAAGGTTTAGCACATTCTCTCCACTCCCCCACTTGCCCACTGGGGAAGAAGAAAGGATCTGCTCAGACTTCAGTACCACAAACAGCATCACTGCCATGCCTCTTTCAGTGCCATAAGGATGTGCAATGCACACCCCTGTGACACAGAAGGGGTCCCAAAGTGAGAGAATGACAGAGAAGCTATATATCACAGTCAGCTAATTCAGATAAACACAGGACTTACAAGGCTTACAGAGTGCCTTTCAAGTCCTGTATTTACCTGAATCAACTGATCAGTAGATAGCCCATTCAGCTGGTTCAGTCAGTTCTGAAGGGCAGTAACGCTGTGATATATAGCTTCTCTGCCATGCTCTCATTTTGGAACCATTTCAGTGCCACAGCTGTTTACAATCCACATCCCCATGGCAATGAAAGGGTCAAGGGGTGCAGCTGCTGTCTAATTTCTTAACAGAGACAGAAAACTCTCATCTGGTTCCATAAAAAGCTATAGGAAGATTCCAGCATTGCCAACCTCAGGATGGACTGTAAACTGCAACAGCAAAGATTGCTCATTAACCTGCATTTCCATATCCAAATGAGCCTTTGTTGAATTAGTTCAGTGCAAATCGTAAACCTGTTGAAGGAAATGTAGGGTCATGGAGATGTTGGCAGATTGGTGATGGGGTTACAGGGATATGATGGCAAAAACATCTCAGTGCATACTGTTGGTATGCCAGCAACATTACTTTGCTGCCATATAGCCATCCTGGCCCCTTATCAGCTCCTGTATATCTCTTCCCCCTCCACGTCTACCAGTAATGACTTGCTTTCTGAGACAATTGTGGTGTGTGATGAAGAAAAAAGTATATATGTGTGTATGAGCAAGAAAAAGTGAAGTGGGTAAGGATGTGTTTGATCTATGGAATCCAATATGGTTTGTTGGGAGATACATTTCTATCTTTAAAATAGGTAACCTCTTTTTATGATGTTAATTTGTTCGTTCTAACCTTTTTATTTACTTGAACTGTTAATTGAAATACCATAGAACATGTAAAATCATGCTGGTTAACAATATTTGTCGAAAGTGCTGTAACTGCACAGTAAAAAAGACAGCTAGATTAACAGTATATTGATTATAACCAAAGATAAATGAGGGAGTGAGGTGAAAGAGGTAAAAATAGGCAAGCTGGTATTAAAGAGAGAAGGGCTG
Organism: Rhinophrynus dorsalis; assembly: GCA_037306005.1. Classification (NCBI taxonomy): domain Eukaryota; kingdom Metazoa; phylum Chordata; class Amphibia; order Anura; family Rhinophrynidae; genus Rhinophrynus; species Rhinophrynus dorsalis. Next base: position 105,807,022 of record CM074718.1, read on the forward strand.
AGGGGAAGGTAGAAAAGGATTGGGCAGAGGATGGAGAGGGGGTTTGTCCAAGTGTGTATTTGGGGGCAAATAATTGGTTAAAACACCAAATTTAGGAGGCGTTTTTGCTAATAATTATGGGATATAGGTTTTGAGTAATATTGTCATTCTGTCTTTGGTGAAAGCTGTATATTTATCCATTAGTAGGGTGTACCAGAGTTTTCTATTAACGTAGGACTACAAGAGAAAAATATTGGAATTATGGTTTATCAGTGATAGCCACTGTTTGATCTCCAGCTCATGGGTACTACATCTCCCATAATCCCCAACCAATCATTGACTACTCCTGGTTTATATTATATCGGGAACCTAACTGGCAATATTGTTTCATATTATTTTTCCACTCGCTTTATTCTTTATTATAGGTCATTGATTTACACAAACTAAATATATTGTTTTTCGCAATACATATTGTATTAGTTACTTGCTCTCTTCAAGCTGGCAATAGTATTCCCTGGACATTTTGACATTTTATTACTTAGTTTGGCATGGTTCTCAAAGTAGGAAACATTAAAATTTGTATGATTGATGAGTAAAACAAATGTAATTCCACCACTGGTTTTATTCCATGGAGGTGTATGGTCAACTGACCAAAGCTGTACATAGACTGCTATAGCAATAGGACCTACATAAAATTTCAAACTATGGAATGGAAGTTCTGCACCTGACAAATACAAGTTTGAGCTGCAATAACTTTGAAATAAAACATCTCTCAGTACTGGGAGCAGTGTTGTTCTATATAACTAATCAATCAATTTATCTATCTATTTGTTTTACAATCTACCTATCTAAAATGTTAGTTTTGCTTTTGGGCAAAATAAGATTGATATAATTAACATATGAATAATGGTAATAATATAGCATTTCTTTTTAATTATTATTTTTAAAGCAGTGTGTTTAATTTGTTTGTTTTTCACTTGTATGTGGTGCCCTATTAAAACAAAATAACATGCATTCCTCTTGGCTCAGAAGCAACATTTTATATACATGTTGTTAAAGTGTTAGTAATGTCTAAAAAAACTTTTTTGCATTTAGAAGAGCTTAAAAGCTGATCTAAATGCAAAAAAGTTATCTCTCAAACTGCTATGGTTTAAGAGATACGGGCGTTTAAAGTCTGCTGTTTCCTACTGACAGCTGTAAAGCTGTCAGCAGGAGATTCGTGTCGGTCGACACGGTGGCGCTTGAGAAGTGCTGAGACCTTGTTACTAACACGGAATCCCTTCATTGGAATGGTCTAAAACGTGTGCCTATTGTTCAGGCACATGTTTTACAGCTGTCAGTAGGAGAAATCAAACTTTAAACGCCTGTATCTCTTAAACCATAGCGGTTTGAGAGATACTTTTTTTTTGCATTTAGATCAGCTTTTTAAGCTCTTCTAAATGCAAAAAAGTTTTTTTAGACATTACTAACACTTTAATGTTCTTCCACCTCATTTGAAAAAAAGACAAATAATTAATAATATTAACTAAAATGTTGAAACTCTTGATAGTCTACAATTATTACAACTATGTCTAGTAATTATCAATTAAAACCAGGATATTTTTTGCTTACTATAATGACAATATGGAATTGACTTATTTATTAATTAAATACTCTGTTTTGTGTTTTCAGTTTCCTAATTATATGAAATAAACCAGGAGTCCCACAATTTGTACTGAAGATGACGTATCCCAGCTGGTATTCATGGTGTATTCATAATTCCCACTTCATTCTCTGGTTTGTTTACTGTATGTTATTAGCTTTCAGTTTTGTAGACAATTAATTTATGTTTTGTTGTATTAAGTGAATATTTAATTAGAAATGTGTATAATGCTATTTGCTATTTATAAAATGTGCTATTTCTGTAATCAGAAGAACAACTTTGAAATAAATGTCTCACTACAACAAATAATTGTCTCACTTTCATTTATTGCATTTATTTGACAGCTTTATTTGCCCTTTCTAGTTTTCTGCCTCTTTTGGATGTCACCCACTATGATCATATCACAAATCAGCTGTTATGTGTCAGGATCACAGCTACTTCATCTTAAGTACACATGACATTATTTTCATCTAGCGGTGGACAATTATTCACTCAGTGGATGATCATAATGCTATACATTTCTGTCTCTAAAATAGGCAACATCAGACATTAAATAGTGAGACTAAAAATATTGCTGCTTAAAAATGTATATATCAAATATACATTTATTGATGAAAAGTTCTAACTTGACCAGTGTTGGTAATCTCTGCTGCCACTGTCAAGTTTTTATAACTACTTTTGTTTTTTGATATTGTATTTGTTAAGCAGTAATGGACACAGCCAATGATTACCCAATTATTACCAAGCAGGGATATCTTGGAAACCTTCACTATTGATATAACGGAGGATTAACATTAAGTGCTGTGTTCTTGTAAATAGAAAATTGTGCAATACAGTTTAAGTTAAGAGTGGAGTACATCAGGGTTCAGTACTTGGGCCTCTGAATTTTATATATTTCCTGGAAATGGATATAGGGCTCGATACTATTCCCACCGGTAAAACAGCCAGTAAGGGGAAAAAAACACTGGACGAGAAACCCACTTTTGTACCACAGCTATCCTATAGCTGTCAATAAGCTATAGCTGGAACAACAAGCATTGGCTAGACCACAAGCATTGGTGGCCAAAACCCACATTGTGACCAAACACTGGTTGCAAATCTTTGTTCCAATAACGCATTTTAAATAGCCTGAATTGTAGGAACATCAAAGGAGAATAGCCAACTGTTATTGTTTGACATGCCTCCCAAACATTAACCTTACATGATCTCTAACATGACACTTAAACAATATTACCCCAACACCCAGAAATGTAACACTGAACTGTCATTCACTGTCCGTCTTCTTTAATCTTCTGACTTCTTTCTTATGTTTTCCAATGTGTATTTTAAATTAAAAAGATTTCAATAATTGATGTTTTGTAAAAAAGAAAAAAAACCTCAAAGATATGCCAGACTTAACCATTTGAGTGCTGTGGGGGCACCCCTCTGGCACTCAAAGGGTTAAATGCGGTCTGGCATATCTGTTAAAAATAAAATGCTGGTATTCAGGCTTTAAAAAAGTGTAAGCCATTGATTTGTTAAAGGGATAGTAATGTTTCATAATAAAAACAGCTCTAATTAATAATCATAGTATTTGGACTTTGGAGAGTGTTATTTCAGTTCTGTCAGAGTTGTAGTTCCAAAGTAATTCAATGACAAAGTGTCCCCCTCCCACCCCTTTTACTGATGTCACACTGTTCAGCCAGAGCAGAAGGGAGGTGCCCAGGTAGACTACAGAGAGGGACAATCTTCAATTAAGATAAGGGAAAAACCTGAAAAGCTTGTCAAGGGGGGAAGGGATTTCATTGTTTTCATAGGAATAAGAGCGTCCCCTTCTGTTATCTGTCTGGTCTAAAGACTGTATTCCACATCTGAGAAGAGATGGCTTACACTAGGTAAAAGGGGCGGGAGGGGGAAACTTTGCTTGTGAATATCTCATAAACCATAAACGTTTGAGAGATAAGACTTATATCGTTCTTCATGTTTTTTTAATACCTACAAAATAAAATAAAGTTAAAACAAAGTATTACTATCCCTTTAATAAAGAAATGTCATTGCAAGGTTTAATGTGGCTCTGCTGCTGCTGCCTCCATTGGCTCCACTGACGGTAGCAGGAATGCATAGTGACACAGGTCCCCACCTCCATATCTTTTGGGCCATTGCCCATGTCACAATGAGGGACTTTTGAACAGACTGGCTTTTTATATGGCCAGTCTCGGTTCAAAATGGTTTCCAGCCTACAATTGACTGCGTGTTTGCTTACATACCTCCCAGCCAATCAGCTTCTACAGAGGGGATGACAAAACCCGCTGGAAGCTGATTGGTTGGGTGGTATGTAAGCATACATCCCAGCCAGTTGTAGCATGGGCACCATTTTGAACAGAGACTGACCATATAAAAAGCCAGTCTCTGGTCAAAATGCCTTCATTTTAGTCGGGCAACAGCCCAATAGGTATGAAGGGGATGCCTGTGTCACTATGCATTCCTGCCACCTCCAGCGGAGCCAGCGGCAATGGAGCCAGAGTAAACCTTGCAAGTCCTTTTCTTTATTAACAAAAACAATGGCTTACACTTTTTTTGAAACCAGAAAGCCAGCATATTATATTTAACATATATGCCAGACTGCAAGAGTTAAATCAGGAATATCTTTAGGGCTTTTATTTTTTTTACAAAATATCAATCACTGAAATTATTTTATTTTAAAATACATATTAGAAAACAGAAGAAAGAAGAAGGAAGAAAGAAGATTACAGAAGAAGATGGACAGTAGCGGACCAGGGTCCTGGGGACACCACTGGACATCAGGATTACAGGTAAGTGTTAGTGATGAGCGAGCATGCTCGGCCGAAGCTCGGTTCGGCTCGAGCATCGCTCTGCTCGGCACATGGCGGTACTCGTACGAGTACCGCATGTGCTCGCCCGCCATGTTCGGGTCTCCTCCCCGCACATTTCGCGGCTGCTGCGCAGCCAATAAACGTGCGGGGAGTCTCTGACATCAGTGTAATGCCAGCAGCCATGTTGGCTGCTGGCATTACACTGATTGGCTGGCCAGAACTCGTGATCGGGTGCTGTATAGCACCTGACTCGCGAGTTCTGCTCATTCTCAGCCAGGGAGAGATGCGATCAGGCAGGGAAAGTCAGTGTAGGGAGAATAAAAGTGTTGATAGTATTTCAAGACCCAAAAGTCCTTTTTAGGACTGTTGTGTGTGGGGGCAGCATTTATATTTTGTTTGGGGGGGCACAATTTCATTTTTTTTTTTAAGGTGGGATATTAGTAAGGTGACATTGTACTAGGTGCACAGGGACAAATATTGTACAACGCAGCGACAAAAAGGGCCATTTTAAACGTGTGCCTAGCCATAGATTATTGTCACATTCTGTTTAGTGTGCAAATTCACAAATTAACGTCACATATTCCGTTCACTGTGCCTAGCCGCAGATTAGCATCACATTCTGTTTCGTGTGCCTAGCCGCAGATTAGCGTCACATTCTGTTTAGTGTGCCTAGCCGCAGATTAGCATCACATTCTGTTTAGTGTGCCTAGCCGCATATTAGCGGCACATATTGTTTAGTGTGCAAATTCACAAATTAACGTCACATATTCCGTTCACTGTGCCTAGCCGCAGATTAGCGTCACATTCTGTTTAGTGTGCCAAGCCGCAGATTAGCGTCACATTCTGTTTAGTGTGCAAATTCACAAATTAACGTCACATATTCCGTTCACTGTGCCTAGCCGCAGATTAGCGTCACATTCTGTTTAGTGTGCCTAGCCGCAGATTAGCGTCACATTCTGTTTAGTGTGCCTAGCCGCAGATTAGCGGCACATATTGTTTAGTGTGCAAATTCACAAATTAACGTCACATATTCCGTTCACTGTGCCTAGCCGCAGATTAGCGTCACATTCTGTTTAGTGTGCCTAGCCGCATATTAGCGGCACATATTGTTTAGTGTGCAAATTCACAAATTAACTTCACATATTCCGTTCACTGTGCCTTGCCGCAGATTAGCGTCACATTCTGTTTCATGTGCCTAGCCGCAGATTAGCGTCACATTCTGTTTCGTGTGCCTAGCCGCAGATTAGCGTCACATTCTGTTTAGTGTGCCTAGCCGCATATTAGCGGCACATATTGTTTAGTGTGCAAATTCACAAATTAACGTCACATATTCCGTTCACTGTGCCTAGCCGCAGATTAGCGTCACATTCTGTTTAGTGTGCCTAGCCGCAGATTAGCGTCACATTCTGTTTAGTGTGCAAATTCACAAATTAACGTCACATATTCCGTTCACTGTGCCTAGCCGCAGATTAGCGTCACATTCTGTTTAGTGTGCCTAGCCGCAGATTAGCGTCACATTCTGTTTAGTATGCCTAGCCGCAGATTAGCGGCACATATTGTTTAGTGTGCAAATTCACAAATTAACGTCACATATTCCGTTCACTGTGCCTAGCCGCAGATTAGCGTCACATTCCGTTTAGTGTGCCTAGCCGCATATTAGCGGCACATATTGTTTAGTGTGCAAATTCACAAATTAACGTCACATATTCCGTTCACTGTGCCTAGCCGCAGATTAGCGTCACATTCTGTTTAGTGTGCCTAGCCGCAGATTAGCGTCACATTCTGTTTAGTGTGCAAATTCACAAATTAACGTCACATATTCCGTTCACTGTGCCTAGCCGCATATTAGCGGCACTTATTGTTTAGTGTGCAAATTAACAAATTAACGTCACATATTCCGTTCACTGTGCCTAGCCGCAGATTACCGTCACATTCTGTTTAGTGTGCCTAGCCGCAGATTAGCGTTACATTCTGTTTAGTGTGCAAATTCACAAATTAACGTCACATATTCCGTTCACTGTGCCTAGCCGCAGATTAGCGGCACATATTGTTTAGTGTGCAAATTCACAAATTAACGTCACATATTCCGTTCACTGTGCCTAGCCGCAGATTAGCGTCACATTCTGTTTAGTGTGCCTAGCCGCATATTAGCGGCACATATTGTTTAGTGTGCAAATTCACAAATTAACGTCACATATTCCGTTCACTGTGCCTAGCCGCAGATTAGCGTCACATTCTGTTTAGTGTGCCTAGCCGCAGATTAGCGTCACATTCTGTTTAGTGTGCAAATTCACAAATTAACGTCACATATTCTGTTCACTGTGCCTAGCCGCAGATTAGCGTCACATTCTGTTTAGTGTGCCTAGTCGCAGATTAGCGTCACATTCTGTTTAGTGTGCCTAGCCGCAGATTAGCGGCACATATTGTTTAGTGTGCAAATTCACAAATTAACGTCACATATTCCGTTCACTGTGCCTAGCCGCAGATTAGCGTCACATTCTGTTTAGTGTGCCTAGCCGCATATTAGCGGCACATATTGTTTAGTGTGCAAATTCACAAATTAACGTCACATATTCCGTTCACTGTGCCTAGCCGCAGATTAGCGTCACATTCTGTTTAGTGTGCCTAGCCGCAGATTAGCGTCACATTCTGTTTAGTGTGCAAATTCACAAATTAACGTCACATATTCTGTTCACTGTGCCTAGCCGCAGATTAGCGTCACATTCTGTTTAGTGTGCCTAGTCGCAGATTAGCGTCACATTCTGTTTAGTGTGCCTAGCCGCAGATTAGCGTCACATTCTGTTTAGTGTGCAAATTCACAAATTAACGTCACATATTCCGTTCACTGTGCCTAGCTGCATATTAGCGGCACATATTGTTTAGTGTGCAAATTCACAAATTAACGTCACATATTCCGTTCACTGTGCCTTGCCGCAGATTAGCGTCACATTCTGTTTAGTGTGCCTAGCCGCAGATTAGCGTCACATTCTGTTTAGTGTGCAAATTCACAAATTAACGTCACATATTCCGTTCACTGTGCCTAGCCGCAGATTAGCGGCACATATTGTTTAGTGTGCAAATTCACAAATTAACGTCACATATTCCGTTCACTGTGCTAGCCGCAGATTAGCGTCACATTCTGTTTAGTGTGCCTAGCCGCATATTAGCGGCACATATTGTTTAGTGTGCAAATTCACAAATTAACGTCACATATTCCGTTCACTGTGCCTAGCCGCAGATTAGCGTCACATTCTGTTTAGTGTGCCTAGCCGCAGATTAGCGTCACATTCTGTTTAGTGTGCAAATTCACAAATTAACGTCACATATTCTGTTCACTGTGCCTAGCCGCAGATTAGCGTCACATTCTGTTTAGTGTGCCTAGCCGCAGATTAGCGGCACATATTGTTTAGTGTGCAAATTCACAAATTAACGTCACATATTCCGTTCACTGTGCCTAGCCGCAGATTAGCGTCACATTCTGTTTAGTGTGCCTAGCCGCAGATTAGCGTCACATTCTGTTTAGTGTGCCTAGCCGCAGATTAGCGTCACATTCTGTTTAGTGTGCAAATTCACAAATTAACGTCACATATTCTGTTCACTGTGCCTAGCCGCAGATTAGCGTCACATTCTGTTTAGTGTGCCTAGCCGCAGATTAGCGTCACATATTGTTTAGTGTGCAAATTCACAAATTAACGTCACATATTCCGTTCACTGTGCCTAGCCGCAGATTAGCGTCACATTCTGTTTAGTGTGCCTAGCCGCATATTAGCGGCACATATTGTTTAGTGTGCAAATTCACAAATTAACGTCACATATTCCGTTCACTGTGCCTAGCTGCAGATTAGCGTCACATTCTGTTTAGTGTGCCTAGCCGCAGATTAGCGTCACATTCTGTTTAGTGTGCAAATTCACAAATTAACGTCACATATTCCGTTCACTGTGCCTAGCTGCATATTAGCGGCACATATTGTTTAGTGTGCAAATTCACAAATTAACGTCACATATTCCGTTCACTGTGCCTAGCCGCAGATTAGCGTCACATTCTGTTTAGTGTGCCTAGCCGCAGATTAGCGTCACATTCTGTTTAGTGTGCAAATTCACAAATTAACGTCACATATTCCGTTCACTGTGCCTAGCTGCATATTAGCGGCACATATTGTTTAGTGTGCAAATTCACAAATTAACGTCACATATTCCGTTCACTGTGCCTAGCCGCAGATTAGCGTCACATTCTGTTTAGTGTGCCTAGCCGCAGATTAGCGGCACATATTCCGTGTAATATGAAGAAGGCGGGTAAAAAGGGCCGGGGAAGTGGACGTGATCCTGATAGTTCAGGGCGCGGGTCAGGACGCGTAGAAACTGTGCCTGGTGCCAGAGCACAAGAAAGAAAGACATCCACCATACCTAGCTTCATGTCTCAGTTTACAGGGCGTCGCAGAACATCACTCTCGAGGTCAGACCACTGCGAACAGGTGGTCGGTTGGATTTCAGCTGATACTGCTTCCAGTCGGTTAAGCACCACCCTGTCTTCCACCAAGTCCACTCTCAGTAGCCAAGAGTCTGGTCAACATAATCCTCACCCTGATCATCCTTCCTCCCACCATAGAGGGTCTGGCCAAAGAAGTGATCCCACACTGGGATATAGTGAGGAGCTCGTCTCATCACCAATCCTTGATTTGAACCTCTCTCCAAGCACGCTTGCAGAGGAACATGAGATCTTGTGCCCTGATTCACAACCTCTAGAGGGTACCCAATCACAAGAAGATGACAGAGGGGAACGGCATTTAAGGTCAAAGGAAGTGGATGATGATGATGATGAGACACAGTTGCCATCAAATCAACCACAATTACTGTCTCAAGACCTTGAGGAGGAGGATGATACACAGTTGTCAATGACTGAGTATGTGGTGGGATCAAGAAATGAGGAGGATGATCAGAGTGAGGAAGTGGAGGAGGACTTGGTGGACGATGAGGTCACTGACCCCACCTGAGGAGGTGGAGAGTCGAGCGATGACAGCAGTCCTGAGGGTGAGCCATCTGCAGCACCGCAACAGGCTGGAAGAGGCAGTGGTGTGGCTAAAGAAAGAAGGCGGACCGCACCAAACTGGCCCGCAAATGTTCCACGGAGCACCCCCTTGCGTAAATCTCCCTTGCCAAGGGCTAGGTGTTCCGCGGTATGGCGTTTTTTTAAGGAAAGTGCGGACGACAAAAAAATTGTAGTTTGCAACCTGTGCCACACCAGAATGAGCCGAGGCATGAACACTAGAAACCTCACCACCACCAGCATGATCCGACACATGACATCCAAGCACCGTAATAAGTGGGAGGAACGCCCGGATCGCCAATCTGTGTCTGCAGGCCACACCACTGCCTCCTCTTCCCCTGTTTTCGGTGCCGGCCAATCGCCTGTCGAAGGCGCAGGCCCGCATACCTCCTGCCATGCACCTGTACCATCTGAAGCACCATCAGCGACCACATCCACTTCCCTGTCCCAGCGCAGCGTCCAAATGTCGTTACCCCAGGCATTTGAGCGCAAGCGAAAATACCCAGCCACCCACCCACAGGCCATAGCACTAACCTCACACCTTTCCAAATTACTGGCCATCGAAATGCTGCCATTTAGGCTTGTGGAGACTGAGTCCTTCCGCAGCCTGATGGCAGCAGCTGTCCCTCGGTACGCAGTCCCCAGCCGCCACTACTTTTCCCGGTGTGCCGTCCCCGCCTTACACCACCATGTGTCCCGTAACATCACCCGTGCCCTGACAAACGCAGTTACTGGGAGGGTCCACTTAACGACTGACACATGGACAAGTGCTTGTGGCCAGGGATGCTACATTTCCCTGACAGCACACTGGGTGAATGTCGTGGAGGCTGGGAGCGTCTCGGACCCTGGGATGGCACAGGTGCTACCCACGCCGAGGATTGCGGGCCCTACCTCCATCAGGGTTTCCGCCAGCACCTACGTTATTGGCTCCTCCTCCTCCGTTTCCACCTCCGAATTCTCTGCGCGCAGCGCCACTCACCCATCAGCCGGTAGGTGGAAGCAGTGTAGCACTGCAGTGGGGAAGCGTCAACAGGCCGTGCTGAAGCTGATCTGCCTTGGGGACAAACAGCACACGGCCTCAGAGCTGTTGCAGGGGATTAGTCACCAGACCGAGCAGTGGCTCTCGCCACTCAACCTGCAACCAGGCATGGTTGTGTGTGATAATGGGCGTAACTTGGTGGCGGCTTTGGAGCTCGGCAAGCTCACACACGTACCATGCCTAGCGCATGTATTTAATTTAGTGGTTCAGCGATTTCTAAAAAACTACCCCAATTTGCATGATCTCTTGACAAAGGTGCGCCGCGTGTGTGCACATTTCCGTAAGTCATCTACAGCTTCGGCCGGCCTGTTGAAGCTGCAGCAGCGCTTACAATTGCCAGCTCACCGGCTGCTGTGTGACGTGAGCACGCGCTGGAACTCCACCTTCCACATGTTGTCCCGGCTTTGTGAGCGGCAGAGGGCAGTAGTGGAGTACCAGCTGTTACACGGTCATCGCCTCTCCGTTCAACTTCCTCTAATCAGAAGTGAGGAGTGGGAATGGATGTCAGACCTCTGTGAGGTTTTACGCAATTTTGAGGAATCGACACAGATGGTGAGCGGCGATAACGCTATTATCAGTGTAACCATCCCACTTCTGTGTCTACTGAAACGCTCGCTGCTCACAATTAAAACCGACGCTTTGCATGTGGAAGAGGTGGAAATGGGGGAGGAAGAGCTTACACAAGGTGATAGCCAGAGCACCCTCACTTCGTCTTCTCAGCGACAATTGGAGGAGGCGGAGGAGGAGGAGGAAGACACGGTCGCCTCCGCTACAGAGGGTAGCCATGGAACTTTATTTCCATCTCTTCAGCGTGGGTGGGCAGAAGAGGAGGAAGAGGATGAGGAGATTGAGAGTCATCCTCCTGGTGAGGACAGCGAAATCTTGCCTGTTGGTACTCTGGCACACATGGCTGACTTTATGTTAGGCTGCCTTTCCCGTGACCCACGCGTTATACGCATTTTAGACAACACGGATTACTGGGTGTTCACCCTTCTGGACCCCCGCTACAAAGAGAATTTCTCATCTCTCATTCCTCCGGTGGAGAGGACAAGCAAAATGGTGCAATACCAGAAGGTTCTTGTCGAAAAATTGCTCCAAAATTTTCCATCTGACAACGCTGGCGGCAGAGTACGTGCTACCTTGGCCAACCGAGAAGGGGAGAAAAGGGGAGCACACAGCAGTTCCGACAAAGGCAGGGCAACACTCTCCAAGGCGTGGGACACCTTCATGACACCCCGCCAGCACCCTCACCCTGATGCGCAGCCTAGTGTCACAAGGAGGGAAAAGTTTTGGAAGATGGTGAAGGAGTACGTAGCAGACCGTGTCAGCGTCCTCAATGATCCCTCTGTGCCTTACAACTACTGGGTGTCCAAGCTGGACACGTGGTATGAACTGGCACTCTACACCTTGGAGGTGCTGGCCTGCCCTGCCGCCAGCGTTCTGTCTGAGCGGGTATTTAGTGCTGCTGGTGGCATCATAACAGATAAGCGTATCCGCCTTTCCACCGAAAATGCTGATAGGTTGACACTTATAAAAATGAACAAGGCCTGGATTTCCCCTGACTTCTCCACTCCACTGGAGGAAAGCCCCGGGTGAACATAAAGTCACTTTAGATATGTTATTTACAATGATGGGAATACTCTGTATTCCCATTCACCCCTTCCACCCAAAAAACGGGTATATGGTTGACTCTTAATCTTCTCATCCTCCTCCTCCTCTTCCATATACCCCGTGATATAATTTTTATATAGGGCCAGCTCACCAGCGGGCCCTGTGATATAATTTTTATATAGGGCCAGCTCACCAGCGGGCCCTGTTTGACAATTTTTGTATAGGTCAGCTCACCAGCGGGCCTTCTCATATAATGTTTTATTGGGTCAGCTCTCTAGCGGGCCCTCTCATATAATGTTTTATAGCGTCAGCTCACTAGCGGGCCTTCGCATATAATGTTTAGGATGGTCAGCTCCGCAGCAGACCCTCACCCATAATGTTTTAGATGGTCGGCTCAGCAGCAGACCCTCATTCCTAATGTTTTAGATGGTCAGCTTAGCGGCATGCCCTCGCCCCTAATGTTTTAGAGGGTCACCAGCAGGCCATTAATCCTAATTTTTCAAGGCTGTGTATGATGCCCTCCTTTATGTGTAATAAAGGGTGTATTGGAGTGACATTTCAGTCCAATTTTTGGCAGCCCTTTCACTTAGTGCATCGGCTTTATGAGTGTTGGACCACTACCTGAACTATTGTACCACAATGTGAATGAGGCCCTCCATTTTGTGATATACAGGTTGTATCGGAGTGCCTCAGGTCCTCCCATTGAATTAAATAGGGCTGGGGTGTTCGACAGAGCAGAAGGTAGTTCTTGGCTTCATCCAATAAGTCACTTCGTCACTTTTACTCAATGTATCAGACCCCACTGTTCCGACTATAAATTTTGGACTTAACAAGGGCAAACGGACATGTTGTAAAACCTGTGGTAGCTGCGGCCTCCGTTCCTGAATGCTGTACCTTACCCGGGCCATAACCACGTTGAACACCTGCTTTACGCTGCGCACGTTTCTCTCTTAATCATGGCCCCAGTTCCGAAAAATCGATGAAATTTTTTGCAGAATTTGCAGATGATATACAAGTAAATATACAGCAAATACTGTTTGGTAACAATTTTTCGCCTAAAGTCGTTTTTATCTTCCTTTTTGTGTGTTTTACGGTCAGTCTGTAAAAATGGCGTACTACGGGCGAAACATCGTTCCCAGCAGCGACGTTGGAGTCCAAGATGCATCCAGACATCCTCCCTATGCTGTCCCTGAACCATTTCTGTGGTGTTTCCATCATTTTCTGACCTTTTCCTATGAACCAGGCACCCTCCCCTCATCAGAGCAGGGGGTGCCTGGTGTAATGCTCGAGTCCTCCCATTGACTTCAATGGGGCTCGGGTGCTCGGCCGAGCACTCGAGCCTCCGGGGGCGCTCGGCCAGAACACCCGAGCATTGGGGTGCTCGATCATCACAAGTAAGTGTTTAATTTCAGGGGATGTTTTTAACTTTAGGGAGGTCAACCCTGTGATATTCTAGTGGGGTATGCAATGGTGTTTGATGTATTGCATACTCCACTGGTACTTATAGGTTTAATCTTTTGTTTTTAAACACAATTTTAGTTCCTCAGATGTATTGAGAGGTTTTAGGGCTACATATTAATACATCCACATGTCACTAGCCACACATGTAGGTAAGGTGGAAACCACTTTTCTAACACAAACCTGTGGTTTTCACCACATACTAGGGACTCTGCACCTATGTTTTGATGGTGCAGTTTTATAGTCAAAAAATGTGTGGCCCTTAAAATGCATTGAAGCCACTACATACCATAGGATGACAAACAAATTTTTAATTGTGCTCAATGGGGTGCAAATTTTGCGCCTGTTGGACATTTTTACACGGTGGAGGTTTTTGACAACAGTTTAGAAAAACGAACTGTGCTTTCAAACCCATCATTGACAGTTTGGATTTTTAGCGTGGAAATAGTATCAAGCCCACAGAAAGCAAAATATCAGAATCTGCATATGACACTAAATTATGCAGGGTAATAAATTCAGAACAGGATGTTTGTTCTCTACAGGGGGAGTTACATAAAATGTCAGATTGGGCAAACAAATGGAATATGACGTTTAATGTAGTAGTATAAAATTATGCTTTTGGGAAGAAAAAATCCCAATATTGCTTATGAAATTTAGTGGAATCATTTTAGGGGACTTGTTGCAAGAGAAAAATCTGGGAATTCTTGTGCAGTACAAACTTGGAAGTAGTGACCAGTGTCAAATAGCAGTAGCAAAAGCAAACAAAGTCCTGTCTTGCATAAAAAGGGGTATTGAAGCAAGAGTGGATAACATAATTTTGCCTCTGTACGACCTTACCTCTAATATGTAGTGCAGTTTTGGGTACCAGTTAAAAAACAGGAAATTCTTGAACTGGAGAGAGTACAGCAAAGAGCAACAAAATTAATTAAGGGAAAGGAAGACTTGACGTATGAGCGCTATCTATACGAACTTGGTTTATTTACTATAGAGAAAAGACCACTAAGAGGAGATCTTATCACAATGTTAAGTATATGAGAGGTCAATACAGGCATCTCTCTAGTGAGCTAGTCATTCCCAGATCTGATCAAATAACTAGCGGGCACCCCTTGAGATTAGTGGAAAGGAGGTTTCAACTTCAACAGATGAAGAAGTAAGGTCTGTTAAATTGTAGAATTCCTTGCACAAGGATGTGGTAATGGCAGATGCAATGGATACATTTAAGAGAAGAATAGATACATTTCTTTCAAAAGGGAACATACAGGGTTATACTGTGTAATAGTAGGCAAAACAGAAAGTTCAGATAAAAGCTAACTTATTTGGCAACAGGAAAGCTTATATAATTCTCATTTCTCTGGGTTATGAGGCAAAGGTTGAACTTGATGGACTTGTGCCTTTTTTCAACATAATTTACTATGTTACTGGTCTGGAGAATGCATGTTAACCCTTCCCACCCCCCATTACTTTCCTCTCTTTACTCTACTTTATCTGCCTTTCTCTTTGGTCCAATGTGAACCAAGGAACCAGGTGGTAAAGTAATCCTCCAGTCTAATAAGGTGCTCTAGATATGCCCCCACCAGACACGCTCAGTTTTAAATGTGACCTCAAGGAAGTGCATCAAGGAAAATATTCATTGTTTTTTGCTTTCATAACTTACATGGGGCCGATCAATTCACCAGTATGTGGGATTCTATCCCTAGCCTCCTTGATGGATATGGACCAGGCTGCAGGCTTTTAAGGGATCTAAGTCCACTAGAGGAATGCTTTCTCTCCTAGCCATTTATCCTCCTTTCTCTGCTTTGCTATGTGTGAATAAGACTATGTATATGAGCTTTAAGACAGAAAAGGATTTCAGTGTCAGAATGTACCATATGAATATGGTCTGCCTGTCTAGCAGCAACATTCTAATGTGGCAAAATTTGTAATTCTGTAATGTGTTCTTTTCTGTCAGCTGCATTCCCCTTCCCCTCCTCTTAAGAGGTGGGTTATGTCATTTTTTTGTTTTTGCTAAAATTTACATTATTTTAGTCAGCATTCATGTTAGATGGTGCTTTGGTATCAACATTATACTATCTGCTACACCAGTGAATGTTTGTGGGCAAGAGGAGACTTTTTCTTCTATACTTTTACTTTTGGGTGAAATGATGCCCTGGGGACCCTCCTACCCATGGCTGGGGCTGTGAATGTATGTGAGCCACCATGCCACTCAAAGAGTATACTGGTATTCTATGTCTCTCTTGTCCCTGCACAGTAGCTTCTAGGCCCCTTTCTACTGAAAAGGAGCCTTCACAGGTTAAAGCCCTGATATCTTTTGTACAATCCCTTGTCCTGTTCAGGAGATTCTTGAGTCCTGGAACCAGGATTGTCCCACTCCTACTAAAACACAACTTAGTCATTTTGGTGTTCGGGGGTTGGAGTTATCCTTCAGAAGGGGATTATTCTATTGAGGAGGAGGAAACTGATGAGGACAATTTTGATTCATACTTTATCCCTGGGATTAATTCAAAGAACACCCTGGATCACCTGCTGAGGCTCTTAACAGGCTCTGACAGTCTCTGTGGCCTCTGATTTGAGTTATTCATAAAAGATATGTTTAAACGATGCAATCATTCTTTGGACCACAAATTGATTTCACTTATTTATTTTCTTGTGATGTCGTATTGCAGTGGGCTACCCCATGCCCCAAAAGTAGACCCTTCGATTTCTTACTTTCTAAACGTATAGCATTATTGCTTGCAAATGAGGTGACACTTCAAGGCAGATAAGCACTGGATTCTCTGCCAAAGGGAAATTTAGCATTTTCTGCTGCCACTTGTTTCTCTCTTTTGCAGTTGCTTGGGTGATTAGGGCCATTGCTAAGCAACACTATATAGTCTATCCAATTGAACTCACCTAAAGAGGATGTTGTTCTTGCCACATCTAAGATCCTTGAGGCTAATGAATATCTTACTGAAGCAGCTTTAGACTCTGCTAGGCTTACTGGGAACATTACAGATGTCATGTCTTAACTTTACAGATGTTATGTCTTAACGCATCAAAATTGGGTCACAGAACCAGACTATGGCATGTAAATAGATTAAATGAAGCAACCAAGTGGAAGTGTCTCATTTACCCCCCCCCCCCCCAGGAGCTACAGTATTTAGATAATCAATCGACAGCTTCTTTTTGCAGTACTTTTTTACCTCTGTCCCACCTTTAGGGAGAGGCAGTACTCAGTCAATAATCATGTATTGAAGTGTAGGGAAAGGATGATTAAATCTGGCAAATTTTGTGCCACTGGGTTGATCCTGCATTTTAGATGATTAATTTTTACTTGGATTGAGTTTGTATTGGATTTCTGTTTTTATGGCCTAAAGGTGAATACCCCTACTTTCATTCTAATTGTGGTCTTTTATCTTTTCTATCTCTTGCTGGCCCTTATCTTTAGCTTCTTAGGCCCAAAATCCAGCTATTCTCTGCATGTTATTGCTTGTCCATCAACGAAAACATGGAATATGTAAGCCATTCTTTCAGCACAGGTCCCTTGTAGTGCACACTGGACAATGGCAATATAATTGGTGCTTCTTAACATACAAATTGTTTTTGATATTTTTGTGATGGCCTTTGGGCTTTGTCTCTTACTTCCATAAACTTGTGATGATACCACCTCCGCTGTTACGTAGTACATTGTACTTTGAACAATAAATACTTAACAGTGTGCATAAGCCATGTGACTTATAAACTGGATACAGAACTTCCATCTAATGGATTCTAAACTTCATTTATGGACACTTCAACCCATGCAATAGGTATCCATGCTGTCTGCGAAGCACCTCTCATGTAGAGCCAAGGTAGTTCATACAAGCAGTGTATACCCTTATCTACCCGTTGGATTAAAAAAGCTGACGTAAACCTATCAAAGGACCCCATGCCGTCTGTGAAACACATCGAACGTAGAGCCAGGGGTAAGTGGGACATTTGTTCCTCGTTATACAAATATTCATTACTTCCAGTATCGCAATATAATGATCTTCCTATTTTGCAATATGTTGGGATTTCAAGACTACTGGGAATGTTCTTGAACGGAGGTTCATGATGCAAACTTTCAGTTATACTGGCTTCATTCTGACATAATTTATCTCAAATGATTGCAACTTTGTTTCCCAATGACCTGCTAGAATGTAGCAAGTTAGGAATGGGTTTATAGTAAGACACGATGCTTGTGAGATATTACTTTATCCTTGCCATTTAACCATTTAGATGCCCCACATGTGGAGATACTGGGTCAATGGCCCTTTAATTTGATTTGGTAACTTTATTAACTATGTCTTAAGGGTTTAGTAATATTCTTGTGTCTCCTATTGACTTTTGCAAATATACAAACGATCATGTATTTTCTATTTCGTATTCTGCATACTTTACACATAGGTATTGCTGTACATCAATTAATACACCGCTCACACTGACTAATTAGACCAATTGATATACTATTCAGGTGTGTTAATTGTGGGAATGCTGGAATCTTTGAGAGGTTGTTTGTATTTAAGTCAGGTTTTTGACATGAATAGGTTGTCTAGAGAAAGGCTTGTGTGTGAGCCGAAACATTGATCTTACAATAAAACGTCATTTTTTTTTCCTCTAACCAAAGACCTATGTTGGTTTCCATTACCACATCCTGTGCAGTATAGTAATGGAGGGTGTATATATATATATATCTCCCCAAATCTTGTAGGGTATCCACCCTGATTAGCTCAGTGAAACAGAATGTATAGGTAACTTGGTATACATTGCAAAACTATGTGTTTTGGGTCAGAGCTCCACTCCACAGTTTCTCAGTAACTGACATGTGTTAGGTGAGGAGTCCACACCAGGAGTTCTATCACTCCCTATTTCTCACTCACCTGCATCTGGTAATCAGTGCAGCAAGCAGTCAAATACTTCCCCCTGCACTGAGCCAGACTCTCTCTCTGTCTGTCTTTTTTTTTTGAGTTGTCCAGAGAGGAAGGATTTAACCTATGAAAACATGCAAACTGTGGAGTTAACTTGTGCCTGCTGGACTGTGTTGTTGGATGTTTATCTCTTGAGCTGGTAACCTGACTAGTAGTCCAAATACATTTAGGAGCTGAGATGTTTAGTTAGTGTTCTGTAGAGCAAGACTTTTGTTTTGTTTGTGAAGCTGCTGTCTCACCACTTGGATACAAATAAACAGGCACAGACTTGGTTTAACCTCCTCCTGTGTGTGAAGTGTCTCTGCAACCTAGAAGGCTGATCCCAGGACAGAAGGTACAACACATTAAAAGGTACTTTTGGCACAATAAATGAATGTGTATATATATATATATATATATATATATATACCAAACATATAAGTCCTAGCACTCTTCCAATCAAAATCAATGGCCTGGGTGCCTGGTTCCATCAAAGATACATACAGTTTTGTAGTTCAAGGACCGCACTCACAGGACTTCCAGATGCTTCAAAATTGTGCAAAGTTTATTATCAACGTTTCAGCCCTGCCTTGGGCCTTTGTCAAGATAGGTTGGATATCTTGACAAAGGCCCAAGGCAGGGCCGAAACATTGATAATAAACTTTGCACAATTTTGAAGCATCTTGAAGTCCTGTGAGTGTGGTCCTTGAACTACAAAACTGTATATATATATATATATATATATATATATATATATATAACAAAAGGTGCCATGTAGACATCTGAAACATTGACCAAATAAAATCCTTTGTGTTTTCTCTAAAACCTTTAAAGTCTTGAGAGTGCATATATATATATATATATATATATATATATATATGCACTCTCAAGACTTTGAAGGTTTTAGAGAAAACACAAAGGATTTTATTTGGTCAATGTTTCAGATGTCTACATGGCACCTTTTGTCAGGACAAAGAACCAGCAAATTAGTGATCCCTTATATACCCCCATACAGTGTTTTGGTGCCAGAAACAAATGTTAAGTGTCAACAATTAAACAATTACAGTACATACATGTGGAGAAGTGTTTAGAAATAAAAAAGAAATACAAAAAACCCATAAGACATGAAATAAAAGGATTCTCAGGAGGGTGCCTGTGGTGGTGGGTGGAATCTGGGGAAAGAATCAGTTTAACTGCTATTAGGGGGACAGTTAAAAAAAAATAACTAAATAAAGTAAGAAATTGGTACATAACATGACAGAGACAGAATTTTGTAGAGGATTATTTGTAGAGCTTAGTCTAAAGCCCTGAGGAAACATTGATTTGCAGGACGTAGACTTAATTGAGGCGCAAGCCCTGAGGCAACATTGATTAGATGTAGGGAATTAGATTTGTGTTAGGCCCAAGCCCTAAGCAAACACTAATTTGTAGGACTTAGGCTTATATAAAAATATATTTTTTTTTAGGCATCTGTGTTTTTTTTTTTTAAAGAACAAGCCATTGGCCATGTCAAATTCCCCTGTGTAATTGCGGAATTTGATACTGCTGTTCTTGCTACTGCTGCTGAGTTGTTCAAACAGCAGAATGATTAGGCAGCTCAAACCGAATGGGATCAAAAACAGCAGAAACATGGGTGATGGATGATGAAGGTTCTACTTGCCACGACTAGCTCCTGAGTAGGGATGAGCAAAACTTTCCGCCTCAAACTGAAATCAGCGAAAAATGGCACTTTCCGCTTGGAAAAAATTTCCCATGAAAAGTGCTGATTTTCCGCGTTTTTCGTCCACTGAAATCAACAGGAACATAGAAGTTACACACAACACATTGCAAATATGTTATTCCCCAAAGGCACAGTATAAAAGGGGCATGAGGGTGCCCGAGTTGGTGGGGTGTAGGGAAAGAATCAGTTGAATAGGGGATGATTTTTGGGGGGTTGTTTACTGGGATTGGGGGGCACTTAATAAAAAAGAAATCCTAAATAAAATAAAAACCATAAGACATGGTAAAAAGGGGTCTGAGGAGGGTGCTTGTGTTGGTGAATGAATGAATCATTTGAACAGGGAATTTGTTTTGGGGGGCTTTCTTGACTGTTTTGGGGGATAGTTAATAAAAAAATAAATCAATAAAATAAATTAAGACATTTGTATTTAAAGTGACAGAGACAGGAACCCCATGACATAAGCTGCCACTGGGGTGGATTGATATTTGACTTGATAGAGTATTTTCTAGAGGATGATTTGTTTGATTTGTTGTTAGAGGACTTTGTAGGACTTAGACTTATTAGAGGCCCAAACCCTGAAGAAACATTGATTTGTAGGACTTAGGCTTGTTAGAAACAACCCCCCCCCCAAAAAAAAAATATTTTTTATTTTGTAGGACTAGTTTTTATTTATTTATTTATTTATTTTAAAACACAAGCCCTGAGAAAAAAAAAATCCCTACTGGCCTAATGCCAGCAGGTCATGTTGGCCAGTAGCCACTGTCAAATGTCCTCCTGAGTCCTGAGTTGCAACTGCTGTTCGTACTGCTGCTGCTGAGTTGTTTAAGCAGCAGGATGATTAGGCAGCTGAAAGGGTATGGGATCAACAATAGCAGTAACGTGGAAGATGGATGATGAGGGTTCCATTTGCCACGACTGGATCCAGTGATGCGCCTGAGGCAGTAGCAGCAGAATAAGTAGCCCCCAGTATTTGTGGAGAAAAGAACAAGTTGGCCATTAAATCTTCTCCACCTGTCCCTCCTCCAAAATCACCATGGGTGTGTTGTTATTAGAATATATTTTTTTCCCTTGAGAGCAGGTTCAGTGGATCTCCTCAGAACTGCAATGTGCCCAGTGTGTGTGTGTGTGGTAAATAACATCTGGAGGCACAACTGTATCCAAACACCATGACACCCGAAACCAAGTACTGCCGCTGTCACTGTTCCCCTTTTCGACACCTGCTAAGGGCACATGACAACTTGCTGACCGTTTAATAGTAGTGATGAACCCTCTCTGCCACCATCTTAGCATATTCTGCAGGATGGAATCTCCTCAGATGCCGCTTGATGCACTGATTGCAATTCTCCTCCACCACACTGGCATGTGTGATCAGTGCACCACACAGTGTGCAATGGGTAGAGACGAACTGCCACATCCTAACATCAACAGAGAGGCTATCATTTGGCTGGGGAGGTAATGAATGAGGAGGAGTGGCAGAAGATTTAGTTACCCTAGAAGGTGATGGTGAGCTAGTTGTTTCACTTGTCCTGGAACTTCCAGTCTCTGTCTGGGTTGTTCTTTTACTCCTCCTCTTTGATTTCTGCCTCTCCTCTTTTTGCCTTTCTGGTGAGTCAGGGACAGCAAAAGCGGTGCTTGATTTCTGTGGTGGGTGTTTGGCTTTAACATGTTTGGAGTAAATGTCATGGTGTCTGTGCTTCATGTGTGATATGAGGGAGCTTGTGCCAAGGTGCCTTTCCTCTTTTCACTGACATGTCACAAATTGTGCACAGTGCTGTTGCTGATGACTGTACTGTGCCTGCCCCAACAGAAAAATAGTCCCACATCCATGATGACTTCAGAGGGAAGGGGAAAGGTGGAGAAGAATGGCCTCTTTCTTCTTGTCCTCCACACTCCCTTTCATTGTCTGTGGCAGCGGATAATGTTGCTGCTGTTGCTACTACTGCCTCAGAGTCAGCATTGCAATTAGGATCAGGATTATTCCTACTGCTGGCAAGTGGAACTTGTCCTAGTCCTGCATCGCTTGTTAACCCCATTCCCACTGTGTCCATGGTGGTCTGTGGCACACTAACCTGCTCCTCAGCATCCTGCTGCCCTTGCATCTCAACATTAGAAGGAATTAGAGCAGTTGCAAATTCCTCTAATTCCAAGATGTCCTTGCTAGTGGTTGTGGTGATGCCCATTCTCATTCCTGTCTCCCATTCCTTCTCAGTTTCTGCTAAAAAGGCCATCAATGTCTCTTCCACCCCGGCTTCTCCAGCATCATCACCACCACCACCACTAGTCCCTACATGCTATTGTTGCTGCTGCAGCTCTATTCCAGACATCTCACTGCTGCTTGGAGGAGGTGACGAGCAATGTGACAGAGGGTCTCCTAATGTCACATTTGCCATTGCCTTTTGACCTGAAGAAGAAGGCAGACTAGCACTAGCAGAAATAGCAGCAGGTACAGGCAGATATATGTGCTCCTGCTGCTGGTGGTGGTATTAATTCTGAGCCTGCTCTCCTCCCCCAACACCAGTTCTGGCCTCTTCAGATTCATGTTCCACCTGGACACTGTAGTGAAGGGAAGGGAAGGACTCCCAGTCCCAGGGTCAGGAGAATGGTGTGGGCTCCCTTGACCACTAGTCTGGATGCTGTAAAATGTTTCCCCTACCACTCCAGCTGCTTCACCATTACTGCTACTACTAACACCAACCACATCATGTTCAGGGTCAGAGTCTTCCTCCTCAGTCTCACAGTAATATCAGGATATTGTTGATTACCCCCTCCTTCACTCGTAAGGCTAACAAGCTGCTGCTACATGCTTAGCATGTGCCTAGTAGCAGTAGTACTAGCAGTGGCAGGACTGCTTGGGAATGGCAAGTGTGATTTAGGGTCCCTTGCTATCACACTTGGCATCATTTTCTCCTTCCCCTCCGAGTACTACAAGAAACACTAGCAGCAGGCAAAGTATTGGTGGCAGCAGGTTCAGCACTGGCAGAAGGTTCAGTACTAGCAGCAGGTTCAGCACTGGCAGCAGGTTCAGTACTAGCAGCAGCTTCAGCACTGGCAGCAGGTTCAGTACTAGCAACAGGTACAACAGTAGTGGCTGCAGGATCAGAAATGGTGGCATTGGCAGCAGGGGCAGCACATCTGGCAACAGGTACAACACTAGTGGCTGCAGTTACAGAAATGGTGGCACTGGCAGCAGGGGCAGCACGCCTGGCAGCAGGTACAACACTAGTGGCTGCAGGATCATAAATGGTGGCACTGGCAGCAGGGGCAGCATGTCTTGCAGCAGGCACAGGCAGCTAACCTGTCCTGCTCTCACTATCTTTTTCTCCCTTCCTTCCCATTCCCTTTCCTCCCTTCCTTCCCACTCCTCCCTTCCTTCCATTTTCTCCTTTCCTTCCCATTCCCTTTTCTCCCTCCCTTCTTATTAAATTCCCCAAGATCCCTTGGGGTGATTTTAGGGGGACTGGACAGCATTGGTTGAGTACTGCTAGTCACTTCCTCCTCCTCAGACTCAGTGGACACATAATAAGGATCCTTCCAGTTCCTATTTTTGCTGCTCATAGTGATAGGAGTCACTATGAGCCTCTCTTGCCTCAATTTTTGCTAAATATCACATGAGAACAGCACAGCACTTCTATCTCGTTCTGTAGCTGCTTCTATTGTGTCTGCCTTCAGCAAAAATGTCACATTTTAATAGCGGAACTGCGAAAACAATGTAAATCAATTGGCAAAAACTTTTTAGCCATTGAAACAATGGCGAAAGATTCTGGCCAATGGGCGAAAGATGTGAACATTTTAACAGCTAGTTTTAAAGTGGATTTTCCAGCGAAAAAGTGTATAACAATGTGGTTTTCACAAAATTTCTCACAGGAACATGTTGACAACTTTTGCCCTACTCCTGAGGCAGTAGGAGCACCATAACTAGCCCCCACCACTTCAGGTATATGTGGAGAAAGAAGAAGTTGACCAATAATACTTCTCCACTTGCCCCTCCACCAAAATCATGGATGTGTTGTTCGAAAATACATTTTTCCATTGAAAGCATGAACTGTGCCCCTCATCAGCAACTGCAATGCACACAGTGTGTGTGACAAATAAGGGAAGGACTGAGAACAATGGTTATATCTTAACTCACATCAAATACCTGGCATAACTTCAACCATGACGCTTAGGGTCCCCAATGTGAAATCCTCCTGCCAAAAACCAGATACTACTGCTGTCACTATACCCCTTGTCCTCTCCCTGCTAAGGACATGTGACAATTTGCATACAGAGTAATAATAATGATGAACCCTCCCTCCAACTTAGTATATTCTGCAGGATGGAATATCTTCAGATGCTACTTTATGCCCTGCTTGCTATTATCCTCCACCTCACTGTCATATGTGGTCAGTGCATCCTGACACCTATTGAATGGCTAGCAACTGGTAGGGGAGGTAAAGATAAGTGAGGTCAGGAGTCAGGGGGTACAGCAACAGTGGTGCCTGATTTCTCTGGTGGGTGCTTGACTTTAACATGTTTTACATAAATGTCATGGTGTTTCATGTGTGTTATCAGGGTGGTTGTGCCAAGATGCTTTCTCTCCTTTCCCCTTTTCACTGACTTGTCATAAATTGTGCACAGTGCCATAATTGATGACTGCACTGTGCCTTTCCCTAGAGAAAAATACTCCCACACCCAGGTCCTCAGGTGCAGGAGAATGGTGCAGAAGAATGGTCTATTTCTTTTTCTCCTCCACATTCCCTTTCACTGGCTGGGGCAGAGGATGATGTTGCTGCTGTTGCTGCTGCCGACTCAGAATCAGCACTGCAACAAGGATCAGGAGTATTTCTTTTGGCTAGTTGAACGTGTCCTATTTCTGCGTTACTTTACCCAATTCCAACTGCGTCCACGGTGGTCTGTGGCACACTAGCCTCCTCCTCAGCACCCTGCTGCCCTTGCAGTTCAACAGCAGCAGGAATTAGAGCAGGAGCAATCTCTGCAAATTCCAAAAGCTCACTGCTGGTGGTGATGCTCATCCTGTCTCCCATTCCTTCTCAGTTTGGGCTAAAAAGGCCATTAATGTCTCTTCCACCCCAGCTTCTCCACCATTATCATCATCACAACCACCAGTGCCTCCTTGCTTCTACCACTGTATTCCAAACGTCTTACAGATTGAAGGAGTTGATGAGACATGTGACATATGGTAGTGATCACTTTTCCCTCCTCAGACTCACTGGACGCATAATAGTCTTTCCAGCTCCTCCTTTTATTGTTATTAAACTTGCTCATAGTGATAGCAATCACTATGAGCCTTTCCAGCCTCAATTTTGAAAACCAACTCACAACTGCTTGTATTATATTTCAATTACTGGAAAACTGCATGTTTTTATAGAGAAAAGGTGAAAAAACATGTGATTAATAGGTGCCAATGGGCGAAAACAGAGAAGATTTTAATCACTTTATTTAAAGCGGATTTTCCTAGGAAAAAGAGGTCAATCACATTTCACAGATTTTTTCTCTGGAATACGATGGGGCCTTTTGTCCACCTCTAATTACAAGATGTGCAGAGTTTTGTGAAAGGAGTGGCTTATGCCTACTTAGTCTTTTGGAATGCCACTCCTCTGTGGACTTGAAGTTGGTTTTGGGAGTACTCCAGAAGGTTTCTTTCAAGCATTTGTCTTCAGTTTCCTTTAAATTATTCACCCTTAAGATATCTATCCTGCTGGTTATCGTGACTTTTTGGAGAGTTGCTGAACTTAAGGCTCTTTTTGGTATTTTATTTTGAAACGGTGCTTTTGAGAATTACTATCGGGTTTCTCCCAAGGTTATTTCTGAATTTCACATTAAATTTAAAATAAAACTGAAGCCAGATAAAATAGGCCATTTTGCACATGTACGTATTATTCTTGTGTTCTTTTGACAGTAAATTGATTGCTTCCTGTTCCTTGGTTTGTGGTATGGGTGTTGTAAAGGAAACCCAAGACACCGTGCTGTCCTGGGCCATCGTGCCAGGACTCTCTCTTTCAATGTTGGCTACTAGAGGGGTAGCTGGTCCTGTAGCTCGAATAATAAGCAGGAAAACAGGGATAAAACACAGGAGGCAGTTCTAGTCCAAAACAACTCTTTATTTTCCAAACATTCTTTCTCCTCTGGTTGGCTACTGTGTGCTCTTCCCCTTTGGTGTCCACCTGGCTCAATACTGCTCTGACATCCATTTTGAAGGCATCTGTGTGCAGCAGAAATGGGTGATTACAATCCGGAGAGGCTAGCACGGATGCCTGTCCTAAGGCAGTTTTTAATGCCTAAAAAGCTGTGTCTTAGGCAGGGGACCAAGTGACTACCCGGGGTAGGTTTACTCTGGTCAGGTCACTCAGGGGTTTGGCTAGGTCACTGTAGGGGTATGAATTTGCAGTAATACCCGGTGGTCCCCAAGAATGCCATGATCTGCTTCTTGTGGTTGGTTGGGGCCACCAGACGATGGCCTCAGTTCTGGCCGGCTCCGGTCACTGAACCCCACTCCCTAATCAGTGACCTAGATACTGAACCTCCCCCATCCCTATCTGACACTTGTCTGGGTGAATAGTGAAGCCTGCCCCATGAATTCTTCCCAGGATGGCCTGAAAGTGAAGGAGATGATCTTCCCATGACTCGCTAAGATGGCGATATCATCAAGGTAGGCGCAGACAAACTCCTACTCCCACCCCCCCAGAGGGATCTGCCAATAAACCCAGCTAAGATCCAGGCGCCCTTTGACATCTGAGGTTCATATTGTCTCACTTTGTCTCGGTTAGAACTGGTCTGTGTTTTGAGGTGTTTTTCCTCTTTCCCTCCCTGGAATATTCTTTAATAGCTTTGGTATGTCCTGTTGTTTACTCTGTTCCACATTGGACAACAGAGAAAAGGGGAGTTTTATATACTTACCGATAGATCTTTTTCTCTTAGTCAATGTGGAACAAAAGGGTTCTCTTCCAGAGCCATGGTGGGGGAGTGACACTGGGTTTTCCGGTTCTGCCTTGCTTCTGTTTTTGTATTTTTGCTACTCACTATAATGGAGCTAGACTGGTGGGAATAAAGTAGGGAGGGATTCTTCACCTCCAGAGAGGTTTTGAGGCAAGTGCCTTACACTCCTGGCTGGAGGATGCTTTACCCCATTGTTGCTGAGTTCCACATGGACTAAGGAAAAAGGCTTTATCAGTAATAACAGAAAAATCCCATTCTGAATTTCCTTTTTGAGAAACGCTGTAAACCAATGCTGTAAAAAAAAATCAACATCTTGTTGGAAATCATGGAATAAAAAGCTAGTTTTACAATAAATCTTTGCTCTAAATGACAAGTTTAACTGATTGTGCAGCATAATTGCTTTTATGTTAATAACAGTAGTTTAGAATACTGGCTTATTTGAAGACATTTACACATGTACTATAGCTAAAGGCTTTGAAAGTCATCTGAATTGGCAGTACAGAGCCTAGGAATTTTAACTCAATTTAACACTATAATCTTTCTAACAATAAAATTATATTAATCTGTTTTAAATATAATAAAGTACTTACTGTATTTTCTTGCATAATATTTTTCTTAATACAAAATAAATACATTCAATTTATGAGAGCTTTTTAGTCCAAGGCCTGATAAAATAACCAGGCTCTACCTCTTGAGATTAGAGAAAACGAGTGAGGATGGTCAAAAATGTTCACCTGAAAAAAAATCAGTGAAAAATTGCACCACCCACTTGGTGAATAATTTCCTGAGAAAAGTGCCTTTTTCACACTTTTTTCACCTAGCTCATTGCATTGAAGTCAATTGGAAGACTGAATTTCTGTGTATCTGTGGATTTAGGCAGCCTGAGTTGCTTCTCTCTCTTTATGTAATCCCAGACAAATTTGTTGATATTGAGATCAGGGCTCTGTGGGGGCATGCCATCACTTCCAGGACTCCTTGCTCTTCTTTACGCTGAAGATAGTTCTTAATGACTTTGGCTGTATGTTTGGGGCCCTTGTCATGCTGCAGAATACATTTGAGGCCAATCAGATGCCTCCCTGATGGTATTGTATGATGAATAAGTATTTGACTGTAACTTCTCAGCATTGAGGAGACCATTAATACTGACCAAATCCCCTACCCCATTTGTAGAAATGCAGCCCCAAACTTGCAAGGACCCTTCGCCATTCTTCACTGTTGCCTGTGGAAAATTATTCTTGTACTGCTCTCCAGCCTTTGGCAGACAAACTGCCTTCTGCTACAGCCAAATATTTCAAAATTTGAGTCATTGGACAAGAGCACCTACTGCCATTTTCCTGCACCTCAGTTCTTGTGTTTTCATGCATAGTTGAGTTGCTTGGCCTTGTTTCCACATATGGCATTTTGGCCGCAAGTCTTCCATGAAGACCACTTCTGACCAGACTTCTCCAGACAGTAGATGGGTGTACCAGGGTCCCACTGTTTTCTGCCAATTCTGAGCTGATGGCACTGCTGGACATCTTCCTACTGTGAAGGAAAGTAAGCATGATGTGTCTTTTATCTGCTTCACTACGTTTCCTTGGCTGACCACTGCATCTATGGTCCTCAATGTTGCTTGATTCTTTATGCTTCTTAAAAAGAGCTTGCACAGCACATCTGGAAACCACTGTCTGCTTTGAAATTTCTGCCTGGGAGGACCTTGTTGATTAAGTATAACTACCTTGTGTCTTGTTGCTGTGCTCAGTCTTGCCGTTGTGTATAACTTTTGACATTAAACTTTCTTCAGCAACCTCACCTTGTTAGCTAAGTTTGGCTGTTCTTCACCTAGTTTTATTCCTCCTACACAGCTGTTTCATTTAATGATTATGTTTCAACCTACATATTAAATTGATGATCATTAGCACCTGTTTGGTATAATTGTTTAATCATACACCTGACTACATGCCTACAAAATCCCTGAAGGCAAAGGGTGGTCACACCAAATATTGATTTTATTTAGATTTTTATTTCTTCTGTTCACTCACTATGCATTTTGTTAATTGATCAAAATAAACAATTAACATATCTATTTTTTAAAGCATTCTTACTTTACAGCATTTTTTCACACCTTCCTAAAACTTCTGCACATTACTGTATAATGCTTGTGGGTCCCAGTGTCTGCATTAAAAACACAAACATACAGCTATTTAAAAGGCACAAAAAAGGGGACTTACCTTATATAAAACCTTGTAGGCCTGCAGCAAGTGGATCCACCAGCCCTCCTGGTAGGCCCCAAATTACCCACCCTCATAGGCCAGATGGGGAATAATAAGTCATTACAAACACTCCTTGGGAGAGATTCATTAAGCTGTAATAAAGTGGAGATGACTTCTCCAGTGATATCACTTCTCCAGTTCCTATGTTATTCTATAGAGCCTATGCACTTAGATCTCCAAAGCTGAAGAAACCTTAGTGCATAGGCTCCACAGAATAACATAGGATTGGCGAAGTGATAATGTGGAGAAATAATCTTCACTTTATCACCTCTTTATCACCGCTTATTGAATCTCCCCCCTTGTCTGTTTGTAATCAATTATTATTCCCCATGTGGCCTGCAGGGGTGGGTAATTTTGGGCCATTAAGGAGGGCACAGTACTCTTGGGCCAGTATCCAATCAATGCAGGCCGACAAACTTTATATCAGTTAAGTCTCCATTTTGTAGCTTTTTAAATAGCTATATGTTTTGTGTTTTTAATGCAGACACTGGGACCCACAAGCATTATATATCCTTTATTACAGAGTCCCTCCAAAGTGTTTATGTACAACATGAAGCACTGTTCAGGGAATGTTTTTAATCTAGATAGGGCTTTCATGTGCATTAGCGTAGGACTTGCCATATATTGAGGTTAAGGATGGGCAAAATTTTCGCCTCAAACTGAAATAGGCGAATAATGGCACTTTCCACTTAGCAAATAATTTTTAGTGAAAAGTGCCATTTTTCTGCTTTTTCCTGCCTTTTTCACCTATTGAAATGAATGGGAAGAAAAAATGTTTTACACCACACGAAAATTTTCTACAGCCATATAAAAGGCTGTCAGGCACCCACAGCATGTCATTCTGTGTTTGTGAGAGGAGAGAGCAGCACCTTGTTTGAGCTATAGAAGACACAGAGGGGAACTGAAGTTTAGTTTAGGGAATCTTTTAGTAGGTCATTTGTTCTGTGTAAGTGTGCATTAGGATAGTCAGTGGGGCACTCTAGAGAGAAGAAGGGAAGAAGGAGGTTGACCCCAAATACTCCAAAATTCCATGTGACTGACTGGCAAGACACAGGCAGCTAGGGACCTATTTGCTTACTGTTATTGTCTCTGTGCTGGGAGTGAAGGTCTGGGGAAAGAAGTTGTTGATTTTGTTTTTCAGTTATAATTTGTTTGGACAGGCTGTGATAAGACAAAAGGGTGGACAACTTAAAAAAAAATAAAAATAATAAAATAAATATATAAAAAAGAATAAAAAACTAAATATATTAGGTGACAGTGACAGACAGCTGACTGGGCTTAGGCAATGCATCATTCAGCTCCATCAGTTGTGTTGTGTACCGTACAGTAAAAAAACACAGCGTAGTTCCGTAATGTCCAGCAAAAGCACAAGGGGAAGGGGTGGAACAGTGCAAAGATGTGAGAGTAAAGTAGTAGTTCAACAACTGACTGCAGCAATGGTTGCTGCAGCTTGTGCAATCAATGATGATGATCCCTCTACTCCATGGGAGCATGCAGTTTGTCAAGGTCCCAGCAAAACTAGTTCAAGCATCACCAGTGCAAGTAGAGATAAAGAATCATATAAGAAGAACACTGAAGATGACAAGTCACATTCAAGTTTTGATGATGCTGGCAGTAACATAATAGATAAAGGTGTAGAAGCTGAACCACATGCTGCATCAGATAGTGAGACAAACAAGCACCAAATCTCCCATCCTCAAAGTAGTAGGGAACTTTGCTACAGTAAAAGTAAAAATAAATAGTTTGAGACCTCTAAAAGCTTAAAGGAATATAAGGGTAGTGGGCAAGAATTGTCAGGTGATGCTGATGCTGCTAAGGATGACCTAATGGTGACTGATGATGATGCAGATCTAGAATATATCCCTCCAGGATCCTCCTCTTGTTCAGATACAGATGAAGTTGATAGTGAGGGTGATGACATGGCTATAAGGTTAGCAGAAAGTCAAAGGCTGAATCTTCCACCACTATATTGGAAAGTCTGACCCTGGACAGGCACAGATGTCAAAAAGCACACAGTCACCCTATCAATCATCATCAGCATCAGCGCCTCTTCAAAGTCCAAGTCCCACTCAGCCACACACACCTCTTTTGAGTACCCAGCAACAACACAGGTTATTAACATCCACAATGTTAGATATGACGAGTGCCTCTGCTGCTACTGTAAGTTCTGCACCTTTGACACCTAATACTAGTGGCAGTAGAATTTCATCATCTAGCCCCAGTAGTACTAGTAGGAGCAGCAGCACCACCTTAGGATACACAAGCTAAGCATGTTGCTATCTGTTGTCTGTTCAAAAACCATGTGAGCAGGGGGAAAGTATGCTCACACCTAGGCACCTCTTTATGAGATCCCACCTGAAGCACAACCACAGGTCTGACTGGGAGACACATTATCAGCAGGCCAAAGGTGCCACAACTAGCAGAAGCACTTTAAAAGTTCCCAGGGCAGAAAAAAGAAGTAGTGAAGTTATATATGTGTCAGAGAGTGTGCTACTGTCAGTGCCAACAGTTAGTTCAGTCTGCTGAGGAGTATGATGACAGACAAAGCCAGGAGAAATATATTAACAGTAGCACAGATGAAGACATGGAGGAGGGGTTTTAAAATTGGGTTGCCACCATCTACCCTACCTGGGACCACTGCTATAATTGACAAGTAATGTGTGTCAATAATCTGAGAAGGAGGACAGAGATTTGACGCAAACATGACAATAGTAAAAACTATATACACACACACAAATCACATCATACCAGTATCACAGTGCCTGTGATCCTCATGTCACTCTCGCTTGTGTTACACTCTGATTTGTTGAGTTGGTTTGGCCCGCCCCCCAGTGACCTTTTTATGCCTGGCCTGGACAACTGTCAGATGCCCTTTCATGGTGTTTCTGAGCCAGTCTTGCTGTTGCAGTGTTCCTGTTTTCCGGATTCTTGTGTACCGACTCGGCTTGTCCTGACTACGCTCCAGTGTTCCTGATCGTGATTGACCCGGCTTGTCTGTGAACCACCTCTGTTTCCTGACCTGGCTTGGCTGACGTTCCTGCCCGTGTTTGACCCGGCTTGTATGAGAACCTCCTTCGTGCTATGACCCGGCCCGGCTGACTTCCTGCTCTGTGATCGACTACCGGCCTGTTCCAGTGACCTGCCTGTTCCGGTTGTCGCCGCCACGACATTCTTCTTCTGCCATTACTGTTACCCAACTGCAGTGTGACCACTTCACCCTTTGGTTGCCTCCGATTAGTGCAGAGTCCCGTGCTGATTTGCTGAGCTGTGCTTCCTCTATAGAGCCTCTGTACGCTTGCAGAGCTATGATACCATACTGAGCCTTCTGTTGTTAAACGTGCATTTTAACCCTTGCAGTGCTGCTTACTTTCACGAAGCCTTCATTCCCCGGTTTAGAGCCTTACTCGCTGTGCTACATCTGCCGAGTCAACCGCTTGTGTGGACGGCGACTCAAGCAATACAACTGCAGAGTAGTCACGTTAAGTTGGTCCGGTTGGGCGCCATTGGCTCTTGGTCTAACGTTCAGTTTACCGGTGGACTCCGTTGTGGCTTACTGGCTCGTGCTGCAGCAAAGGGCAGGCTCCAAGCTCTGGCAGGTTCCTGTTGGTCTACGCCCGTGGGGGCTATTGGCTCAACTATCGATAACATTGGTCTCCGGTTATACGCCCGTGGGGGCTAAATGCCAGCTTGTGCATTTCAGGCTAAGACCTAGTACGCCCGTGAGGGCTATCCACTCTTGCACTCGCAGAATCAGTTGTCACATTGGGTACGCCCGCGGGGGCTATTTCGGGGTCACTGTTCTGATGAATCTAGAACTGGTCACAGATTGGTTACGGCATAATACCTCAAAGAACTCTGTGCTGGCTATATCTACCCAGCAGCTCCTATTACCACATTGGGCGTGCCAACCCCCCACATCTGAGACTGACTTGATTATTGCATTTAACTCTTTGTGTCAGTTTACCATTATCTGTTCCTAGATAGTGTGTATACCTCATTCTGTGTATTGTACCTTTTGGGTTATCCCTGTCATTACAGTTTATTATTCCTGCTGCCTGTAGATGGCGATCGTTTGCATTATTTTTCCTTCAATAAAATTGTGTTTAATTTAACCAACTGGTCTGAGTGTCCTAAAAACCGTTACAACCAGCCAGTCCTCCACCACCACCACTACAATACACATCTGCTACATTGTAGGATGTTTTTCTTTTTTTAAAATCTCTTGACATCATCATGAATATGTGGCAATGTTAATTAAGAAGGAAGTTAGTGTTGTGGGCAAAGGACAAATGCATTCTGCATGCTAACACATTTTTCTAGGCATATGTTGCTGTAGGACTTACAACTTTGACATTCAGACACTTATTTCTAAACTACTACAGCCCACAAAAGAACTAATATTACAGAGGGAAATGTAGTTCCTATAGGAAATATAGACAAAAAATGTGTTAAAATAGGCAAAAAATTTGTTAAAATAGGCAAAAAGGAGGACAGTGTTTGCATTGGTGGAACATCGAAAACTTTTGCAGAAAAAGTGAAAAATTGCCAAGTTTTCACGAAAAGTCATGCGGAACATTTTTCACACTTTTCGCCCACCTCTAACTGAGGTAACTTGACAGGGTTGGTAAGCTTAAACATTTTTTGGCCAAATAATGGAATGAAATACTCATATTTATTAACACAGTGGTTTTATATATGCCCAACACAAGGAACACATTTGCACTATTTGTATGGAGGAACGCAAGTCTGTTTTTTTGTCTTTAGTTTCTCAGCACTTCACATAGTGGTGCCAATAAAGATGTGGGGAACACTGGCTGCTTCTCATCAGGGGCAAAATGCTTGGGGAAGTTCTGTAAACATCTAAAAGCAGTTTTTATTTTAATATTAAAAGCAAGTTGAAGAATGTCCACGGACTCCCAGTGCAAAACAACAGTCTGTTTAGACTCTTTTGATGTATCCCTGTGTCCTTAACCTGATCAGCTTTTCTCACAGATTGTATCCTTCTCAGTTATGAAGTTGATATGCAACAATATTATAGATGATGCTGAACCTCTTGATGTCAGTTGACAGGAACACAGCACCACACTACATTTCATCTCTCATCTCCAAATACACTCCCTCTCACCATCTTCGCTCTGCACACGACCTTCTCCTCTCCATAGCTCTTATCACATCCTCCCACTCCCGCCTACAGGACTTCTCCCATGCTGTACCTGAGCTGTGGAATTCCCTCCTCCCGCCCAATCAGACTCTCCCCCAGCCTTCAGATCTTCAGACTATCCCTGAAAATTCACCTCTTCAGGGAAGCCTATCAACTGCCTCCATAAACAATATCACTAAGAATCACCCCTTGCCTTGACCACTGCACTCAACAGCACTTCTCTCTCCCACCCACTGACTGGCAGGTCAGCTGGCAGGAGGCACTTACACCCAATAGCACTTACTCCTTCTGTGTCATACCTACCTTCCTCTAGACTGTAAGCTCTCACGAGCAGGGTCCTCTGATCCTTCTGTTCTCCACATTTGATTGTACTATTTAATACCTCTGTATGTCTACTTCCTACTGTAAAGCGCTGTGGAATTTGTTGGCGCTATATAAAGATTAATAATAATAAAATAATTTGGCTTATTTCAGTTCCTTGCACTAATATTTTTTATGGAGGAAGCTCAGACTCTCTGTGAGACCAGGACTGCTGCCCTGAGGACTCAAGGTTTGCCATAGGAGTCAGTCTATTCTTGTAACAGCAATCTCTGTTTGTCATTATATGGAGCTAGCAAGCTCCTTATAATGACAAACATAGCTTGCTGTTACAATATACATGATGCAAATCAATACAAAGAGAAGCAGGAACGCAGTCCCAAGGAGAACTGGGAGGGAGTTGGGAGGAGAATTTGAGGCCTGGGAAGACCTGCGTGTCAATGTTACCCTGTGTTGCAGAATGTGGAAGTGCCCAAATCAAGTTTACATTTTAAAACGAATATCTACTAAATTATATATGTAGGAAAAAAATAAAAAAAAGACAATCCACATACCATTTTACTAGTTTAATCATATGACACACAGTAAAAGCCCTCTGGAGTGTAGCTGGTTTGAACACAATTTGCTCTATTTCTTCTTAGGCTTAATTTGTTTTCATTTCTTTTAGAAAGTAATACTTTTTTCAATACATATTCCATACCAATTCTGTTGTCATTTCTGAAATATTTTCATTTTCTTTCTGCATTAGGGAATGCTTAATTTTTACTGACACTGTTGTATCATAAACAAAAGCAAAACCATTACTGTTTCTTTTTTTTATTATGACTTCAAAACACAACCAAACTAAGATACATCACAGACATGATTCATGAGTCTAAGTCTGCTGAATAAGTTTGCAATATGTTATCAAACTTTAGAGTCATATTTGCATGAATACCACTGAGAAATAGAAGGTGAATCTCTTTTATTTTAATCCGATTACTTCCATATATTACTTACTCCATGCAAGATTTTTTAAATCTCTGCATTTAATTTCAAACTTCATAACATTCTATAATTTCTTACAGATAGCATCAAAAAAGCCGCCTTTATTTTCTGCAATGTTTTTCTCACTTTGAAGTTTAGCTGTTGAACTTGACAGTTGATAGAACTGCACAGAAAATAAAGATCTTCAAACTATGTGTGATTGACATAAAAGGTTACAGAAATGAAATTTGACTATTGCAGATGAAAAAGTCTATTAAATTGTATGATATCATAAATATGAATAGATGTTTCTTGTTTTAAGTGAAGATTCATATCTAGTATGACACCAACTCTACGACTGTGGTATTAAGCATTGTGAAATGAAAGTAGTGTTCATAACGTAATTGTTTTATTCAGGTCTATGAATTCTTGCTTTAGCTGCTTGATATTGTATTTGCATTCTGATTAAATTAAAATTAAACATGCTATTGGTGATGTTATGATATATATATATATATATATATATATATATATATATATATATATATATGTATATGTGCCACTTAAAGTGGACCTGTCACCTTAATGTCTCCCAAGATGTCATCCACTCAAGTGGGACATTTAAAGGGATAGTAATACTTCGTTTTAACTTTATTTTATTTTATAGGCATTAAAAAAACATGAATAATGATATAAGTCTTATCTCTCAATCCTTTATGGTTTAAGAGATATTCACAAGCAAAGTTTCCCCTCCCGCCCCTTTTACCTAGTGTAAGCTATCTCTTCTCAGATGTAGAATGCAGTCCATAGACCAGAAAGATAACAGAAGGGGATACTCTTATTCCTATGAAAACAATGAAATCCCTGCCCCCTTGACAAGCTTTTCAGGTTTTTCCCTTATCTTAATTAAAGATTGTCCCTCTCTGCAACCTACCTGGGCACCTCCCTTCTGCTCTGGCTGAACAGTGTTACATCAGTAAAAGGGGCGGGAGGGGGACACTTTGTCATTGAATTACTCTTGAACTACAACTCTGACAGAATTGAAATAACACTCTCCAAAGTCCAAATACTATGATGATTAATTACAGCTGCTTTTATTATGAAACATTACTATCCCTTTAAAAAAGTTTGGGTAGCTCAGAGGGAGAACTTACCCATACACCACTGATGGAATCCTCAAGGTCCTACACCGGAATGTCTTCCATGGTCATGTGATGTAACTGCACATACTTGGTGAGAATTACATGATTTAGATGACCACTTAACCACTTGGGAAATATGCAGAGAGGAGCTGGGAGGAGAGGCACAGAAAGAGCCTTTCTCCTGTCTGTGATGTTACCCTTACCCCAGTAAAGGTCTCACACTGGAGCTTCTGCCACAATCATGTGACATCACTGTGCATACTCACCAATGTTACATGCTTGTTATGGTCACTTAACCGCCTGGGAAATATGCAAGTAGGAGCTGGGAGGGGATGAGAGACACAGCAAGACACTTGCTCTTACCTGTAGTTTCCCCCTTTCTGATGATGCCCCTCAAAAGGATCATTTAAAGTTCTGTGGCTGAGAGAGAAAGAACTTACCCTTACTTCAGTGGTGGAATCCTCAAGGTCCCATATTGGTGCTTCTGACATTATTATATCACTGTTCATACTCTGTTAAATCACATGATTGCAACAGCCACTTAACTGCCATGGAAATGCGAAAGTAGGAGCTGAGAGGGAAGGTAAGATACAGCAAAAGCCTTGCTCCTATTTGTGATTCTTCATGCTGAAATGAAATAAATAAAATAAAATAATTGCAGGCCTCCATATCCCAACTGCCTTAGGTCCAAGAAGGACCTCAGTTTCACCACTGTAAAAGGTAAAGTCTCCATTTTCCATTGCTGGTACTGGAACTAGGTTACATGCAGGTGCTCACTAGATCGCCTGGCATACAAAAAATGAGACAAGAAGAGGATAGGAGTTATAAACGAGCCCCTGTCTTAACTCCCCATGCTTCTGTGGGTACATGATTACCTTTGTTTAAAAGAGGTCAGTCACCCCTTTAGGGTACCTGTGTCTGGGATCTCCTGATCATCTATCTTGCCCACTCCATAGCATTAAATAGTCAGATTATCCCCTCATTGAAAGAGGGAACATGCCTCATTTAAGTTATGGCACTACTGGACGTATGAATGTCATGTGATTTGCATAAACACCCAACATTAGTATTTGGGGTATATTTACTGGGTATGGACACTAGGAAACAGTAACAAAAATAATACCTATCTCACTCTCAGGACCAAGAGCATTAAGTATTCCTTAAATTGAAAGAGGTAGGCCACTCTTTCATAAGAGGGTAGTCTTAGTCTTTGCCTATTCCAGAAACTTTTTCACCTATTCCAGAACATTATTTTCCTATTCTAACACATTTTCCCCTATTCAACACATTTTTCTCCTACTCTAACACATTTTTATCCTATTCTAACACATTGTTTTCCTAGTCTAACACATTTTCTCCTAACACATGCTACCACATTTTTATATTATTCTAAGACATTTTTCTCCTATTCCAACAAATGTTTTTCCTATGTTTAATATGGCACAATATTTCCCAGCTCAATATTACTTCTTCTAAGGTAGGGTGACCAGACCTCACCTTTAACCGGGGACGCATATGAAAAATGCATACTGCAGGACTGCTTTGACTTTGGTGCACTCCTGAAATGTGCCTATTTCCTATGTGTCCCCGGTTAAAGGTGAGGTCTGGTCAGCCTATTCTAAGGGCTGTGGTGGAGAAATAAGTAGCTGGAAGTCAAAGCTGTGAGTCCTACAGCAACATATACCTTGAAAAATGTGTTAGCATGCAGAGTGCCTTTGTCCTTTGCCCACAACACTTACTTTCTGCTTAAGTGACACTGGCACATATTCATGATGCTATCAAGTGATTAATAAAATCTAAAGTACAATCTATAATGTGGCAAATGTGTATGGTAGTGGGGGTGGGGGACTGGCGTGGTGTGATTGGTGGGACCTTGACAAACTGCATCCACCCAGGGAGCAGTGGGATCATCATCATTTATTGCACATGCTGCAGCAACCATTGCTGCAGTCAGGTTTTGCACTAACACTTTACTCCCACGCCCCTGCACTTTCTCCACCTTTCCCCCACTTGCTTGTGCATTTGCTAGACATTACTCAACTACTGTGTGTGTTTTTACTCAAAATTGATGGCGTGTCATGTCTTGCCTTGACCCTCAACAAAATTCTCTATGTTGTCTGCTGTCAATCAAGTCTGCCTCAGTCACAAAGCTCCCACTCAGCTGTCTAATATATGTATTTGTTTATTTATGTTTTTTTCTTATTTATTTATTTTTAAGTTGTCCACCAAATCTTATCACAGTTAGTCCCAAAAAAAAAATATATATATAACTAAAAAACAAAATCAACAACTTCTTTCCCCAGACTTCCCCAGCACAGAGAGAATAAAAGTAAAATCAGCAAGCAGTTTGGACCAGAGCTGTCTGTGTCTTGCCAGTCAGTCACACAAAATTTTGAGATATTTTGGGTCAACCTCCTTCCTCCCTTCTTATCCCCATTGTTTCCCCTAGACTCCCCTACTACAGAGAAAAAATAACATATCTAAATGATTCCCTAAAACTAAGCTTCAATTACCCTTTAGTTGCATATCTTCTCTAGCTCAAAAACATGCTGCTCTCTACTCTCACAAACACAGGATGGCATGCTGTGAGAGCCTTTTATATGGCTGGAGAAAACTTTTGTGAGGTGGAGAAACATTTTTCTACCCATTGATTTCAATGCAAT
The DNA here is from genome assembly GCA_037306005.1 of Rhinophrynus dorsalis. Taxonomy (NCBI): domain Eukaryota; kingdom Metazoa; phylum Chordata; class Amphibia; order Anura; family Rhinophrynidae; genus Rhinophrynus; species Rhinophrynus dorsalis. The sequence continues at coordinate 105,846,670 of CM074718.1, forward strand.
GAGCTAAGTGAAAAAAGTGGTAAAAAACAGAACAAACAGCACTTTTCTCTGCAAATTTTTCACCAAGCGGAAAGTGCCATTTTTCACTGATTTCAGTTTGAGGTGAAAATTTTCCCCATCCCTACCCATGACATACATGTACGTCCTTAGTCCTGAAAGGTGAAAAAGTGGCAAGCCCACATTAATTCCAAAGTAATTCAATCTGAGTGTGGTAGTTGTTGAATACTGACAACTACTGTGTATGTCATTTTGGTACTAGAAATTGTCTAGAAGTGTCTGTTTTTCCTAAGGTAGTGATTTTTATATCTTGTGGTGGAAGTCTTCATCTAAAATTAATTAGCTATGGAGCGCTAGCAACCAAATCTGTTAAAATCTCTGTTAGCAGGGTCCCTAAAGCATTAATCAGCATCTTATATGCATTGAAACCAATTGTCATAATTCTAAATATGGATCTGAGTGGGAAAGAAATCCCATACTTGTTTTAAAGCATCTGTGGTATCTGCAAACACAGCTTCTTGAGGAAAATTATTCCACAACCTTACTGTACTTACTGAAAAAATTATTTACCTTTATAACTAAAGTCTTCCAATGCTGTTACCATGTTTGTTGCACATCTATACTTCTTTCAGGTCAATAATGTATTTTTTAGAACTGGTGACCCAAACTATACACCATATTCTAGATCAGGGCTCAAAATTTCCACTCGTCACTAGCCAATGGCGAGTGAAAATTTAGCCCTGGCGAGTAGAAATTCAGCCCTGGTGGGTATGTTATGGCTTGCAGTGGCGAGTAACTTTTCAGGTCTGGCTAGTAGCAAAGGACTTCACATTTTAAGCCCTGTTCTAGATGATATCCTACCAAGAATTTAAGTGTTAAAAGTGTATTCCCATTTCTTGCATCTCTTACCCCTTTTTATACGTGATAGAACCCAAATGACTCTTTCAGTGCTGAGTGAATTATTTATTCTATGTATGCTTCTAAATATTTCTCTAGCAAGAGAAATTATTGGGTTCAGGACTGAATCCTGGGGCAGACCACTTACAACTAAAGTTTTACATGTACCACCAACTTTTTTCATTTGACCATTTAACCAAATCCTTTTAATTTATGCAATAACCTGTTGTGATGTACAGTATAAAAGGTTTTTGCAAAATTCATGTATACTACATCAGTACCAATATCCTTGTTCAAGTTACAATCCTTTCATAGAATGCAACTCAATTACTTTGACGTGATCTATTCTAAACAAAACCATTCTGACAATATATTATAAGATAGTATAATGGCACTTGCTAAATAGTTCCTTAAATAGATCCTGCTGCTAAATGTCCACTGTGACCAAGGAGTAGATGCTCACTATTATATAAACAAAAATAGATAAATAGATGGACTAAGTGCTGGGTCTGAAAATCTTAAATATATATAAAAATAGCTCTAAAGTATCATCATATCATAAATATATTTAGATGGCTCAAAGATGATTCAAGAATATAATGATAATACAAATGTTTATTAATAAACAATTCTATAAACTGAAAAACAACGTATACAATAACTATTATGATTAGTATTAAAATTCTAATAAAAAGTTCCACAATACTACTCAAAAAACTGAAGATGTAACCAGTATTTCAGAAGTAAACTCCTCCGTTTAAAAATCAGTTTGATTATATTAAATTCTACGGGCAGGGTTTTCCTTCTCCCATCTCATAAGTTATTTTAACAAGTCTCTTTGTTTCAGAGTATATATCTACCTCCGTTTGTGTGTACTCTGGTATTAGTCCTTTGTTGGTCCTCTGAGGTTCTTTGTGAAGATATCAGAGGGCAGGGTACTTGTCTTCCCGACTCCTTCCAATATGAATTTTGCGGGCAGGGTTTTTTTCTCCTCCCAACTCCTTGTGTGCAAGCGCAGGCAGGTCTCTCTCTCCTCCAGACCAGCTGCCACTTATAGTACCTTCTTATACTTGGAGGTATGATACAAAGTTCTATACACTTGGCTTTTTAGATCATATTATGCTCCATTTCTAAATAGAGTATTAGCAAACATTTGAGGGATGTAAATTCTAACACGTTTCATACTGTTGGCTCAGCACTTCATCAGAGAATGGTTCGTATTGACCTTTACTTGATTTATATAGGTTCTTCTTAGATTCAGATGCTCCTATCACTATGCTAGTTGAGTGAATACACCTGTATAGGTGTGATGTGACTGATATTAACCCTTACGTTATATTCGTTTTTGGTAGAGATAGCTTTCTTATGCCACCAATAAGTATACAGCCAAAACTGAGTGCTAATGTGTATATATAATTATATATATATATGCGCATATACATATGCATGCATATAGAATTCACGTACATGCATGCATACAACATACCATAACGTGTATTCTAAATGTGAGAAATAAGATAAAAGTATGATTGTGTAGTAATATAAACTAAAATAATAGTCTCATCACATTCTATTTTTCTTAAGTATATTGGATTTTAAAAGAGCTTAAAGGGAAGACATTTATTATTCTACATCATGAATATTATAGATGACCTCAAAATCCTATTGCAACACATTTATATAAAACAATATATATGTGTATGTTGTTAAAACGTATCTTCATTTCTTTAATTATTTTTCTTAAATTTAAAGAACCTTAAAGGCATGATATTTATCTCTGTCATTACTCATGTTATTTCTAAATGAGACAATCTTCTTTATATCGCTCTTCAATTTAAGAAAATAAAATTCAGACTAATGATCTCAATGTCTAACACATTTTCATAAATGATGGTTTTATATAAATGTGATGGTATATATTCTCTCATTAAGACCTGCTGGTTGTAATTTTTCTAATTTATAAATCCAATATGTTTCCTTTTGTCCTAAGATTTTGAATCTGTCTCCATTGGGAATATTATTAGGTATCTGTTCAAGAGGTATAAGCTCTAGTCCTTTGGTATCACTGTCATGACAATTGGAAAAATGGCAACTAAGGGGATATTTGTTATCAGCTGAAATGATTGATCTGCGGTGTTCCAGCAAGCAATCTTTTAATTTTCTCTTAGTCCTACCAATATATGTTTTTTACAGGGACATTTAATACAATATACTACGAACTTGGTTCTGCAGTTTATGTATTGTTTTATTGGAAAAAGGTTATCTTTTTTATCTTTAAAATCTTTTGTTTCAGACAGGTATCTACAGGTAATACATCTTGTGGAATTACATTTAAAACTTCCTCCTATACCTAAAGTATTAGTTTTATTTTCTGTTTATTTTTTGTCTAAATATTCTTTACATTTCTATTTTTGGTAAATATAATATTAGGGGTGTTTCCTATATGATTTTTTAATATTGGATCCTGTAGTAATTTTGGCCAATCTTTATTAAGAATCAGTTTGATTTTATAATTATCTGTACTGTATTTAGTTATAAATTTGGGTTGTGTATATTTTATATCCTTATTGATATTTTTACTTTTTTTAGGATACAAAATTTCCTTCCTATTTTTATTTTCACATTCAAGGTAAACCTTATTTACCAGTGTTTTCAGGTAGCCTTTGTCAACAAATTTGTTTGTGAGTTCTCCTGACAATCTTTGGTAATCCGAGCCCTTTGTACAATTTTGTCTTAAGCGATGGACCTGACCTTTTGGTTTATTTTGTTTCCAGCTGTTCAAATGACAGCTTTCATAATGTAAATACCCATTTACACTTCTAGGTTTTATATATGTTTCTGTCATTATTTTATTTCCTTCATGATATATTTTTAGGTCTAAATAATTAACACTTAATTTGTCAATATTTTATGAGATAGTGAGTTATTGATGGCAAGCCGGACATGCCCCGGTGTATTGTACTGATTCTTACTGCTAGATAAATGCTTAGGGCAGGCCGGACATGTTCCGGTGTGAACCTTGAGGTAGGATCGATATACATTCAAGTGTCTATGTTATCCAGACACTTGGGTATTGTAACAGTGATTCATGGCAAGCCGGATATGCCCCGGTGTGAACTGTGAGGGATCAGAAGCATGTTAAGATTGATACATGCTTAAGTGTCTGTGTAGGTTAGGTGAAGACGCTTAGGTATTACCGGACTAGTTCCGGCATTTGGATAGATTAGCACTCAGACAGTGTATTATCAGATCAGTACTTATACTGGAACCTATGAGGTAGGGATTTTTGGATCTCATTTGACTTTACATCAGGTAGGTAAATGGCAAGCCGGATATGCCCCGGTATCTTTTTAGATTAATTTATTCATTTTGAGATAGTGCCAATACAGATAAGTTGTGGCACTTCGCATATCCATCTTTATGGTTGTTCATTCCAGTTTGTTCTTAACAAGACATGCTGGATTTCACTGGAACTACATTTGTGATTGTTCGGAATACAGAAACATTTATAATATTATATTATGAAAATAAATGAAACATCACAAACAAATTTGGCAAGCAGGAGAATGCCCCGGCAGTACATAAACACACGTGTGATATATATTTCATGAGAATGTTTAATGTAGATATATACTATGTTTTGAACCATCACTTTGGGAAAATACAGTGAGTTGAACAATTGATATAGCTAGGCATTAAGCCAATTCCCTGGCCTTATACTACGTGGTGATCGGAATAATAGAAGATTAACATCTGAATCCTTGGAATTTTATTGGTAGCGAATAAAAGTTAGGTTTTATCAAATTAATTTAATTTTTTACTCTTAGGATAATGTGGTATTTCCTATAATTTGATAGTTTAGAGTAATCGTTTTTTTCATATGACCTACATAGCGCAGTGATTAGCATTTGTAGGTGTGCTTGCATATCAGGTTTTCTTTCTACTTTTTCCTTTCTTTTGTATAGTCAATATTATATGGAAATGTAAGTCCCATATCACTGTTTAAATTATTTACAAAATTTAGGTAATCAGACTCAGCATTTTTTCAAATAATTATCAGTTCATCTATAAATAAGACTGGGGTATTACATTGATCTCAATAATTAATTACCATTTTTAACACATTGTATGCTATTTTAATTGACTGCTTTTAGAGCTTGATATCATTTTTGTGCTGAGTACTTTTATTTCTCTATCTGTGTTTCCCTTAATGAATTATCTACAGTATATTTATTAAAACATAACTGCAGAGTCCATTTTTTTTTACCAACCAGATGCCACTTTCAGACAGTTGCTGCTCTTTTTAGTAAATGTAAGGTAAATTATTTAGTCAGGAGTGAGCTGTTTCCTATTTGGAGTACTACTGGTTATTTTAGCTCCCTGATAAATACTCTCCCACTTCAGTGTTCCAACTTTATACCACATCATGTAGGCAAAAGCAGGGTTTAGCAGTCATCTACCCTTTGAGCTACAAAGGATAGTACCTCTGTTGGGTATATTTTGTATGTTGCAGAATACTGCTTCAAGATTAATTTATTGACTAACAGGAGACAAGTATCTGACCATTTGGTACAGGTGTCCCAATGACAATTATTTTTCAATAACAGTAAGCTATTCTCATCCCTGGTACATATTTTTTTAATTTTATTTATAGAAACAAAAGTTATATTTTATCTATTCAAGCAGCAGGCGTAACATTAAACTGCAAGGGAATATATTAAGTTATTCCTTGGAAAAAATATGTGCTATAAACATCACATCTCTTTTTCCCTTTCTTTCTTGAATTTAATGGTTGAATACTGTAGCACAATATTATTAGCTTATATTCTCTTATTTCTAGACAGTACACAGTGTGTTTTCTTTTTGTGTTGTATCGTTAGTACAGAAATTGGCATAATAGGGCCCGTGGGCCAATTTAAAATGGCCCTTGTGTCTTCCTGACTATACACAAACACTATTTTTCTTATAATGAGAAAACGCGTCTGACGTTTTCTGAAAAACGAAGAGTAGTACATTTTACCACAAAGCTTAATTATCCTATATAATAATTTGCTAAGATTTGTCAGAAGCTGTCATGTAGAGATGGAGGTGCTCGTTTTAGTCATGTGCCGTACAGACTGCCTGCGCCGTGGCTGTTATGGAGCGGGGCTCTCCGAATTCAGACTAGAGTCGCACAGAGAGGACTCCGGTCTGAATTTGGAGCGCTCCACTCCGTATCAGCTGTGGCGCGGCCACTCTCTACTGCTCATGTCCCTGTAAACGGGCCTTTCAACTTGTTTGTGTATAAATGAGCAACTTTGTACTGTCAGTGCTCTCCAGGACATACTTGAAAATTTGTGAAATCTCCATGTATTATTCCTGGAAAAACACTTTCTAAAAACAGACAAGTAAGTAATTCTAACAGTTCAGAAATAGCTCAAATGTATACATTGATATACATTGTCTGTGCTTAAATAGACTTAAAGAAGACCAGTCACCTTTCCAAGTCCTCCCTTCAGTGTGAGCCTCCTTTTTATCCATTTATTCCACCCCTAAGAAGTTGGAAAGACAGGTGATTTGTCTGACCAGATCAGGGAAGAAAGAACTAGTGAGAGTAGATTCCCCAAATACTTAATCAGAAATATTACCCCTTTGAGTGCCAGAGGGGTATGCAATGTATTGCAAAGCAATGCGTTGCATAACCCTCTGGCACTCAAAGTGTTAAACCTATGAAAGTGATTGGAAAACAAAAGGTACAAGTTATATGCTGTTTAAAAGATGCATTTAGAGAGACAATAATCATAATCTGAAGTCTCCAGGTGGCTGAAAATGATGGGATTTGTAGTCCATTCAGGTTGCCTTTCCGTGCTCTAAGTTGTAGCATGATGAGCCAGCTTGGGGTAATCCTTCTCCCCCCAAACTAAGTGGTGTTACTTGAACTCTGGTGATGGTGAGATGTAAATCTGTTTGATATAATTATTTATATTTATTCAATACAAATAATCTAACCTGTCTACAAGCACAAAACTAGATCCAGAGAACATGGACTGCCCTGCTTCTGTAATTAATTTACTATATGAATCATGTTGTATCTTTCCCTGCAGTCCTAGTTGATGAAGTGCTGAAAAAAACTTAAAGTGATTCTTATATCGGCTCACCTCTAGCCACACAGAAATAATTATTTGTTAATACTGCAGGACAATAACTGCCATGTTGAGGTTATATTCCATCTAACTGTCACTTCACAGCTATCGACTCAGAATTTATCACACATCTTGCCTGTAGTACATTTTGGAGAATTTTGTCAGATATTTAAACTGTTCAATTCAATTTTTAATTATATCCGAAAATATAATTATTTTGGGGTTGGATTATTCCAGAAAAGTATGTAATTGTTCTCACTGCTAACCAACCTTTAATGGATAATCTCCTTAAAGTGATAGTAGTGTTTCATAATTAAAGCAGCTCTAATTAATCTTCACAGGATTTGGACCATGGAGAGTGTTAAAGAGTGATAAAGTATCCCCCTCCCGCCCCTTTTACTAATGTAACACTACTCAGCCAGAGCAGAAGGGAGGTGCCCAGGTAGACTGCAGAGAGGGACAATCTTCAATTAAGATAAGGGAAAAACCTGAAAAACTTGTCAAGGAGGGCAGGGCTTTCATTGTTCTCATAGGAAGAAGATTGTCCCCTTCTGTTATCTGTCTGGTCTATGGACTGCATTCCACATCTGAGAAGAGATGGCTTACACTAGGTAAAAGGGACGGGAGGGGGAAACTTTGCTTGTGAATATCTCTTAAACCATAAAGGTTTGAGAGATAAAACTTATATTGTTCTTCGTGTTTTTTAATGCCTACAAAATAAAATAAAGCTAAAACGAAGTATTACTATCCCTTTCATTTGTTAGTTAGCAGTGAAAATAGTTTCATAATAATGTGTTGCCCACCTCTCTGATGATGTTTAATGTATGTTAAATATATATCAGAGTCTTGTAATGTATCCTTTTAGTTTCCAGTAGTGATCATGTTTAAGTTGAGTTTTGTTTTAGTCTTCACAATTGTTTCTATACGGCTATCACCTTCATATTGTCTAACAGGAAATATTTTACAATAAAGTCACATTTCATTTTTAAAGTAGTGTAAGGATGCATTATGAAGGTCAGGGCAGGTTAAAGGGGACACTACAGAGATTTAATATTTGAAAAATAAGCTATGCCAGCAAGAGATATAGCTGATTTAATGTATTTGATAAATCACTGTCAGTATGACAATGAGAGTGGCAAAGCAGGTGCAGTAATAGAAGCCCAAAGGAAATAGAGAAAATTGAAGATGAATGATATCAGACAACACGTTTAATGGAAAACAACTTGGATGAACATACCCTGAACACGCCGAGAAATGAGCATGTGCAACAGTGTCTTGAAATAACAAAGAATTGCTTACACAGCAACTTTATACTGATATATTAGTGTGTTTATAGTTTTTGACAACTTTCATCTGTTGAAGCAGAAATTATAATGTTCAAATCCATTTTACATGCACATTTACACTTGTCCAGGCATTTATTTAGCTTTATTTCCAGATGCTTTACAATATGTGCGTAATACAGCATCATTAAATCATTTTATATTCCACCAACAACATGCAAAAATACAATAACATTTAAAATCACATTAAATATGTTTTAAATAAAAAATGTACAAACATTTTGCTTGATAGTAATGCTAAAAATTTATACAGATGTAATAAGACGTTATAGAGCAATTCTGGAGCAAACAAACTGCACAAAAGGGACCAAATAAAATTTTCCCTAATTTTATTTGACTTTAAGAGGTTCTCAAGCCCTTCAATTAAAGAGAGGCTTCCAATGCATTATAGCCTTGGACTTTACAGCTGTAGGGCTATATGACTCCCAGCATCCCCTAATAGCCGGTGCTAGCTTGGAAAACCCAAGAGAGACTATACCCAGTATTGTGACAAATCTTAAGTCAGGGAGAATTCAACGTTGACTTCACCAGCTCTCCCAACTAGCTACTGGCTATTACAGGATGCTTATCATTGTTTCCCATAATAGTTTGAAATTCCACAGCTGACTGCACAATGTATTGGTCTCTTAGTACACATGACCAATTCCTTAAACAGGTTGAATTCCACCTTTTGTTCACCAGCAGCTGGGACCTCAGACTTTCCACACCCTCTGATAGCCAATACATAACATGTGATACCAGGAAGTTCCTAACAACTGGCTAGCCCAATGTTGAATGTTCACTGACTCTGCAACTGGCAATATGCACCAGGAGCACAAGTCAGGGTGAATTGAACTGTGGGCTCTTCAGCTGTAGCTAGTTTATAAATACTGCCAAAGAGAGTGGTATTGTCTGCAAAACTGTGATGTATGTAGTGTCCATTGATCTTAAATCCTTTTGTTTAGTTTGTGGAAATTTTATTCTAAAAAAAAAAAGCAGAGATTGTGGAGAATGTATCTCCTTGTCGGATGCCTTTTTCTAGTTGAACTGTATTGATGTGGATGCATTGTCATTTATTGATTGTAGGACATTGATGTAAGCTCTATCTGTTTCTTGGTTAATCAGGGAAAAGATTATTTCTTGCTTTTTCATTGAGTCAAAGGCCTTTTTGTAGTTAATGAAGGCTATGCGTAGTGGAATGCTGGATTCATGATGTCCTCTACAACTTGTTGCACTGTCTGGATGTGGTCCATTATGCTGAAACTACTCCTGAAGCCTGCTTTCTCCTTGGGTTATGTCGCATGGAGTATTGTCTACATTCTTCTTGATAGCACATTTGTGAAAACGTCGCAGACCACTGGCAATAGGATTATTAGCCGGTAGTTTTTTTTAGATATGCCTTACCACCTTTTTTGTGTAGTAGGATGTCTTCAGCATTTTTCCATGTTTCAGGCACTTTGGCGAGTAATAGGCATTTTGAACATAGTTTAGTTAGGGCTTTGACCTCCGACTATCAACATTTCCAAGGTCCAGCTTATCATTTTTCATTGATTTTATTGCAGCTTCTACTTCTTCTACCAAAATTTCTGGTACAGCTTCAGCCTCTGGCACTGCGTTCAGTTGCTGACCTTCATCCTTTTTGGATAACATTTATTTTTTGGATAAAATTATTCTACTAGTTTTAGCATTTGTTTTTGCTTTTGTACCGTCTTCTAATTTTAATGCAAACATTTGGCTACTATATGTGGCTATTTTTTGTTTTACTTTCTCTAGCCCTTTATTTTCTTCCAGTGTCCTTTTGATGAACTCAACATTACATAGTGCCATAGATGATGAGAGTGAAAAAAAGACATGCGTCCATCAAGTCCAGCCCATGCAAAATCACCCCTGATGATCCAGTGGGAGGAAAAAAATTTAAGCCATTTCCAATTAAGTCCAAGTGAGTAAAAAAAATACTTCCTGACTACAAATGGCAGTCAGGTAGGTTGTTGATCCAGGTAACTATCTTCATTGAAGCCAACTATCATAATTCTCAGTATTGTTCTGTGGTAGATAGGTAGCTATTACTTTTTTAAAGTAGGTACAGTATCTGCAAGCACAGCATTCTGTGGGGAAGAATTCCACAGCTTTACCACCCTTACTGTAAAAAAATCCATGCCTTTGTTTTAGTCAAAAGTTCCTTTCCTCTAGTTTTAATGGATGACCTCTCATCCTTAGCTCAGCTTTTTGAGCAAATAATTAATTGGATAGTTCTTTGTATTGACCTAGAATATATTTGTAAATGGTAATCATATCACCGCTTGGACGTCTCCTCTTTAATGGAAACAAATCTAGTTTGGTTAGTCTATCTTTTTATAACTCAGATCCTCCAATCCCTTTCTCAGTTTCGTTGTACGTCTCTGAACTTTTTCCAAACTTTGGTGCCCAAAACTGTAGTCCATATTTTAGATGAGGCCTTACCAATGATTTATATAGAGGTAGAATTATATTAGCATCCCATGCATCTATATCTTTTTTTTTATGAGGGTAGTGCATAACCTTACACTTATCTACATTAAATGTCATCTGCCACTATTCTGCCCATTCGCTCAGTTTTTTAGTCCAGAGAAAAATATCCAGCTCTGTATTTCCTTACAAAGGTTAGTGTCATCAGCAAGATTGAGACACTACTTTCAATTCCCACTTCTAGAAAAATAAATTAAAAAGCATTAGCTCAGGACTGAACACTGTGGCACCCCACTTACAACTTTAGAGTTTGCTGCTACTGTAATTTTTGCTGATGCTGAGTTGCAAGATCATACAAAATGTGAGCGGTTTCTGAGGATGAACAAACAGTACAATGGCCTGTTCTACAGCTAGTTACCAGTCAGATGCATCATGTATTTGCCTCAAACTGAAATCAGCAAATAATGGCATTCCCGCTTGGAAAGGTGAAGTTTTTCACCTTTTTCACACTTTTTTCACCTAGGTCATTGCATTGAAATCAAAGGGAAGAAAATGTTTCCCCACCATATGAAAGTTTTCTCTACTTTTCTACAGCCATATAAAAGGGTGTCAGACTCTCACAGCATGTCATTCTGTGTTTGTGAGAGGAGAAAGCAGCATGCTTTTTGAGCTAGAGAAAATACAAACCAAATAAAGGGGAATAGAAGTTTAGTTCAGGTAGGACATTTGTTCTCTGTATTAGGATAGTCTGAGGGCACCCTGGGGAGAAGGAAGGAAGGAGGTTGACCCAAACACCCCAAAAGTCCACATGACTGACTGGCAAGTCACAGACAGCTGGGGACCAATTTGCTTGCTGATCTTGCTGTCATTGTCTCTGTTCTGGGGGAAGTCTGGGGGGAAAGAAGTTGTTGATTTTGCTTTTCATTTATAATTTATTTGTTTTGGACAGACTGTGATAAGACAGGGTAGACAACTTAAAAAAAAAAATAACAAAACTATAATAAAAAATAAAAAACAAAAAGAAATAAACAACTAAATGTATTAGGTGGCAGACAGCTGACTGGGCTTAGGCAAGACATCATACTTCAACAGTAGTGAGACAAAAAAGCACCAAAATACCTGTCCTTAAAGTAGTAGCAAACTTTGTTACAGGAAAAGTAAAAAGAATTTGCTTGAGACCTCTAAAGGCAAGAATTGTCAGGTGATGCTGATGCTGCTAAGGATGACCTAATGACGACTGCTTAGGATGCAGATCTAGAATATATTCCTCCAGCATCCTTCTCTTGTTCTGATAGAGATGAAGTTGAGAGTAGGGATAATGGTGACATGGCAATAAAGTTAGCAGAAAGGCAAAGGCTAATCTTCCACTCCTGGAAAGGAGCACTGTGTCTGTCTATAAACTGTTTGGGAAAACCATTGGAAAGTTTGACCCTGGACAAGCAAAGATGTCAAAAAGTACACAGTTACCCTATCAGTCATTATCAGAATCATCGCCTCTTCAAAGTCCAAGTCCCACTCAGCCACACACACCTGTTTTTTTGAGTACCCAGCAGCAACAACCGCACAAAGATTATTAACATCCACAATGTTAGATAAGATGAGTGCCTCTGCTGATGCTGGAAGTGCTGCACCTTTGATACCTAGTAGTAGCCCCAGTGGTAGTAGTAGCAGCACCTCAGGAACCCCTCAGTCCATGAAGTCCACAATATGGAGATACTTCACTCAGGATCCTAAAGCTGAGCCTGTTGCTATTTTTTGTCTGTGCAAAAAGCATTTGAAAAGCAGGCACACACCTGGACATCTCCTCTATGAGATCCCACCTGAAGCACAACCACAGGTCTGACTGGGAGACACACTATCAGCAGGCCAAATGCGCCGCAACTAACAGCAGAAGAAGCACTCTAAAAATTTCCTAGGGCACTAGGGCAGAAAAAAGAAGTAGTGACGTTATTTACGTGTCAGAGAGTGTGTTACTGCCAGTGCCAACAGTTAGTTCACTCCAAATAACACATATGACTCCTGATGCAGAGGAGTATGATGACTCTGGCTTTGCTGTAGGAGATGGCAAGAGTCATAGATTGGCCACACATGCTGCCTCTACCTCCACCACCTCCTCTAGTCATGTTGTTAAGGCAATAAAGTTCCAGGATTCTTCTGCCATGTCCTGCCAACCCACACTGACTGAGTTCTTTGGAAGGAGTCAAAAACTTCACAAAAATAATCCCAAAGTTTGCCATCTTTGTCACCTGGCCATTGGCAGCTAATGTGTGATGTATGTGAGCTGCTGAAACTCTTTGAGGAGGCAACCATGCTTGTGAGGTGCATAGGGGCAGGAATTAGTGAAATTCTACCACTGATATTTTTATTGCAGAAAAAAATGAGGAGCATGGCTGAGGATCCGTACCATAATAACAACACAGACATGTACCAGCTGGTAAAGGACATGTTAGCGTGCTTTGAATAGGATCCTCTCATAGTGTCCATTAAAAGCAATGAGGAATACATTCTTGTCACTTTGCTGGACCCCCACTTCAAACACAAAATTTCAGAATTTCTGCCAAAGGGCCATCAGCAGTTTGTCACAACAAGGAGTCATGATGGTCAGCAGCAACTCTCTGAGGAATCGGATTCTGTCAAGGAATATCGAAATATGCTTATTGATCAAGTGGAGGGTTGTATTGTGGAGGATGAGAGGGAGAAAGTGAGGGCACAACAATCATCTAGACAGTACAGTGAAAAGGAAGGCAGAAAAGCATTACATCCAGCAGAAGCAGTTATATCATCAACCAGAATATCCCATTCTGAACACAAGGCAATTTATGGGTCTCAGCAGGGATGGCAAAAACCCAACATTGGTGGTGATGGTGGTGTGGCACATCTCTTTGGGACTTGCTCCCTGAGTATGGGTTGGTAACTTGACATACAGGAACATGTGTAGCTATTAGAAGTGGACCTACTGCATGTGAGATGGTTTCTGCTTACTGGCAGGATATCTACGTTCTAGGCAGAAACAATGACCCCATGGATTAGTGGCAAACAAAGCAGTGTGTGTGGCAAGCATTGACACGTACTTCAGTGGAAAACCTTAGATGTCCTCCAGGAAGCGTTGAGTCTGAGAGGGTTTTCAGCACGGCTGGTTACATTGTCAATGACTGCAGGACGCGGCTATCAAGCAGCAATGTTGGGAGACTAACATTCTTAAAAATGAAACGTCTCATACCATCTGAGTATCAGGTAGCAGAAACCACACATGACAGAGAAAGCCAGGACAAATATATTAACAGCAGCACAGATGAAGAGGAGGAGGGGTGTGAAGAAGGGTTGCCACCATCTACCCAACTTGGGACCACTGCTAAGAGTGAAAGGTAATGTGTGTTAATAATCTGAGAAGGAGGATAGAAATTTGACACAAACATGACAATGGTAAAAACTATATAGATACACAAATCACACAATGCCAGTCCTCCAACACAACCACTACAATACACATCTGCCACATTTTAGGTTGTACTTTATTTTTTTTATTACTTGTCATCATTATTAATATAATTAATATGTGCCAGTGTAACTTAAGCATTCTGCACATTTTTCAGGGCATATGTTGCTATAGGACTCACAACTTTGATTTTCAGCCACTTATGTCTAAACTACAGCCCTCAGAAGAAGTAATATTGCAGTGGGAAAAGTAGTGCCCATAGGAAATATAGGTGAAAAATTGGTTCAAATAGGTGAAAAGGAGGATAATCTTGCATTGGTGAAAAGGAGAAAACGTTTGTGAAAAAAGAGAAAATTGGACAGTTTTTGCGAAAAGTCATGCAGGAAATTTTTCCCACTTTTCACCCACCCCTAGTTATCACTAATAGAAATGTAAGTCTCCCAACTCGTCTGCTTCAAATTCTTGTCCTACTGTCATTTACAATATAAACCACTGTACTGAGAACCTGATCAGACTCCGCGCTTGTTGGAGAGCAACTAAAGGTTTCCAAGACAGTATATGTCTGTGCTGGCCACACACCCTGTTATGTTTGCTAGTAATTGATGAGGGTAATTTAGACTGTAAGCTCCTTGGGGCAGGGACCTCTCTCCTATTGTTTCTATGAATGTCGCACTTATTTCATCCCTTCTTATTTATTGTAACATATGTCTATTGTAAGGCGCTGTGTACACTGTGTGGCGCCATATAAATAAAGATATACATACAAACATAAATACATACATCATAGCTATACTGAACATATGCTGAAACCATCTCACACTCCTAGGAGCTGCCCTTTGTATCAGTTACCAACTCATACTCTGGGAGAAAGTCCCATAAATGTTAGACTTCCACCCCTGAGACACATGAATTGCTTTCTGTGATGATGATGTGTTCAGAAATATGTTGGAAATGGGATGTTATTGTTGATGTTGTTGTTGCTACTGCTGGTATATACCTTTGCTGACTGTGTTTTCACACTGATTTTTTACCCTAACTTTCTCTGTCTCTTCCTCTCAATGCAACCTTCTACTCCATCTATAAGCCTATCTTTATATTCTTTGACATAATCCGATTCTTCAGAGAGATGATGCTGCTGATGATCATCATCCATAACAAATTGATCATGCTTTGGCAGAAATTCAGAAATGGTATGTATAAAGTGGGAGTCCAGCAAAATAACAACAATGCATTCCTCATTACTTTTAATGGACCTTATGTGAGGCTTCTACTCAAAGCATGCTAACATGTCCTTCACCAGCTGGTGCATGTCTGTGTTTTCATTATTGCAAACTTCGTCAGTTCTGCAATAAATGTATCTGAGGGAGAATCTCTTTAATTCCTACCTCTACATGATTAACCAGAAAGGTGGCTTCTTCAAAAGATTTCAGCAATTCACATACATAGCCCATTAGTTGCCTTTCCCCAAATGACAAAGATTGTCCCACCAAAGCCTTCCAGTTTTTTATTTTGTACTTGCTAATCACCTTAATCTTCTGGAACAAATACTCTAGAATGTAAAATATGGCCTTACACCTGATATGGACCTTCAGCTGGGGATGGGGAACGTTGATATGCTCTTGTATGGAATATTTTGTATTGTGATTACTGTAGGAGCAGCTAAAATAAGCACATATTTTACAGGCGATATTGAGCATCTGTCTATGGGTACATGCCATTCCTCTGTCAACTGCTCCAGTTTACTTAACACATCTAAGGCTTTGTGGAATTGTCTCTCAAAACTCTGCATGCACAAAGTGGCATGCAGATAGATTGGGCAAGTTCCTTCTTTCCCATTTCAGTCTCAACCCTACCTCCTGCTCAATAATTTCTTTGTTTATACATGCCACCTCCTCTGCCTCAAAAAAAACCTATTCCCTCACTGCAAAATTCAAAGACTAGGTAGATGGCAGTCCTCTTGCTAGGCCTTTTAACCCCTTGAATGCTAGAAAGATCTCTAAAACATTGCTTCGATGAGCCTTTCTAATTGTCCAATGGTGCAGTTGGTTTGCTCCAGAATTTTCCTCAACACTTTTTAGTAGTGAAACCTATCTGGATATTATTTTGAGTCTGCCCCTCCCCTATAGGCTAACATACAATATGGCAGTAAGAAACTTTGTACTCATCTTGAAAAAAGCACAATCATCCCTTCAAGATTTTTAAAAATACTTAAATGAAAATATCTTCTAATGTTTTTAAGTGGTTTTAAACATATTTATATTTTGTAACAGCTATTGTTTAGAAAAGCTTTTGAGTTATCTACATTTAAAGATTATGCTATACCGGCACTTTCTGGCAATGGCGCCCTTTATGCATTGCCCATCACCTCTTGCATTGACTGAGTTAAATGTCAGTTTGAGAGGGAAATAATATTAGTAGACATTAACATAGAAACCTAAAAATCTAAATAACTAAAAAACTAGTCTTCTAAATAAAACATGACTAATAAAACATTTAACAAACAGACAAGATGGTATATCATATGGTGATAACGACAGTCTTTATTCAATATATTCATATATTAAATACGGTACACAGAGAGAGTTGTTATTGCACATGTGGAATATTTTAACATTGATTCCACACAGATCTCTTCTGTATACAAATCAGCAGCCACGTCTCTGAAGATGTCAGTTCCCCTTAACCCTTTGAACGCCAGAGGGGTGTGTAAGGCATTATAAAACAATACATTGCACACTTCTCTGGCACTAAAAAAGTTAAAGACAAGATAGAACCAAGGCCAAAACAAATGACTACAAAAGGAAGAAGGAGGGAGCTTCTATATGAAAAGTGTGTCTGAAATATTAGTCACAAAAAAAATATACTCACAGTTATTTTAAGCCAATGAGGAATGTTTCTTTCATAGTCAGAGGGGAAGAACACTCACCCTCTTTTTCATCACCCAAAGATATATCCCATGAACGATTTGTTGCATAATAAATGGATAAAAGTTAATAGAACACTATTTAAAACAAATTAATCATATGTATCATACCAATAAAAGCAGTCTAAATGAACAACGTGTTTCAAGGTCTGCAAGGCCTTTTCTTCAGGGTTACAGACTTCACTCATTCCAAAAAGTGCAACATATAGTTGCTTTTGAAAGTTTTTTTCTAAATCACCAAAGTTGTTTTAAGGTTATAGGGTTCCTTTAAAACATTTACATACATTACATATCATGCAGAGAGAGTTTGACATTTTTTTTAATGTTACAATCAATCGCTCTGAAATGCAAATGCATTAAAGATTGGAAATTTGGAAAAAAAAAAAAAAGAATTGCATTGAAATTTCAATGGATGAATGACATGTAAAAAAGTAATGTAAAAAAAATGTAATGAATCTATTTAAATTATGAAGCTTCTGTATTGTTTCGTGCATGTGCTTAATGTTCAATTTGTTCTATTTAAACTTTTCTTGTTTTATAGTCCTCAATACCAAGTTAATAATTTTACAAACCCGTTTTACCTGAAGGTTTACAGTTTACACTCAGTAAAATTCTTTTTGCTGAAGAGATACCATTTTAGATTGTCTGTAATCAAAATAAAACAGACACTTCTACGACAGCTATTTTCTAACCCTGTGCACGGAAAGTATGTTATATCAAGTTCCTTACTGAAGTACTCAGCATTGACATGTTAAATGATCTGACATGTCATTGTTCTCCTATGTCACTGTGAAATAATGTCACACTAAACAGTATAACATTTTAGTACCTATAAAATATGTTTTTGTAACATGTAGGCAAACATTAAAAGCACTAGATCCAAGTCTTAAAATAAGGGGTCAAGTCAGGGTGAATTGAACTGTGGGCTATCTAGCTATAGTTATTTTATAAATAAAAACAGATAGCCCTGCAATACTAGCACTCATATGATGCATTGTCAATGTAGCCTAACATTTGACAAATTTTGCAGTAAATTTACAATGCATCTCTCTGTATTTATAAAATGTCTTTGCCCATGAGCACCTTTTTTATACACTTTCTTTCTCTCCCTTCTAATAAACTTAATCAGGGCAGAATGTGCATAAGGATTTATTTTACAGCTGTTGGTAGCTACAGTTCACAGCTAGCCAACACCCAGCAGGGAATGCTGGTAGTAGTAGGCCTCAACAGCCCAAGACTGATTCTCACCCTTACTTAAAAATAGGCCTTATGTGCTAAGGGGACAATGTATTATGTATACAACTGTGAACTCTCCAGCTCTCATGGATCTTGACTCACAGCTTCCCCAGCTAGACATTGTTGTCATGGTGAATTAGTCATATGTGGTCTGGATTGCATTGCAGTTCATATATCTAGCAAGAGGTATATCTATAAATTCCTCAATAGACTACAATGGGAAACTGTGAGATGTAAACAGTGATAACATTTATCAACTGAGATGAAATCTGGGCCACTTGTAAAACAACAAACAAAAGAAAACTGATGAGAGACCAAGGAAGAAGGGCCATATTCAGTACTCTAAAGAAGAATCATAAATGAGAATGTACAGAGCTTACAATTTTGCTGTTAACTCCTTTAATGTTACAGGGTTGTGAAATGCATTGCTGTACAAGGAATTTGAGACCCTGGAAGTATTCTAGGACTTTCAAGCAACATTTTAGGCTATTTTGCAATATGCTATTTGTTCCCTTTGCATAAGTTGGCTGAATTATCACACTTTAGCGTTATATGTTTAATTTATATTTAGCACCTTTGCAAGTTTAAAAAAAACAAAAAAAAAAAAAACATACCCATTATCCTTGGGGTGGAAGGGAAAAGCACCACAGGATGGACCTAAGACAGCCCTCACCCAGTTCTGAAGGTGCACTGCAACTGAATGGGGGAATTTGTAAAATGTATAAATGGTAATCATATCAACCCTTAGACATCTCTTCTCTAATGTAAACAGTCCAGTTTGGCTAGTCTTTCTTTATAACTCAGATCCTCCAATCCCTTTATCATTTTTGTTGCACATCTCAGCATTTTTCCAGTTCAATAATGTTTAGAGGTAGAATTATATTTGCATCCCATGCATCTATACCTCTTTTTATGAAGGATAGTACTCTATTTACTCGCACACACCGCTGTGAAGTCTATCAACTATCAATATTCCTACATTTTTCTCTAATGAGAATTCCCCAAGTAGTTTCCTATTTAGTGTATACATAGTATGCTTGTTTCTACAAAAAAAAGTCCATCTCTGTATTTCCTTACTCAGCTTAGTGTCATCAGCAAAGATTGAGACACTACTTTCAATTCTCACTTCTAGGTAATTAATAAACAAATTTAAAATGCATTTGGCCCAGGACTGAATGCTGTGGCACACTACTTACAACTTTAGACCAATATAAAAAGGTTCAATTTACAAAAGCTCTCTGCCATCTATCATTTAACCAGCTCTCTCTTTCTCTCCATGCACATATATAACCTCCTAAACCAAAGCTTTTTAATTTATTGAGCAGCAACTTGTTGTGAGGCACTGGATCAAAAGCGTTTGCAAAATTCAAGTATACTACATCAACAGCAATTCCTTTGTCCAAACTACTACTTACCCTTTTGTAAAATGCAAATAAATTAGTCTGACTTGATCTATTATTCATAAAACTATGCTGGCTCCTTCTAATAATATTGTTGTCTACATATAATTCTGAATATTGTTTAGGCATGCTTTGAACATAGGCATACCACCCTCCCCTTTTAATAACCCTCTAGGTTATATATACATAACCATATATAACCTTATGTGTATATGCATAACCTTAAACTTATCTAATTAGACCTCATCTGCCACTTTTCTGATGTTGTTTATTTTCTCCCATTAACTAATATACTTACAGGTTTGTCCTAGGAGGCAATGGAACTTAAATGAAGAGAAATCAGGGGTAATCACACTGAAAAGAAGAGAAAGGAAATATGTTTTGCACATCACTACACTGAGAAACAAGATAGTAAAGGAAATGAAACAGATGTGAGATAATCGGCTGCGAGTTATTTCCCAAGATTGGTTTCATTAACCTTTTAAGGCCAAGAGAGGTGTGCAGCACGTTGGGCTAATAAAGAGAGCCTGTAGAAAATCATTATCCTGGTGAAACTATAAAACATTATACTGAGGCTGATGTTCTAAAACAATTTCCCTATAAGGAAGAAGTACACATTCCAATTTATTTAAAGTAAACCTTTAGGCCTTTATTCAACTGGCCTTGTTTGCCAAAAAAACACCCAGTGCTATTTTTTTTTTCAAGCATGGTAAGCCATTCAGTTTTCTATGCTATGAAAAAATACCTTGATTAAAAAAACACACGTTGGGTGCTAGCTCCCATTGGAACCCATTAAAACAAGTCCAATGTTTCCATACAATTCCATACGTTAGGCAGAAAAATGCAGGAACTCACTTTAACGGCTGAAAATCTGCACCCAGTTTTTTTGGAGCAAAGTCCCCTAACGCATGTGTAAACCTGCTGGAACAGGAATTGAAAGGAAAAAAAGGCTAAAAAAACTAATTGACCAGTGGATGTACTGACATTGGGCCCTAAGCCCCATATCGATATATCCAATATACTCAAGAATGTTAGTAGAATTAAGCCTATAGGTGCCAGTGGGATATGCAACTAAGTTAACAACATCCCTTGAAAATAAGCACTTACCTGTAATCCTGATATGCAGAAGGCTGTCCATCACCCTGTCCATCATCCTGAATGACAGCATTTTTTTTTTCAGATTGGACAAAAAACATTTATTTGGGCTGGCTGCAAAAATGTAACCCTTTGAGTGTCAAGCAATGTGTCGAGTATCACTCCAGCACTCAAAGGGTTTAGCACGGCTAACCTTTGATTCATACATTTTTTATAGCAGGTTTAATTTAGCATTTTTCTTCTTCTTTCTAGGGACATCTTTGGGGCACAGAAAAAGAATAAGAGAAGATATAAGATAAGATGAAAGGAGAAGAAGATGACAGAAGAAGACAGTGAATGACAGGTAAGTGTTATACACCTCTGGATTCTTGGTGTTAGGCTAGTGTTAGGGCTAGTGTTGTTGTACTTCACTATTAGGGGTAGTGTAGGGTTAGTGTTTGGGAGGGTGACTGTGTCTGGGCTCACGCTCAGTGCTTGACAGTGTGTCAAGCACCAATCGTTAGCCCTTTTGCTTTGATGTTCAAATATTTTACACTACTTATCATGAGTTTTGGGAACATTAAACACAAGTCAGGTTCTTTGGCCCAGTGTTCTTTTTTTGTACTTTCAGTTGGTAGGGTAATTAAATACCTCCAGTGAACAGTGTGTGTACATGTCAGTAGCCATCTTTGCCCTACCGGCTGTTTTAGCCTCCACAATTGAATTGAGGTCTTAATTCTTTGGATACTAAAGAATTTCTCACTGAAAGCCATATTGCTTTGAAATGGCCCTGGAATCCTATGGGTGACTTTATCGCATGAGGAAAGATAAGTAGATCATATCCCCTGTATACTACTCCAGGGCTTATAATTTTAAGTCCTTTGCTACTAGCCAGACCTGAAAAGTTACTTGCCACTGCAAGTCATAACATAACCACCAGGGCTGAATTTCTACTCGCCAGAGCTAAATTTTCACTCGCCATTGGCTAGTGGCGAGTGGAAATTTTGAGCCCTGTACTACTCTATAAATATGCTACATTGTCTCATACCACATTGCTTAAATGTTTTGATAGTGACTGTCAGAATTACATTACTCGTATCAGGGGTGGATTGTAATATTGGGTATTTAGGCATTTTTCATTGGTTCTATAGTCGCATGACAGGGGAGGGCTGCTCCGTAAAGTTACTATCTAGGCTCCAGCCCCACTGCAAAGTTACAAGCAGTGACAGCAGTATACCACATTTTGAAACAGGCAAAGCTTTATTTCAAAGGTGCCTCCTGCCAACATCAGTTGTTAAACACTAAGCAATTAATCCATTGCAAACTGCTGAGAAAACTGATACACTTTTATTTTGTCATGCATCTGTGCTCAGCAGAATATGACTTGTTCTGTCCTTCTGATCTTAGCCATTTAGTGAGAACCCAGTAGATTATGTTTTAATACTTAACTTACTTAGCTGGAACGTCTAAAAATTAAAAGTTAGGTTTTAAAATATCATCTCTACTGTGTTTTCATAAAAGGGCTCTGATCCGATGCACAGAACTGGTCTCATTCTGCTGAGCATTGATGTGAGACAAAATAAAAACATCAATTTTCTTATCAGAGTTCTGTGTTTTCGGTTTGAATTTATGTAGATGATTAGATGTGATGTGCATGTCATATTAACCCTTTGAGTGCCAGAGTACCAAAATCTGGTTCACCACCCTATGCTTCCAGTCAGAGACCAGTTTATCATCTTTAACTTGATGAACAATGTCCAAGGATCCATTTACTCTTAATTTGAACATCTTTGATTTTAACCCTTTGAGTGTCTGAGGGATTCCCCTGACATTCAAAGGGTTAATGCACTTCAGTTTTTACCTCACGAATCAAACAGACACATATTTGATTTTTTTAATGGAATATCAACTAATGGGACATTTTTATTTTTAATTTCTATGGAATACCAACTAAAGGGCCAGTTTTTAAAAAAATCCCACTGGACAATATTTTAACACAATCTGCCCCTAACTATTACCATAATTCAAATTTCATCCATTGACTCAAAATGTCATCTATTGAACTGTCTCAAATGCTACTTATATGCCTAATTATTGTATTGGCTATCATGCTATACTTATATATTTTTGCTTCAGGACTGCAGAGATCTCATACATTTTCTAGGCAGTCTCACCATAGGTTTTTAGTTGGCTTATTTTTTCTTTACATTATTTG
This sequence comes from Rhinophrynus dorsalis, assembly GCA_037306005.1. Classification (NCBI taxonomy): domain Eukaryota; kingdom Metazoa; phylum Chordata; class Amphibia; order Anura; family Rhinophrynidae; genus Rhinophrynus; species Rhinophrynus dorsalis. Next base: position 105,869,737 of record CM074718.1, read on the forward strand.
TTTATGGGTGGAATTGTGTTTGGCACTTGGTGGCATGGATAGGGTTGGATTGGGACTGAGGTATAGTATCTGACATGTTTTCATATACTTGTTCAGTAATTTTAAAGCAGCAGTAAACTTTTATTTATGAAAACACGTATTTTATAGAGCTTTTCCTGCTGAATAAAACAAGACCACTCCCATCGCTGTCAGATGTTTTATTCAAAAATTATAGCAGTTTAAATAATCAGTAAGTGAATTTACTGTGTTTACTTCCTGAAAGTTCTAACTGACAGGAAGTGACAGGCAGTTTCTATCACATTCTGTGGAGAACTGTATGTCTCTGACTTTTCTGACTTTCCCCTCCATTAGAATCTAACAGGAAATCTAATTAGAATTTGACCACTAGAGGGCACTGCTAATGTAAAAAACATGGGTTTAAACTGTAATAACTCTGGAAATAGAAATCTCTCGCTAGTGGGAGTACCCTTACTTTACTCAATACGAAAATCCCTACAATATATATTTTTTCATTACAAAAGTTTCCTGCTCCTTTAAAAAACTTTTTCAATGATATATGGTTGACTTAGCACTGGTTTTCTTTGTGACTAGTAGTTTTGTGTTGTTTTTGAGCTACACAGTCATGGAAGAGTACCTACCTTGTCTCTTGTTAACCCTTGGATTGGCAACCCCCTATCCCTTGCTATTTTAGTGCATTTTCATAATTTAAATATATGAGACCAGAAACAAATGTATAATACAAATATAATTTAATAATTAAACTCTGTATTGCTAGTTTTGTTGTCAATCTCTTGCAAAAGGCTTTGTAAGGAATTATGCAATTATACAGTTGCACTAATTTTAGTTCTAATAAACCCAACCTTTTTCATTATCAGTAGAATTGTCTGGGTTGGAGAATGTATCTCTTTTATCTTCATACATGCAAATCTGTCTGTGAAACAAGAATAATATTATTTTCCTCCTCAATAAAATAAGTAGAAAAGCCCAATTTTTCATTAGAATCAGCACGTGCTTAGGTTGACGTACTATGGATTAGATCAAACCAACTGCAACAAATGGATAAATAAAAATTCCCCAAATTCCTATTGATTTAAATAGGTCTATTAACCCCTTGAGTGCTATAAAGTGCTTTAAAGCATTTCTTCAATTGGCATTTTTATTTGTACAGAATAATGCAAATGGTTTGCTCCATAATTTTCTTCAAATATTCTTAGTAGAGCGGCCTAGCTGGGTATTGGTATGTCCTCTCCATAGGCTAACATAAACTAGGCTAACCCATGCCCTCAGTGACCACTAGCAGGCCAGGACTTCGGAATGTCTCTGCTAGAACACAAGTGTGTTGATCAGAGGCTCAGTCATATTGATTAACTCACCTGTGCTCTTAAAAGGAAATTCTCAAATCCTGGCCTGTTAGTAGCCACTGAGGGCACGGGTTGAGAACCACTGATCTGGCATAGACAAATTACAGTTCCAGATAACAAATTACAAAGTACAAACGTCCCTTCACGTTTTTTAAAAATCCTTAAAGTTAATCTTTTCTCTAATATTTCTGAAACACATTTTAAAATTACCTATATTTTGTAAAGAGAAACAAAAAAAGGCAGAGCTCAATAGGAAGATCCAAAAAATCTAATAGAAAAATTGGGAGCAGTGAGTCAGGAAAGAGTACAAGATGTACTAATAAGTAAATAAATATAAACACACTGTACGCTACTACAAAACTCCTAAATATAAAACTGTACTGCAAGAGGAAAAACTAAACCCTGTAATGGGTGTAGGGAGAAGAGTGCAGATGTATATATAATAAACAATTTACTAGAAAATAGCAAAACTCTATATAGAGGGTACCCAATATAAAAGATCAATATAAAACGATATTGAATGAAACAAAGAACATGCACTTAATACATAAGCAGTCATGTGAAAAAGAAAGCACACCCTCTTTGAATGCTATGGTTTTATATAACAGGACATAATAAGAATAATCTGTTCCTTAGCAGGTCTAAAAATGAGGTAACTATAACCTCAGATGAACAACACATGACATATTACACTGTGTTATGATTTATTTAAAGGAACAGTAATATTTTATTTTATCTTAATTTTATTTTGTAGGCATTAAAAAAACATGAAGAACAATATGAGTTATCTCTCAAACCTTTATGGTTTGAGAGATATTCACAAGCAAAGTTTCCCCTCCCGCCCCTTTTACCTAGTGTAAGCCATCTCTTCTCAGATGTGGAATCCAGTCCATAGACCAGACAGATAACAGCAGGGGACAATCTTCTTCCTTTGAGAACAATGAAAGCCCTGTCCCCCTTGACAAGTTTTTCAGGTTTTTCACTTATCTTAATTGAAGATTGTCCCTCTCTGCAATCTACTTGAGCACCTCCCTTCTGCTCTAGCTGAGCAGTGTTACATCAGTAAAAGGGGAGGGAGGGGGATACTTTGTCATTGAATTACTCTTGAACTACAACTCTGACAGAATTGAAATAACACTCTCCAAAGTCCAAATATTATGATGATTAATTGGAGCTGCTTTTATTATGAAACATTACTATCCCTTTAACAAAAATAAAGCCAAAATGGAGAAGCCATGGGTGAAAAACAAAGTACAACTTGATTCTTTTCTTTTACAGCCATTCTGTTGTAGATTTGCTAGTGTGGTTGGTATTGTTGTCCAGTTTCATGACCTAATTTTGGACAAGCTTTAGCTGTCGGACAGATGGCCTCACATTTGACTCTAGAATACTTTGGTATACAGAGGAGTTCATGACCGGCTCAATGACTGCAAGGTTCCCAGGTTCTGTGGCTGAGAAACAAGCCCAAATCATCACCCCTCCATCACCAAGCTTGACAGTTGGTATGAGGTGTTTGTGCTGATATGCTGTGTTTGTTTTTTGCCAAACATGGTGCTGTGCATTATGGCCAATCATCTCCAAATTTTTCTTGTCTGTCCAAAGGACATTGTTCCATTGTGGTTTGTTTAGATGCAACTCTGCAAACCTAGGCTGTGCTGCCATGTTCTTTTTATAGAGAAGAGGCTTTCTCCTGGCAACCCTTTCAAACAAACCATACTTGTTCGCAGAGGCGTAACTAGAAGCCACCGGGCCCTGGTGCAAGAATTGCCATGGGCCCCTCTCGACCACATTGGCCCCCTCAACCACATTGGCCACCTCCACATTGCCCCCCAGTCTCCACATTGCCCCTTCATCTCCACATTGCCCCTTCATCTCCACAATGCCCCCTTCATCTCCATAATGCCCCTTCCACAATGCCCCCTTCATCTCCACAATGCCCCTTCCACAATGCACCCATCTCTACATTGCCCCTTCATCTCCACATTTCCCCTTCCACAATGCCCCCATCTCCACATCAACCCTTCATCTCCACATTGCCCCTTCCACAATACCCCTACCTCCAGTCCCTAGTGGTCTAGCGGTGTGGCTTGACAGATCTGTGCCTCCTTTGGCACAGATCTCTAGAACTGAAGCTCCCACGAGCCGCTCTAGTAATGCAGAGGCTGGGAGATGATGTCATCTCCCAGCGCTCTGTATTACTAGAACGGCTCGCCGGCGGCCGTAGTGGGAGATCAGATAAGCTACAGATGGAGTAGTTGCGGGTGAAGGGGTCACAGGGAGCAGCCAGGCCCCTGGAGTTACGTGTCCGGTTGCAGGTGCGACCCCTGCGACCCCTATTGTTATGCCACTGCTTGTTTAGTCTTTTTCTAATTATACTGTCATGATCTTTAACATTTAACATGCTAACTGAGGCCTGTAGAGTCTGAGATATAACTCTTGGTTTTCTTGCATTTTCTCTGAGCATTGCACAGTTTGACCTCGTGTTGAATTTGCTGGGATGCCCAATCCTGGGAAGTCTGGCAACTGTCTTGAATGTTTTCCACTTTTGAATAATCTTTCTCACTGTAGAATGATGTACTTTAAATTGTTTGGAAATGGCCTTATAACCCTTCCCAGATTTATGGGCAGCAAAAATTGCTGCTCTAAAATCATTGCTGATGTATTTCCTCCTTGGCATTGTGTTAACACACACCTCAATGCTCCAGACCAGCAAACTGATAAAACTTCAGCTTTTATAGAGGTGGTCACACTTGCTGATGATCAATTAATCAAAGGCATTTGATTAGCAGTAACTGTCTGCTACTTAGCATCTTAATTCCTATGGAAGCAGTAATGGTGTACTTAGTTTTTCACACATGGCTTCACCATTTTGCCTTTATTTTTGTTAAATAAATCATGACACAATGTAATATGTCATGTGTTATTGTTCATCTGAGGTTGTATTTACTTAAATTTTAGAGCTTTGAAACCCATGTTTATTATTATGTCCTGATATGTAAAACCATTGAATTCAAAGAGAGTGTACTTTCTTTTTCACAGGACTGTATATCACTCCTATGATCCCGAATAGGAAAGTCCACAAACGTATATAAAGTAAGTGCAGATATATGATTCCAAATGACATCAATGGAGATGAAAAGGACAATGGAAATATAGTGGAATATGGTATAAAATATGAAGATAATATCACTGAAATATACCACAATAACTGGTCTTACCACATTCCAATCCAGTAGTCCACTCCCGGCTATGATGGAAAACGGTCCGCTCTGTGTCTAGGAAGATAGCGTATCGCGGGCAGATTGACAAGTATTCTCCAGACCATAAAGATGTTGTTCAGTCCTTCACTCTTTCAAAGGCATCCATATGGTGGTTAGTGGGCAGAATGAGGTTCCCGACTCTCACCTGGCCTGTAGAGGTATCTAAAAATGTTTGATCTTGCAGTACCCATATTTTATATCAGATATTGTTCAGAAAACTAGATTCTTAGTTATTTACATTTATAGTTTATGCTTATTACGTAATGCCATTCAGACATTTACTGACGCTTAACCCTTTATTAACAAAATTGATAAATCTAAATAACTAATAAATTTAAATAAAAAGTGACTAACACAACATATAACAAAAAATCAAGATAGAACCTCAAAGGATGATAAAGACATTCTTTATTCAACACTCTCACACATTAACAAGGCTACACAGATGCCTGTTCCCCTTAAAGACAGGGTAGAACAACATCCAAAACAAATAAATACAAAAGGAAGAAGGAGGGTGCTTCTTCTGTATATGACAAGCTTGTCTGGATGGTGAGTCGCAAAACACATACTCACATGAGGAATACTTCATTCACTGGCTGATACCCATCAGAGGAAGAGCAGTCACCACTGTTTACGCACAGAATAGTATATCCAATGAATAACCCAGTGCATGAGAAATTTTTAAAAAATTTATAGAACAGCAAATGAAACATCTGAATTAAATATATTATACCAATAAAAACAGTCTTAACGATCAATGTATTTCAAGGTCTGCAAGACATTTTCTTCAAGGTTACAGACTTCATTAATTCATTCAAAAAATGGAGCATATAGAGACATTTTGATATGTTTTTTTCAATGCTACAATGAATCACTCTACACTGCAAATGCATTAAGGATTGGAAATGGAAAAAAAGAATTACACTTTTTTTTATAGGAGAGCCTGAAATTTCAAATGGATGAATGACAGAAAAATGCAATGAAGCAGTTTACATTATGAAGCATCTGCATTTTTTATATTGTCCGTTTGCTTAATGTGCAATTTGTTCTATTTATTAAAGCTTTTCTTGTTTAATGTTCCTTGATACCCAAACTAATTCTTTTACAAGCCTACTTTATCTGAAGGTTTAGTTTACACTCAGTAAAATTATTTTTGCTGAAGAGATACAATTTTACAATCTTGTCTCTAATCAAGATAAAATAGACACTTGTAAAGCAGCTGTTATCTAGCTCTGTGTACAGAAAGTGTATTCTATCAAGCTCTTTATTGAAGTATTCACCAGTGACATCTTAAATCATCTGACATGTCTTTGTTCTCCTATGTCACTGTGAAATGCTATGTTGCCCTAAACAGTATAACATTTTAGAACCCATAAAGTATTATTTTACTTTGGAGGAAAATAACCATCATTGAAAGCACTAGATCCAAGTCTTAAAATAGCAAAATCAGACATTTTTCTTTACCCTTAATTCATAAAGTTCTCATAAAAATGACTTGGTTCATCTTTGAAAGCTGTAAGAGAAAGATCGCTGGAAAGTTACACAGAGTTTTTCCTTTTTGATAAAACAAATAAAACAATTTCTGTTTATGTGGTTATCATTTTGAATACCTAAAGGCCTCATCCAGGGAGATAATGTCATCTTCATTGGGTCTTCTGTCTCCTCTAGAGCTCCTTACTTAGCTCCTCCCTTCACCCACCTGCCTTTTCTCCCAGGTTTGGCCCCTTAATAAGACGTCTCTCTGTTTCCACCAAAGAGCAATCTAAATCTTCCGCTTGTCCTGTATTCTTGTCCTGTATTCTTTCTCTGTTCCTGATTCCTCGTTGCTGACCTTTGCCTTTTTTGACTGTGATCCAGCATGCCATTATATAATTAGGTTCCATTTTGCCGACCATTTCCTTCTCTGACTATGATCCAGCCTACCATTTCTGTTACACTTGACTCCACATTGCCGACTCTTGCCTGACTGACATCATTCCAGAACTGATTTCTGTTGCTTCCTACCAGCCTCAGCATCCTCTCCTATTCCAACTGGTGAGTGATTCCTGTTCTGGGTTCTATATTTCTAGTGTCTCTGGTTATAGTCTCCCTGGGGCCAGTAATGTATAGCCTATTCTTAGGGAGATTATTTGGAGCCACCTTCTGCCCCATTGGAGGGGGCTAAATAGCTTTGTGGCCTGCAACTTCATATGGCTTTGACTACAGAAAAATCTCCCTAGGAGTAGCCTTTACATCTGACCTCCGATCCCTAGCGTCACCGTCTAGCACCTAGCACTACTGGTACTTGTTGGTGGAGTATCCATTTCCTTCTCTGCTGTCACTCATTTTTGGATGGGGGGTAGGTGCTTCTAGGACTATTTAGCTCCCTAGCAGTGATTCCTAATGATGACCATGCATTATCATTATTACTTTAGATTACATCACAGATAAATGATAAAAGTTATAATTCTGGTGAAATTCAGCTGTACCATAGTGGACAAGTGAAAACCCTAGTTGATTAAAATTGGGCTTTTAATCACTGAGGCACTAGAAAAATCTCCAAAACATGGTCAAATAAATGGGAATTTGGGGACTTTTTTTTTCCTTCTTCTTCTTTTAGTGCAGTTGGTTTATCCCAGAATTGTACCTCTTTAGCATTCATGATACAGCCTAAAATTAGTCAAAAAGCTTTTGTATGAAGTCAAAAAGTACAACATGAAACCTAGTCTTAATGATCTGTCAATGTGAATGTTCAATGACGTACAATCAAACCAAAAATTAATTAATAAAGCATATCTGACTACAAGAATATGTAATTTGTAACAAACTTTATATTGTTACGCCTTGTATTGTGAATATTCCTTATTGCATTTTTGTTTGACTAGCAGGGTTAGGAATGCAGACTTCTGCATCACTATTTTTTCACAGTTGATGGTTTCATACAGCCTAGTATGTGTTAATGCCAATGTAATGTATTAATAAATGTTGCCTTGTAGACTTGAACTGTGTGTTGTGAACTATGGAGTCTAATTGCTGTGGCATTTGCAATAATATTCTTGCTCTGTGTTTTTTAAACACAGCAATTAAAGTCAATGTTAACAATCTGTTTATGCAACCTATTAGTTTACATGTACTTATTGTCTATTTGAAGGCAATAATTCTATATCCCTCCAATAATTATGATGCTTTAATTGTTTAATGATTCACTACAAGATTGTGAAATATGAATCCACTGTTCATTAAGGCAACAGTTCATGGCAAAATGTTATCAGAACAATATATATTACAAGTCACACTTATCAAAGATCGAATTAGCCAAAATTAAAAATGTACTGACAAACTGAGGCTTGATTCCACATACTTATCAAGCTCTGTTCACCAGTTCTACTCATCACTGGATTTGCCTCTCTAGTGCCACTCTTAACAGTGCTAACCTATTTTAGAGATGGGGAATTTTCGTATTTATTATAACAACCCAACTTCTCTTACCTGACTTACAATAGCTAATCTAAACTCTGCTTGCCAAAAAATGTTTTCCAGGGTTTTAGACAGGATGGATGAGAAGTCAAAATATGTTTCTATGGGAATTTTCACAGCACATATCCCTTGCAAAAACTGTTAACAGGCTGAGTACTTTTTACTTTTCCCATGACACCAACCACCTGCTTGGCAGGCAGCCTTGAATAATAACCAAGGCTTTGAATACACAATCAGGATGCAACACATGATATCAGCTCTTTAAACGTCTGTTTTCAACAACAGAAAAATGTAGCATGTCAACTGCAACCATTTTGGCAAGTTTATTATTCCACAGGCTTACTACTGGATAATTGTTGTGCAGGTTTTGATTTATTATAACTCAGTAAGTCTAGTATATCAGTACATAGTGGAAGAATTGTATATCTTTTTTTTTTTTTGCTTTAACAACATGACTTGTACCAGTGGATGTGTTGGTGGTGTAAGTTGTGAACACTCTATAATCTTGTAATCTCATACTTCTCTATGTTTTGCTTTTTCAGAGAAAAAGCAGGTGCCCTGTGTGTTAGTCAGAGCCCCAGGACATTTAGGAGCACTTGTGCTTCATACCAGTGGTTGTGATTCAGGCGGGAGCTCATTGAAGAGGTACCTATGCGTGTTCCAGCTTTCCCTCTGCTCACATGCTTCTTACATAGACAGCATATAACAACATGTTTAGCTTTTTACTGTTAGTAAAGTACATCTATACTGCAGACTCGATAGGCTGAGGGGTTACTACTACTACTGGGGCTAGATGTAAAAATTATACTACTAGAAGTCAAAGCTCCTGCACTTCCAACAGCAGCAGAAACGCTCATCATAGCTAGGGTTTTGGATATTCATAAGTAATCCGCAATAGTGTGTGTGGCTGGATGGGGGGTTGGACTTGGAAGTGGTGACTATGCTGAAGGTGAATGACAGGTTTATTGTGTAATTTTAGGAATTTTGTGTGTCTAGAGTCAGACTTTCCAAACCGATTTCTCAAACGGTTTAAAAGCAAGTATAGTGTTCCTTTCAGTGGTGCCAACATGAACCATTTCCTTTTAGTCAATTCTATGGCCATGTCTTCATCTCATCAGCTACATTTGTATCAGAAGAAGAGAATACTGTTGGAGGGATAAAGTCAAGATCAAAATCATCATCAATAATTATGTCATCGTAAGCATCATCTACCTCTACCTCCATTTTCCTCTAGGCTTTTTGAAGTCTTATACAATGTATTTTCCCCTTAAAGAGATTTTCTGAATGTTCGCTATTACTTTGAGGACAGGTGTTGTACTTGTCAATCTTATATCTGATACAATAATTGGTTAAAATGCTACTCCTTCCCTCTGCTATGTCAACAACAGTAGAATACTGTTTTTTTATCATCTTCAGTGTTTTTAGATGGTTTATTAATACTACTGGTATTGTCACTTTCACAAACAGCCTCTTCATGCTGCAGTAACAATGATTAGTCAGTTTCTGGACTACCACTGGAAAACCACTTTTTTAACAGGTCCCTGCACTGATCCTACTCCTTTCCCCTTTAATGGGCAGTAAAAAGTAATTTGGATTTTAACAGTAAACAACAGAACTGTTTGTGTGTGATGTCTTGTCCTTTACAAAATACTGTATCATATAAGTCTGTCTCTAGAATCCTTCACTGTCTCAGTCACAGCTCACATCAGGGTGCCTGTCATCTACTAGTCAAAATAGTTGTTAGGGTTTGTTTTGTATTGACTGTTCTTAACTGTCACTGTCTGTCACAGGAACCACCGGGCCCTTGGCTACTGAAGGGGCCTGGGGGCCAGCCCCCTTCCTACAGACTCTGTGGACTGTTGTTACGACTATTGGAGTTAATATTGCTATGTAGAACTTTTGGACGTTATATTGGCGGACAACTATTCCAAAAGGACTAAAAATAATACCCTGCTTTCAAGGAACTGGGCCATTAGGGGTTAATTATTTGAGTTTACCTAAAGTTACTTTCAATGTGTATTGTAGCCACTCAAGCCAGTGTATTGTGAACTGTACTGAGACCCCCTGCTGTGTGTTAATTCATTCAAGCCCCTCAAGTCTTTGTGTCCATTGTCTGAGTTCAGCAACCCCTTTGTGTGTGAAATGTAATCATGTCTAAGTCATTGTATTTGTTAGACCATCTGCTTTTGGCCTTTTGTTTACTGTATGGTGATTGGATTATGTCCCTATTTTATCTGCTTTGGCCAGGTATTTGAATGCAAGGTTTGAGTATAAATATGTGTGGTTTGTTTCAATAAAGAGAGTTCTTGTCTTAACCTACACTGGTGTTGTCTGGTGAGGTTAAGCTTGCTGTATGCAGAGTGTGTGCTGGTTACCCTGTTACTAGTTTTGCCTAGTTTTGGGGTATATTGCGGTATGCTGTTGGATGTCCATCTGGCTCGTAGTGGAAGAAGTGACCATTGACGGGGACACAAAGGCAGGGTGTCCGCTGGCACTGTCACACTGTGTATAAAAAAAACACACACAAATGCATCTGCTTCTTTGCCTGTAGCTAATGTCAAGAGGATTTCAGCAGCTGCTTTCTCACTCTCCCAATATAACTCTCAATCTTAATTTTGTACAGTACAGGATAAGGATAGATCTTAGTTAATAATAATATGATTATCCCATTTCTTCTGGTTGTTTTAGGATGCAGAGTGTATGTTGTACATGTCTATCTCTTGGGTATCAGTCAGCAAAGTATATATGTCAGTCACAGATGCTCAATCAGCTCAGGACGGAACATGTATCACTTGTCTGTCTCTTCTTAGTCAAACAAGATTTTGGGGTACTTTCAGTAAAACTGCTTTATTTCTTCACACTCCCCTAGACTCCACTAACACAGAAAACACATTGACTGCCCAACAGACTAAACTAAATTTCAGCTCTACTTTATTTGCCTGTCTTAACTAGCTGCAGCAATATGCTATGTTCTCTCCCTCTCTCTCTCTAAAAACACAGAATGACATGCTGAGGGAAACAGTAACCAGTTTTATACTATTCCAGTGGTAAAATAAGGAGAACTTTCCATTTGAAGGAAAATGAATTATTTCCATTGAAGGAATGTTAAAAAAAAGTGTATAATGTTCTTATATATAATTAATATAATTAAAAGTTGCACACGGGTAGGAACATTGCACTCCTACTTCAGCCCCCTGGTTTTGAGGAGATGTAAAAATGCAATACCTGTCTGCTTATCTACCTAGGTTTAAAGGGATGTGTTTAGCACTACAAGATTTCAAGTCTTGTAGTGATAAACACATCCCTTTAAACCTCACTTCAGCCCCAACCCCCTCAAATATTGCTTGACCTAGTGGTCTCAAACAATTCTGACATGATAATAGAAAAATGAGAGAAATATTGCAAATGAGAGCAAGAAAAACCCTAAACAATTCTACAAGTATATTAATAACAAAAAAGTTAAGGTTGATATTGGTCCTATTAGGACTGAGACAGGTGAATTGATTAGTGAGGATAAAGCTATGGCTGACACCCTAAATACATTCTTTGCTTTAGTATATACAAAAGAGGCAACAGTGACAGGCTATGGGCAAACGGACAGACTCACAAATTTCCTCCATTATCTACATGGCTTACTGAGGACAAGTTCCAAAAGAGACTGGAAAGGGTTATAGTGAATAAAGCGACTGGACCGGACGGTATACACCCAAGGGTACTTAAGGAACTTAGTTCAGTAATAGCGAAACCATTATACTTAATATTTTTTGATTCACTTTCATCAGGCATAGTGCCCTGTGATTGGAGGAAAGCAGATGTAGTTCCATTGTTTAAAAAGGGAGCAAGATCTAAACAAGAAAATTATAGACCTGTGAGCTTGCCTTCCATAGTGGGTAAGATACTAGAAGGGTTATTAACTGACAGTATTCAGAACTATGTGAAGACAAACAATATCATTAGTAGGAATCAGCATGGTTTCATGAAGAATAGATCATGTCAGAATAATTTACTTGCAATTTATGAAATAGTAAGTAGTAATTTGGACAGGGTAATTGCTGTTGATGTAGTATACTTGGATTTTGCAAAAGCCTTTGATATTGTGCCTCATAAGAGGCTATTGCATAAATTAAAAGGCTTCGGTTTGGGTGGTTATCTGTACATAGATTGAGAACTGGTTAAATGATAGAAGGCAGAGAGTTGTTGTAAATGGAAGTGGGGATTGAAAGTAGCATCTCATTCTTTGCTGATGACACTAAGCTATGTAAGGAAATACATACAGAGCTGGAGGTTTTTTCTATGCAGAAGGATTTAGACTAAGTGAATGGACAGAAAAGTAGCAGATGTCATTTAATGTAGATAAATGTAAGGTTATGCATTTGGGCTGTAGAAATAAACTTGCAACATATACTCTAAATGGGAAACAACTTGGGAAATCCTCATTAGAAAAAGATTTAGGAGTACTGATAGACGATAGACTTCACAATAGTGTGAAGACTCACTCAGCTGCTGCAAGAGCAAATAGGGTACTAGCCTGCATAAAAAGAGGTGTAGATGCAAGGGTTAGGTCTCATCTAGAATATGGAGTACAATTTTGGGTGCCTGTTCTTAAAAAAGACATTACTGAACTGGAAAAGGTGCAGAGACGTGCAACAAAACTAGTAAGAGGATTGGAGGAACTGAGTTATAAAGAGAGACTAGCCAAACTGGGTTTGTTTACATTAGAGAAAAGACGTCTAAGGGGTGATATGATTACTATTTATAAATACATTCAAGGTCAATAAAAAGAACTATCCAAACAATTATTTACGCAAAGAGCTGAGCTAAGAACAAGAGGTTATCCATTAAGACTAGAGGAAATGCGCTTTCTAGTAAAACAAAGGTAGGGCTTCTTTACATTAAGGGTGGTAAGGCTATGGAATTCTTTGTTTCAGGATGTTGAGGTTGCAGATAATACAATTGAATTAAAAAAAGCAATGGATGCCTATCTAGCACAGAAAAATATTGAACATTATGACAGATGGCTTCAAAGCAGATAGGATATTGATCCGGGGAACTGTATGACTACCAATTGGAGTCAGGAAGAAATACATTTTTTTCACCCCACTTGGGGCTAGATTGGAATGGCTCCAGAGGGCTTTTGTGCCTTCCTCTAGATCAAAAGGGGTGTTTTTGGCATAGGTTGGATTTGATGGACGCATGTCTTTTTTCAGCCTCATCTACTATGTTACTATGTTAAATATGGAAAAAGTGTTATAAGAAGGTTTTACATAGAAGAGGTTAATGGGGAATGACTGGGGGAGTGTTGTATGCACTTTAGGGTTTAGTACATAGTACATGATGCCTTTAGTGACACAAAATTGGTATCCATGGTTCTACTCCCCAAGATATTTACCTAACCATTCTCTAACAATGCCTATAAATGTTTTTTTTCTATGAACAGACAGTGTAAGTCAGAAGTTATAATGTAACATGGATTTATAAATATATTGCAAATCAATTTTCTCTGCTGGAAACTCTAGGATAGGCAAGCTTTGTCAGGGGGAGGCATCATAAAACATCATAAAAATAAAAGTGGTAATTGTATACTTTATTCCCCAGTACATGAGCCATTCATAAATTCGCCCCATTATAACAGAAGCTTTTATAAAAGTTCTCCTTTGGTAAAAACATGATTTGAATTCCAATTATCAGACCACATTGCAGTGTAGTAATGTTAAGTTATTTTTTCCTGCTTATTCATGCTAGGATGAAAAAGTTGGTATGCAGAAAAGACTGTTTTTTTTTCATTTTTGCTTTGAAACTTGTAACTAATCTGACAGGTTAAATTAAGAAGAATTACTTCAATAACATTTTGAACAACGTTGAATGTGTGTGTATTGAGCTGATAAAGCTATTTAACCTTAATCTATTAGCACTATTTTGGAAAATAGAATTTTGTTGTCATTAAAGCTTAAGTCAGATAACATTTTGATTAATGATTTGGGGAATTTACATTTTGTTGGATTCAAAAACATAGGTTATAAAAAGGAACAGCATTATAAATAAATGCAAGCTATTCATTATCATGCATTCTTCATATATTTAGAGTTAATAACTTTATTAGAACAGTACATGCAGTCAACATAAACACACTCAGTAATAAGGCAGTATTACTAGCAAGGTACAATAAGACTTAGTGTCTCAATGAATCTACATTCCTCCCCAAACTATAGATATGTGTTACTCATCAAGTGACATTCACAGTATTGGCACAACAATAGGTAATTGTTGTTTTAATATTAGTGGCTAAGCAGAGATTTTAAAGTTTAAAATGATACTGATTCAATAGGTGAAATTAGGGTTAACAAACCTTTAATGTGATAACAACATATCAGTTGAAATAATTAGAGTACACATGAATCATCCATATACATCAGGAATGTAAAAATCAATACTTTATTGTTACAGTAACAGTGTAAATAGTGGGTGAGAATTAATATGTTGAGTGAAATTAAATCAAACCCTTTGAGTGCCAAAGAGGTACCCCACACATTTCAAAGCAATTAATGTATACCCTCTGGTACTCTAACGGTCAATCTCTTGTTTCTCATTTTTTTCCCTCATACATATATGTGATTTCATATAATGTATGATAATTGGATGTATATTATGTGTGTTATATTGTTATTGTTTCTCTATTTTGTCTTATAGCAAAACCTCTCTATTAATGTATTCTTACTTATAAACATTTTCTAAATAAATAAATAAAATATAAATTCTATAGCAACTTTCTGGTGTTACAGTTTCAATGTCGAGCAGTTCACTTATATTTATTATTGCTTTTGCCCATAGAATGTTATTTGCGTGAAGATTTAGTTACCTGGACTTAACATTGTTCATGTGTGATTATAATAAACAACATAGGAGAGCTCTTTTGGTATTTCACTTCACTTATATCATGTGCATCTATATGTATTGTTCATTTGAAGCCATGTAGTATCCACTGCATGGAGTGAAGATTTCTGTGTGATTTGAATGAGCAAGCTGGTATATTTTACCCCAGCTGAACATCATATTGGTTCTTATTAATATCTAATATCTAGTGTTTTTAATTGATACTGATAAATGTTGTGTTATTCCTTACTATTTACCACTTTCAGCATCTACCTAAGTGGCAATCTCTGTCTTTATCAACTTTTGAGTACTAGTTCTTTTGACCCAATGTGCAGTTTTTCACAGCATCCTAGAAAGGATGGAGACACTGAGTCAGTGACTGGATCAGTTGTCTTTAGCCATGCAAATGGCTTCACAACGCACTGTGAGCCTTGAACAAATCTGTAATCAACTGGTGGCCGCTCCTGAGCCCTCCCAGGCACCAGTAGTTCCCACCTCTCCTGACGCAGGCATGGTCAAGAGGTTGACAGGTTCTGCTCAGCTCCCACAGCGGTATGGTGGGGATTCTGATGGTTGCCGTGGCTTCCTGAACCAGCTGGGCATATATTTCGAGTTGGTACAGTATGCCTTTCCTAATGAGCGCAGTAAGGTCGGTTTCCTTATATCCCTTCTGACGGCCAGGGTGCTGGCATGGGCCAATCTGTTATGGGAGATGAACAAACCTATTGTTCATGATTTTACGGAATTTCTGAGATCATTTAAGCAAGTCTTTGATAGGCCAGGCCGCGTGGCCTTGGCATCCAAGCACCTTATGACCCTATGTCAGGGTACTCGCACGGTGGCCAATTATGCTATAGAGTTCCGTACCCAAGCAGCCGAGGTAGACTGGAATAATGAAGCTCTGATGGCCGTGTTTTTCCAAGGGCTCTGTGACACAATGAAAGATGAAATCGCTGCTCACGATCTACCTAATGACTTGGACAGGCTGATTGACTTTTGTATTCTGATGGATACCAGAATCAGAGAGAGACCCTCATTTAAGGAGTACCTGCGAAGGTCCTCAAACAGAATGTCTTCTCGTTATTCTGGCCCACCCTATCCTCCCTTGCCTCCCATGCCTCCTGGGCTTATGTCAGAGGATACCGAACCTATGCAGGTGGATGCCATAGTCAGGGGGAGACCCTCAGTTGCTGAGCACCTGCCGAGGCCTCAAGGGGAGACATCTCCTCAGGATTCTGACCCACCCTATCCTCCCTCACCTCCCTTGCCTCCTGATCTGGTCTCTGAGAGTGGCGAACCTAGGATGGTGGATGGGACCTGGCTTTCAAGGGAGGAGAGAGCCTGTAGGAGGAGGGAGGGACTTTGTCTTTACTGTGGTAAGGCAGGACATCTGTTGCTGTCCTGTCCAATTCGTCCTGAGAAACGCACGAACTCAAGATCCAGTCGGGGATAAGTGATTGTTGCCATTTCATTGTCCCCATAACATTTTTTGGATAAGCCCATGTTGAAGGCCTGTATTTATTGGGCAAATAAATCTGCCTTAGTTCCAGCTCTACTGGAAACAGGGGCTGCTGGCTGCTTTATGGATGCGGAATTTGCAGCCAGTAAGAATATCCCATTGTTGTCTCTTGCTTCCCCTCTGACTGTAGAAGCCATTGATGGTAGACCATTACAGCCCTCACATATCACACATGAGACCGCCTTGTTAACCCTGGGGGTGGGAGCCCTGCTACTGAAACCCTGAAATTTCAGATTATTAACTCTCCGCATCATGCCATGGTCCCGGGGTTCCCTTGGGTACAAAAACATAACCCCAGGATAGATTGGCACAGTTGTGATGTCTTGGGCTGGTCCCCACAATGCTCAAAGTCTTGTCTGTCTTGCCCCATAAGAGCTACTCAAGCCTCGACTCCACTCCCTCCTGAGGAGTATACGCCATTCATAGACGTTTTCAGCGAAAGTCAGGCTGAGGTCCTTCCTCCTCACAGATCATATGATTGCACGTTGGAATTGTTGCCTGGTACTACACCTCCAAGGGGCCGTACTTACCCCTTGTCTGTGGAGGAGAATAAGGCCATGGAGGAATATGTGTCTGATGCAGAGGCATTATTCGTAAATCCACATAGCCTGCTGGTGCTGGATATTTTTTGTCAAAAAGAAGGACAGAGAATTACGTGGTCTAAACAAGATATTGGTAAAGAATGCATATACCCCTGATCACTGAACTCTTTGACCGGGTCAAAGATATTTACGAAACTCAATCTGAGAGCTGCATACAGCTTGGTACGAATTAAAGAAAGGCTTGAATGGAAGACAGCGTTCAATACCCGGAATGGACACTATGAGTACTTGGTCATGCCCTTCGGATTGTATAACGCCTCAGCTGTCTTCCAGGAGTTCATAAATGATGTGTTATAAGAACTCCTTCAAAGTTGCGTGGTTGTATATTTGGATGACATCCTAATTCACTCTCCTACATTGGAGACTCATCAGTCTGATGTATCCAGAGTCCTGAGCCTATTACGTGAGAACAAGTTGTTTTGTAAATATAAAAAATGTGAATTCCACAGACCTCAAGTCACATTCCTGGGCTATGTAATTTCCGCTGACGGGTTTGCCATGGACCCTCAGAAATTGTCCGCTGTTGTGAATTGGCCATGTCCTAAGGGACTCAAAGCGATCCAAAGGTTTCTGGGTTTTGTAAATTATTACCGAAAATTCATTAAGAATTTCTCTACCATTGTAAAACCCCGACGGACATGACTTGTAAAGGGGCAGAAACCTCAGAGTGGTCAGAAACGGCTATTCTGGCTTTCGAAAAGCTCAAGGCAGCCTTCGCGGCAGGTCCCATATTGGCGCATACCAATCCCTCCCTGCCCTTTACCCTGGAGGTGGATGCATCGGAGGTCGGAGTGGGAGCATTGCTGTCCCAGCACTCAGCTCCTGGTGAAGCCCTACGTCCATGTGGGTTCTTTTCTAAGAAACTGTCCAAAGCTGAAATGCTTTACCAGATTGGGGACAGAGAATTACTGGTTATTGTCCTGGCCTTGAAAGAATGGAGGCATCTGCTTGAAGGTACAAAAGTTCCTATCTTGATTTTAACAAGCACAAAAACCTAGTTTATCTCTCTGAAGCCAAATGCTTGTTTTCCAGGCAGGCCAGATGGGCACTGTTTCTGTCCTGCTTTAATTTTGTGGTTTCCTATCTTCCTGGCTCTAAAAACGTATGTGCAGGTGCATTATCACGCCAGTTTTGTAGCCCATCCAGAGAAGAGGTTCCACCTTCTCCTATCATTCCGGCTGATCATATTCTCGATACGTTTCATACCTGTATTACTTCTCCTCTAGGAGAGGCGATTCTAGCAGCCCAAGACTCTGCTCCTCCTGATAAACCTGATGGTCGTTGCTTTGTTCCTGCACAGTTGCGTATCAAGTTGTTGGAGACATATCATGCCTCTAAAGTTGCGGGTCACATTGGTAGAGATCAATTGATATGGTCCATGTCCCGAGTATTTTGGTGGCCTAGTCTTCGGGCTGACTGTACCGCTTTCATGGCTGCATGTACGACTTGTGCTCAAACCAAGTCTCCTAGACACCTGACAGTGGGCTTGCTTCAGCCAGTGGCCAATGGGGAATGCTCCTGGTCACATCTATCCATTGACTTTATGGTGGAACTTTTAAGTTCCATAGGTTATACAGTCATTCTAATGATTGTAGATACGTTTTCTAAGATGGCCCATTTTATGCCACTGAAAGGGTTACCATCCGCGCAGGAATTGGCGGTGGTATTTGCTATAGAGGTCTTCTGTCTCCATGGCATTCCTAAAGTAATTGTGTCTGATAGAGGAAGCCAGTTTGTGTCCCGTTTCTGGAGGTGCTTTTGTATGCAAATGGGTATTCAATTGGCATTCTCCTCCTCGTATCATCCACAGTCCAACGGTGCAGCAGAGAGGTCTAATCAAGACTTGGAACAGTTTCTCCGCTGCTATATCTCTGACCATCATGATAACTGGGCTACCCTGTTACCTTGGATGGAGTTTGCACGGAATAGTTCTGTTAACTCTTCCACTAAAAGTTCCCTGTTCCTGGTCAATTATGGGTTCCAACCCTCGGCTCTCCCTGAGACCTTCCAAGCACAAGAAATTCCGGCTCTGGCTGAGCATTTAAGGGTGCTCCATTCCTTGTGGGTATGGGTACAGCATATCCTACGTGATTCTGTGCAGCGACAGAAAAGACAGGCTGACCGTAGGTGACTGCCAGCACCTACCTTCCAAGTAGGGGACAGAGTGTGGTTGTCTTCCCATAACTTGCACCTCCAGGTTCCTTGTGGCAAATTGGCTCCTCGATTGATTGGTCCTTTCCGTGTGTTACGCAAGATTAACCCAGTGGCTTATGCGTTGGAACTTCCATGAATTCCATGTTTTCCTGTTGAAGCCCTTGGTCTGCAACCGGTATACTTCAGCTGCTGTCCGTCCTCCCCCCGTGAGAGTTGCAGATCACAAGGAATATGAGGTACAAACCATTTTGGACTCCCGTGTGAGTAGAGGGCGCTTACAATATTTTATTCATTGGAAGGGCTATGGTCCTGAGGAGCGCTCCTGGATACCTGCCAGTGATGTCCACGCTCCTTTACTGGTACGCAGGTTTCATGCTCGATTCCCTGACAAACCCCGGCTGGCTCTGTGGAGGGGGGGCCTTTGTGTGGGGGGGGTACTGTGATAGCTTACCTTGACTTCAGCATCACCTGCAGACGCGAGGCTTCAAGCATGCAGCAGGCCTCTGTTTTATCTGTTTGCTTACTGTATTCTCCTCCTACCAACTTCCTACTTCCTCCCTCTGAGCTGCTCCTCCTACTTCCTGTGGAGAGGTTTAAAGGGCAGACTGAGGCCTGAATCAGATACCCTTGCATTGTTGTTCAAAGCAGTTTTGTTGCATTGGGCTCCATGTATGACCTGGCTAGTTTTCCATCCATTCTAGTGCTGACCTGTGGCTTTGTCTGACTATTCTATTGCCTAACCCTAATAGTGGACATCCAATCTGGTGCAGACTTGTGGCTCTGGATGACTACCTGAACTGTGTATGACCTGGCTTGTCTGACTACCCCCTCTGGTGCTGACTTGTGGCTGTAACGGTTTTGTAGGACACTCAGACCAGCAGGTTAGAATAAAACACAGTTTTATTAAAAGACAAGAAAGACTGCCCTCTATAGGCAATACAGAATGACTGGAATAGACAGTAAAGAACAGATGCCCTCTCAGGCCCAATATACAGGGAAATAAATATATACTGTCACAGGACAGACATAAATACCATACAGGCTACTCAAGGGTTAAAGTACATAGAAATCAAATCAGTCTCTGTTGTGGTGTGTTTGACACGCCCATAAGTTGGTAAAGGAGCGATATAGTGGTGCTGGATGAGAACACCAGTAATTAGAACAGGACAGAGACTACTGTTTATGCTGAGCAGGGAACTGAGGCCAAAATACTCCGCAAGAGCTTAAGGAGCTAGAGCCACAAGCACCCAACCGGTGCATAAATGGAGAGCAAGTGCACTGCAAGAGCTGAGATGTTAAGAGCCAATAGCACCCACCCTGTGCATTAACGGAGACCAAATACACTGCGAGAGCTGAGGATTATAAAGCCAATAGCCCCCATGGGCGTTGTAACGGAGACCAATTACACTGCAAGAGCATAGCTGTATAGAGCCAATGGCACCCTCACGGGCGCTGTAACGGAGACCAACTACACTGCAAGAGCTTAGCTGTATAGAGCGAATGGCACCCCCACGGGCGCTGTAATGGAGACCAACTACAAGAGCAAGAGCTGAGGTGTATGGAGCCAATCGCATCCAACCGTTGCGTAACAAGACTACTGCGCCCAACAAGTGTAACCAGATGCGCAGGGTAAATCGGAGGCCACCATGCTCTGCAAGTGTTAACGGGAGGCTCTAGTAACGGAGACACAAGGCTCAGCAAGTGTTAGTGGAAGGCTCGGTGAACGGAGGCAACTGCTCTGCAAGTGTTAACGGAGGCTCAGTGAACGAAGGCAACAGTGCTCTGAAGTGCAAACGGAAGGCTCAGTGCTCTGTAAGTGTTAACGGAGGCCCAGAGTAACGGAGGCAACAGAGCTCAGCAAGAGTAAACGGGAAGGCCCAGTACACAGGAGTGAACAACTCTGTCAGCCCTGCCACCAGCACAGCGGAAGTCAGAATGTCACCCAGGCGACACTGGAACAGGCTCTCAGCAGGAACGCAGGCAGGGTCATCAACGTAGCTGGGTCAGGTCACAGAGCAGGAACGTCAGCCAGGCCGGGTCAAATCATGAAGCAGGAACTAAGGAGTGTAGTCCGATGGGACAAGTCGGTACGCAGGAACACTGGAACACAGCTATACAGCAACACTGCCTCAGAAACACCACGAAAGGGCACCTAACAGGTGCCAAAGGCCGAGTATAAAAAGGCCATACTGGGCGGGCCAAACAAGCTAAGCCAATGGGAGTGCACCACAGCAAAGAGTGACAGAGAAAGATCACGGGAACCGTGATAGTGGCTCTGTCTGACTATTCTTTCGTCTTTTCCCTTGGTGATCAGACATCCAATATAGTGTGGGCCTGGGGCTCTGGTAGACTCGCATATCTGACTGCAGGCTGAGTCAGACCCTATTCCTCTTCGGATCAAGATCCTGGGTTCCTGTTCCAGTTCCTGTTCCTGGTTCCAGCCGAGACTTCCAGTGGCTAAGGCCTAGTCTGCAGCGCAATGGTTTAGCATTGCAACCTATTATTTCTGATAGCAGGCTTGCTCGCTATTACCCTGTGCTTATTCTTATTGTATATATTGTATATATCCGCTGTACGTCATTTGTTAATAAACTGCATTAACTAAACCGTACTGACTTCTGAACTTCTCTGGGTAACCGTGACACGGAGAGCCACATCTACCTGAGGAACCCTCGCCTCCGGCTGTGAGCATACATACAAAGTCTCATCAATCCCCCTTGGCTCCTCCAGCCCCTAACTTAAGCTGGTTGGGGGTGATACCCTCGGCATGTTTCCGTGGCATGTTGAGGAAGAGGCTGTATTCCCTTGTGCTCCACATAGTGCACTTCCTCGAACTTGTCGGTCACCCAAACACCATCTGGAGGCGAGTGTTTAACGTGGGTGAGAGACCCCGGTGGAAGGCACTCTGTTTCTCCTTGGTACCCAGACCCATCGGGGATTTGAGTTGGAGAGTGCTCCATGGTGCATGAGCACGGGGGAATACCTATCCCATGCCATCTGTCCATTCTGTGGCAGGAGTGAGTCTGTTTATCATATATACTTCACCCGCAGCCGACTGCAGCCCCTCTTGTCATTCCTGAGGGGTCTCCACCTGCAGTTCTGGCTGCACTTCTCCCTCTACTCTTTATCTTTAGGTGCATGGTGTCTTTGATCAGTAGGGCTGAGAACCTCCTCATAAACCTGCTCCTGGCACAGGCTAAGATGGCCATCTATGTGAGCAGGAAGCAGGTACTGTCAGGGGAGGTTCCAGTGAAGCCTGAAGTTTTGTTCCGGGCATTTGTGCGCTCCCGTATCCAAGCAGAGTATACCCAAGCCCTTGCCACTGGGGATATGTCAGCTTTTACCTCCCGGTGGGCCTCAAATGGTGTGCTCTGTTCGGTGTCCCCCCATCTGGATTCTTTTCATTTATCACTACTCATTTAAGTTACTTTTATTTTTTATGTTGCAGTTCAATTTTTCTGGTTTCTTTTTGTGGCTTTTTGAGCGCTAGGGGTGCGCCGGTATTGCTTCACTGTGCACTATGTGCCTCTCTGGCCCTCGGGGGTTAATGGCTTAAATTGTAACTAGTTCTTTTGAAATATATTAGCAGGGCTTGCACTCTCTACTTCAAATATAATTTCTGGACAAAGGCTACTTTTTTTTTTCTTATGTAAATTTTACAGTATAGCTTTTCAAGTACAGCACACCTGACATGAATAATGAAAGAAGGATTTAAATCATGAATTGTTTATCTTAATTATATTCACACATTTCATTACCAGATCCTCATTGGCTACAATTTGATGACTCATTAATTTCCCCATGGAAGTGCAGACCACATTTGTCCAACTATTTTAATCTCTGAAAGTTTAAATTAATTTTTAAATACAGAACTTTGGTCTTTTCTTATAGGTGCTACGATTAAAATACTCTCAAACATTTCTGTTTTATTAAGTGTTTAACCCCTTAGAGTCCGGTGACGTACCCGGACTGTCACGCTGGTCCAGCACTTAAGGACCAGTGACGGTCCTGGTACGCCACATACTATTACTCACCGCGCTCCTGCAGGAGCGCGGTGAGTAATAACGGGGACTGAATTTGATCGCTCCAAGACTGGAGCGATCTCTTTCAGTCCCTCAGTTCGGCGTGCCGCACCACGTGATCAGTCACGTGGGGTGGCACGACAAAATTCTCTATCTGGTCCTTAAAGGACCACTCACCCCGCGACCGCTGGTCGTTAAGGGGTTAAGTTGTAAATCTAAGATCCAAGATGGAAAAATGTGACTTGATATTTTCTGAAAATTCTTGTTAGAGAAGGAAATCTTAACTATATTCATTAGATAATAAAAGTTTGATTTCCATACTACAATAATACTTTATATCTTCATTTATTAATGTCATCATAACATATTAAAGGTGTGGAAAGAATATATTTGCCAAAAGATTATAAACTACAAACAGAAGTCTGGTTTCATAGATAACATGAGTATTTGAAGAAAGGTAACATTCTGAAAGCTTGATCTGTTGTGATAGATATGATCCACATGAGAGGAGAGAATGACTAATGTTGATCTTTAAACAGAACAATCTGATAAAACCAATTCCATTACAGAAAAAGTGATGGATAACACAAGAGGAAACATTTTTCCTCAGAGAAATTATAAACAAACATGTGAAGAAGAGATACTTAGACCAACTCTTGATAATGATTTGATTGATGGCTAAACACACAACTATCCCTTTGAGTTGAAGTAGAATGTTCTTTGAAAGATAGAATAAAAATCCTTTAAACTTCAAATTTTGTACTTTAAGAGAGTACCAGTTTTTAAAATGATGCAGATATCGTTTGGTTGAAAACGAAAGTATAAACAAAGTATTTCAGGCATCACTAAACCTACAATATAATGTATAATTAATAAATAATTTATTTTCATAACATATTTCCCAGTGTTCAGATAGTTCACAGCCCTTTGACATAAATGGCCTCAACATTTTGTTTCAGCCCCAGAAGATATACCTTACAGTCAATTCCCAAGAAGCACCTTATTATAGCCTAGCAGTTTGTGATGGCGTTTTTTAAACTATGTTTAAGCGTTTCAGTGGCAGTGGAGTATGCAATGCATTGTAATGTATTGCATAGCCTTGTGGTGCTGAAAGGGTTAATGTCAGCCTCAGTAAGGAGTGTATATATAATATATATTAATGTACAGACTGTACACACAGGAGTAAAGTATGTACATTAATTTACATTATATATATATATATATATATATATATAATTACATTATATATACACTCCTCACTGAGGCTCATGTGAACCCTTTGAGTGCCAGAGGGGAATGCAATGCAGTGAAAGTCTTAACTCTTTGAGTGGCGGAAAGGCATTCATTGCATTGTGGTGCAATGCACTACATACCTCTCTGGCACTTAAAGGGATAGTAATGTTTCATAATAAAAGCAGCTCTAATTAATCATCATAGTATTTGGACTTTGGAGAGTGTTATTTCAATTCTGTCAGAGTTGTAGTTCAGGAGTAATTCAATGACAAAGTATCCTCCTTCTTCCCCTTTTACTAATGTAACACTGCTCAGCCAGATCAGAAGGGAGGTGCCCAGGTAGATTGCAGAGAGGGACAATCTTCAATTAAGATAAGGGAAAAACCTGAAAAACTTGTCAAGGGGGGCAGGGCTTTCATTGTTCTCATAGAAAGAAGATTGTCCCCTTCTGTTATCTGTCTGGTCTTATATCCAGATTCCACATTTGAGAAGAGATGGCTTACACTAGGTAAAAGGGGCGGGAGGGGAAACTTTGCTTGTGAATATCTCTCAAACCATAAAGGTTTGAGAGATAAGACTTATATCGTTCTTCATGTTATTTTAATGCCTACAAAATAAAATAAAGATAAAACAAAGTATTACTATCCCTTTAAAGGGCTAAGTATAGTTAATAAAGAAGCAAACAGTTGGGCAACAGAGTCCCAAATGCAGTGGCACAAAAACATTTTCCCTTCTAATTTTTACTGCAACCTCCCTATACAGTTGTGATTTTCTGGAAGTAATGTTCACCACACATTTTGCATCTCTTCAGGACTTGAGTGGAAAAGCATGAAAATGCAGTGGCACAGAAAATAATAGTGGCGTATAATGTTGCTGATAAATATATTGTTTTAGCAATCAAGGGGTTAAAAAACCCATTAACATCATTTTTTTTACTTGTCAGCTTTATTGCTGCCATTCTTCTGACAATCCACCAATTTAAGCATAGACCAAGGGTAGCATAAAGTGAAGTCCATGGGTAATAATTCATACACATCCTTAAAGCTGAAAGTATGCCATCCCGCTCAGTGATCACAGGCAGCACATGACTTCATCATGGATCTTTATTTACTTAAAGAGGACACACACACACAGGCACATACTGCACACTGACACGCACTCACTGATACAAACTGATTATTCATACACCACTCTGCATACTCACACACATGCTTACACAGACACATACACAGGCAATACCACAGCCAAAACAAATATAAGCTAGGCAGCTCATGCCAGTCTCACTCTCAATGAAAGGGCTTGCCTCCCTCTCCACCCTGGGACAACACTATTCCTATCTCCTGGGCTATGTACTTATCAACATGGCCACTTTTCTGCTGCTGCTCCCCACAGTGGTTACTTTGCACCAAAAGTAGTTGTATAGGCACATTACCTTGACTCCCCCATCAGTCTATTTGCTGCATACTCTGCCTTGAGTTTAGCCCTTTGAGTGTCAGAGGGGTATGAAAAGCATTGAAAAGAAATGTGTTGCATACCCCTCTGTCACTCAAAGGGTTAACCAATCCTGGGTGGGAAACGGTTTGTGATGCGCACTGCTACTGTTCCACTTCCTGCTCTCTGCTGCTTCGTTTAGGCCATCCTGCCATGCCAGCCCCATACGTGATTGGAAGAGTCACCCTCCATGCTACAGCACAGCCCCCCAGATTTGCACAGCCCTAGGCACTTGCCTAGGTTGCCTGGTGCACCACTTTCAAAGAGGAAAACATCAGTATGCAGCCTGTGAGCTCTGCCTCTGTATTTAGTTGGAAGTGGCAGCCCGCAACACATTAGTTTTTGTGAAGTGAAGCCAGCTGACCACTTCTCCCACTCCCCACTTATCAATGGGCAAATTGCGGGCCTCTGAGCATTTGGTGCCTCAAGTCTGGTGGGCCTTCAATACACTATACTAATGGGACAAAAAGGTTACCAGGTCCAATCCGTTTCCAGGTGAGGGATCCACACATCGCCTACCTTGTGGCTGAGCTCTGGGCCTCCGATTAGGTAGACTTTTCCCTTCATCTGCACCATGTCCCTGATGTAGATGGGTGTGCAGTAAGCCATTACCAATACTTCTTTCAGCACTGCTTCGAAGCATAACTGCCGCCATAGGGCTCCATTGCAATCAAAAAGGACCATGTCCACAGATGCCAGGAAGCACTGAGAAAGCTCCCCTGACAGGACTGTACACTTGGAAGAAGCCATCTTTCTTCTATGCGGCACCACTCATTGTGTAAAGGGCATCCGGCTGAGGATCATGGTAGTTTCGGTCCATTCAACAGGCATATGTAAAAGTGAGTGTTTATTGCAGTTCTGAGGGAAGGGATGCAGTAAGACTGATATTTATGTAGACACTATGGCATGAGGGCAGCTCATTGGGGTAGGCTTGTGTGTCCGATAGATGTGCGGGGGTGTATGTGTGGTGAGTATGTTGATGTATGTAGTTTTAGCTCTGTGACTAGCTGGGTGAGGCGGTCTGTGGAAGTCAGTAAGCTGTTGGGTAATAACATATTTGTAGGAAAAACATATTTGTAGGGGAACTATATTTTAAACAAAAATACAATGTTGTAGTCGGTGAAATTTTTTTAAGCCAACAGGTGTGAGGCAGCCATTTTATTGGTTTCTGTAAACTGTGTAGGAGATATGGTAATTTCCTCCTTGCTACACCCTCGGGTGTATATCTATAGGCGATCTGCATATGTGCTCTTATGTGCCAGCCCCGGGGTATTATAATTGTGTATGTAATACTGGGTTCTGGCAATTTAGAGGACATATGCAAATCTCCACCTAGGCCAGCCCATGGTGTGTGTTTGGCATGAACATAGAATTTCTGGTCACCTGACCACTAGTGTTGAGCGAGCATGCTCGGCCGATGCTCGGATCGGCTCGAGCATCGCTCTGCTCGGCACATGGCGGTACTCGTACGAGTACCGCATGTGCTCGCCCGCCATGTTCGGGTCTCCTCCCCGCACGTTTTGCGGCTGCTGCGCAGCCAATAAACGTGCAGGGAGGCTCTGACATCGGTGTAATGCCAGCAGCCATGTTGGCTGCTGGCATTACACTGATTGGCTGGCCAGAACCCGTGGTCGGGTGCTGTATAGCACCTGACCATCGAGTTCGGCTCAGTCTGAGCCAGGGAGAGCTGAGGATAGGAAGGGAAAGGCAGTGTAGGGAGGAAAAAAACAAAAATTGTGAAAAAAAAGAACCAAAAGTCCTTTTTAGGACTACTGTGTGTGGGGGCAGCAGGTTATTTTGTGTGGGGGGAAAAAAACAAAAAAAAAAAAAAAAAAAATATTCTGTTTAGTGTGAAAAGTTGCAGATTAGAGCACATTCTGTTTAGTGTGCACAGTTGCAGATTAGAGCACATTCTGTTTAGTGTGCAAAGTTGCAGATTAGAGCACATTCTGTTTAGTGTGCAAAGTTGCAGATTAGAGCACATTCTGTTTAGTGTGCAAAGTTGCAGATTAGAGCACATTCTGTTAAGTCTTCAAACTAAAATATCAAAGTCACATATTCCATTCAGTGTGCGTCGCCGCAGTTTAGCAGCCTATTCTGTGTACTCTGTACAGTTGCAGAATAATAAGAAATACTGTTAAGTTTTCAAACTCAAATATTAAAGTCACATATTCCATTCAGTGTGTTTCACCGCCGTTTAGCAGCCTATTCTGTGTACTCTGCAGAGTTGCAGAATAGTAAGAAATACTGTTAAGTTTTCAAACTCAAATATCAAAGTCACATATTCCATTCAGTGTGTTTCACCGCCGTTTAGCAGCCTATTCTGTGTACTCTGTACAGTTGCAGAATAATAAGAAATACTGTTAAGTTTTCAAACTCAAATATTAAAGTCACATATTCTGTGTAAGATGAAGAAGGCGGGTAAAAAGGGACGGGGAAGTGGACGTGATCCTGAAAGTTCAGGGCGCGGGTCAGGACGTGGAGAAACTGTGCCTGGTGCCAGAGCACAAGAAAGAAAGACATCCACCATACCTAGCTTCATGTGTAATTTTACAGGGCGTCGCAGGACATCACTCTCGAGGTCCGACCACTGCGAACAGGTGGTCGGTTGGATGACAGCTGATACTGCTTCCAGTCGGTTAAGCACCACCCTGTCTTCCACCAAGTCCACTCTCAGTAGCCAAGAGTCTGGTCAAAATAATCCTCACTCTGATCATCCTTCCTCCCACCATACACGGTCTGGTCAAAGAAGTGATCCCACACTGGGATATAGTGAGGAGCTCGTCTCATCACCAATCCTTCATTTGACCCTCTCTCCAAGCACGCTTGCAGAGGAACATGACATCTTGTGCCCTGATTCACAACCTCTAGAGGCTACCCAATCACAAGAAGATGACAGATGTGAACGGCATTTAAGGTCAAAGGAAGTAGTGGATGATGATGATGATGATGAGACACAGTTGCCATTAAATCAACCACTATTTCCGTCTCAAGACCTTGTTGAGGAGAATGTTATACAGTTGTCAATGACTGAGTATGTGGTGGGATCAAGACTTGAGGAGGATGATCAGAGTGAGGAAGTGGAGGAGGACTTGGTGGACGATGAGGTGACTGACCCCACCTGGGAAGGTGTAGAGCCGAGCGATGTCAGCAGTCCTGAGGGTGAGCCATCTGCAGCACCGCAACAGGCTGGAAGAGGCAGTGGTGTGGCTACAGAAAGAAGGCGGACCGCACCAAACCGGCCCGCAAATGTTCCACGGAGCACCCCCTTGCGTAAATCTACCTTGCCAAGGGGCCTGTCGCCTGTCGAAGGCGCAGGCCCGCATACCTCCCGCCCTGCACCTGTACCATCTGAAGCACCATCAGCGACCACATCCACTTCCCTGTCCCAGCACAGCGTCCAAATGTCGTTACCCCAGGCATTTGAGCGCAAGAGAAAGTACCCAGCCACCCACCCACAGGCCATAGCACTAACCTCACACCTTTCCAAATTACTGGCCATCGAAATGCTGCCATTTAGGCTTGTGGACACTGAGTCCTTCCGCAGCCTGATGGCAGCAGCTGTCCCTCGGTACGCGGTCCCCAGCCGCCACTACTTTTCCCGGTGTGCCATCCCCGCATTACACCACCATGTGTCCCGTAACATCACCCGTGCCCTGACCAACGCAGTTACTGGGAAGGTCCACTTAACGACTGACACATGGACAAGTGCTTGTGGCCAGGGACGCTACATTTCCCTGACGGCACACTGGGTGAATGTCGTGGAGGCTGGGAGCGACTCGGACCCTGGGATGGCACGGGTGCTACCCACGCCGAGGATTGCGGGCCCTACCTCCATCAGGGTTTCCACCAGCACCTACGTTATTGGCTCCTCCTCCTCCGTTTCCACCTCCGAATTCTCTACACACAGCTCCACTCCCCCATCAGCCAGTAGCTGGAAGCAGTGTAGCACTGCAGTGGGGAAGCGTCAACAGGCCGTGCTGAAGCTGATCTGCCTTGGGGACAAACAGCACACGGCCTCAGAGCTGTTGCAGGGGATTAGTCACCAGACCGAGCAGTGGCTCTCGCCACTCAACCTGCAACCAGGCATGGTTGTGTGTGATAATGGGCGTAACTTGGTGGCGGCTTTGGAGCTCGGCAAGCTCACACACGTACCATGCCTAGCGCATGTATTTAATTTAGTGGTGCAGCGATTTCTAAAAACCTACCCCAATGTGCATGATCTCTTGACCAAGGTGCGCCGCGTGTGTGCACATTTCCGTAAGTCATCAACAGCTTCAGCCGGCCTGTTGAAGCTGCAGCAGCGCTTACAATTGCCAGCTCACCGGCTGCTGTGTGACGTGAGCACGCGCTGGAACTCCACCTTCCACATGTTGGCCCGGCTTTGTGAGCAGCAGAGGGCAGTAGTGGAGTACCAGCTGTTACACGGTCGTCGCCTCTCCGTTCAACTTCCTGTAATCAGAAGTGAGGAGTGGGAATGGATGTCAGACCTCTGCGAGGTTTTACGCAATTTTGAGGAATCGACACAGATGGTGAGCGGCGATAACGCTATTATCAGTGTAACCATCCCACTTCTGTGTCTACTGAAACGCTCGCTGCTCACAATTAAAACCAACGCTTTGCATGTGGAAGAGGTGGAAATGGGGGAGGAAGAGCTTACACAAGGTGATAGCCAGAGCACCCTCACTTCGTCTTCTCAGCGACAATTGGAGGAGGCGGAGGAGGAGGAGGAGGAGGAGGAGGAGGAAGACACGGTTGCCTCCGCTACAGAGGGTAGCCATGGAACTTTAGTTCCATCTCTTCAGCGTGGGTGGGCAGAAGAGGAGGAAGAGGATGAGGATATTGAGAGTCATCCTCCTGGTGAGGACAGCGAAATCTTGCCTGTTGGTACTCTGGCACACATGGCTGACTTTATGTTAGGCTGCCTTTCCCGTGACCCACGCGTTATACGCATTTTAAACAACACGGATTACTGGGTGTTCACCCTTCTGGACCCCCGCTACAAAGAGAATTTCTCATCTCTCATTCCTCCGGTGGAGAGGACAAGCAAAATGTTGCAATACCAGAAGGTTCTTGTCGAAAAATTGCTCCAAAATTTTCCATCTGACAACGCTGGCGGCAGAGTACGTGCTACCTTGGCCAACCGAGAAGGGGAGAAAAGGGGAGCACACAGCAGTTCCGACAAAGGCAGGGCAACACTCTCCAAGGCGTGGGACACCTTCATGACACCCCGCCAGCACCCTCACCCTGATGCGCAGCCTAGTGTCACAAGGAGGGAAAAGTTTTGGAAGATGGTGAAGGAGTACGTAGCAGACCGTGTCAGCGTCCTCAATGATCCCTCTGTGCCTTACAACTACTGGGTGTCCAAGCTGGACACGTGGTATGAACTGGCACTCTACGCCTTGGAGGTGCTGGCCTGCCCTGCCGCCAGCGTTCTGTCTGAGCGGGTATTTAGTGCTGCTGGTGGCATCATAACAGATAAGCGTATCCGCCTTTCCATCGACAATGCTGATAGGTTGACACTTATAAAAATGAACAAGGCCTGGATTTCCCCTGACTTCTCCACTCCACTGGAGGAAAGCCCCGGGGGAACATAAACTCACTTTACATATATTATTTACAATGATGGGAATACTCTGTATTCCCATTCACCCCTTCCACCCAAAAAACAGGTATATGGTTGACTCTTAATCTTCTCATCCTCCTCCTCCTCTTCCATATGCCCTGTGCTATAATTTTTATATAGGGCCAGCTCACCAGCGGGCCCTGTGATATAATTTTTATATAGGGTCAGCTCACCAGCGGGCCCTGTTTGACAATTTTTATATAGGTCAGCTCACCAGCGGGCCTTCTCATATAATGTTTTATTGGGTCAGCTCTCTAGCGGGCCCTCTCATATAATGTTTTATAGCGTCAGCTCACTAGCGGGCCTTCGCATATAATGTTTAGGATGGTCAGCTCTGCAGCAGACCCTCACCCATAATGTTTTAGATGGTCAGCTCAGCGCACGTTTCCCTCTTAATCATGGCCTCAGTTCAATAAAATCAAGGAAATTTTTGGGAGAATTTGCCTCTGTGCACGTTTCCCTCTTAATCATGGCCTCAGTTCTGAAAATCAAGGAAATTTTTGGGAGAATTTGCCTCTGTGCACGTTTCCCTCTTAATCATGGCCTCAGTTCTGAAAATCAAGGAAATTTTTGGGAGAATTTGCCTCTGCGCACGTTTCCCTCTTAATCATGGCCTCAGTTCTGAAAATCAAGGAAATTTTTGGGAGAATTTGTCTCTGCGCACGTTTCCCTCTTAAAGGGATAGTAATACTTCATTTTAACTTTATTTTATTTTGTAGGCATTAAAAAAACATGAAGAATGATATAAGTCTTATCTCTGAAACCTTTATGGTTTAAGAGATATTCACAAACAAAGTATCCCCCCCTGTTCAAACAGATCAGAAGGGAGATGCCCAGGTAGACTGCAGAGAGGGACAATCTTCAATTAAGATAATGGAAAAAGCTGAAAAACTTGTCAAGGGGGGAAGGGCTTTCATTGTTTTCATACAAAGAAAATTGTCCCCTTCTGTTATCTGTACTGTCATACAACCAGACTCACATCTGTGAAGAGATGGCTTACACTAGGTAAAAGGGGCGAGGAGGGGAACTTTGCTTGTGAATATCTCATAAACCATAAAGGTTTGAGAGATAAGACTTATATCATTCTTCATGTTTTTTTAATGCCTACAAAATAAAATAAAGTTAAAACGAAGTGTTACTATCCCTTTAATCATGGCCTCAGTTCTGAAAATCAAGGAAATTTTTGGGAGAATTTGCCTCTGCGCACGTTTCCCTCTTAATCATGGCCTCAGTTCAGAAAAATCGAGGAAATTTTTGGGAGAATTTGCAGATGATATACAAGTAAATATACAGCAAATACTGTTTGGTAACAATTTTTCGCCTAAAGTCGTTTTTATCTGCCTTTTTGTGTGTTTTACGGTCAGTCTGTAAAAATGGCGTACTACGGGCGAAAGATCGTTCCCAGCAGCGACGTTGGAGTCCAAGATGCATCCAGACATCCTCCCTATGCTGTCCCTGAACCATTTCTGTAGTGTTTCCATCTTTTTCTGCCCTTTTCCTATGGACCAGGCACCCTCCCCTCATCAGAGCAGGGGGTGCCTGGTGTAATGCTCGAGTCCTCCCATTGACTTCAATGGGGCTCGGGTGCTCGGCCGAGCACTCGAGCCTCAGGGGGTGCTCGGTCAGAGCACCCGAACACCCGAGCATTGGGGTGCTCGCTCATCACTACTGACCACTTCTTCTTTTCCATCATCAAACCATTTTCAGAACATTTACAAGCATTAGCTGTAGTAATGGGATGGTAAAAACACATACACTAATTGAGTAATGTCCAGCAAACGCACAACCTCCATCATGCTTCACTGTTGTCTGCAGACACTCATTCTTGTACTGATCTCCACCCCTTCAGCAGAAAAATGGCCTTCTGATACAGCCAAATATTTCAAATTTTGGCTCATCAGTTCAGAGCAACTGCTTTCATTTTTCTGCACCCCAGTTCCTGTGTTTTCTTGCATCATTGAGTCCCTTGGCCTTGTTTCCACATCCGAGGTATGGCTTTATGGCCCCACGTCTTCCATGAAGACAACTTCTGACCAGACCTCTCCATACATTAGATATGTCTACCAGGATACCACTGTTTTCTTCCAATTCTGAGCTGATTGCAGTGCTGGACATATTCCAATTGTGAAGGGAAGTAAGCATAATGTGTCGTTCATCTGCTTCACTGTGTTTCCTTAGCCAACCACTGCATCTACGGTCCTCAATGTTGCTTGTTTCTTTGTGTGTGTCTTCAAAAGAGCTTGGCCAGCACATTTGGAAACCCCTGTCTGCATTGAAGTTTCTGCCTGGGAAAGACCTTGCTGATGCAGTATAATTATCTTGTGTCTTGTTGCTGTGCTCAGTCTTGCCATGGTGTATGACGTTTGACATTAAACTTCTTCAGTGTCAAGGATGCTAGACTCTCTGGAAAGTATGATGCTTGAGAGAGATGCCAGAGAGCAAGGTTCAGGTACGGTGCCAGTCACGAGACTCCCTTGCAGAAACCAAAGCCATGTTAAAGGTGCTGGCCGCAAAGCCAGATGTTTGATCCCATTTGCAGTGGGGCCCTGACCAGGATAGGTGAACTGGTGGAACTCCAGAGTTGTCCCTGAGAACCTAACCAAAAAACTTGTCAGTAAATGAAAACTAGGAGAATCAACAGGGTGAAAAGGGTGGAACAGAGGCAGGATAGCAGCACTCCTGTGGTAGATCTAAAGACCCCTGAAGTGTAGGCTTCCCCTAAACGCAATCAGGATTCAAAACCAGAATTGATGATTGATATGACAGGAGTATCAAGGCCCTAACAGCACCGGGCAGAGTATGACCACCACACTTGGGTTGACTGATAGCTAAAGGCTCAAACAGGCTGCTAGGCTTAAGAGAAACACCCACTGTACCAACCAAGAACCTTCACCAATAGTGCCACAGTAATTCCCCACAGGCTATGATGGTGGTATTATTATTTCTGTGCCTGCTATCCATCACCACTTTTGGCCTCTTCAAGACTCATGTTCCACTTGGACGCTGTAAGGATGGAAGAGGATTCCCAGTACCAGATGAATAGTGTTGCCTCCCTTGACCACTAGTCTGGATTCTTTCAAATGCTTCCCCTACCACTCCACTAACACTAGTCCTACCGGCTGCTTCATCATTACGGCTACTACTAATACCAACCACATCAAGTTCAGCCCCAGAGTCTTCCTCCTAACAGTTACTATTAATATGAGGATATTGATTACCCCTCCTTCACTAGCAAGCTTCTGGACCTTCTTAGTAGTAGTAGTATTACTAGCACTAGCAGTACTGCTTGGGGATGACAAGTGTGACTTAGGGTCCCCCGCTGTCACAATTGGTATCATCTTCTCCTTCCCCCCTCCATAGTATGACAAGACACATTAGCAGTAGGTTCAGCTCTGGCAGCAGGCACAGCACTGGTGATGGCAGGGGCAGCACGTCTGACAGCAGGCAGAGTTTTGGTGTCAGCAGGTTCAGCACTGGCAGCAGTCACAGCACTGATTACAACAGGGGCAGCACGTCTGGTAGCAGACACAGTATTGGTGGCAGCAGGAACAGCACTGGTTGCATCAGGGGCAGCACATCTGACAGCAGGCACAATACTGGTGGCAGCAGGTTCAGCAGTTGCAGCAGGCACAACACTGGTGGAAGTGGGGCAGCATGTCTGACAGCAGACACAGTACTGGTGGCAGCAGGTTCAGGACCTGCAGCAAGCACAGAACTGGTGGCAGCAGGGACAGCACATCTGACAGCAGGCATAGCACATGTGGCAGCAGGGGCAGCTTGTCTGACAGCAGGCACAGCACTAGTGAAAGCAGGAGCAGCATATCTGGCAGCAGGTACAGCAATGGTGGCAGCAGGGGCAGCACTTCTGGCAGCAGGCACAGGCAGCTGACCTGTCCTGCTTTCACTACTACCCTTTTCTTCCTCCCTTACCATTACATTCCCCAAGATCCCTAGGGGTGATTTAGGGGGACTGGACAGCACTGGTTCTGTAGTACTCACTTCCTCCTCAGACTCAGTGGACACACAAGGGTCCTTCCAATTCCTCCTTTTACTATTTTTAAATGTTCTCATAGTTATAGTAGTCACTATGAGCCTCTATTGCCTCAATTTTTCAAAAAGATCACAGCAGAACAGCACAGCATGTCTACCTCTCTCTCTGTAGCTGCTTCTAATGTGTTTCACTTTCTGGAATATGTCACATTTTTACAGTGAAAATCTCTTAAATCAAAGGGCTGAAACTTTCTAGCCATTGAAAAAATGGTGAAAAATTTTGGCCAATGGGCAAAAAATGTAACAAAGCGTTTAATTGCTGATTTTAAAGAGGATTACACATTTCTCTAGGAATTTAGATAATGTGGGGAGTAGGGATATTGGTTTGTAATTTGATACTACATTTGTATCCTCATTTTATTGGATAGACAAAACTCTAGGCATATACTCAGATGACAGGTAGGCATTAAAACAGAACTACCATTCTTAAAAACCATTGTCTCAAATAATTCCCCATCTGACGACTAGCTGCTCAGTAGCGCTAGTTGTTAGAATTATTGCCTCGTTCATGAGAATGAGCCACTACTCCGGTATTGACAGGCAGGAAGGAGCGCAGAGATCTTTCCATAGTGACGTCTGCATGCCTGCACTGTCAGTCCCTTCCACAGCCAAACAGCTCCTAGCAACGCCTCCTAGAGCATGCTGGGACGGACAGTGTAGGTGCGCAGACGTCACTATGGAAAGATGTCTTTGCTCCTTCCTGCCTTTCAGTCCCGGAATAGTGGCTCATTCTTATGAACTCGATAATAATTCTGACGACTAGCGCTACTGAGTAGCTAGTTGCCAGATGGGGAATTATTTGGGACAATGATTTTTATGGTTGGTAGTTCTGCTTTAATTAGGGTTAGGATGGGTGGTGACCAAGTCACTGAGATTTAATAGCATTGTTGGTAGTTGTTCAGGGCCAGATTGGGATTTAATTTATGGGTTTACTGGCATGACATTGAATTCATTAGCATCATTGGACCAGGTATCAGGTGACAGAGACTGTTTTGTGCATGTTTCTTTCTGGTGCATAAGGAGTTGGAAGCAACACCTCAGCCATTTTAATTTCTACCCTTCCAGCACCAGATCTTCAGTTGCCTGACTGGGTTAGTAGCATCATCAGAGTACACATCATCATATAGGACTAAATCCACACAACAAAAACGCACTCTGTGTGGTTGGCATATGAATCCCCACGTGAGTGTTTATCATTCAGAAACAGGACGTATCTTCAAAAGTAAGAAGCCAATCAGCTATAACCCTTAATCTTATTTGTTGGTTAATGGTTTTATACAATTACGCCCTCTGTTGTCTGTTTATACTGTGCAACTATTAAATAGTGAGTCAAAATAAATGACTATATGTACAGTCAGTGCAATGCATGGAAACCTTACTAGCATTCAAGGAGCTAAGTGCCCTATTTAAATCAATGGAAATGTGGGGGATTTTTTGTCCCCCATGGAGAATCTGGTTTGCCCCAAAATTGCTCCAAGTTATTTGTGCATAGAGACATAGCTAATAAGTTACCAATATGATGTTTACTACAGAAAATTGTCTGTGCCAAAAATAAATATTGTAAATATGTGTACATTTATCAAAAGTAACCTTGGAAAAATATTTAATTACAATTTTGTGCACAGTAATAGGAAACTGGGCTGAAACTCACTGCAAATATATTGAGCAATATAAAAATGTCCTGCTGCGACATAGTGTAGTGAGGTAAGAGGTGAAACAGTTTATGCTGAACCATTGCTTTCAAATTAGTTTAATTTTAGTTCTGTGCTTCCTAATCCTAGGCTAACTATAGTCATCATTTTGCTTCACTAATGATTTTAAATAACTTAATAATTTCAAACTGATATTGAAACTATTAGTCTAGCACATTTCCTAAAATATTTGAAATCACAGTAAAGTGCTGAAGCCTAAATAACTAATATTGGACTGTGTGCACAAAAACAAAAGTGGAGCCGGTCTGGGAAAAACCAACATAGTCATGGAGAACAATAAACATTCCTATTGATTTAAATGGGGCTTTTAACCCCTTTGAATGAAAGAAAGGTCTCCAGAGCATTACTTTTCAATGTTTTGTATACTTCTCTAGCATTCAAATAGTTAAAATCCCCATTTGTCCGCTTAAGAACCAGAGGTATTTTACATGTTCGGGACCAATGAATTTTTCAGATTTTTCCTATCTTCTTCTTAACCATGTTTCACCTTTTTGTTAATTAGTGAAGACATTTAGGGTATGTCCTGTGTTTTTTATAGCATAATATTTTGTTTGTTGAGATGGGCAATAAAGTCTTGTCTTTTTCACAGGAAACTGCATGGAAAATGTCTTTTTTGCTTAATCCCTAGACATTTCCACTATTCATTCATTCATTCATTCATTCATAAAACTACATGGAACTTTTGCCTCCCCACTATAGCCCATGAATTTTTCTCAGAAAAATTGCTGTATTTATTCCACCTATGCTTTCTATGGCTGTGAGTAGGGATGGGTGCCATTTTTTCATCAAACTCATTGCATTGAAATCAATGTGAACACTGAATTTACACACAACACATAGAAAACATTATTTTATTTCCCTAAGACATAGTATAAAAGGGGTATGAGGGTGCCTGTGTTGGTGGAGACTGGAGAAAGAATCAGCTGAACAGGGTTTGTGGACTGGGATTGGGATGACAATACAAAAAAAAAAAATAATAAGACACGGTATAACAAGGGTCTGAGGAGGGAATCTGTGTTGGTGGATAGAGTCAGGAATTTTTGGGGGGGTTTGTTGACTGGTTTTGGGTGGACAGTTAATAAAAAAAAATCAATAAATAAAATTAAAAATAAAATAAGACTTAAGTTGATTTATTCTTTCTCTCTCTCTTTCTCTTCTTCCCCTCCTTTTCCCCTCCACCTCCATTCTCCTTAACCATAGGTGTAATTCACGGCCTTTCCTCAGACACCCTCACTAGCCCTTACATAACAACCATCAATCTTTCTTTTTTCAGGTGACGGATTGCCTCGCTCCTGTATTAACAATCAGACTTTCATTTCATTGTATTTTTGGTATACTTCACCTATGGATATACTCCTATCCTGTCATATTGTTTGATTCAACCATTATTGTATTGTATTATTGTATACCTTTTGATAACCTGTTATGCTTAATCAATTTGATTGTAATCTTCTTGTTCTTCAATAAAGCTCTTTAAAATTTAAAATAAATAAATAAATAAAATAAAATAAGAAATCGGCAGTTAATGTGGCAGAGACAGGGACCTCCTGACATCATCTGTGACCGGGAAGACTGATACTTGACTATATAGAGTATTTTGTAGAGGATGATTTGTAGGACTTGTTGTTAGAGCCACAAGGCCTGAGGAAACATTGATTAGTTGTAGGACTTTGACTTGTGTTAAGCCCAAGCCCTGAAGAAACATTGATTTGTAGGACTTAGACTTTTTAGAGGCACAAGCCCTGAGGAAACATTGATTTACAGGACTTTGTCTTGTTAGCGTCACAAGTCCTAAGCAATCAGTGATTTGTAGGACTTAGGCTTCTTAGAAACAAGGCCCAAAAAATAGTTTTTTTGTAGGCCTCTGGTTTGTGTGGAAAAGAACAAGCCCTAAGAAAAAAATGCTCTACTGCCAGCAGGTCATGTTACGGTGTCCATTGGCCATTGTCAAATGCCCTAGTGTGAGAATTCTAGCCACAATACTATAAAAACACAAAATACCCCGCTGTGCTGTGAGGTTTAGTAGTTTAAAAATATTTGCAGTAGTTGTAGCCTAAGTTGCTCCAGTTGCTTGCTGCACTGTGCAGTGAGTGTACAGAGGCACTCTTTCCATAAATGATCACTCAGGAGTTAGAGGTCTGCTGCTACTGATGATGATATCCAGGTGGAATCCTGCAGAATATGCGACAGTGGGAATCAGAGCCCAGCAGCATGACAGGCAGATCATGCTGCTACCACCTCTGCCACATTCCTAGGGCCAAGGGGTCAGTATGATTCTAAAGAGAAGAAACATTTTGTATGTATGATGTATGTATCTTTCTCTGCCCCAGTACATGTCACTGTAAGTGTCATTTACCACTCAGGTGAAAGATCACCTACCTGTCTCCATCAAGTATCATTTTTTTGTTTATTTTTAATATTTTTAGATACCAGAAAGCCTTACATCAGTAGTGGGAAAATTAATGAAGACTATGCTAAAGGAAAGAATAGTTGAATATTTGAATTTGAGTGGCTTGCATGATACCAAACAGATTGAGTTTACAGCAGGGAGATCTTGTCAAACTAACCTCAAAGATTTTTTGACTGGGTAACTAAAATAATAGACCAAGGGGGAGCAGTAGATGTAGCTTATTTAGATTTCAGCAAAGCATTTGACATTGTTCCTCATAGAAGACTCATTAATATATTGCTTTGTTTGGGTCTGGATGCAAAAACAGTTACATGGATAAGGCAATGGCTTAGTGACAGGAGACAGAGGGTGGTAGTCAATGGAGAATATTCTGATGAAAGGAGTGTTACTAGTTGGGTAACTCAGGGAAAAGTACTGGGCCCATTCTTTTTAATATTTTTATTAGTGATTTTGCAAAAGGTCTTCAAGGTAAAGTATGCCTTTTTGCAGATGATACAAAGAGCTGTAATAGGATAGACAATCCAGGGGGAATAAGCCAGATGACAAAAGATTTAGGTAAATTAGAAGAATGGACAAGAGTGTGGCAGCTGCAGTTTAATGTTGATAAATGTAAAATAATGCACTTGCAATATAAAAATCCAAAGGCAAAATATAATGTTAAGGCTACAGTGCTGTCAGAGGCAACAGAGGAAAGGGATTTGGGAGTAATTATTTCTAATGACTTAAAGGTAGGCAGGCAATGTAATAAAGCAGCAGGGAATGCAAGAGGGGTGCTGGGTTGTAGAGCTAGGGGCATTAGTAGCAGAAAAAGGTAAGTGGTCATGCCACTCTACAGATCTCTAGTTAGACCTCACTTAGAATATTGTGTATAGTACCTCCAGAAGGATATAGATACTCTAGAGAAAATTCAGAGAAGGACTATTAAAATGGTGACTGGTTTACAGGAAAAGACATATCAGGATAGACTAAAGGATCTGAACATGTATAGATTGGAGGAGAGAAGAGAGAGGGGATATGATAGAAACATTCAAATACATGAAGGGATTCAACAAAGTACATTTCAAAGGATTAAAAATGTTAGGACAAGAGGCCATAGTCTAAAACTAGAGGGACACAGGTTTAGGTGTAATATAAGAAAGATTTACTTCACTGAGAGGGTAGTAGATAAGTGGAATAGCTACCAGCAGACATGGTAGAAGTTAATGCAGTGACAGAATTTAAGCATGCATGGGATAGGCATAAAGCTGTCCTTAACATAATAAAAGACCAAGGACCAAAAAAAGTTTGAGGTTTTTACAGTAGGAAAATGGGCAGACTAGATGGGCCGAATGGCTCTTATCTGCCGTCAGATTCTATGTTTCTATCCCTCTCTCTCTGGCACCATCACGGTGTCAGGTGACAGGAGAAGTATTATTTTACCACTCGCCTCACATTTGGGGCTAAAAGCAGCCCAAGGTTATTCAACATATTTGCAGAGATCTTGTGTTGGATTTTGCTGAATGTATGTCAATCCTTTTTGATCATCAATCACTTGGATGATTTTTGATGATAGAGTCTCCTTACAATGTCCCTCAGGGCTTGGGGATTATTTTCAGCATGTTCAGAGATTTAAACATTCCAGTGGCCCAAGAGAAAACAGCAGGGCTAGTACAGAGTTTGTGCTTTTTAGGTATCCAGCTGGATACTAAGGCTATGGAGGCTAGTCTTCCACTAGATCCACTGAAGCATTTAAAAGCTGAAGTCCTTAGGTTTTCGGATATAAAGGTCTGTCATTCATTTATCACTTACTTACTTTGTTGTTAGAAGGACCAGGGTGTAATGGTGACATTCAGTTGGACAATTCAGTCCAATCTGATTTGGCCATGTGGTCTTAGGACCTGGAACCATTTGTAATTAGTGATGCCACATCCTTGGGGGTATGCGGGTATATACCAGGATCACTGGTTGGTGACAGCATGGCTTCTAGAGGTGGGCACCATACCAGATTTCTTTGTCACTTCATCTTTGTTTGAGACCTAACCCATAGTGTCGGCCATAGTCACATGGGGTAATATTTGGACAGTCCACACAGTGATATTTTATACTGATAACCAGGCCACAGCTCAGATAATCAATAAAGCTAGATCATCATCCATGTTCATTATGCCTTTTGTAAGGAAACTTACTTTCACAGAATGTAGGTATTTACCAGGTCAGGTAAATATTAAGGCTGACACTCTGTCATAGCTCAGTTTTCAGGAATTTCACAGACTTCAGCAATCAGCTGACCCTTTTCTCAATCCCCCGCCTCCGGTGGTTTCAGTCATGCTATACCAAAGCACCAATTAGAAGAAGCCCGGACCTTGATGGATATCACATTGTACAGCAATACACAGAGAACTTATGACCACACTCAAGTTTTATTTGAAAGATTTATCATGGTTTACCGTCCCTTAAAACCTATGGCCATTGACACCATATTAGCTTTGATTTCTCAC
Organism: Rhinophrynus dorsalis; assembly: GCA_037306005.1. NCBI lineage: Eukaryota > Metazoa > Chordata > Amphibia > Anura > Rhinophrynidae > Rhinophrynus > Rhinophrynus dorsalis. The sequence continues at coordinate 105,911,980 of CM074718.1, forward strand.
TGCCATTATTCACTACATTTATCATACACTACTATAAAGGCTTACATACTGGTATTCAACATTATTGCCAGATCAAATACCCCAACTGCAGGTCTGTCCTCTTCTATCACTCTATAAGATTATTTCTGAGAGGGATAGAGAAAAGTTCTCCAGTCAATTCTCAACCCGTCTTCCTATTGACGGAATTATGTTCAGACAGTCATCAGGGCCATTTGAACCACAGCTGAACCTCACATTAACTATGTATCACAGTGCCCGTGCTATGCGGGCGACATTCTGTCAGTTTTGCTCCTGCTTACACTTATTGGCTGAAGTGACTTTGTCCCGCCCAGTATTTGTCCTTAAATACTGGGCCTTGTCACTTCTCTGGTGCCCTTTCTTGGTGTTTCTGTTACCAGCGCTTGTTCCAGTTTTCGTGTGTACCGACCCAGACGGCCTGACTACTCTGCTGTGTCCATTCCTTTTCTTTTATCAGTTCCTAGGAATCCAGCAGAAAGAGGAGCCCTTGTCCCTATGAGAATTCCAGGAAGAATGAGGAGGACCAGCAGACTGGTGCATCATTCACTGCTATCACGGTCCCCGTGATTCCCTGTCAATCTCTGACTGTGTACATTTGCATTGGAGGAGTCTGATTGGCCCGCCCAGGATGTGCCTTTATATGCTGGGGTTTGGGCACTTGTCAGTTGCCCTTTCGTGGTGTTCATGTTGCTGCGCCTAGTTGCTGATCTCCTGTGTACCGACCCGGCTAGTCTGACTCTCCTCCTGTTCCTGCTCCGTGATTTGACCCGGTTCTGGCTGACGACCTTGCTCCGTGATTTGACCTGGCTCTGGCTGACGACCCTGCACTGTGATCTGACCCGGCTCTGGCTGAAGACCCTGCTCCGTGATCTGACCTGGCTCTGGCTGATGACCCTGCTCCGTGATTCGACCCGGTTCTGGCTCCTGATCCTGCTCCGTGATTGATCCGCTCTCCGGTGGTGTTCCTGCAACTCTGTCATCCAGTTCCGGCTATCGCTCCTGTCCGGTTGCTGCTCCAGTGTCCTCCGGTCGCGCTGGCGACATTCTGAACTGTTCTCTGTTTCCTCTCGCTCATTTAGCTGTAGCCGAGGTTGCCTGCCTTGAACTCACTGAGCATTGCTCTTTTAAATGTCCCAGATTAACCCTTGCAGTGCCTGTAGTCTCCGATTACGTGCCACTTGTTAAATTGCCAAGCTCCTGTTGATTCTCTGAGCCATTACACTTTGTGTCTCCTCTTGACGCTATACCAGTCCTTGCAGAGCTCCGCTTGTCCGGTGTTCGGGGTGCACTGTGATCACGCCGGTTGGCGCTGGCAGTCTGTTCGCTCTTGCTATAAGGATTCTGAGCGACACCGGAAGGGTGTCTGGGCCGTATCTCATTTGCTTAAAGTGTACAGTTCCAGCTGCACTACTCTGTGCATCGGCTCTTCTTAAGCTTGGGCAACTACTATCTACTGTGGCCTCCCAAGGGCTTGCATACTATCCTTGGCACACGCAGGGTTACTCACTACTCATTCTGGGCGATTCCTATTCTGGTTACATCAGATTGGCAGTAGCATTCCTCCTAGCCCACGGTGGTGGTACTGGCTCAGCTCAGAGCAACAGGGGCTCATCCTGCTTCTGTTTAGAGAGTGATACAGAGCTGATCCTGTGTTCCTGTTCTACATCTAGAGACTATTTTCAGAGACTGATATATCTCCTGGGCGTTGGCCAATCTAGCCTGAGCCTCACCAGTTGCTCATGTTAACCCTCTGAGTAGCTACAGTCTGTAGCTATATTCATTCTCTGTTTATATTGCCTATTCATGTCTGTATTTGTCAGTATTGTTCTTACCTATACTGGCCCCTAGGGGCACTGTTTATCATTCTGTTTCAATAAACTGTGTTTTTACTTTACAACCTGGTCTGAGTGTCAGAAAAACCGTATCAACTGCTTTTCACAAATGAGGGCCAGTCACCATCTGCAGTATTGTGGTCAAGCGTGTCATACGATTCACCATTATTCTCCAGTCCTTAGTTGTCCAGCCTCCCTCTGATTCTGCCACCTCTGCCTTTAATTCTTGTCCCATCTCACTCCCTCACAGAAAGTTCTTGGCTCCCTTGCTGCACTTGCTCGCAATCCATCCTAAACCTTCTTTCTTTGCCTTCCATTGCCTCTCAGCATTATAATGGTGGCAGTGGAGTGAGACCTCAGTTGGCTTCTGTATGCCAGGACAGCATGTCTAATCATTCTGCTCAATTCAAGAAGTCTCACAAGAGGTCTAAGCTCTTTCACAAGACTTCTCTACCATGGCATAGAACACCAAATTTGAAATTGCCTCTGGCTGTCTGCAGCAGTGAATAGGGGGAAATGCTGGGCAACAGGGGGAGCCATCAGTCCACCTTGAGGTGTTTACAATCAAGGTAAGGGCTCCCACAGGGGGTCATTTTGGGGTCCTGCAGGCACACAGGGAGGGTCCATGGGGGGGCTGGAGCCATGGCTCCCTATCAGGAGTATTTTCAATGAACCCATACCCCTCAGCACTTGCATAATGGATTATGTCACCCAATCCTAACATCTCTTTTCCTCAGTTGCAGCAGCCACACAAGAAGCTGTATACTAAGGAGGTGGGTTAAGTCTTAGTATGGTAAGTGTTGTAAAACTGTTTCTATTTTGTTTGTGCTCTTTTGTTGTTCCCTTGATCGGAATGTCATTTATAAGACATTTCATATGTGTTATACTAACAAAAATTTTGTCCATCATGCACAGCTAGATGGCTGGTGCTGAAGCTAAACTGAAAACCATACTCTTATATTGATACATGCTTTTGTGTTTATTGACTGTCAGTAGATTGTGACTCCCTGAGTTTTAAGCATGACCGCTCAAAGCTGATTGGCTGGGATGTGCGAGTGAATTAGGACAGAAACTGCCCATATATAAAGGCAGTCTTTGTTCAAATTCTCTGTGTTGAATGGTCATTGGCCTGTGAGGGAAAGAGGAGGCGTCTGTGCTGCACACAGCAGCAGAGAAATAGGAGAGTATTTATTTATTTTGCACATATATTAGAACATACATATTACAAATGGGGAAGCATTTTTAACTGGAGGCATCTTTTTTTGGAGCATCACCCGCACACTCATACATTAGTGTGCAATGAAATGCATATCCCTCTGTAACTAAAGGGGTTAAACTATGTATGAGTGTGCGGGTTATTTGAGGAAAACTTTTATTTATACTTTTCTTTTTTGTTACAGCAGAAGACAAGAAGAAGAGAAGAAAGAAGATACAAGACAGAAGAAATGACAATTTCTGATGATTTAAATGTGACTTTATTCCTGAGAGGTCTCCAGCATGCAAATGGTTAAAAGCCCCATCTAATGCAATTGAAATCTTAATTTTTGCACTATGGTGCAGCTGGTTTGCCCTATAATGACTCCAGTTTTCTTATGAACATTAGGCCATTAGGGTCTTAGACACACAGTTTACCTAGGAAACCTATCGGGTATGCATATTGAAGGTGCAATTGTAGAGCAAGCCAACTACAGCATGGGGGGTATTAAAATCCCTGCAAATTAAATGTGACTTTCAACCCTTGGAATACTTGATAGTTTTCTACAGCATGCTGATGCAATGCTTTGGAGATCACTATCATTCCACAAGTTAAAATCTCCATTTAAAGCTATGTGAATCTCCATTTCGCCCTTATGGCACAGTTGGTTTACCCCAGAATGATTCCCTTTTTTACAGGTAATCGATTAAGGTCCCATGTTTTTCCTTCCTGGTCTAGTGGTGATGTTGGTTGCTTATTTATAGCCCCCCCCCCAAGTGCAATTGGTTTGTACCATATGTGTCCTTCTTTAGCATGTAGAATATGTACCTTAATGCCAAAATGAAAAAGATAAATAAACGTTCATAAACTAATGGTCATGTATCAATTCTTGAGCATTCAACAGTAATTTTACAGGAAGGCCTGCAGTGGAAACCTTTTTATACTCCAGATCAAAGCAAACTATCTGGATCATATCAACCCACTCAAATACTGTTAGCTCTCCATTTAGCAGTGCCCCTGGTGTCCATCCTAAGGAAATTGTACAGAAAATCAGTTTGCAGTTTGACTCTGACAGAAGATGATTGCTTGTTTACTTGGGCAATGTATTTCAGTGTTTTCCAGGGCTTATTCATTAACTGAGACACAGATGAAGCAACCTTCTCCTGGTTACTTAGATTATTATTTGGAAATATTTTAAGGAGAAGACAACATAGACTAACAGTTGGAGATAATATGATTTTTCCTACAGTGGATGTGGAATCACAATAATCTTCTACGCCACAGAGTTGGGATCAAGGGGAGAGGTGGTAAGTACAAATGACATACTCAATTTGTTGTCAAGTTAATATGGTTTATTTAGGAAAATAATATGTTTGAATTTGATGGTAATATATACAGATATGTCATGGGAACAAAAACAGGTACCCACATGTGAAGAAGTATGGTGATGGGCCTACGTGCACTGGAGGCTCCCTGGATCCATTTCATTGACAATATTTTGTTACAATGGGAAGACATACCACAGAAACTGAAAACATTTGTGGGAATACTTAAATGACTATAATATAAGGTTAATTTGGAAGTCAGAATATGGTGACTTTTTGGACTTGTCTGTCATGATTTCGTAGGGTAAGCTAGTGAAAGAAACATATATGAAGAATAAGTACTACAACAGCCTCTTAAGAGCATCAAGTCACCATCCAGGGAGAAACATCTGTGACACATAATGAGGAATTAGTGGAGAGATTTTCAGTAAGGGAATGCATGAAAAATGGTTCAATGAAGGCTATCAATTGGGAGTTTGTTTCTGGGAGTTGATTTTGGGGGTTTTCTTTTTCTCCTCCACTGGTTGGAGGATTATTTCTGTATATTCAAAAAAATTAAAAAAAAGACGAGCAGTGTTGATCCTTATATTTTGTATATGTACTATTATACCTGTGCATGTCACAGTTATGTAAACTATACATGTGTACTACTCTGCTCTTAATAAAAATATATTAAAAAAAGATTAAGAGTTCAGATGAAATAATGATTGTACACTTTTAAGTATGGTAGGTGATTTTCCTAAAACTATAGCTAGGAGGGTTCAAAATATACAAAACCACTGGAGTTATAATAATAATAACAATAATATCAAAGCATTTTACCAGGAAGGATACATTGAGATTGTCTCTCATTTTCAAGTATGTCCTGGGGGTATAGATATTATTAGCAAGAACAAAAAACAAAAAGCCGGAGCAGAAGGTTCCTCTGAATGTAGTATTTAAAACAATCCTTTAGCCTTCACTTTCACCACAGTGCTCTCTTCAGACATGTACTCACATGTTAGTGAGGCTTTTACTATGCCTCCAAGATGTAATCACTCTCCTGGTACATACCCGGGTTGGTATTCTTTTGTTCTCCACTTTACTGTATCCACCACTGCCTCCTTTCAGGTTTTCTAGGGCTCTCTTGGGCAACCACTATACCGGGATTAACACCCCATAAAGTAGGTTACCCTGTCCCTTTTTCCCAAAAACATATTGAGATACTAGGAGTTATATATCTTATATCTATAAAATATTGAGCACTCCACTAATTAATAAGAAGGCACAACTTGATTTATTGCAGAATATTATGCCAACGAGATATTATCAACAAGAGTAGAAAATAATAAAAACTACGAATGCTACTTCCTCAGGAGCAGAAAAAATATATTTTTCTTCTCCTGAGGAAGTGGCATTGTGCAACGAAAGCCGAAGAGCTTATGCGTTTGTTAAGAATATGTTTTTATTGTAGCTAATTAGTAGTTTTTATTATTTTCTACTCCTCCTACTTGCTAGGCCTTAAAGGCCTCAGCCTGCCACTACTAGCTTGCCCATTGGTGGTGTTCCTATGCGCTATAGCTCTTGTGATTCTGATGCTTGATTCCCATGTATGGCTCCTGGTTTCACCTGACTTTGGCTCTGCTTGATCCCTGACTGCTCTCCATTCCAGTTTGACTCCTGGTTCTGGCTGACTACCCGCTCTGATCTGACTCCTGGCTCTGGCTGACTACCTGCTCCGATCTGACGCTTGGCTCTGGCTGACTACCTGTTCCGGTTTGACTCCTGGCTCTGGCTGACTACCCGCTCCGATCTGACTCCCGGCTCTGGCTGACTACACGTTCCATTCTTCTCCTGGCTTGACTGATTGCCTTCTGGCTACGGCTTATAGTCTATCCTCCTTACCATTGGCCTACTATCTCTGCTAGCACTCTCGGTGCCTTGGTGATTCCTCCTTACTAGCTGTGTACAGTTGCATTGGTCCGTGTTACTGGCCTTCCCGTTGCCTACCATCCTGTACTGTGTCATTGGTTACCCTAGCATTCTAAGGAGATTCAGCCTCTGTTGCCTGTCCAGTCACCCTAGCGTTCTAGGGGGAGTCTGCCTCTTTTGCCTGTCCAGTCACCCTAGTGTTCTAGGGAGAGTCTGTCTCTTTTGCCTGTCCAGTCACCCTAACGTTCTAACGAGAGTCTGCCTCTGTTGCCTGTCTAGTAACCCTAGCATTCTAGGGGAAGTTTCCTCTATTTCCAGGGGCTTTACAGCTGCTCCTGTACTAGTAGCTACTACCATCCTTGCTACTACAGCTTACCGGCAGTTAGAGTGGTACTCTATCTGCCTCTAGTCAGGTGTTCCTGTCCTTGTCCTAACCTGCCCTGTAAAGGTCGAGGAAGTGTCCAGTCACTGTCCTCATATCTGACCCTGTGAAAGTTGGCCAAGTGCTATTTATTTTATTATTGTGCTATTCTTAATAAAGATCATTGTTTTACCATATCTGTACTGGTCAGTGTTGCTATTCCTAAGTCACTCTGTGACAGACAGAGTAAAAGCCTCACTAACATGTGAGTACATGTCTGAAGAGAGTACTGTGGTGAAGGTGAAGGTTAAAGGATTGTTTTAAATACTACACTCTGAGGAACCTTCTGAGCCAGCTTGGTGTCCAAAACTTACATAGCTTGTGCAGTGGAGGAACGTCTGAGTAGTTTTTCTAAGGACTACAAATATCAAAAGATATTATTGCAGATATTTATATATATATATCTTTGTAATTTGATGCACTTATTTTATTTGGATTCTGGATACCCTGGTATGTACCTAGAGGCATGCCTTTAAGAGTTTGTAAGAGGCAGTACATTGTGTTGTTTCTTGACATCCTGAGGCTGATACAATTTTACAAGCAGCTTCCGGATGTGAAGAATATATATACATATATCTATATATTGCACGAATTTTGGTTTTATTGTATAGATATTGTTACCCAATTTAATGGTACTCATTTTATCTACCTCGGAAGGATGAAAGGCTGAGTCGACCGTGCTGGGACTAGAAACTGCGACCTCAAGGTTTGAACAGATTCTACAGCTGGTGCCTTAACCAACTGAACCATCTCACCAGTTGTATATAATCTACAGTGTGGATGCCATTAATCTATGTGGGGAACACATAGAAAGATAATTTCTAAGTATAGAAGGGATATTCTGGCTGCTGATGAGACAAGCAGTGTTGCAAGACATTTTAAAGACTTCCATGGGAGTAAAGCAGAGGGAATGAAGGCATTTAATACAAGTGGTCAGTTGTGGTAGGTGGGGTGGGTATCTGGACCAGACCATCCACAAAATGAGGCCAGTGGATTTTTAGCCTTGTTGATATGAATGATAAACTGGTTGCTTCCTGTGAAATGCCATGGTTCATAAATACTATATAATGGTACACATTCATAGTGGTGGGGCATTAATTGGAGGACTGTACTTTATTTGGAGAGGATTTGTTGGATGGGCAGGAAAGTTGTAAAATATGTTATTTTTTCCCACTATTCCTCTGCAAGTTTCCATGAATGGTCCTACGGGCTGAAAGAGCTGTTAGGGATTAGGGGGTTAGATAGGACTGTTACCATCTATGTTAATTTATAGGATGAAATAGTTATGTCACCCTGTTGTTGTTATGGGAAAGATATAAGGCTAAGCCATTTAAATGGTTTGTAAGATACAAAGTGAACTATTTCTTAATCTTCATCTGATCGGGCTATGCAACTATCCTTGCATGGTGCTTTCTATTCCTGTTCATTTTTTTCTTTACATTGTCTACATTTTGCATTAATTATTTATATGCATCTGCTTTTAGATGATGTTTTGCCTTCTCCCTGTTTGCACATTATTAAGCGATTATGGTTTGATATGATAAGCCTTGGGATAAGCCTCGGGAACCTATTTTATGTGTTTGAATGTTTTTTGTATATGGGCACTTTATGTTTTGGTGCTCATATACTACTACTCCTTAATTCAGATGTGATGCAGTTATGAGTGATGTTAGACCACTGTTAGGCCTATTCAAACTTATGTCACTGTACAATGTATAAAGAATCTAGCTACAATGCAGCATTTCCCACTTATGAAACCTAATATAACAAAGGTCTAGATGGGACAAAGATGTTGAGTGGATATTGCATAACTATCTGTTTCTTACAATTTATTCAATGGTTTTTGCAATGTGCTTCTATACCACATTGTTTGCTGGTTTCCAGGTATTTTTAAGCCTTATACTATATTCTGTAGCACCCTAGCATTTTTCCTTTTGTGTGTGTGCATGATATAATCCTTTGTGGTATCAGATCTTTTGATTTCTCCCACACAAACAGGATGGAACTACTTCCAGAAATGTCATGATTGGGTTTATCTGTCAAGAGGACTCTGCATTACAGAGTCTTCTTTTTGCACAGAGTTGACTGTATTGGAGAGATTAAGTCACCCACTTAAGGCCTCTATTCAGTTGTTTGCAACAAAACATTAGATACCGGCCAACCAAAAAAAGTGTAAGTCAGTATTAAATTGCCCTACCAGCTGAAAGCACAACGGACGTTAGGTCACAGAAAAGTTCCCAAAATGTATCTAAATAGCGGCAATAATAGGAACATCAAGTGAAAAAGCTAATGATCAGTGCCTGACATACTGTCAAGCATGGATTCTTAACTTACCTGTCATCCACTGGCTGCCTCCTATCTTCCTTCATTCTTCCGTCTTTTTTCTTCTTCTTTTTGTATCTTCTGTTCTTCAGTCTGCCTTTCTTGTAGCTTAAAACAAATAGATATCCATAAAGAAATTGTTTTTAAAATAACCCGCACATCCATTCATACTTTAACCCCTTGAGTGTCAGAGGGGTATGCAACACATTGCTCCGCAATGCGTTGTGTGCCTCTCTGGGCCTCAAAGTAATAAAGAATACGGTTTCTTTTTTAAATGAAATGTCCAAACATAATTACAATTGTGCCCATACATAAGTAAATTCCCCTACATATTTGAAGTAAATCCTATGCCCTCATGCCATTTCTCCGCCACTGCGTGCGGCCGTGTAGGCGGCAGAGAATATAAGAGATGCTGCACCCCCCCCCCCCGTACCACACGGGCCAATGCTAGTGCAATGTGAGGGAATTTGATCAGAGACTGTCTTTATACATGGGCAGTCTCTGTTCCATTTCCCTCACAGGCATTGGCTAGGATGTCTGCTTACGCACCTGCCAGTCAATCAGCTTCGAGCGGAGGTGCTTGCAGCTGATTTGCTGAGAGGTGCATAAGCACACATTGCAGCCAATGGCTGTGAGGGATTTGGAACAGAGACTGTCCATTTATAAAGGCAGTTCAAATTCTGTTCAAATTCCCTCACACTGGAACTGGCATTGGCGTGTGTTATGGGGAAGGGAAGGGGGAGGCAGCATCTTACATTTTCTGCCACCGCTGCTGCACACAGTGGCATAGAAATAGTACAGGATTTATTTTAAACTAGTTGAACAGTCCGTTACACGGGCCACAGTGCCACTGCCACCCGGTCGCGGGGCAGTCACGCACAGTAGAGACTGCCTGCGCCACGGCTGATACAGAGTTGGGCCCAGCTCTGTATCAGCCGTGGCACGGGAAGTCTGTACTGCGCATGACTGCAGCATACACAGCAGTGTCTACTGCACATGACGCGGCGTTACACACAATTTAGCGAATTATTATATAGGATATGTTGGGGAATTTACTTTTATATGGGCACAATTGTAATTATGTTTGGTCATTTTATTTCAAAAAGAAACCACATTCTTTAACCCTTTTGAGAACCAGGGAGGCACACAACGCATTGCTTGGCAATGCGTTGCAAACCCCTCTGGCACTCAAGGGGTATGAATGGATGTGTGGGTTATTTCAAAAGGATATCTCTATGCTTTAAGCTACAAGAAAGGAAGACTGAAGAACAGAAGATACAAGAAGAAGAAAGAAGACAGAAGAAAGAAAATGAACAGTAGATGATCAGGGTGCTGAGGACCACACTGGACATCACGATTAGTGGTAACTGTTACTTTGCAGAGGTTGTTGCTTTGCTACTTAGTCAGGTTAACCCAATGAGTGCTGTGGGGAAATTATACCCCACTGGCATTCATAGGGTTAATTCTACTAACTTTGGACACATTTTGGGAGTGCTTCAGATATATTGATATGGGCTTAGGGCCACATATCAATACATCCACTGGGGACTTAGGGTTTTTTTTCACATTTTTTTCCTTTCAATTGCTGCGTCAGCTGTTTTAAGATAAAATAAGGGACTGGGTCTTAAATTACCTGAGATAAAGTGAATCCCTTATCGGATCTTAATGGCTAATGCATGCAATCGAATTGGAAATTGCAGTGTTTTCTTTATTTGCTATGGGTGCTTGAAAAAATGCAGTTGGCAGAAAAAACAGCCTTCGGACACTATTGAATCAAGGCCTAAATCTCCTGACTGCAAATTCTAACTAAATTTAAACTAAAGTTAAAATAGAATATTAGTATAATTCATTTTATTATTATAATTAAATTCTGAAAGTGAATTAAGCTTTCTATTATAGGGTTCTCACTTAATACTTTTGCTGTTAGTCAAGCTTAGCTTCTAGTATATCTTAATAGGTAAGTGCCACAGTGTAAATTTTGCTTGATGCACATGTAGCAGCAAACCCACAGAAAGTTAACTCACCTGCAAGACTACTTATATTAAATAAAATGTATGTAATATATTCTTTAACATCACAAGAGTAACTTAAATTTGTCCAGTTTTAGAAATTGCTATAAATGTTGAAATCATTTAACATAACGTATACAATCAATGACATTATAAAGAACAGCGAACTCCAGCATCTTCATTATGATTGCAGTTTGTTACTCCCCAGCCATTAAATGTACATTGAGTGATGGACCTTTCATTTCCATTGCATGAAACATCATCCATCCATATTCGATTAAGCCCTAAAAACAAATGCAATTATTTTGATATTATGTTTTGGAAACATTTTAGTTAAGAATCTGTTTTTGAAAAAAAATCCTACAAAACATAAAAAATAATTTCTTTTTTGTAGTTGTAGGAATTCTGAAATGTAACATGTTGTAAATATATAGTGATATTAAAATATTTTTATAGAGTTGTACAATAGTTTGTTGAAATATCTTGAAGTAGACATTCTTTTCTGCAAATTATATATACGCTACATATAAAGGAATGTTTACATTGAAATATAATCATTAGAGACTTGCAGTTTAGATATTTAGACAAATAATTTATTGTACTCTTTGGTGGAGATTTTATGATTAAAGTGCCCCAAATACTATATTATATTTTAAAATAGAAATGGAGATCTGTGTCACTTATCTGTAATTATGAATTCAGATATGACTGAACAATGTCTCTTAACTTAAATATACAGTGTAGTGTCATCAATACCATCCTTACATTTTAACCTCCATCACTAGTGTATGATGGATTTATCTAGCCTTTCTCTTTCTATTAGATAATATTCCCTGCTGGACTTTGCCAAATCCTCAAAAACATTTGCATCATGTTACCACACCTCTGATTTCTTGCCTCTAAGTTATATATATATATATATATATATATATATATATATAAAAGTGTTTTGAAAGAACACTAACATGAATGAAATTAAACACTTTTAAACCACCAGAACTCTAAGCCAGAAACTATAAATTAATCTGTTACCTGAGGGCCTTTGAAAGTATTGATACAATTTTATTGATACATTTTTCAGAAGAGGTAATTCAGTATTAAAGTGATAATAATACTTCAAAACATTTTGATTTCATATTGTAGCCATTAAAAAATCATTAAGAACGATATCGGTCTTATCTCTCAGACCATTATGGTTTGAGAGATATTCACAAGCAAAGTTTCCCCCTCACTGACATCACTGCTATAGCTGTCAGATTTGGAATCCGGTCCATAGACCGGCTGTGTTTCTACAGCAGAGCCAAGATCGCGAGATATAAGAACTACTTCATTGAAATGGTATACAAAGTGTGCCTGGTTTGCAAGACACTATGTAGACAAGTTATTTTTAAACCTTGTGATCTCGGCTCTGCTGAAGAGCCGCCAGCTGATCTGTGGACCGGATTCCAAATCTGACAGCTAGATGGCAGACTTGACCATTTCAGTCAGTGAGGGGAAACTTTGCTTGTGAATACCTCTCAAACCACAAAGGTTCGAGAGATAAGTCTGATATAGTTCTTAATGATTTTTTAATGGCTACAATATAAAATAACACTTTTTTGAGGTATTACTATCACTTTAAATGTAAAATGTCATAAAAGAGGAGTAACTGACTTAGATCTGACAAATTACTAGTAAATAAATGGCACCAATTTTTAACAGAACCACTGTTTTTTATTCGTACATTATAAAAGCAAGTTTAGTTTTATATTTGGGGGATCTAGTATTAAAGATGTTAATATAAAGTATATGATATTTAAAAGTATTTAACTCCATATTATTTCTAGGTTTTTTAAATACTTTTCTGACTTAAAGACACATTTCCCAATGCTCTGGCATTTTGAATAAATGTATGCTCACAATATATAGAGGGAGAGGCTCAATGAGAGTTGATTTCTTCAAAGAGAATAATGTATCCCATTATATCTCATTCTTTTTTCAGTGGAATAGTTTTCTTTATAATTTGTGATATTGGTTGGAGGTTTAGTTTGGTTGGAGGTTAAAATATAACCAGGATACACATTAAAAAAAGGTATGCAAAATAACCACTGCAGAATACAAGGATATATAAGGACCTAGTGAAATATCATAAATGGGTTACACTTATCTCCAACCTTCAGAAAGAGTATCAGTTTAGCATATATGGAAAGTGCCAAGTTTTATAATTAGACCTGATTATATTAAATTGTAACATTTACTGATTATTTTTGTTGAAAATGAATGTAACTCACTATTTTATAATAAAGGTGGTACTTATAATGCTCCTGTTGAATCATTAGTATCTAGAATAAAATAAGTGATTTGATACCTTGGCCCAACTGATTTAATCAGTTCAGTTACCACAGTAGATTGCCCCAGAGTTCTGAGGTTTCAACACAATTACCAATATTTACAGTAGGGGCAAACAGCAGTGTGTTGGAGTGATCTTAAAATGCTCCCTGGTAGATTAAATCAGGTGAATACAAGAAGCAACATAATAATATAGAGTAAGACGAATTTACAAGTAAATGGTTATTTTTCTTTAACAAAAAAGTTACTAATTGTGACCAAAACCTTAAACAAAGATCATTATGCCATAAATATAATACAACATATTCATTTATGTTAAATATGTTTCTAAGTTCAAAAGTCATACATATGATATACACAGAAAATGAGAATCAAGTCTGTATATTCACTATAAATATAAAAAACAATATCTCACTGTGATGAATATGTGTGTAAATTAAAAAAAAAAATGTATATAAAATGCAAAATAAATGAGTTTATTTGGATATATTTGTTTTTATTTTTAAATTTTTATTTATTTTATCTTATTAATTGTTCATGACCTCAACAATATATTAGTGATATATATCACCTCCATAATATATAGGAGAAAAAACATATTTTTAAAGATGGAGTGCTAAACCTTATTGAAATTTGTTTTAATTGATCTACTGATGTTTCAAAACCTTAATATAAGGATATAAGTTTGAGGTTATTTTTACCTGCAGTAATCAAAAAAGATTTAGTGCCATGAGGTCTGTTTATGAAACCTCACATGTTACTAGGGATGAGCGAAAAATTTTGCCTCAAACTGAAATTGGAGAATAATGGCACTTCCTGCTTTGCGAATAATTTTCCGCAAAAAGTGCAGTTTTTGCACTTTTTTGCCTAGCTCATTCCATTGAAATCAATGATAACATTGAATTTACACACAACACATAACAAATATTATTTTATTTCCCAAAGGCATAGTATAAAAGGGGCATGAGGGTGCCTGTGTTGGTGAGGTGTGGGGAAAGAATTAGGTTAACAGATAATGTTTTTTTTTGTGGGAGTTGTTTGCTGGAATTGGGGGCACTTAATAAAAAAATAAATCCTAAATACAATTAAAATACCCCATAAGACATGGTATAAAAGGGGTTGTCGGAGGGTGCCTGTGTTGGTGGGTGGAGTCTGGGGAATTAATCAGTTGAACAGGGAATTTGTTTTGGGAGAGTTCTTGACTGGTATTGGGGGGACAGTTAATAATAATAATAAAAAATTAAGACATTTGTTGTAAAGTAATAGGGACAGGACATAACATGACATAATCTGCTACTGGGGTGGATAGATACTTGACTTGATAGAGTATTTTGTGGAGGATGATTTTTTAGATTTGTTGCTAGAAGCCCAAGCCCTAAGGAAACAATGATTTGTAGGACTTATATTTAGAGGCACAAGCCCTGAAGAAACATTGATTTGTAGGACTTAAGCTTGTTTGGCACAAGCCCTAAGAAAACATTGATTTGTAGGACTTAGGCTTGTTAGAAACAAACCCCGCAAAATTGTTTATTTTGTCAAATGTCCTCCTGAGTCCATAATTGCAGAATTTCCAACTGCTGTTCTTGCTGCTGCTGCTGAGTTGTTTAAGCAACATGATGATTAGGCAGCAGAAAGGGAATGTGATCAACATTAGCAGTGACATGGGTGATGGATGATGAAGGTTCCATTTGCCATGACTAGCTCCAGTGATGCGCCTGAGGCAGTAGCAGCACAATAAGTAGCCCCCAGTCTATGTGGAGAAAAGAAGAAGTTGACCAATAATTCTTATCCCCCTGCCCCTCCTACAAAATAATGGGCATGTTGTTATTAGAATAGAAATGTTTCCCATGAGAGCAGGAACTGTGGCTCTCATCGGCAACTGCAATGTGCACAGTGTGTGTGTTAAAAAACATCTGGGGGTACAACTGTGATGGTGAGCTATTTGTTTCACTTGCCATGAAACTTCCAGTCTCTGTCTGGGTTTCTCTATTCTTCCTTCTCTTTGAGCTCCACCTCACCTCTTGTTTCTTTTATGGAGAATCAGGGGGTACAACAACAGTGGTGCTTGATCTCTGTGGTGGGTGTTTGGCTTTAGCATGTTTTATATAAATGTCATGGTGTCTGCTTTTCACATGTGTTATCAGGGCGGTTATGCTAAGGTATCTTCCCTCCTTTCCACTTCTCACTGACTTGTCACAAATTGTGCACAGTGCTGCTGGTGATGACTGCACTGTGCCTGCCCCAAGAGAAAAATAGTCCCACACCCATGACTTCAGGGGATAGGGAACAAGTGGAGAAGAATGACCTCTTTCTTCTTGTCCTCCACATTCCCCTTCACTATCTGTGGCAGTGCATGATGTTGCTGCTGTTGCTGCTACTGCCTCAGAATCAGCACTGCAACTAGGACCATAAATATTGTTACTGCTGGCAAGTGGAATCTGTCCTAGTTCTGCATCACTTGTTGACCCCATTCCCACTGTGTCCATGGTGATCTGTGGCACACTAGCTTGTTCCTCAGCATCCTGCTGATGCTGAGTTGCAAGGGCAGCAGGATGCTGAGGACCAAACTAGTTGCAAATTCCAAAAGCTCACTGCTGGTGGTGGTGGTGATGCCCATCCTCATCCCTGTCTCCCATTCCTTCTCAGTTTCTGCTAAAGGTCTTCAT
Organism: Rhinophrynus dorsalis; assembly: GCA_037306005.1. Classification (NCBI taxonomy): domain Eukaryota; kingdom Metazoa; phylum Chordata; class Amphibia; order Anura; family Rhinophrynidae; genus Rhinophrynus; species Rhinophrynus dorsalis. The sequence goes on from CM074718.1 coordinate 105,928,007, forward strand.
TGTCTCTTCCATCCCAGCTTCTCCACCATCATCATCACCACCACCACCAATAGTCCCTACATGCTGCTGCTGCTCTATTACAGACATCTAACTGCTGTTTTTCCCACTTTTCAGATGCAGAATCCCATGTTATAAATGCAAACCATCCACTGTTTTCTCTCAATCTCACAATATATTTTTGTCCATATCTCTCTCCTTCAGCCTTTTGATGACTGCTAGTTAACATAGACTTATTGTGTAATGAATTTACCTTGTCCAAAGAAAGCTTTTGTGTAAATGTGTTCAGCACCAGAATATCCCAGCATCCTGCACACAACGTTCCCATCTGAAAGATCCCAGTGATCATCACACACTGTACCCCATTCTCCATTGTAGAAAACTTCAACTCTTCCTTGGTGAGAACCTGAATTACCAGCCAAGCGAACTGAGATTGTTGTAACTATGAAAAAACATATTTGAGTTAAAGAATTAAATTTAATTTTACTTTGTTAGTTGTTTTCTAAATATTGTGATGGCTACAAGAAGCACACATGGAATGCACATTTTATTTATATTTCAGGTCCATTTTCTTCAGTACTTTCCCTTTTCTCTTACTCCTCCCTGCTACTCCTTTTTTGCCACCTTCTATTTAGCTTTTATTTACCTTACCCCAATGATTGGTTTCCTTTCATGATTCCACTTCTGCTTTTATCATTTTCTTTCACTGATCATCACCTCAATGTTGATTCTTCAAAATGGAACCTTCTATTTGCATGCAAATTAATTTCTCTGAAATTCATTGTAATTTCCACAATGTTATATCCAGAGTATAGAAAATAACAGAAAACTGGAGCAATTGTGGGGCAAAGCAACGACACCATAGGATATAAATAAAATAGTATGCATTTGACTGTTGAATGCTAGAAAAGTCTCAAATGGGTTGCTTAACCCATTATACCAATTTCTTTACCAACAAAAAGCTGGAATTATAAATTCATTCTAAACCCAGAGCAAATGGAATGTATTGCTTGGTTGTAGTCACAGAGTGCCAGAGCATAGCAATTCAGTAGAGTTTTCCTCTGACACTTAAAGGGTTATTTTATGGGTAGGCAACCCCCCGCAATTGTTGTTGGACTGCAATGTCTCTTGCAGATGTCCAGTGACCATTTGAGCATGATAAGCTTTGTAGACACAGGAAGGGAGCTCTCCACGGATCCGCAAGGAAATAGTGCCATACAATGAACACATGTTATAAAATCCTCAAAATTTATTGTAGAAACATGATAAAAATCAATCCAGCAGGAAAACCTCACAGGAAATACTATGCTCTAAACAAATCACTCTAACACATTTTGGGAATTAGTCCCTTAATCATAGGCGGCCTATGATTAAGGGACTAGTTCCCAAAACGCGTTATATTGATATGGATGAATGAAGAAGATCAAGCTGCCCCATAGTGCACAAGTAAACAATTGATAGATTTAAATGTTTTTTTTTTAACTCCTTGGGGTTAGGCACTAAGGTGTGTTAAAGATGTGATAAAGCAGAGATGTCTTCTCCAGTGATATCGCTTTTCCAGTTCCTATGATATTCTATGGAGCCTATGCACTTAAGATCTCAAAATCTTAGTGCACTGGTTCCATAGAATAACATAGGTCTTGGTTAAGTGATACTACTGAAGAAGTCATCTCCTGTTTAGCATGTCTTTATCACACCTTAGTGCATATCCCCCTTATATTCTAAAGAACATTGTGAAGTGAAGGTATGCCTTGTGGACCTCTCTAGAATTCAGGGGGTTTAACTGTCCATGTAAATTGATGGGAATTTGTGGAATTCCATTTGTGCCCTATGTTGCAGTTTGTTAACTTTATATTTCCATTAGTTTTATAATCTTGTGACATCAGAAATCTCTTACCTGCTGTGGTGGCAGATGGAAGTTCTCCTTTTTCTCCCTTTTGACCTTTTTCTCCTGGTAAACCTTTAAAACAAGATATACTTATTACAGTGACATTGGTCGCTGTAGAACATGTGAGTAATAAGCTTCACACCTATGACCTTATGACTTTTTATGACACCCATGAATCTTTGGATGAAATGCATAAATGTTTGGCCTACTATCCTTGTTCCTTACAGACAATATTATATGCATTTTATCCAGATAAATCAGATAGGGTCAATGCAATAGATGTGATGACTTGGGCAGCTGTTAGTGGCTTTATGGGGCTGTGGATGTACTGTGGGGGGGTAAGAATGTGAAGATAGTGTTATGGTTCTCAAGAAAGACAAGGAATAAGAGGTATAGTTAAAATCACCTTTATTAGAATACTAGGTAGTAATGCAAATAGCTAGAAAAAGCAGAGGGTGACGGAAAAGGCCAGAAATAGGAGTCTGCAATGGTCAACCACAACTGCTGGAGACTAGGCCGGAGCCAAATGGTAGTCTCAATGCAAATGAGTGGAACTCAGAATAGATCCGTGATCTCCCAATAGGTAGCAACAAGGGAGGCTACTGACTCACACCTGCAGTCATTTAGGGAGAGCTTGTCTCCAACAAGGGATCGCAACAATGGAGACACTGACTCACGCCTGCAGTCAGTAAGGCCGGAGTCTGCCAGAGCCCCAGATCTGCACCAGGATGGATGTCTGTGGGAAATGGGCAACACAGTGGAATGAACAAACAGAGCCACCGGTCAGCACCAGATAGGATAGTCAGACAAGCCAGGGTCATACACGGAGCAGATAGTCAGCCAGAGCCACAGGTCTGCACCAGATAGGATGTCCAATAATAGTAGGCAACACTGGCAGGATAGCTGAACAGAGCCCCAGGTCAGCAACAGGTTGGATAGTCAGACAAGCCAGGGTCATACACAGAGTGGATAGTCAGCCAGAGTCACAGGCCTGCACCAGATAGGATGTCCAATAATAGAAGGCAACACAGGGAGGATAGTTGGACAGAGCCCCAGGTCAGCACCAGGTTGGATGGTCAGACAAGACAGGGTCATACACAGAGCAGGTAGTCAGCCAGAGCCACAGGTCTGCACCAGATTGGATGTCTATAGCCAAAGAAGCGCACAGGTAGAATGGTCAGATAGAGCCACAGGTCAATACCAGAATGGATAGTCAGACAAGCCGGGTCATACACAGGATACAGGAACAACAGGAAATAGAACTGCACTGAACAACAATGTAAGGATAATAATACACAGGCCCAGAGAGGTTTATAAAGGAGTAGGAGAAGGCGGGACCAATTAGGTCCCCTAGGCTGGGCCTATAACAGGCAAGTGCCTGATTAATGATGCCAGTAACAAGAAACCATACGCGAGGAGGCCACAGGCAAGGAGGGACGCAGCCAGTGATGCTCCCGGCTGAATGGTGCAGGCCGAGGTAAGGCACTGTGACAGATAGTGTAAACACAGGTGGATGTGGTGATTGGGGGACTTGAAGTTGGAGTTTGCAGGCTGAGGAATTTGTGATACTATAAACTATGTCAAGACACTGTGTGTATGCAAATACTTTGCTTTCAGCCAATAAATACACATGCATTTTTTAATATATGGCTGTAAGTGTTTCCATTGTTAAGAAAATGGTTATTATTTTACTATTTTGTTCTATATTTTGGTGAAGACTTAATGGATGAACCAGTTTATCCTCATCATTATTTGAACACTGTTATTATGCATTGACACTAAATTGGTGGGGGAAGTATTAGGTGTGCAAGGTGTGTTCTGCTGGGTTTTAATTATAAAATTGTGTTTGTAGAGTAGGGGTATATTTGGGAGGTGGAGGAGGAGGTGATAGGTGGAGGGGTTCTGCTTGACCATGAGTTGTGTTATTTATCTATTGTATGATATAATAAATGTACTTTACAATTGATACTATTGGATGATTGACTGCCTAGAAAATATACCCTATTTATCTGGAAAGTTTGTATGGCTTGAGATTAATTTCCCTGAACATCAAATTTAGCATCAATGTGTCCAATGCATTTATAACTTATAGAATATAATTTATCATTTTTTTATTACAAGTTAAATTAACACTAACACCAAATATGAAATTGGGCCATATAATTTAAAACAGAGGTGTCAAAGCTACAGCTCACAGACCACATGCGGCCCACTCCTCTGTGAAATGCGGCATAGCGCATGAGGACAAGAGCTACATTAAATGTAGCCCAGTGAATCACATGCAGAGAGGGAGGAGACAATGGCACAATCACATGCACAGGCAGAGGGGGACTTTAAATCTAATTCGACAGCAGTGCACAGGTTCCTACCAATGATAGTTCAGTGCATGCTGATGTCCAGTCAGGTGCAGAGGAGGTAAAATGAGGCTACAGGAGGCGTATTACAGAGTGGCTAAAAAATGAACAAATAGGAAAATGAGAACTAAGGCGAGGTTATGGGTAATGTAGAGAACTTATTAATTCATTGCTTTGGCTCTGCAGAGGCAATATGATTGACAGGCAAAGACAAACAACCTGACTGGACATCAGAGCCCTGCTGCCTATCAATTATAGTTCATCAAGCATTGCTTTGCAATCAGCTTAAAGTCCCTGCCTGCCTGTCAATCACATTGCTTGTTCAGCATGTGTTTGGCATTCACTTTGGCAAACAAACCATCATAGGAGAGCAATGCATTTTTAAGTTATCTCCTTTACCCATTACCATGACACTTAGTAAAGAGTGCGGACATATTAGGCATTTAGTTTGTGAACTATTCTTGCACCCTACCCAGCAACTGGCATTTAAATACTGTGTAAATGAATATACAGTTCAACATCATTAGAATAAATTGTGAGTCACATTTAAGTAGGGTTGAATGAAAAGTGAGAACATTTTCCCGCATGACTTTTCATGAAAAACTGACAATTTTTCTTTTTTTTTTTTTGTGAAAGTTTTCTCCTTTTCTCTTTTCCTATGGTGCAACATTTCCCAGCACAATATTACTTCTTCTGAGGGCTGTAGTGGAGAAATAAGTAGCTGAAAGTCAAAATTGTGGGTCCTACAACAACATATACCATGAAAAATGTGTTAGCATGCAGAGTACTTTTGTCCTTTGCCCACATCGCTAACCTCCTGCTTAAAAGACACTGACACATATTCATGATGTCAAGTGTTTAAAAAAAAAGAAAGTACAACCTACAATATGGCAGATGTGTATGGTAGTGGTGATGGGGGACTGGCGTGGTATGATTGGTGGGACCTTAACAAACTGTATCCACCCCAGGAGGCGAGGGATCATCATCATTTATTGCACACTCTGCAGAAACTATTGCTACAGTCAGTTTTGAACAACTACTTTACTCCCATGTCCCTGCACTGCTCCACCTTTCCCCCTCTCCCTTGTGTATTTGCTGGACATTACTCAACTACTGTGTGTATTTTTACTCTCTACAGTACAAAACTTATTGAGTTTGATGTCTTCTTGCCTTAGCCCTCAACAAAATGCTCAATGTCTTCTGCTATCAAGTCTGCCTTAGTCACAGAGCTCACCTGTCACCTAATATATTTATGTTTAATTATATATGTATTACTGTTTAACATTTTTATTTTGTTATTATTTATTTATTTATTTTTAAGTTGTCCACCCCATTTTATCACAGTAAAAAAAAAATGATAATTAAAAAACAAAATCAACAACTTCTTTCCCCAGACAATAAAAGTAAAATCAGCAAGCAGTTTGGACCCCAGCTGCCTGTGTCTTACCAGCCAGTCACACTGAATTTTGGGGTATTTGGGGTCAACCTCCTTCCTCCCTTCTCCACCAGAGTGACCCCAGACTCCCCTAATACAGAAAACAAAAAGGCCCCCTAAAGTAAGCTTAAATTCCCCTTTGTTTGCCTATCTTCTGTAGCTCATACTGCTTTCTCCTCTCACATACACAGAATGGCATACTGTAAGAGCCTGACATCCTTTTATATGGCTGTAGAAAAGCAGAAAAAACTCTCATGTGGTAGGGAAGTATTTTTCTTCCCATTGATTTCAATGCAATGAGCTAGGTGAAAAAAACATGAAAATGCAACTTTTCGTAGGAAATTATTTGCCAAGTAGGAAGTTCCATTTTTTTCTGATATTGGTTAGAGGCAAAACTTTTTGACCAATAGTACTTGTAAGGAAACCTATCATTAACTTATTTATAGGTTGGCACCAGGTTGATGGAGTTGATTTGTGGTAAGGCTAGACTGCTGTAAATATTAGAAGGAAAGGGTCTGAAGCTGCTGAGGAAGGCTTCTGGGAGGGAAAGTATATACTGTACATTAATGAAAGCTAACTGATCTGAATAGCAGCTCATAATGTAAACAGTGCACCTGCTGTAACACTGCTTGCATTATATCATTATCTTTTGTGTTCTGTCTCCTAATGACTGTCTATATTTCTGCATGAGCTAATGGGTATTTAGAACACAAAAAATAACACCACACATACCTTATCCATCCTTTTCCCCTCAAATTATGTGTTTTTATATCCAGTAAACTCACCTATTTGTATTGGTGCCTGGTGAAAGGATTCTTTTAGTTCCTCCAGAAATAGTAAGGTAATGAGAAAGAATAGCAGTACACTTTCACATCAAGGCTACAGCTAAGTCCTCATTTATCTATATGTTCAGTTTTATCCCGTCAATCAAAATAATGTGCCACCTGGAGACTTATTGTGTCTCCCACTCTCCATGCATAGAGTTTCAATATAGAGTTTCAATGCCACCTTGTAGCCCCTCTACCCTTACATGCCTTTCTATGCTAATATATGTTCACTAAATGAACCACCCCTCTTTGTCTCCCAATGCCTCCTTCTGTCCATACATAGTTTGATTCATGTGCCTTTTGTAACATTGTAGCCCCCTTTGCCCTATGTGGCCGTTTATATCCTCTCAGTGGCCCCATGTGGCCCCAAATATCACCCCTGTGCACCTATTTTGCCATCTTTAACCTCTAAGTGTCTCTATACTTATCTATAATGTTCCCTCATGGGTCCTCAAATAGAGGTCTTGTGCCATCTTGTAGCACCAATTTGTCTCAAGGTCTCCCCTCTACCCATAGATAGCCACTTACTGCTCCCAAGCTGCACACCTAGTTTCATGTAATCTTATATTGCCCTGAAGATGTCAAATAATTGTTTATTGTTCTGCTGGTCTCTTCTAATGGTATAATGCCCAGTTGTTCTCATATAATGGTATATTGACTCACTGAACTTATGTAATGATGTATATGCCTGCTGGTTTATGTAATGGTATACTGCCCTACTGGTCTCATGTAGTGGTGTATTGACTGGCTGATGTTTTGTAAAGGTATGTTAGCCTTCTGGTCTCCCATAATGCATTGGTAATTGCTAGTAGTATAATGGTGCAATACCCTGCTGGACTACTATAATAGCAAAAAGTTATCATATATCTTTAATAAAACTTTGCAAGTTGATGTATCCCATATAATTCACTATCCCCCTTCCTTATTGGCTGCTCATTTAACAACTTTAACATCTTTGAAACATGTTTTATAACTGGAGCAGGAACAGGAAAATAGAAATATGTTCAGAAGAATTTCAATAGCAGGTAGGTTGAAATATCTTATTAACTAACAAAAATGTAATAATAATAATAAATAATCTTGTTAAGAGACAGGACATGTAAGTGCAAATCTTGTATTAAATATATCAGGTATCTTAAAGGGATAGTAATACTTCCTTTTAACTTTATTTTATTTTGTAGGCATTAAAAAAACATGAAGAATGATATGTCTTATCTCTCAAACCTTTATGGTTTATGAGATATTCACAAGCAAAGTTCCCCTCCCCGCCCCTTTTACCTAGTGTAAGCCATCTCTTCTCAGATGTGGATCAGGTTGTATGACCAGACAGATAACAGAAGGGGACAATTTTCTTTGTATGAAAACAATGAAAGCCCTTCCCCCCTTGACAAGTTTTTCAGCTTTTTCCCTTATCTTAATTGAAGATTGTCCCTCTCTGCAGTCTACCTGGGCACCTCCCTTCTGATCTTGTTGAACAGGGGGGGGTTCTTTGTTTGTGAATATCTCTTAAACCATAAAGGTTTGAGAGATAAGACTTATATCATTCTTCATGTTTTTTTAATGCCTACAAAATAAAATAAAGATAAAACGAAGTATTACTATCCCTTTAAACACTGCCATTTATTGTGTGACAAAAATGGATGTTATAATATTCAATAGACTGGGTCTTTTAAAAATTAAATAGTAATTAATGTTGATGTTTGATTTTTTATTTATACAGCCCTTGGACATGGGCATTTTATTTGTTAGAAAATGTTGGATGGCCCTGATTTAAAATATCATAAACTTCCAGCTAGCAACTGTAAAATGTAGTTATGTTATGATATGATAAACTTGCATCTAATGCACGTGTACACTGTCCTATATAGACACAAATGGGTTAATTGTTGTGGAGAGCCAAAAGCTATTAATGTATTGAGATTAACACCCAAACCTCTTTTCTTCATTAAGGCTGATATTTTATCTCAGGTCCACTAACAGGCAATGCAACAATATCACTTCTGAGACACCTGTCAAGATATTGTAAAGGAAGCCCTGGAAAAATAGATATGAGAGACTCCAGAAAAGAAACAGAGAATTTTAACAGAGGCTAGCATGGAGTACAATGTATTTAAATTGGAATTGTCACCTTAGAATAACTTGCACAATTTTAAAACATCTTGCAAAATTACCTGTAAGTTGTGTTACATGTGCTTTCTTTAATAACATTGTTTTCAAACTATTAGTATTTTTATTTTTTATTTTATGTGGTCTCCTGCTGACACAGCTGGCACATGTGACTTCCTCTGTCTCACATGATCCTCTCCCAGTGTTCTCCTCTCCCCCCATCTCCAACCCTATTGCAACTTTAACCATTTGTGTTCCATGTATGTGTGCAATGCATATCAGTGCCTTTCACATCTCTTTAGCACTCAAAGTGTTAAATGCATTTAGCAAGTGAGTCATGGGGAGAGAGATTCTCCAAAGCCACCTTGAGCTATGTCATCTGGGTTGCTTAAAAAATATACTCCCAGTTAGGGATGGGAGAAAATTTTCACTTTCCCATGAAGAGTGCCATTTTACCTTGTTTTCCACCTATCCTATTGCAATGAAATCAATGGGAACATTGAATTTGTATACGGCATGTAGCAAATGTTATTTTATTTCCCAAAGGCATAGTATAAAGGGGATATGAGGGTGCCTGTATTGGTGGAATGTGAGGAAACAATCAGTTGAACAGGGAATTTTTTTTTGGGGGGGGGGGTGTTGACTGGGACAGTTAATAAAAATAAAAAAATAAGACATGGAATAAAAGGGATCTGAGGAGGGTGCCAGTGAATGTTTTTTTTGGGGGGTTGTTGATAAAACAACAGTTAATAAAAGTAAATAAGTACAATTAAAATTAAAATAAATAAGAAATTGCTACGTAATGTGACAGACAGGGACCCCCCAACTTTAGCTGTGACTAAGGCAGACTGATACTTGATGGGAGAGAGAATTTTGTAGCTGATGATATGTAGGACTTCTTAGAGGCACAGGCCCTGAGGAAATATTGATATGTAGCATTTAGACTTTTTAGGCCCAAACCCAGAGGAAAAACTGATTTGTAGGATTTAAACTTGTTTGGAACAAGCCCTAAGGAAACATTGATTTGTTGTAGGATTTTGACTTGTGTTAAGCCCAAGCCCTGAGGAAACATTGATTTGTAGGACTTTGACTTTTAGGGCCAAGCCCTAAGGAGACATTGAATTGTAGGACTTTGGCTTATTAGCATCACAAGCCCTGAAGAAGCAAAGCTAATTTTTATAAATTTGGCTTGTTAGCATCACAAGCCCTGTGGAATCAAAGACCATTTTTATCAATTTGGCTAGTTAGAGTCACAAGCCCTGAGTATCACTGATTTGTAGGACTTAGGCTTGTTAGGATTGTGTTTGTAGGCCTCTGGTTTGTGTGAGAAAGAACAAGCCCTAAGGAAAAAAATATGCCCTACTGGCCTAATACCAGCAGGTCATGTTGTGGTGGCCAGTGGCCACTGGCCATTGTCAAATGCTCTGGTATCACTGTGGAATTTGTGACTGCTGTTCTTGCTACTGCTGCTGCTGCTGAGTTGTTTCATTGATTAGGCAGCTCAAAATTAAAAGTATCAACAACAGCAGTAACATGGATGGATGCACCAGAGGCAGTAGCAGCACCACAACTACCACCCACCACTTCAGGTATATGTGGAGAAAAGAAGTTGGCCAATCATGCTTCTCCACCTGCCCTCCTCCAAAATCATGGGTGTGTTGTTAGAATAGAAATTTTACTCTTGAGAGCAGGAACTGTGCCTCTCATCAGCAACCACAACTTACACAGTGTGTGTGATAAATAAGGGTAGGGCTGGGAACAATGGGCACATTTGCAATCACATCAAACACCTGGCATAACTGTAACCAAACACCATGATACTTAGGGTCCCCAGTGTGAAATCATCCCACCAGAAACCAAGTGCTGCTGCTGCCACTATTCCCCTTGTCCACTCTCCTCTAAGAACACATGAAAACGTCCTTAGCTTAACTTATTTTGCAGTATGGAATCTCCTCAGATGCTGCTTGATGTCCTGCTTACGAGTATCATCCACCACACTGGCATGTGTGGTCAGCACACCACACAGTGTGCACTGGGTGGACACTAACTGCTACATCCTGACAAATGGCTATGAACTGGTGGGGGAGGTAAAGAAGAATGAGTTGAATCACCAGAAGATGTAATTACATGATCTTCCCATGGCTGAACCCTAAATCAACCAGGTGTTTCACTAGCCATTAAACTTTCAGGCTCTGGCTGGGTTTCTCTATTCTTTCTCCTCTTTTATTTCTGCCTCACCTCTTGTTGCCTTTGGGCACAACAGCATTGCCTGATTTAGTTAGTGGGGGTTAGGCTTTAACATGTTTCACATAAATGTCATGGTGTCTGTGTTACATTTGTCTTATCAGGGAAGTTGTGCCAAGGTGCTTTCCCTCCTTTCCTCTTTTCATTGATTTATCACAAATTGTGCACGGTGTCGTCACTGAGGACGGAACTGTGCCTGCCCCAACAGAATAATAGTCCCTTATACAGGTCTTCAGGAGGGAGGGGAAAGGTGGAGAAAAATGGCCTCTATTTTATTTTCCTCCATATTCCCCTTCACTGGCTGGGGCAGAGGAGGATGTTGCTGCTGTTGCTGCTACTGCCTTGGAATCAGCACTGCAACTAGGACTATTGCTGCTGGCAAGTGAAACCTGTCCTAGTCCTGCATCACTGGAACCCATTCCAACTGTGTTCATGGTGGTTTGTGGCACACCAGCCTGCTCCTCAGCATCCTTCTGCCCTTGTAACTCAGAAGCAGCAGGAATTACAGCAGGAGCAAACTCTGCAAATTCTAAAATCTCACTGCTGGTGGTGGTTATGCCCATAACCATTGCCTTATCTGTCTCCCATTCTTTCTCAATTTGGGCTAAAAAGGCCAATAATGTCTTTTCCAACCCAGATTCTCCACCATCATCATCATCACCACCACCAGCAATCCCTCCTTGCTTCTGCTTTGGTTAGAACTGATGAGAAATGTGACAGAGTGTCCCTTACTGTCACACTTGCCATTTCTTGTTGAGCTGTAGCAGGCAAGCTGGCAGCACTAGCAGCAGGCACAGGCAGCTGATCTTTGTTCATGGTGATGGTGTTATTATTGCTGTTAGGCAACAGTTCTGCCTTCTTGAAGATCATGTTCCATCTTGACAACCCCGTGGGGGTAAGGGGACCCCCAGGGTCAGACGAATGTTGTGGGCTCCCTGGACCACTAGTCTGTCTGCTCTGCATTACTTCCCTTACCACCACAACATTACTAGGAGGTTCCACTGTGGTAACACTAGTCTCACCAGCTGCTTCGCCATCACTATTACTACTAACACCAACAGCATCAATTTCAGTCCTTGAGTCTCACTCCTCACTAGTAGTGTGATCACCCCCTCCTCCACTCTTAACACTGAGGCTGTTTCTTCTGGATCTTCTTAGTGGTAGTAGTAGTAGTGGTGGGACTGCTTGGAGATGGCAAGTGTGATTTAGGGTCCCCTGCTGTCACACTTGGCATCATCCTCTCCTACCCCTCCTGAGAACCACAAGACACACTGGAAGGTGCAACACTGGCAGCAGGCACATGTAGCTGACCTGTCCTACTCACACTACTGCCCTCTTCTTTTTCTGCCCATGACACAAATGTCCCCAAGATCCCTAGGGGTGATGAAGGGGGACTGGCCCTCATTGCGTCTGGAGAATCAGGGCATCCATACCTTTTAATGTTGTTAGGGGTCACTTCCCCCTCCTCCGAATCACTGGATGCATAATGGTCCTTTCAGCTAATTCATTTTATTAGTATTCCATTTTCTGATAGTGATAGCAGTCACTATGAGTCTCTCCTGCTTCAATTTTGCAAAACAACTCACAACACAACAGCCTAGAACCCTCTCTTTCTCTAGCTGCTTGTATTGTTTTACACATCCTGGAAAACATCAAATTTTTAAAGCAAAAAGTTGAAAAACAAGTAATTAAAGGGGCGAAAAGTTTGTAACCAATGAAAAAAATTCCAAACTTTTTTTGGCAATGAGTGAAAACTGAGATGATTTTAATCGCTTTATTCAAAGTGGATTTTCGAAAAAGAGGATAACCAAGTGGTTTTTGCTGATTTTGTTCGGGAGTCATCTGAACCTTTTGCCCACCCCTACTCCTGATTTCTGTGAAGTCCTGCAGAGTGAAGTTTAAATAAGAGTCCCTGATTTAAAGGGATATGTGGTCACCCTCTCTGCCACTGCTCTATCTGACAGGAAGAAGTACCCCAAGCCTCCTCCCACCCAAGGGCTTAAGAAACACAAAAAAAAATTTGTTTAAAGCTCCCATTTCCGGGGTGTGCAAAACATTTCTCACTCCTCTGTCATTCAATGGGAAGTTAACCAATCTTCAGTCACCTTTAACTAGGGGCATATAAGAAATATGCATATTTCAGGGCTGCACTGAAATCAAAATAGCCCTGCTGTATGCATTTTTCATACATGTCCCTGGTCTGGTCAGCCTACTCAAAGGGTTAAAGTGAATCTGGAGATGAAAAATATTATTTGCATCACTGACTATCACACTTGTTATATTATTAATGTCACTGTTTCACGTATAAACTGCAACGCATTGCAAACAAAAACTTGCAATACTGTATTTTACACAGGGAAACTAAAATGTCCATAAATAATGCATTATAAACACCTGCCATGTGAAAGACTAAAGTGAATTGCTGCTGACTCCTACAAGAGGACAGTCAGTGCATTCACTGATTGAACCTACCAGCTGCCACATATACAGTTCATTTGCAGTAAAAGAACAATCATCTTTTGGTAGTAGTGAAATGGTTAATAAAAGAAACAGCAGGTGAAATCAGTAAAATGGTATATATAATATACATATATAAAATATCTAAAGATCTTGGTGGTACCATGATGTTTGTCCAGTTTATGTTTTACAGTAACAAGTGACTCAGGCACTCTAAGCTAAATCATTGCAACACAGATACCTTTCCTCTCATTTGCTCCTGAAATCTTTCTCTTGGCGACCTATAAGGTCTTGTATTTCTTACAAAATTCTTCTTTGTTCTTCTGCAACCACTTCTCATCACCTATATTCTTCTCAAGGGTTCTTTCTATCCTCTATTTACACAACTTAAGCTATCTCTTTCAGCTGCAATCATTTTTCCTGGCTGCCTCTCGACTTTGGAATGTACTCCCCATCACCATTTGCTAATCATCCACACTTATCACTTGCAAGCATCTCCTGAAAACCTACCTGCTCATGGAGGCATCTCAGTAACAATATTCTCCTTGTGCATACTGATAGTTTCAAAATCATTCTGTACTTCCCTTACCGAAGCCTTGCACTTGCACATTTGATCCCCTCCTACTGTTTCAGTTTGTTGTCATTATTACTAATTAAATTGTAATCTCTTTGGGGCTCTTTGGGAATGTATGATTCCCTTTGCTGCACTTTTTCCGTGCTAATAATACAATGATCACACTTTAGCCTGATGCTCTGAAAACTGTCCTGTGTTTTTATATTGTACTATTACTATGTCTCTAAAGAGCCGTTGACATAAACGAACAGCGCTGTATAAATAAAGATGCATACATACAGACATAGATAATTTTGTTTACAGTCCATGTTGAACGATTTTTGATGGGTACGATAGAAAACCTCTATCTGGTGCTTGCTGCAGTGTAATAAAGGGCTCTGCTTATCAGGGATGGGAGAAATGTTTTGCTTCAATAGGGAAACACGAAAAACTGCATTTCCAGCCTTCTGAGGGAATTTCTGCATAAAGTGCATTTTTTTTTCACTTTTTGAACAGCATTAAAATCAATGATAAAAATATAATCACCCCATGTGAAGAGTTTCCCCATGTATTCCCGCCGTGCTAACTTGCCAGTATAAAATGAGATGTCCGTTTACCTCATGCTGTTAGTCTGTATTTGGCAAAGACAAAAAGCTGCTGAAATCTTGACAGTAGCTAGTGTAGAGACAGATAGGCAAAGAGGGAGATCTAGAGTTGTTTGAGGAGAATTGATTGTAGCCAATTATTCTCTGCACAGGTGTGGTGCCAGCAATATAGGTGTGAATGTAGAAAGGAGAGTTAAAAATAAAAAGAAGAAAAACACATTTTTTGTCATAATGCATACAGATAAGAGAAGACAACAGGTACAACTTGACCAATACTCCCACATTCCTACACTTCTCTGTTCTGCCTCTCTTTCTCCCTGTCTCTATCCAATACTGTTGTATCGGTGGGTTCGGCAGTGGTTCGCATATGCAGTTGTGACGTCATTTTGCAAAGTAAGTTAACACACCATGGGACATGCGAGATGACTTGAAATACAAGTTACTGGAAGACCAGTTCTCAGTTATATTGATCTATTGGTACTTGCAAGTTGCTTATTTCTTCTGCTCCTGGTATTCGGCCTCCCTTCTGACCTTCTGACTCTGAACCGGTGCTGCCTGCCCTTGGCCTGCCTGACTACTCTTCCGGTGAATATTCCTCTCTGAGGCTCATTTGCCTCTGAATTCTGTGGCCAATAAGCATTTATTACTATTATTTCAGAAATTTGTCTTGTCCTCTCTCATCACCTGGATCAGCTACACCTGTCTGTTCTGACCTTACCACTATACCTCATTCATCACCTGTGTTCTGTTGCATGTATATAAATATGTGTATAGGTGTACATTAGTGCTCCTGACCTTCAGCCTTTTCTCATTCATCCTGTGCCTGGCCTCATGAATTAATCCTTCCTTCCTCATACTTATGCCTATGCTGCTTCATTTGCCCTGTCCTCACACTGAACTTCAGTTGTACACCTCTGGAATGCATTTTGTAATGCTCCTCTCTGTGTATGCTATATATTTACTCTGCCATTGAGTTCTACTAGCTTGCCAATCAGCTTCAGAATAAAAGTTGCTGCTATATTTCAGTGAAGCTACTTCTCCACAGAGTGAGTTCCAGTTTAGCTAACATTCACAAAATTAGTTTATGTTCTGACAAATGCTCACACACCTCCTCTCCCTCCTGTTATACTCCACTTCTACCACCTCTCTCTTCTGTGCTTTCCATCCCTACTCTTGTCCATCTCTCATCCTGTCACTTCTTCTCCCTATCTCCACACTTCATTACAGATCAATTTCAGATATATATATGGAATTTTGTCCAGGTCTTTTGAAACAACCCAGAAAACAAATTGCAGATGTTTCACTCATCCTGAATGAGAATCCTGGATATAGAGAATGCTGGTTATAGAACAGTTTGTTTTGTGTTTTTTCAATTAAAAGGAGGTAATAGACTATGACCAAGTGTTGAAATTATAAAACATAAATTCAAATTTAGATAAATTCACAAAAATCATGGAGAAGAGCATTCAGGCAACTTCTGCAAGGATATTCAAGCAATGTAAGATTGCAATTTGATTTACTTTCTTCACTCTGATATTAAAATATATTTACTTCTCATGACAACGTCTTTTCAATGTTTTTCTCTTTAAAGGGATAGTAATCTTTCACAAAAAAAGCAGCTCCATTAATCTTCATAGTATTTGAGCCATGGAGAGTGTTATTTCAATACTGTCAGAGATGTATTTCAAGAGTAATTGAATGATAAAGTACCCCCCCATCCCTTTTACCTAGTGTAAGCCACCTCCCCTCAGATGTGGAATCTGGTCTCTTGACCGGACAGGTTGCTGCAAGGGACAATCTTCTTACTGTGAGCATAAGGAAAACCCTGCCCTCCTTGGCAGGTTTTTTCTTATGCTCAATGACGATTGTCCCTTGCTGAGATCCATCTGGACAGTCTTGCTGCTCTGAGGTGAGCAGTGTTACATCAATAAAAGGGAAGGAGGGGGATACTTTATCACTTAATTACCCTTGAACTACAACTCAGACAGTATTGAAATAACACTCTCCACGACCCAAATACTATGAAGATTAATCGGAGCTGTTTTTTTTGCGAAACATTACTATCCCTTTACAATCTTTTCAGGCAAACTGAAATGTAATCCTTAATCCCCTGGTCAGCAGACACATCGCAAATGCATTGTAAACAATGTGTTGGAGGTGTCTAGTATCCAGGGGGATAAGATTAGTTAATTGAATTTACAGTGTATTTCTAGGTATGCGAACAAGAATAATTTAGTCCTATATTTATTTTTGATGTAGCATTTAAAAGAAATCACTGATAACTCAAGGGTTCCTTCCTAAACTGAAATACAGTTACACAGTTTAATAATGACCAGAGGATAAAATGTTTAGATACTGTATGTGTTTATTAAAATGCCTTAATGTAATGCATATATTAAACCTGGATTGGAAGGCATCCATATCTAGTACTTTGATTTTTTTACACTGGTATTCACTGTCTATCATAATGTGTGAAGACTGCATTACCATACTCACCTGGAATTCCAGGGGATCCTCTTAGTCCTGTCAATCCATTTAGTCCTTTATCTCCTTTAGGTCCAGTATATCCTGAAAATGTATTAATTAATTATATACAAGTAACCTGTTTATATAATGATGTGTACATATTGTAGTACAAAATGATCAATACTAATAATTTGTAAAAAAGAAAAAGTATTAGAACAAAATTTACAATATAAAAGGGTTATAAATTCACCAGATTACTTGTCCT
This sequence comes from Rhinophrynus dorsalis, assembly GCA_037306005.1. Classification (NCBI taxonomy): domain Eukaryota; kingdom Metazoa; phylum Chordata; class Amphibia; order Anura; family Rhinophrynidae; genus Rhinophrynus; species Rhinophrynus dorsalis. The sequence goes on from CM074718.1 coordinate 105,945,204, forward strand.
AAAAAGTTTAAAGTGTTAGTAATGGCGCTTGAGAAGTGGCGAGATCACGGGGGCGCTTGAGAAGTGCCGAGATCTCATTACTTACACGGAATCCCTTCATTGAAATGGTCTAAAACGTGTGCCTGAATACTAGGCACACGTTTTAGACTATTCCAATGAAGGGATTCCGTGTAAGTAACGAGATCTCTGCACTTCTCAAGCACCACCGTGCCGACCGACACGGATCTCCTGCTGACAGCTTCACAGCTGTCAGTAGGAGAAATCAAACTTTAAACGCCCGTATCTCTTAAACCATAGTGGTTTGAGAGATACGTTTTTTTGCATTTAGATCTGCTTTTAAGCTCTTCTAAATGCAAAAAAGTTTTTTTTTAGACATTACTAACACTTTAAGTTAATTATAAGTAGTGGTAGCATACAGAAGTATAAAGGTGATAATAACTACATGTACCAAGATGTTTGGAGGGACAAGAGGTAGGAAGTAATTGCATGTAGAAATGTGCTTGGAAAAGGTACAGGAAGTGGATCTCAGCCCCAAACTTTGCAGGTTGAGCACACAGTGTCTGGCTTTCAAACCAAATAGGTTACAGAGACTGCACTTTAGTATCAGCTTAACCCTTTCAGTGATCACTGACAAAAGTCCTGACACTTTGGTCATGTCAGAGACCCAATTTCTAATGGTACTAGTGTGTTAAAAGTTGAAGAGCCAACTTTCAGAGAGCAATAGCTTTAGCTATTTATCTAAGTCTCTTTCATCTATTTCTTCAGTTAAGCTGTCACAGCCACTAAGAAACCTTGGGTTGTGTCAGCATCAAAGTTTTTCCATTGTACTCGGCAATTTAATAGCATGTTCAAAAAATAAAAGATGTCTCAAGATCCAAACTTGTTTCTAACATAATCCAGACTTTAGTCACTTACAGGTAAGGCATTTCTACAGATTTAGATTGTTGCTTTTAAGATTTCGATTTAAATTGTTTGGCCTCATGCCCCTTCTCTCATCATTGCTATGATTATAGGGGCATAGTCACAAAATCATATCTCAGGGTTGGAATGTTAACAAGTGAATGGTCTTTCACATAATCTTATATTGACATATTAATGCCACAAAACTATTTTCAATTAGATATAAAAAGGAAGAGTCCATTCATTCTTCTAGACTTTAGAATAACATAGATGATAGTGCCTTGAACATCTGTAATACCTTAATTAATTATCTTAAACTATTACATGCATTTTAACAATGAATCTAGAAAGCTGAATATGTTTTTAAATTTGAAATTCTGCAACCAATTTGTTTGTGCACATTATTAAACCTTTGAGTGCCAGAGGGGTAAGGAATGCATTGAAAGCAATGCATTCCGTACTCCTCTGGCACTCAGAGGGTTAACGTTTGGATTTTCCCAGCACTGGTACATTTCTAGAAGAAAAACATATGTGGATTTGTCAGCAGTGGGATCGTAATTTATATTGACTTGCAGACTTCAAGTACATATGTGCTGGGGTGTCACAATTTATTGTAAAAGTAATAAAATATCAAGAAGGCAAGATTCTCACTTATTTTATATTAATATTGTAATTGTATTAGTTTTTAAACTGGTAGTATAATAATTATCTGAAATAAGTCATTACATGTGGAGAAAATATAACAGCAGATATTAATATAAAGCTTTGTGTACGTTACCATTATGCCACATCTATTATATAAAAGGACTTCTAGCGAGGATCTTTACATCTTATCCATGCTGATCCCATTACTATGTCTCTGTGTCCTAGATATGTCAATCTGTGAAAATAACTATTCAGCCAGTAGAAATGGAAAATAAAGTTTTGTTTTCCAGTGGTTATGATAGTTATTAGGCATGTTGATAAAACAGCGCCATAGTCTTTAACTCTATTTAACTCTGATTTCAACCCTAAATAAACAGTAAATAGAAGTGTTTACTTGCAGGATTGTAAAATGTTATCCAGGTATCTATTTCTAACACTGTAATTGACCATAATTCTAAAAGTGTAATCACACTGAAATACAAAATATAGAGTGAAATACGTTTTGCATTAGTAAAAGGGTTTGATGAAGGCAGAGAGATCAAACATTGGAAAAATAAAATAGAGGACCTTAGAGTTTCATATGGGTCACAAAATGTCCAAATAATCAACAGACCGGGCATATATCATCTTTGTCTAGGATGTGTGGGAAATGACCATGTTAGTGAGAGGATCTTTATTTCGGATACAGTCTTTTCATTTTGTTGGCTGTTTCATTTGAAAGGGAATCATTTCTCTATTTCTATTACCAGATCATACAACATATTGAATGTACGGATGGATGAAAATTTTCACCTCAAACTGAAATCAGTGAATAATAGCACTTCCCACTTGTCTAATAATTTGCCTCAAAAAGTGAAAATTTTCTGCTTTTTTCACCTAACTCATTCCATTGAAATCAATGGGAACATTTAAGTTACACACAATGCATAGCAAATATTATTTTATTTCCCAAAGGCATAGCATAAAATGGCATGAGGGTGCCTGTGGATGGCACTTGTTTATATTGGGTATTCTTATACAGGATACAAATCTGGTACATTTAGTATTCTTAATACTTGACTTTACATACCTCTCAGTCCTTGAGTTCCTTGTTTTCCAGTGTCTCCCTTCATTCCGTTTTCTCCCTTTTCTCCTTTTGGACCAGGAGGACCTACAAGGCAGAATAATTCAATAGCTCAACTTTTTTTATGTAAATGAAGCACACATTTTATTAAATGCAGAATCACGTGACACTCAGACATAATTGTGTGTTTTTTCTTTTTCAGTGACCTGATACTACACAACTGATAAGACTATTACTAGGCAATTCATTCATTTGTAAGCAGAAACAAATGTTCTTTATGCAAATAGGTATAATGCATATTACTGTATGTTGGGAGAGGTATAATATACTGTATATCAAACATAAAGAACTTTGTTACTCACACACCTCTAAATTATTATGATAGTTCCTATGTGGATGTATTTGGCATTATTTACATATCTGGGAGCTCTATAGACTTGTCTCACAGGCTCATAATTAACAAGTCTATAAGGACTAAGGAAAATCTTTTAGGAACTGTAAAATGTTGACTGTACTTTCCACTCCATTTGTTTCTGCTGTTATTTTCCAAATTCCACTGACTACTCAGCCAACCTCACCTACTTTCCAACAATGCTCTGCCTTTGTTTATTTATCCCAGCTTAAGATCCACCCCTGCATAATGAATATTTGCATAATTTGCTATCTTTCTCAACTCCAAGGAGTGAAAAAGGCTCTGGAAGACCCTAAACCACATATGTTCTCTTCTTGTATCTATTGAAAAGCCAGTAAAGTGTTTCTTCAATGTTGGGGAATAGTGAAATTGTGATTATTTTGCCATTTCTGACACAGTGAACATTATATTGACTATATTTTTCTATAATAAATATAACTGATATCAATTATATGACAAAATACAAACAAAGGAACATGCATTAACTTGGTGTTGCTACTAAAGGGATAAATGAACCCTGTAAAACATTGACCTGATCTTAGAATTTTTATGTGGTGCTTCCAATCATAGAGTGCCAGTTACTACCTAAATATCTTCACTGTGAAGGAGTTAAGTTTTTTACTAGTAATATTGTAATTAATGGGATCACAGGGAGCTGGCTTCATAGTATCCTACAAGCTTTCTATCTAGGGTGGGCTACTTTTGCTTTAACTTAAGAGTGTTGTCAGGGCAACATAATGAGGTTTATGTGATAAAGTGGAGATGACCTCTCCAGTGATATCACTTCTCCAGTTCCTATGTTACTCTATGGAGCCTATGTACTAAGATCTCCAAAGTTGGAGAAATATTTATGCATTGGCTCCATAGAATAACATAGAATAACATAGTGATATCACTGGAGAAGTCATCTCCACTTTAAAACATCTTTTAAAACATCTCCCCCAATGTGACAAAGTAAATATAAAAGTAGTAGTGAGTGCACCCTTTGGCTCCTCCCCCTGCTTTGGTGAAATGGTAAATTCACTCTATATGAAGTCAAGGTTTCATTTGCTATTCTATTTGAATTACAACTTTGGCTGCTTCTACTCAATCACAGTTAGTATTGTTTGGGGCATGAAATGATTATCTGTGTTACAAATCATTGATTTGATGTACCTACACATTTCACATCAAGATATCAAATATTTTAGGTTCTATACCACTCCTAAGTATTAACACTAGGTATAATCATCAACCACATAACTGAAAAACACAAACACTGTGTGAGAATGAGATTTGCTTTCTTCCATTTACACCTAATACAGTCCCAAATACATTACTAAATCAGAAAGAAAGAGTTTGTAATTGTATAATGGAAAAGTCTATTTTAAAGACTATTGACACCATTCTATAATTCATAGCAGAGCAAAACTAAATAATCATGTTATTCCATGTTCTATCACTCTTTCACTATCATACATAAAGATGCAGTAAGAAATGTTCCTCAACTACTTTTTCATGTTCATTATAAGAATATTTGCGTAGCGAAATTTAATTGTGTCTTACTTGCTACATGTAACTAATCCAATTTGTTGTATGTATTACTTTTTAATATCAAAGAAAAGTCATCAGTCATAATGATCAAGATGCTTTATATACAGAGATGCTATATATATATATATATATCTGTGGTGCGCTTACACTTGTATACTACGTTGACTGCATTCTGGACCTGATGCCAGGAGAGCTTCATCTTAGCACCAATCCTTCTAACCTTTTTGTTGGTAAAGATTATGTGCTCTCTGTTGAGGATGCTCTGCATCAGGGCCATGTTGTCCTCATGGAGTACATGCAGTCTGTCCTCCTCCAATGCAGTCAGGGATGCATTGGAACTGTATGTGGCAGTTTGGTGGTCAGGACCTGCCAAAGCTGTCCTTGGATGTGTATGCTCCTGTACTCCATTCCCTCCAGTTCCCACTGGCATTTCAGTCACTAGCTGCTGTGTACCTGCCTGTTATTGGGTATCCCCTCACCCACCTGGTCTCCCACTCACCCTCCTTCTCTGACCGGGGATCCCCTATTGTCCTTACTCCTTTTCTTCACCTCTCCCAACTACCCCAGCCTCCACTCCTCTCCCTGCCATCTGCCTATCATTCTCCTAGCTCCCTCATACAGTCACTCACACCCAGTCACTCACAGAGGCACTTGGCCAGACTCACTCTCTGGCACTCCCCTGCACTCACTGAATCACACTATCACTCACTCTCTGTCATTATGGCTATTCTCCACTCCTGGGCCTGTAGTGTAGCTCTGAGAACCTCCAAACACAGGTAGTGTGTGTCAGCATATATATTATTTGTTACTTTTGTATGTTGTGATTGGCTATGATTTTGAACTTGTTTTGACAAGGTTTAATGTCACTAGATAATGTCAACCGTTATTGCCTTTCCTTTGATGCTGACATATCTGGCATTGTTTAGTGACTGAATTGAACTCAAGGTAAAACTCATGTTGTGATTCTACACTGCACTCATTGTCCATTCTGGTAGATGGCTTATTGCATAGCTGTGCTACACAGACATTGCTAACATTTGGTAGTGGTTTTTTTTCTGTGCCTTATTAAATCGAGTCAAGCCTTGGCATAAATCTGGTGGTCTCCTTGTTCCCCAAGGCATTTCACAAATTTAATTTGTATGTTTCAAATAAATTATATGTGTGAGGACTGAACACTTAAAGACACAACATACAATATACGGGATTATTAGGATTGTATAGATATATCTTTAGATACATAGTCTCGATGATGTTGAGATTAGGGTTCTGCGGGGGCCATAGTATCACTTCCAGGACTCCTTGTTTCTTCTTCTTTACTCTGACAATAGTTCTTAATGACTATGGCCGTATGTTTTTGGTCGTTGTCATGCTGCAGAATAAATTTGGGGCCTATCAGATGCTTCCCTGATGGTATTGCATGATGTATAAGTATATTCCTTTACTTCTGAGCATTGAGGAGACCATTCATTCTGACTATATCCCCAACTCCATTTGCAGAAATGCAGCCCCAAACTTGCAAGGAGCCTCCACCATGTTTCAGTTGCCTGCAGACACTCATTCTTGTACTGCTTTCCAGCCCACATTTTGACTCATCAGTCCAGAGCACCTGCTGCCATTTTTCTATAGCCCACTTCCCATGTTTTCATGCATAGTTGAGTCACTTGGCCTTGTTTCCATGTTGGAGGTATGGCTTTTTGGTCTCAAGTGTTCCATGAAGACCACTTTTGACCAGACTTCTCCGGACAGTAGATGGGTGTACCAGGGTCCCACTGTTTTCTGCCAATTCTGAGCAGTTTGCATGGCCGATCACTGCATCTATGGTCCCGTAACACAAATCAAAAACCACTTCTAGTGGGGTATTGCGGAAAAGTTTAAATTTTCCAGCAAAAAACATAGTTTTCATATGCAACTTTAAAGATAACAATGTGAATCACACCTAAATAGATGCAAACCAAAATGTTGAAAATGTGCCTGGCCTCCATGGAGGAAAAAAATCCCCAAATCCCGACACATTTTTTATAACATTAAAGTGTAGTATATGACTTACATGAGCAAATCAGGGTATAACTCAATAAATGTTGGTACAGTATTGTTTGTAGAAAGAATATCGTAGAAGGTCAAGAAGATTGTTAGAGGTGACAGACTAAATCAGATGGTTCTATACAAGCCTTTGAGGAGCCTTTGAGGAGCTTTGAGGATAGGTTAATTAAAGAGATAGAGGCACAATTTGATGGACAGATGGGGACAAGAGAAATTTTCTTTAGAACTGATATGATTAGTTCACATTTGAATGTTGAGGGGAATATGGTGGTAGTAAGTTAGGACCAATTAGGACCACTTATTCAAAACTCTATGGTAGGGTTTGATTACATACGGTATACATTGTCTTGTTAAAGTTATAAAGTGTGCAAAGAAATGTTAATCACTCAATAACTTTTATTTGGCTTATTCACCACTAAGAAGTCTGGTGAGTGCTGTCTTCAGACAAACTTAGATAGATAGATAGATAGATAGATAGATAGATAGATAGATAGATAGATAGATGTATGTTAAATGCACACACAAATATATTTTGGATATTTTAAGAGATACAATAATGTAATATTTCATTAATATCTTCAACCCTTTGAGTGCCAGAAGATACACAATACATTGCAAAGCAATTTGTTGTGTACCCCTCTGGCTCTCAGAGGGTTGAGCAAAATGCAAAATGAAGGGATGACTTTTATAAATATTACCTTGAATTAACTTTAAATTTTTCAAAGCAGTTGAATGTTCCCAGTCTTTTAACTTTAGGTCATTAGTGATTCCACTTAGTGTTTTCACTTCTTCCTTCATTTTCAGCTCCAGAGCACTATACAACTCTTTTATGTTAGCAATTTCAGTAGATGTATTGTAGAAGAATGACCTCCTTTGCATCATTTCCTTTAAAAAAGTAGTTGAGATAACCACACATTATTTATTCTATTTTAGAATGTTTTATCCCCCTGACACTCAAATGGTTAAATTACATTGTTTTCAAATTGTATAATGATTGTTGATTTAATAAAACTGTAGTAAACTCTTTCATTAGGAGACCCCTAAATTAAAAACCTTAATAACAAACAAGGTTTTTTTACATGTATTCTTATAGTATTCTTATAGCAACATATTGTTATGTGTGCTAAAATATAGGGCTGGACAAAAAGTAAAAAAATGTTTCTGCTGGAATTTTCATGGAAAAGTACAAATTTTCCACGTTTTCCATGAAAATTCCCACTCGTAGAAAATAAATAAGATTTCCACATTTTCACCACTGATAATACATTTCTAATAAGAGTTTTGCCATTTTTCACCTATGTTTTCTATTATGAATATGGGTAGAGTTCTACAGCAACATACACCTTGAAAAAAAATTGTTAGCAGGCTGAGATCCTTTGTCCTTTGTCCACAACACTCACCATTCTTACGACTGATTTCAGTGCAAATATCAAGGTGGAAAAAAGTGGGAAAGCTACACTTTCCATCATAAGTTCCCCACCTGGTGAAAAGTACTATTTTTTACCAGTTTCACTTTTAAGGTGAACATTTCCGCACATCCCTACTAAAATCTGCAACGGGTATGTTAACAGAGTTCCATGGCATATATTTAACCTACAAACATGACTAAAAATTGGTCTACATGAACTAAACAAATATGTTTCTGCATGTGTATGGGCACTGAAACAAATGTGATAAAATAGTTGCTTTCTCTGGGAAGTATATGATAAATAAACAATAAAACAAACATGCATCAATATGTCTGTATAAAAATATCCTATTTTATTTACTACAGTTCTGAGCCCCTAGAACATGTATATTTGTGGGGTCGTCTTCTGAGTCACTTGTATTTGGCAATGTATAGGAATTATAGATAAATACCTCAAGTACTACCTAATGCGTATCACAGTGTGTAACAGAGTGGGAGCCTCACCCTTTTCCCTCACTGTCAGTGCTATAAGATGGAACATTGTGGGGAAATTAATTGTGGGTTGGGGCAATAAAATCTTAAGTGAGCCAAGGGTTACCTCTATTTCAAGGGCTCTGAGTTGAAGAAAAGACACCTTGCCCTCTACCACACGGGGATTAGTATGGGTGTGAAAAAACAGCAAATGGAATTATAAAAAACACCTCTACCAACCCCTTGAACTGTTTTTAATATATACACGGCTAGAACAGACCTGTGTTTTCGCACTAAACAGCTCAGGATCATATACTAAAATATACCCTTCTGTGAGCCAGTGTTCAAAATATTGCATAAGAGCTACAAGATTGCATACAATCTATAATTTACAGATTTAACAGTAATTTTAAATCAGATTACATTAAGTGTCATAATGCTATAACAATCTGAGCAAATGTTTGGCGAAATTGCCCAGGATTACAAATTCAATGGAAAAGTCAGAAAAATGTGTGAGAAACAAAACCCTAAAAAACACATTACAATTTAATACATGGGTGTACCTGATATTTTCCAGGATCTTTCCTCCATGTGCAGACTACCTATTCTGAGATTCCCAGCAGTGTTACATAAAGAAGCATAGTTCATCCTGTGATCAGGGAGGAGTGATGCTGCTCTTAGTGTAGAGCACATAATTATGTCTGATATGCCCACAAATAGGAAAGGAAGGACACAAGTTCCTAAATGTTTACATACTGTTGTTGACCTCTTTTCCCAAATCTGTCATGGCCCTCAGGAGATCTTAAAACTGCCCTCACTAAAATTTAAGTCTTTGGATTATAGTAACATCTCCAGTGTAGTGTTGAGCGAGCACCCCGATGCTCGGGTGCTCTGACCGAGCACCCCCTGAGGCTCGAGTGCTCGGCCGAGCACCCGAGCCCCATTGCATATAATGGGGCGACACGAGCATTACACCAGGCACCCCCTGCTCTGATGAGGGGAGGGTGCCTGGTCAATGCCCCCCTTCATCTCCACTATGCCCCCTTCATCTCCGAATGCCCCCTTCATCTCCGCAATGTCCCCCTTCATTCTGCTATGCCCCCTTCATCTCCGCTATGCCCCTCTTCCACAATGTCCCCCTTCATCTCCGCTATGCCCCTCTTCCACAATGTGCCCCTTCATCTCCGCTATGCCCCTCTTCCACAATGTCCCCCTTCATCTCCTCTATGGCATAGAGGAGATGAAGGGGGACATTGTGGAAGAGGGGCATAGCGGAGATGAAGGGGGACATTGTGGAAGACGGGCATAGCGGAGATGAAGGGGGACATTGTGGAAGAGGGGCATAGAGTCTATGCCCCTCTTCCACAATGTCCCCCTTCATCTCCGCAATGCCCCCTTCATCTCCGCAATGCCCCCGTACCTCCAGTCCCTGGTGGTCCAGCGGAGCGTCTTCAGATCTGTGCCTCTTCCGGCACAGATCCCCGCCACCCGAACATGGCGGGCGAGCACATGGCGGTACTCGACGAGTACCGCCATGTGCCGAGCAGAGCGATGCTCGAGCCGATCCGAGCATCGGCCGAGCACGCTCGCTCAACACTACTCCAGTGCATTGATTCGAAATACCATGAATACATTTATAATATACTATCACGGTGCCCGTGCTTCCTGTTCTGAAAGGCGGCATTATTATCACTGCTGTTCTCTGATTGGCTTGTCTTAGTTGCTACTACTAGGGCTTGCCTTTATATACCCTGGGACGTCCTCCCTTAGGCGCCCTTTTGTGGTGTACGAGTTCCTGAGTTTATTTTGTGCTTTTGCTGATTCGTGTATGACCTGGCCTGCCTGACTACGATTTAGTTCCTGAGTTCCTGTTGCTGCGCTCCATTGCTGACTGTATCCTGGCTGAGAACCCCCTCCGTTGCTGACCATATCTGGCTAAAGAACCCGCTCCATTGCTGACAGTATCCTGGCTGACAACCCGCTCCGTTGCTGACTGTATCCTGGCTGAGAACCCGCTCCGTTGCTGACCGTATCTGGCTGAAGAACCCGCTCCGTTGCTGACAGTAGCCTGGCTGAGAACCCGCTCCATTGCTGACCGTATCTGGCTGAAGAACCCGCTCCGTTGCTGATCTTATCTGGCCATTGCACCTATCCGTTGCTGACCGTATTTGGCTGTATTCCACTCTGTGGCTGTTACCAATCATGGATTCCTATCCACGTTATTACCGTGTGTTGTCTGTGCCACTAGGTGACCCCATGAGGTCACCGGTTTCCAGGGCCTTGCAGTTCATTCTCGGTGTGTGCTGCGGGGTGCTGTTTTCTGCCAACCAAAGGCTGAGCCTTGTGCTCGAGCTGCTCTACGGCCATCTAGGCGGTGTGTACAATCGAAGTACTGGTGCAGTGTTCTACACATTGACTGAGTTACTCTGATCACTCTCTGTGTCTGCCTCCCTAGTAGCGCTGGGCTCTCTCCCTATGGGAGTTGCAGTTACTCCCTGGGCGTTGTCATTAACCATCTATGTACCTGGAGCATCCAGGTAAAAGCACTACCATTCCTGACTGCAGAGTCATGGGCTCAAGAGCCAACATTGCACTTCCACCTTGCAGGTTGAGGGACATTGGTTGCATTCCTATTACTTACCTTATATCGATCCACCCCTAGCGTTCTAGGGTTTTCCTTTAGCAGCTGCCTAGGTCTCCTTTAACCCTTTCAGGCTTGGTCTGCACATACCTGGTTGCCTCCTGCCAGCGGTCTAGGGCCTTGGCCAGTGTTGCCTCGCTCCTATTGGGTCAGTACCCAGGTGTCTGGGTTATGCCAGTCCTCCACTGTGGGCTTCATGCCACTGTAGTCCTGTTGCAGTTCCTGGACTGTGTACCCGTTACCTTGCTGGTTCTGCCTGAGTCCTTAACTGTCAGTTGGTTCCCAGTCCATTCCATTTGCCCTTATGGGTTCCAGTACCCAGGCGTCAGGGTTGTTCTGTCCTATTTGTGGACCTCCTGTGTTGGCACCTATCCATCAGTTCTGGGACTGTACGTTAAACCTCACTGGTTTTGCCAGATCCTGTCATATATACATATATTGTTACCAGTATCCTGATTGTCTAGACCAGTCCTATTCACTGTACCCTTTGTATATATTTTCCTGTTCTGTATTGTGGGTCTTAGGGCCTACACTCGTGTATGCACTTTATTCTAATAAAGTTATTTTAACCTTACCATTCTGTCTGAGTGTTCATCTAAAAAACTGTGACATATAAATGGGGTTATAAACATGACCATTATCATAAACATGTCTATTATAATGGTCTATAGCCATAATATTATAGCAAGAAAATTTTATATATAGAGAGATATGACAGCTTCATTTATTTTTTCTAATGGAAAAGATGACAGTAATGTATTATTAAATAATAGTGCCTTATAGGAATTCCTCTTAGTTTGTTCAACAGAACGACTTACATATGTGTCCTAAATCAAGCTGTCATATATATTTTTACATACTTTTTTATTGCTAATATTCCTAGAAATCTGTCTTTAGTTTACATTACCTCACAATGGACAATAGACTCAAACTTATGAATGTGAAATTATATAGAGAAATAATAATTGTGAAGATATTCTGTCTTTATCAGATGATGAAATGAAAGTGTCTAGTTATGGACTATGACAGACCATGAATGGGAATTCCACATACTTTTTTCATCAAGTTGAATCTTATTATATAATGTAAGGATGTCTGAATTAAATGGCAGACTAAATGGAACTCAATAATAGCAACTGAAAAAAACAGTCCAAAAAAAACCCCCAAACCTTCTAGATTACTACTGTATGAAGGACTGCTACATATGGATCTTCTTCTGTTAAACTTGTAGAAATGTAACAAAATCTAGTAGAAATAAACATAAATCCAAGTATTTCCTCAGATTTTTTTCACCAAATATGGATGCCCTAAATCCAAGTTGCTATTTAAAACCAATATCATACTCTTTAGTGACAAAGTATATTTAAAGAAATCAACTGTTTCTGAAGTACTGGTGAAGAAAGGCATACCAAATCCAACAGAGGAGGGATTTTGTTAAGTAAAGTGATTAAACCATTCACCTTCACCCAGAAGCAGTCACTGACTAGTCACTAAATCATAATACTCAACCATGCCAAAGTGACAACTGTCAACTAATCATTGACAGTTGCATGAGCGGGAGTTAGGACATGGTTTAATAAGCCCCCTCTCCCTTACCAAAGGGGTGAAGTCATCAATATATGATAAGCTTTCCTATGCTTGCCTATTTGTTGATGATGAGTCCAGATATAATAAATCCCTTCACTCTTTCAATAGGAGGCAGCAACTATTGTGTTGCAATGTTGTGCTGCTCCTTTTACTCAACGTCTGTGGTTGTATATTTCGTAGCTGTGTATTTGGCTGTGGTGTGTGTGTTTAACTTGTTTTGTGTAACTAAACCATGGTGTGTGTGTGTGTGTAATTATAATTGTGTTAAACTGTTTTGTGTAATTGGAGTTGTGTGTACGTATGTGTAAATGGCCACCTCCCAGGGTGCCACCTTATTCATTCCACAATCACTCACAAAATCCTATTACCTTATCTTATGGAACATATCAAAAATGTGACCTTGCCAATTGCCTCACAAAAGATGCCACCAAGACACTCATTAATTTCGTAGTGGTATGTATCATGCCTTGACTAATGTGGTCAAATTGTGATTCTGTGTTACTCATTGATAAAGCAGGAGACTAGTAGAGTGACACCTTTATTGGCTAACTGAGTAGCTTTAGAGTGCAAACTTTTTAGACCACTGAGTTAGGCATGTTATAGAGTGAAAGCTAAATAACTTCTATAGTTTGCAATAAAATTCACATCTCAGTAAGAAATATGGCCAACTGATACAAGAAATCTCTCCCTTTTGAAGTGTTATTTACCATATTCCCACCAACATCAAGGGCACATTCTCCTACTGATCATCGAATGTTGTCTACCTCATCATATGTGTGAAATGTCCTAAGACTAAACTACACTGCTCAAAAAAATAAAGGGAACACTAAGATTACACATCCCACTGCTCCAAAAAATAAAGGGAACACTAAGATTACACATCCTAGATCTGAATGAATGAACTGACAACAAAATCACACAAAAATTCTCAATGGAAATCAAATTTATCAACCCATGGAGGTCTGGATATGGAGTCACACTCAAAATCAAAATGGAAAACCACACTACAGGCTGATCCAACTTTGATGTAATGTCCTTAAAACAAGTCAAAATGAGGCTCAGTAGTGTGTGTGGCCTCCACGTGCCCGTATGACCTACCTACAACGCCTGGGCATGCTCCTGATGAGGTTGCGGATGGTCTCCTGAGGGATGTCCTCCCAGACCTGAACTAAAGCATCCGCCAACTCCTGGACAGTCTGTGGTGCAACGTGGCGTTGGTGGATGGAGCGAGACATGATGTCCCAGATGTGCTTAATTGGATTCAGGTCTGGGGAACGGGTGGGCCAGTCCATAGCATCAATGCCTTCTTCTTGCAGGAACTGCTGACACACTCCAGCCACATGAGGTCTAGCATTGTCTTGCATTAGGAGGAACCCAGGGCCAACTGCACCAGCATATGGCCTCACAAGGGGTCTGAGGATCTCATCTCGGTACCTAATGGCAGTCAGGCTACCTCTGGCAAGCACATGGAGGGCTGTGCGGCCCCCAAAGAAATGCCACCCCACACCATTACTGACCCACCGCCAAACTGGTCATGCTGGAGGATGTTGCAGGCAGCAGAACGTTCTCCACGGCATCTCCAGACTCTGTCACGTCTGTCACATGTGCTCAGTGTGAACCTGCTTTCATCTGTGAAGAGCACAGGGCGCCAGAGCTGAGCTAAAAACCAGAGATCATCCATTAAGACTAGAGGAAAGGTGCTTTCGACTAAAACAAAGGCTGGGATTCTTTATAGTAACGGAGGTATGGCTATGGAATTCTTTGCCTCGGGATGTTGTGCTTGCAGATAATGCAACTGCATTCAAAAAAGCAATGGATGCCCATCTAGCACAGAACAATATTGACAAGTATGACAGATGGCTTCAAAGCAAATAGGATATTGATCCGGGGAACTATTTGACTACCAATTGGAATCAGGAAGGAATAATTCCACCCCACACACACACACTTGGGACTAGATTGGAAGTGGCTCCAGAGGGCTTTTTTTGCCTTCCTCTGTAACAACAGGGGTGTTTTTGGCATGGGCTGGACTTGATGGACGCATGTCTTTTTTCAGCCTTATCTACTATGTTACTATGTATGTTACATTTCCAATTAAGTCCGGACTGGGTAAATAAATATCCTCGGATATTTCGCTGAATCAACATCTTAACTGATTTGTAACCAACTGTCATACCTTACAATATTTTGATGAGCTAGAAAGGAATATATTACTTTTTTAAATAATCTCCAGTATCTGCAAGCACAGCATCCAGAGGCAAAGAATGCCATATTTACTGCCCTTACAGTAAAAAAAAAAAAAAATACCTGCCTTGGTTTTAGTCAAAATTTCCTTTCATCTAGTCTTAATGAATGGCCTCTTGTTTTTTGCTCAGCTCACCTCTAAGTAAATAGTTCCATAAATAGTTCTTTGTATTGATCTTGAATAAGTTTGTAACTGGTAATCATACTATAAACAAACCCAGTCTTTCATTGTAACAGTTTCTTTAAATCGTTTATCAGTCTTGTAGCATGTCTCTTAATTTTTTCCAGTTCAGTAATATATTTTTTTAAGAACTGGTCTCTAAAAATGAACTCTATAGTTTCTCATTTAGTTTTGTAGCATGTTTATTTTTGAAGCCCAAATACATAACATTACAGTTATCTATATTAAACCTCATCTTCCACTTTTCCACCTATTCTCTCAGTTTATCCATATCTTTCTGCAGAGAACACAACTGCACTGTATTAACTTACTTACTTACAAAGCTTAGTATCATCAGCAAAGAGTACTTTTAATACTCACTTATACTCACTTTAATAAGTTAAAAATAATTAGGCTCAAAACTGAACCTTGTAGCATACCAGGTACAAATTTAGACAAACCAACTTAAAAAGGTTCTATTTGCAACTACTCTCTGCCATGTATTATTTAACCCTGGGCTGTTCAGTTTTGATCATCAAGGGCCACCAACAGGCTAGGATTTAAGGATTTTCCTGATTAAGCACAGGTAAGTCAGTCAAAATAAATGAGCCACTGAATACTCACCTGTGCTTAATCAGGGAAATCATTACCCTGGACTTGAGGACTATACTTGGACAGCTCTGATTTAAACAGTTCTATATGCATGCACGGATATCACCTCGCAAACGGTCTTTAATTTATGCAGTAACCTGTTGAGAAGCACAGTATCAAAGGCTTTTGCAAAATCCAAGTATCGTACATCAACAGCAAAACCCTTGTCCAAATTACTACAACTACTACTACTTTAGTACTAAGTTTCTTAACCCTTTAATGACCCTTGACGATGATAGTACGTCAAGGGTCAATTTGACTTAACGACCGATGGCGTACTATGACCGTCATCGAATTCCGGGCTCCACCCGCGGCTGCACGCCGTTTGGGGAGTCCGGAACGCAACGGAGCAATAAAAAAAAAATTGTTCCATGGTCGTTGAATCGGGTCACGGCGCGGTCCTTAAGGGGTTAAGTACTCTTTGGGTTTATGCCATCAGGTCCAGATGCTTTAATCACCATAATCTTTTCTAGACTCTTTTGCACTTTGTCCTTAGTAATCCATGTGCATGATGGAGGAAATTCTGTGATTCTCTGTGTTTGCCCATAGCCGACCATTGTTGCTTCCTTTTATATACAGAAGGAAATATTGTGTTTAAAGGGCCAATCCATAGCCTTAAATGCACCAATCAATTCACCTGTCCTGTGGCAGACTAACAGTACCCAGCGACCCTGGGAAAATGGAGTAGATGGGCCCCCTTTACTCTGCCTTAAGTTATGCCCTACCTCCCTGTTATTCCTTCAGTCCACACCCTTTCGTTAATTTTATGATTAGCATTAATGTTGTAAAAGTTATGCACGATAACACAAAGCTTAGAACTGAAATTAAGCTACACTAGTGATACTTCAGAAATTACAAATGAATTAAAGCTACAATACCAGTGTAGCTCAATTTCAACTGTAAGCACTGTGGAATCACCTGTGTAGCTTTGTGTCTATTATTATCTTACAGAGCTTAGAATTGAAATGTAGCTAGACTAGATATACCACAGCACTTGCATTTGATGTGTAGTTACACTATTGATACCACAGAAATTACAAATGCAATGGAGCTATATTAGTCATATGCAGAGCTTACAATTGAAATGTAACTATATTACTGATACCACAGAATGTACAACTGAAATGGACCACCAAATACTAGTGTAGCTCCATTTCAACTATACACTCTGTGGTATCACTTGTGTAGCTTCATTTAAGTTGTAATACCCCAGAGCTTACATTTGAAATGTAGCAATGCTAGTGATACCATAGAGCTTAGAACTGAAATGTAGCTAAAATAGTAACACCACATAGCTTAAATCTGAATTGAAGCAACACAAGTTATGCCACATAGCTTACAATTGAAATCGATCTACAAGTGTTATGCTATAGAGCTTACAATTAAAATGGTGCTAGTTGAACCAAATAGCTTACAATTGAAATGGAGCTACAGTATTAGTGGTATTACTTGGGTAGCTTCACTTAATTTCTAAGATCTGTTATATCACTTTTGTTCCTTCAGTTCATTAGTAGGTGTGGGTGAAAAGCGAGAAAAATTTCCCACTTGACTTTTCTTGAAAAACAGACAATATTTGTCTTTTTTCGTGAAAGTTTTATCCTTTTTTCTAGTGCAAAACTGTCCTCCTTTTCGCCTATTCCAGCAAATTTTTTACTTATTCCAACACATTTTTCTCCTATTCTAACACATTTTTTGCCTATTCAACACATTTTTTGCCTATTCCAAACACATTTTTCTCCTATGCTTAATAAGCAGAAAATCAGCACTTTTTGCAGGACATTTTTTGGCAAGTCGAAAGTGCCATTTTTCGATGATTCCTGTTCGAGGAGAAAAGTTTTGCCCATTCGTATTCATTACTACACTTTAGTTCTAGGAAAGA
The DNA here is from genome assembly GCA_037306005.1 of Rhinophrynus dorsalis. Lineage (NCBI taxonomy): Eukaryota > Metazoa > Chordata > Amphibia > Anura > Rhinophrynidae > Rhinophrynus > Rhinophrynus dorsalis. The sequence goes on from CM074718.1 coordinate 105,962,838, forward strand.
CTGACCACAAACAAGTCAATGCCATTAGTACACTTTGCTTTTATGAAGGACTGATCCACAAGCCCCAATATACACTGACTGACCCCCCCAATGCCGATTCCCCTGTACACTGGTAGTTACAGTTAATAATAATAATAATTTGTTTTATAGCGCTTTTTTCCCTGTGAGACTCAAAGCGCTTTACAAATCTTTAAAGAGACACAACATGTACGAACGAGTTCCTTATGGTCACATGAGTTGATTGAATGCCTGATAAAAGAGATGGGTCTTTAGCTTTTTTTTAAGTCTGTAATGATGGTGCCTCTCTGATTGAGGATGGTAAAGAGTTCCAAAATGTCAGGCACCATGGCTGAATGTCCAGGATCCTGAGGTTGTCTTTATTCTGGGCACTGACAGCAGGGATCTGTTGGGCTGACCGCAGTGAGCGAGATTGACTACAGGGTGTAGACTTGTGCACGGGCAAAATTTTTGGTAAAATTCGAATTCGGACGAATTTTTTTTTTCTAATTCGGATGATCTTAATTTCGGACCGGGCCTATTCGATTCGGACGAAATTCTGATCCATTCCGAATTATTCGGCCGAATTTAACATGGGTTAAATTATAGCAGTGCGCCTCCGTGCACGCTGCTATCATTATTTGCAGACAGGGTGTGCATTTAGAAAAAGATCCATCCCAAAAACGGACATTGTCGTACATTGAAAGTCTGTGCATGTCACCTCTACTCTAGCATGGGATGCCAGTCACAATGCAAATGTCGAACATCGAAAACCCATGCCTGTCATTCAATTTAGCATGTTCGAACATCGAAACCCCATGCCTGTCCTTCAATCTAGCATATGTTTGAACATCGAAACCTCATGCCTGTCATTCAATTTAGCATATGTTCGAACATCGAAACCTCATGCCTGTCACATCCTACTCAACATAAGTGGTCGACTCGAACATGGACAAACTACATGTCACATTCTATGTTAGTACATGGGTAAAGATTAAGGTTTCATTTTCTGGTACCAGCCTCCTACCCTACTGTCCCTCTTTAGTACCCAAATTCCTCTCTCTCGTTTTCCTATCCTGATTTCCCCTTATATCAGATAACTCTATGTGTATATACATTGTAGAGTTTCATACTACATCAAGAATAAACATCAATGATTGTAATGTGATAGATGTAATAGATGTAAAGCAATACGTTGCATACCACTCTGGCATTCAAAGGGTTAAAAAAGAAAAATTGAGACATTCTGTTGTGAACAAACTGCAACACAGGAGAGAAATAAAAAAAATGCTTGACATCTATACTGAAGAGGGGTCCACAGCATTGTCTTAGTATAGCAATATCACCGTTTTCCGTGAGTGTGCAATACAGGGCTCTACGATAATTGCTGGGCATTTCCCAATGTCATAATCAGGGGATGATGGGAGTTGTATTCTAATTACTGTTAGGAAACACATAAGTGATGCACATTCATCTCCCACCTAGAAATTATTTACACACGAGGCAACTCCCCCAAGTAATACCTAGCCCCTTTCCAAGTGAAAGGACTTCCAGAAAGGCTTCAGATCTCTTAGTGACTCACCTGTTATTGCCAGTCAGCGGGACCCGGAGAGTAGGAGGGGGTGATGCTATGGCTGCACGGCACGGTGCTCTTAGTTGGTCACTTGTCGCAATGTTGAAGCCAGCACCTTCTGGGTGGAGACACTTCACAGCAATCCTGTTCAGGACACATCATGCACTGTTGTGCACTCATACTAGGGATCCCAAATGTTTAGACTCATTTCGTACAGGGGGCACCCTCCTGTATTTGTAAAACCTCTCTAGCAAATCTGGGACGGTAGACCTATTTCCTCAAGTCTTGACTTTAGGTGGGCGATAAACAATATAAAATAAGCATAATGTTTCACTATCACATAATTCACGTCACTGAAGCAGCCAGCAGGCATCGCCACTGAGTGAGCATAGGGCTGCCCGGCTGCTGACAGTCACACTGATGGGATGGGACACCCTGCAACACAGAAATGGCGGAAGAGCACAAAATAAACATGCTATGGGACGGTAAATTGCCGCCCCTGTCAAAGTGCCGCCTGGGTCCATGGACCCACTGGGACCCATGTAAGGGCCGGCCCTGTATTCGAACAAATACCTAATATTTTTTTATATTTTGCACAGGAACAAATATTACTTGCTCTTGCAGTGGCAATAACTGGAACTAATGCTGGCTGCCTACCTATGCCTAGCCTAATGCTACCTGCCTGCCTACACAACAACTGTACACTCTCTAATCTCTTCTCTCTCTGAGCTCCAACAACCCAATGAGGAAATGCAGGCTGTCTGTCTGTGTGACTGTGTCATTAGTCCAACCCCCATCATGAAACGAAGAAGGCTATTCGAATACAGACAAAAGAGGGAAGCAGTGCATGAAACGGAGAATGGAATTGGACTAGAGACATGGAGGGAAAATTATGGAGGGAAAGTAATTGAGCGCGCACAGGAAGTACAAAAAAGTCCTGGTCAAAAGTAGTCAAAACTTTTGGAAATGTGTCGATTGCCGAAACTTCCGAAAGTTTTGATGAATTTCGGACCTGGGCTGTTCGGAGTCGGATCATTTTTTCCGAATGACCCTTGAGTTTCGGATTGGCCGAATGTCTCCGAATGACCCCATTTTCGACGAAATCCGAATGTCTCCGAATGAATTCGCACATGTCTAATAGGGTGTCAGGAGCTCTTTCAGGTACTGTGGGCCTTGATTATTTAAGGCTTTGAAGTTTAGCAGACCAATTTTAAAATATGCTCGCCATTTAATTGGAACCCAATTCAGGGAGTGGAGAATCAATGTTATGTGACATGAACGAGTTTGATTGATCAATAGTCTGGCTGCTGCATTTTGTACTGTCTGTAGGCGATGGAGTTCTTTTTCTGGGAGGACCAAGTAAAGTGCATTACAGTAATCTAGACGAGAAGACACAAATGCATGGATTAATGCTGACATATCATCCGGTGGAATTAAGTGTTGTATCCTGGCTATGTTTCTCAGATGAAAGAAGGAAGATTTTATTACGGGAGAGATCTGCTGATAACCATAGATCTCTATAAAAACTGTGTGAGTCACCCTGACTGCTTCCCTTGCCCACAGGTAGCCACAGATTCCCATTTGCACTGTCTGACCCCCATTCTTGTTCCCCTGACCACTTGTAGCCCCAGATTACCATATACAGTGCTTAGGTAGCTTAGGCAGGGCACTCCTTGAGAGGAAAGAAAAAAAGGAAAAAATGCCTTGGTGCTGCATAATAAATTAAATAGATTAGATGTTATTAGAAAACAACCCAAAGATTAGCACCCATAAGGGCTTAGAATGGAAAAAAAAAATAACAATAATAAAAAAAAAAAAATATATATATATATATATGTATAGATATACATATATCCAATGATAAAAACCGCACTCACAGGTCTTTTCTAGTGGATAAAAAGTGTTGACAACATACTCACGTCCAGATGTAGATATGTATAAGTTACCAATGAGACTACATATGATGTATTATCCAAAATACGTATCTATTTATCAGCAAGACTTACTGATACTATCTATAATATAGATATATTGTCTGTATGTTTTGTTTTCTTTGTTTTACATGATTGTCATGGATTGCATAGGTAGGCGAGACATGAGGGACACTGTAATAATACTCTGTATATGTCGCGCTGCCTTTCTGCCTATCTTGGACATTATTTTTGGGTCAATTATTATACAGACGATGAATACCATTATTACGTATATTCTCTGACATTAGCTGATGTTATTCTCTGATTGTATCATTAAGACACTAATATTATACTTATAGCCCTATCTACCTCTTTATCAGTAAGGATTGTGTTATTTCCTTTAGTATGTGTTTTTATATATACTGATAAACAATCTCTTCTACACTGGTCCCCTTTATAGCATACATTTAGCATACTCACACAGAGATGATCATAGCATGAGTTTAATTTTTAAATAGAAAGACTGAGTTTGGATACTTGCTGGAAAAATATAATAAGTATATTGTGTGTGGTGTAGTGTGGTAAAGGACAGGTTAAAAAACAAATCTCTGGGTTTTGTTTTCTCTCTCATTGCTGTGAGACAAGCAAATAATTGAAGTCTGGTGTGGTGGGACTGACTAATTGCTGTGTTTGTAATTGGTGGATTCCTGGCTTAAATAGCAGATACACAGTGAATACTTGAACGTGTGAATCTTGCATCAGTGTGTAAGTGCAGAAGTGTGATAAGTGTAGGAATTTAAAAAAGGGGAATTCAAGTGCAGAAGTGTGGTAAGTGTAGGAATTTAAAACAGGGGAATTCAAGTGCAGAAGTGTGGTAAGTGTAAGAATTTAAAACAGGGGAATTCAAACACAGGGGACTGCTTTTACAAGTGACTGGTTCCAAGTGAAGAGTTAGAAGGAATCTGGTTAAGTATATAGGAGTGTGTTTGGTGTTTTATTGGTATTTTATTAAGGTTTAAAAAAAAAAAATCGTGTGGGTATTGCAAGAGTTAAAAAAACTGTTTACTGGGTTTTTCTCTGGCCTGTGTGATTAGGGCTGATTGCTAAGGGATTTCACCTGGCTGCTAGTTACTATAAATACAGTCCATTAGCTCTGTGAATCTGGCTCTGTGAGACTGCTATTACAAGTGACTGGTTCCAGGTGAAGAGTTAGAAGGAATCTGGAGTTAAAATAGAAGCAGGAGTTGGAAATCAGCAGAACTCTGAGGTGACTATCATTTCAAAGGATTTATTGCATTCACATTTAAGGTTGGTTACTTACCATATAGTGAACATTATAGGATAATATAAAGCTATTTGAATTGTAAAACCAAGCATGAGTGATAGCAGGTTAGCCAGTCTCACACAGTGTACATCTTGTCACATGTTTGAACACTTGGAGCAATCGTTCCAGGGGTCATACCACTGTGCCAAGTGTGAGCATATTTTCTCTTTAGAGTCTAAGATATTGGATTTGGAGAGAAATATTGCAACATTGAGAAACATTTGAAACCTGGAAAGGAGTTTAGAACTCACAGAGCAGGTAGTATGTGGGGTTAGTGGTGAAGAGGGTGGAGTTGTAGATGAGGAGCGACTGGTAGGCAGCTGGGTAACAGTAAGGAGGGGATGTAGTGGGCAGAGGAAGAGGAAGGCCAGTTCTGAGTTGATTCAGTCCAACAGATTTGCAAGATTGTGTGAAGTTGTTGATGAGAATTGCTCAGAATTGGCAACACTGGAGAGGGCTGATTCCTCTAGCAGCCGGGGGAACAGTCCTCCTTCCAGGCTAGATGGGATGCAGAGCAGGCAGAAACCAAGGCAGCAGGTGGTGGTAATAGGGGACTCTATTATTAGGAGGGTAGATAGGGTAATCTGCCGCCAGGAACGTGAATGCGAACAGTATGCTGTCTCCCGGGTGCTCGGGTTCGGCATGTTGCGGACAGGGCTGACAGATTATTGGGAGGGGCTGGAAGTGATACAGCTGTCTTGGTACATATTGGAACCAATGACAAAATAGGAGGAAGATGGAGGTCCCTAAAGAATGATTTCAGGGATTTATGGTGCAAGCTCAAGGCAAGGACCTCTAAGGTAGTATTTTCTGAAATACTACCTGTGCCATGCGCCAGTGCAGGTAGGCAGAGGGAGCTCAGGGAGCTTAATGCATGGCTCAAGCAATGGTGTAGGAAGGAGGGTTTGGGGTTTTTAGAACACTGGGCAGACTTTGCTCTTGGGTACAATCTAAATGGAAGAGATGGATTGCACCTAAATGGTAGAGGAGCCTCTGTGTTAGGGGAGAGAATGCTAGGAAGCTTGGAGGAGATTTTAAACTAGGAAAGGGGTGGGTGGGTATAGATAGCATGAGGTAGATAGAGCAGATAGGAACTGGGTCCAAGTAAATGACCAGGGGGGTGGAGAAAGGGTGGGGAAAATTTAGTCAGTAGGGAGGAACGCCTAGTAAATGAAGGTGTAGAAAAAAGGCATGTAGGGATTAATATATGTAAAGACTTCAAAATTAATTGTATGTTAGCAAATGCAAGAACTATGGTAGATAAAATAGGAGAACTAGAATTGCTGTTGGTTAATGAGCAATTGGACATAATTGGAATAACAGAAACATGGTGGAACGATGCACATGACTGGACTGTAAATATAGAGGGATATTCCCTGTTTAGAAGAGACAGAATTAATAGAAAAGGGGGAGGTGTGTGCTTATATTTAAAAACAGAGCTAAATCCAGTTTTGCGAGGTGATATTAGTGAGGAAACTGGCCAAATTGTGGAGTCCATGTGGGTAGAAATCGAGACTAAATGTGGTGTGAAAGGTAAAAAAAAGTTGTTGGTGGGCATATGCTGAAAGCCACCAAATATCGATGACAATGATGAGGCCCAACTGCTATTGCAAATGAGGAAAGCTGCCCAGTTTGGGCATATTATAATTATGGGAGATTTTAATTATCCAGATATCAACTGTAAAAATGAGACCTGTCAGAGTGCTAAGGGTAGCATGTTTGTGAACACGCTTCGTGAAAGCTACATGTCACAAACGGTGGAAGCGCCGACAAGAAATAACAATGTATTGGACCTAGTGATAACGAATAACACAGAAATGGTATCCAATATTAAGGTAAGAGAACATTTGGGAAACAGTGATCACAACATGGTTACATTTGAGATCAGTCTGGCAAAGCAAAAATGTATAGGTTCAACCAAAACTCTTAATTTTAAAAAAGCTAACTTCAAATTGTTAAGGGCTTCAATGCAACACATAGACTAGGATATTTTATTTAAAGGCAAAAATACTGAGGAAAAATGGTCAGAATTCAAATTTAGGTTGCAGAAATGTACCCAACAGTATATACCAATGGGGAACAAATGCAAAAGAAGTAAGTCACAGCCAATGTGGTTAACTACACATGTAAAGAAGGAAATGGCAAGGAAAAAAAAACGCATTAAAATTATTTAAGTCTGAAGGAACTGAACAATCTTTCTTAAAATACAGGGAGTGCAACAAAGATTGCAAAAAGGCAATTAGGGTAGCAAAAATAGATAATGAAACTCGAATTGCAAGGGAAAGCAAGACTAATCCAAAAAAGTTTTTCAAATATATAAATAGCAAAAAACTTAAGAGGGAGTGCATTGGACCATTCAAAAATGAGATGGGTGAGTTGGTTAGTGAGGATAAGGAAAAGGCCGATGTTTTAAACACTTTCTTTGCATCAGTATATACAAGGGAGCAAGGAATGGTAGAAGAGCCTCCGCAAGTAACAAATAAAACAATACAATGAACAGATGTTGAGTTAACTCAAGGAGATGTCATGGGAAGACTGAACAAAATTAAGACCGATAAAGCACCGGGTCCTGATGGTATACATCCAAGGGTTCTTCAGGAACTTAGTGCAGTGTTAGCAAAACCCCTATATTTACTCTTTAAAGATTCTATTACCACAGGCTCAGTGCCATAGGACTGGCGAAGAGCTAACATAGTGCCTCTATTTAAGAAGGGAACTAAAACAGAACCTGGGAATTATAGACCAGTGAGTTTGACCTCTGTAGTGGGAAAACTGTTAGAAGGGATAATAAGGGACTATATTCAGGATTACAACACAAAAAATAAAATCATTAGCACAAATCAACATGGTTATATGAAGAATAGATCATGCCAAACTAATCTTTTCAGCTTCTATGAGGAGGTAAGCAGCAACCTTGACAATGGCAAGGCAGTAGATGTAGTATATCTAGACTTTGCAAAGGCATTTGATACAGTGCCACACAGAAGGCTGGTGTATAAAATAAGGAAATTGGGGCTAGGAGATAACCTTTGCAATTGGATACAAAACTGGCTGAAGGATAGGGAACAGTGTGTGGTTGTAAATGGAAAATTTTCAAGTACAGTTAAAGTGGAGAGTGGAGTACCTCAGGGTTCAGTATTAGGTCCGCTGCTTTTTAACATGTTTATAAATGACCTGGAAATAGATATAGAAAGCAAAATATCAATATTTGCAGATGATACTAAATTATGCAAAGTCATTAATTCTGAACAGGATATTTTATCTCTACAGAGGGACTTACATACAATGTCAGATTGGGCAAACATGTGGAATATGAAGTTTAATGTGGGGAAGTGTAAAGTCATGCATTTGGGAGGAAACAATCCCAAGGCTACTTATAAACTTAATGGAATAATTTTAGGTGACTCATTGCTAGAAAAAGACCTGGGTATCCTTGTCAACTACAAACTTGGAAACAGTGACCAGTGTCAAACAGCAGTAGCAAAGGCAAAGTAAGTCCTGTCTTGCATAAAAAGAGGTATCGAAGCAAGAGTGGATAACATTATTTTGCAATTATACAAATCATTGGTAAGACCTCATCTTGAGTATGCAGTGCAATTTTGGGCACCGGTTCTGAAAAAGGATATACTAGAACTAGAGGGGGTATAGCGGACAGCAACAAAATTGATTAAGGGAATGGAGGACTTGACATATGAGGAACGACTAAACAAACTTGGTTTATTTACTGTAGAGAAAAGACGACTAAGAGGAGTGCTTATCACATTGTACAAGTATATGAGAGGTCAATACAAGGATCTCTGCGGTGAGCTATTTATTCCAAGGCCTGATCAGGTGACCAGGGAACACCCCTTGAGATTAGAGGAAAGGAGGTTTAAACTTCAGCAGAGGAAGGGTTTTTTTATGGTAAGGTCTGTCAAATTGTGGAATTCATTGCCCAGGGAGGTAGTTATGGCAGATACAATGGATACATTTAAGAGAAGATTAGATACATTTATTTCAAAAGGGAACATACAGAGTTATACTGTTTATCAGTAGGCTGATCAGGAAGGTCTGATAAAGACTAATTTAATTGGTAGCAGGAAAGGCATAAAATTCTCAGTTACTGAGGTATGAGGCGAAGGTTGAACTTGATGGACTTGTGTCTTTTTTCAACCTAATTTACTATGTTACTATGGTACAGATGTCATATGTAATGTTTGATTTCCATTATATCTCAGTGCCTCTGTATATATTTAACCCTAATAGGGATGTAAGTTTATCTAGCTTTTAGGTCTACATTGCTAATGCTGTGCAATGTGGAGGCTGTGGGGGCTATACTCATATCAAAAATACATTAGTGTTCCACCTAATGATATATCTGTTTAGGTGTATATATCAATATTCTTCACACACCTATTTTGTATATGTATACATTATACATTAGGTGTACCCTCTTTATTTTTCCTTTCACCTTGTCACCTTTCACCTGTCTCACACTTTTCACCCCATGACATCATAGGGGTGCCAAAAGTATTTAAAGGCTGTCTAAATTACTGTCCATAAATCTTGAGAAAGGCCCCTGTTTGGGCTGAAACGTTGATTTAATAAATCAACACTTTGTATCCATTAGAAAAGACCTGTGAGTGTGTTTTTTGTCATTGGATATCTACTCATCTTATGAGACTGGCACCCAGGCAAGTTTTCTACATATTTGAAGTGAGTGCTCTACCAATAACACTATATATATATATATATATATATATATATATATATATATATATATATATATATATATATATATATACACACTGACCCCTCCCCTGCACTATGTTCACTTGCACACTGGTAGACACAGATCCCCATATACACTGTATGAGTCCCCCAGCCTGCTTTACATTCTCACTGGTAGCCATATATTGTGCATATACACTGATGCATACTCCCCTTACTGCTGTGTTGATCAGATAAAGAGCACCCAATGAAAGCTGCCTGAGATATGCTTTCCAGAGTGGAAACCCCACAAAGAGAGAACAGACTGCTATTTAATATATAAATGGAGAAATACAACAGAAGACAAAACAGATTTACTCATTCAGTAGGCCTCAGTGAGCCTGGGGCTAGGGTGCGTAGGCTGGTAGTGTTGTTAGGTGTGGCTGCTCCAAGGAAGCTTTGCTGTAGCCTAGGCCATGTTAGAGGTACTGGCCATGAAGTGACAGTGATAAGGGATAAGACATAATAATAGTCAGCAGGCCAGGGTCAAAACCATTTGAGCAAAACAGTGGACAATCAGCAGTCAGAAGAGGAGTCAAATAAACAGGCCAAGGTCAAAAACAACGCAGGGTAACGAAGCCAAATCAGGAGACAAAGATGAAGTCAAGAAAGCTGGGTCAAACACAGAAATCAGTGTAACAAACAGGAAACTAAGGAATTATATATCAACAGGAACGCTTTGAACGCGTGCCGACACAAAGTCCCGGCGATTGATAAAGGCTCAAACAAGAGCGTCACAACAACAAGACAGGGGAAACAAGAACAATGGAAAACCAGAATACCTTGCAAGAGATGCCATCAAAACCCGGAAGTACATCACAACCGCAATTTGAAAAAAAAAAATCTTCCTATATCTTTCTGAGTACAGCACGAAGCACCACTACCTCTACCTATAGAAATGTAAAGTTTATAGTGAAGATATATTACAGCCTACACTTTCTGGTGGTTCCCTAGTCTGGTGGGGCCACCAAATCCAGCAGGGTCCTCTGCACCATGGGGGCCTCTGCTACACCTGGTCAGAACCATCTCACTGGCAGGTCCTCGGTTAATGACCAAGTGCCCATGTCTGTTTTAAGACGACCAACATCAATCTTAATCTTTTTGCCATTTATATACTTTCAGAATTGTTCAGATTTGTCTTGCTTCCCTTGCAAAATGTTTCTTATTTTCTGTTGCGAAAATTAACCCTAATAGAGAGATCTGGGATTAGTTTGTGTGATTTTTTGCATATGGCTGTGGTTGTATGTGGGTGTTTATGTGATATGATGATGAGTGTGTTTGTAAGTTTGGATGTGTGCTTAATTTGGGTTTTGGGGAAATGTGTAAAAGTGTGTTATTGGGTTGTGTGCGTGTGTGTGTGTGTATGCACCCATGTTTGTGTAACTGATGTGTAGATCTGCTTAGCACCTCTTGCACAAACAGAAGGGCAATGCAAGAGTGTATGGTCATTTGGGGGGTGCAGTTCCTTTGTGCCTTACTATGCTCAGTGTATTAGTAAGGCACAGAGGGAATCAGCACACAATTCTACCTCTTTCATACGTATGCAATGGTGGTAGCATCAAGGCATGTTTAAAATACCAGAATAAGGTTTTCTTTAGTTGAATACAAGTATAAAATCTAAACTAATGTTACTTACCTCCTGTAGGATATACAGATTTTCAGTCAATGTTGAGTTTGTATATTGTACTTTCATCTCAACTTCTTCAAGCGTTGTTGTTAAATGTTCCACTGTTTGCTGAATATCCTTAAAGACTTTGCCACGATCACCATCAGTTTCCAATATACTTTGTACCTTTTGACTTAGCTTTTGCAAAATTTCTGTGTTCTTATAAAGATCAGTTTTGAAATCTGAAAGGTTTTGAGCAAACTGATTCACAATAATGGAATATTCATGTATCATCTGTACTTTTGGTTTATATATTTTATTTTCTTCTTCAAGGCTTTCTTCATTTTTCTTTATATCTTTTTCATAACCAGAAGCTTGAACTGTAAAATAATGCATATTGAAAATATAGTGCTATTCTTATTTAGAATACTTTACTTGCACATATTAAGTACTTCACAAATGCAATGCAAAGTTTATACAAAGACATGTTTAAGGGAAAATAATCCTTTCTGGATAATTTTCTAATAACTCATCAATACAACACTATGGTATACTTAAAGGGATAGTAATACTTCGTTTTAACTTTATTTTATTTTATAGGCATTAAAAAAACATGAAGAACGATATAAGTCTTATTTCTCAAACCTTTATGGTTTAAGAGATATTCACAAGCAAAATTTCCCCTCCCCGCCCCTTTTACCTAGTGTAAGCCATTTCTTCTTAGATGTGGAATGCAGTCCATAGACCAGACAGATAACAGCAGGAAACAATCTTCTTTATATGAAAACAATGAAAGCCCAGCCCCCCTTGACAAGCTTTTCAGGTTTTTCCCTTATCTTAATTGAAGATTGTCCCTCTGTGCAATCTACCTGGGCACCTCCCTTCTGCTTCGTCTGAGCAGTGTTACATCAGTAAAAGGGGTGGGAGGGGGACACTTTGTCATTGAATTACTCCTGAACTACAACTCTGACAGAACTGAAATAACACTCTCCAAAGTCCAAATACTATAATGATTAATTAGAGCTGTTTTTATTATGAAACATTGCTATTAGTGTTGAGCGAGCATGCTCGGCCGATGCTCGGATCGGCTCGAGCATCGCTCTGCTCGGCACATGGCGGTACTCGTACGAGTACCGCATGTGCTCGCCCGCCATGTTCGGGTCTCCTCCCCGCACGTTTTGCGGCTGCTGCGCAGCCAATAAACGTGCAGGGAGGCTCTGACATCGGTGTAATGCCAGCAGCCATGTTGGCTGCTGGCATTACACTGATTGGCTGGCCAGAACCCGTGGTCGGGTGCTGTATAGCACCTGACCATCGAGTTCGGCTCAGTCTGAGCCAGGGAGAGCTGAGGATAGGAAGGGAAAGGCAGTGTAGGGAGGAAAAAAACAAAAATTGTGCAAAAAAAGAACCAAAAGTCCTTTTTAGGACTACTGTGTGTGGGGGCAGCAGGTTATTTTGTGTGGGGGGAAAAAAACAAAAAAAAAAAAAAAAAAAAAATATTCTGTTTAGTGTGAAAAGTTGCAGATTAGAGCACATTCTGTTTAGTGTGCAAAGTTGCAGATTAGAGCACATTCTGTTTAGTGTGCAAAGTTGCAGATTAGAGCACATTCTGTTTAGTGTGCAAAGTTGCAGATTAGAGCACATTCTGTTAAGTCTTCAAACTAAAATATCAAAGTCACATATTCCATTCAGTGTGCGTCGCCGCAGTTTAGCAGCACATTCTGTGTACTGTGCAGAGTTGCAGAATAGGAAGAAATACTGTTAAGTCTTCAAACTAAAATATCAAAGTCACATATTCCATTCAGTGTGCTTCGCCGCAGTTTAGCAGCACATTCTGTGTACTGTGCAGAGTTGCAGAATAGGAAGAAATACTGTTAAGTCTTCAAACTAAAATATTAAAGTCACATATTCCATTCAGTGTGCTTCGCCGCAGTTTAGCAGCACATTCTGTGTACTGTGCAGAGTTGCAGAATAGGAAGAAATACTGTTAAGTCTTCAAACTAAAATATCAAAGTCACATATTCCATTCAGTGTGCTTCGCCGCAGTTTAGCAGCACATTCTGTGTACTCTGCACAGTTGCAGAATAGGAAGAAATACTGTTAAGTTTTCAAACTCAAATATTAAAGTCACATATTCCATTCAGTGTGTTTCACCGCCGTTTAGCAGCCTATTCTGTGTACTCTGCACAGTTGCAGAATAGTAAGAAATACTGTTAAGTTTTCAAACTCAAATATTAAAGTCACATATTCCATTCAGTGTGTTTCACCGCCGTTTAGCAGCCTATTCTGTGTACTCTGCAGAGTTGCAGAATAGTAAGAAATAGTGTTAAGTTTTCAAACTCAAATATCAAAGTCACATATTCCATTCAGTGTGTATCACCGCCGTTTAGCAGCCTATTCTGTGTACTCTGCACAGTTGCAGAATAGTAAGAAATACTGTTACGTTTTCAAACTCAAATATTAAAGTCACATATTCCATTCAGTGTGTTTCACCGCCGTTTAGCAGCCTATTCTGTGTACTCTGCAGAGTTGCAGAATAGTAAGAAATACTGTTAAGTTTTCAAACTCAAATATTAAAGTCACATATTCCATTCAGTGTGTTTCACCGCCGTTTAGCAGCCTATTCTGTGTACTCTGCAGAGTTGCAGAATAGTAAGAAATAGTGTTAAGTTTTCAAACTCAAATATTAAAGTCACATATTCTGTGTAAGATGAAGAAGGCGGGTAAAAAGGGACGGGGAAGTGGACGTGATCCTGAAAGTTCAGGGCGCGGGTCAGGACGCGGAGAAACTGTGCCTGGTGCCAGAGCACAAGAAAGAAAGACATCCACCATACCTAGCTTCATGTGTAATTTTACAGGGCGTCGCAGGACATCACTCTCGAGGTCCGACCACTGCGAACAGGTGGTCGGTTGGATGACAGCTGATACTGCTTCCAGTCGGTTAAGCACCACCCTGTCTTCCACCAAGTCCACTCTCAGTAGCCAAGAGTCTGGTCAACATAATCCTCACTCTGATCATCCTTCCTCCCACCATACACGGTCTGGTCAAAGAAGTGATCCCACACTGGGATATAGTGAGGAGCTCGTCTCATCACCAATCCTTCATTTGACCCTCTCTCCAAGCACGCTTGCAGAGGAACATGACATCTTGTGCCCTGATTCACAACCTCTAGAGGCTACCCAATCACAAGAAGATGACAGATGTGAACGGCATTTAAGGTCAAAGGAAGTAGTGGATGATGATGATGATGATGAGACACAGTTGCCATTAAATCAACCACTATTTCCGTCTCAAGACCTTGTTGAGGAGAATGTTATACAGTTGTCAATGACTGAGTATGTGGTGGGATCAAGACTTGAGGAGGATGATCAGAGTGAGGAAGTGGAGGAGGACTTGGTGGACGATGAGGTGACTGACCCCACCTGGGAAGGTGTAGAGCCGAGCGATGTCAGCAGTCCTGAGGGTGTGCCATCTGCAGCACCGCAACAGGCTGGAAGAGGCAGTGGTGTGGCTACAGAAAGAAGGAGGACCGCACCAAACCGGCCCGCAAATGTTCCACGGAGCACCCCCTTGCGTAAATCTACCTTGCCAAAGGGTAGGTGTTCCGCGGTATGGCGTTTTTTTAAGGAAAGTGCGGACGACAAAAGAATTGTAGTTTGCAACCTGTGCCACACCAGAATGAGCCGAGGCATGAACACTAGAAACCTCACCACCACCAGCATGATCCGACACATGGCATCCAAGCACCGTAGTAAGTGGGAGGAACGCCTGGATCGCCCATCTGTGTCTGCAGGCCACACCACTGCCTCCTCTTCCCCTGTTTTCGGTGCCGGCCAATCGCCTGTCGAAGGCGCAGGCCCGCATACCTCCCGCCCTGCACCTGTACCATCTGAAGCACCATCAGCGACCACATCCACTTCCCTGTCCCAGCACAGCGTCCAAATGTCGTTACCCCAGGCATTTGAGCGCAAGAGAAAGTACCCAGCCACCCACCCACAGGCCATAGCACTAACCTCACACCTTTCCAAATTACTGGCCATCGAAATGCTGCCATTTAGGCTTGTGGACACTGAGTCCTTCCGCAGCCTGATGGCAGCAGCTGTCCCTCGGTACGCGGTCCCCAGCCGCCACTACTTTTCCCGGTGTGCCATCCCCGCATTACACCACCATGTGTCCCGTAACATCACCCGTGCCCTGACCAACGCAGTTACTGGGAAGGTCCACTTAACGACTGACACATGGACAAGTGCTTGTGGCCAGGGACGCTACATTTCCCTGACGGCACACTGGGTGAATGTCGTGGAGGCTGGGAGCGACTCGGACCCTGGGATGGCACGGGTGCTACCCACGCCGAGGATTGCGGGCCCTACCTCCATCAGGGTTTCCACCAGCACCTACGTTATTGGCTCCTCCTCCTCCGTTTCCACCTCCGAATTATCTACACGCAGCGCCACTCCCCCATCAGCCAGTAGCTGGAAGCAGTGTAGCACTGCAGTGGGGAAGCGTCAACAGGCCGTGCTGAAGCTGATCTGCCTTGGGGACAAACAGCACACGGCCTCAGAGCTGTTGCAGGGGATTAGTCACCAGACCGAGCAGTGGCTCTCGCCACTCAACCTGCAACCAGGCATGGTTGTGTGTGATAATGGGCGTAACTTGGTGGCGGCTTTGGAGCTCGGCAAGCTCACACACGTACCATGCCTAGCGCATGTATTTAATTTAGTGGTGCAGCGATTTCTAAAAACCTACCCCAATGTGCATGATCTCTTGACCAAGGTGCGCCGCGTGTGTGCACATTTCCGTAAGTCATCTACAGCTTCGGCCGGCCTGTTGAAGCTGCAGCAGCGCTTACAATTGCCAGCTCACCGGCTGCTGTGTGACGTGAGCACGCGCTGGAACTCCACCTTCCACATGTTGGCCCGGCTTTGTGAGCAGCAGAGGGCAGTAGTGGAGTACCAGCTGTTACACGGTCGTCGCCTCTCCGTTCAACTTCCTGTAATCAGAAGTGAGGAGTGGGAATGGATGTCAGACCTCTGCGAGGTTTTACGCAATTTTGAGGAATCGACACAGATGGTGAGCGGCGATAACGCTATTATCAGTGTAACCATCCCACTTCTGTGTCTACTGAAACGCTCGTTGCTCACAATTAAAACCGACGCTTTGCATGTGGAAGAGGTGGAAATGGGGGAGGAAGAGCTTACACAAGGTGATAGCCAGAGCACCCTCATTTCGTCTTCTCAGCGACAATTGGAGGAGGCGGAGGAGGAGGAGGAGGAGGAGGAGGAGGAGGAAGACACGGTTGCCTCCGCTACAGAGGGTAGCCATGGAACTTTAGTTCCATCTCTTCAGCGTGGGTGGGCAGAAGAGGAGGAAGAGGATGAGGAGATTGAGAGTCATCCTCCTGGTGAGGACAGCGAAATCTTGACTGTTGGTACTCTGGCACACATGGCTGACTTTATGTTAGGCTGCCTTTCCCGTGACCCACGCGTTATACGCATTTTAAACAACACGGATTACTGGGTGTTCACCCTTCTGGACCCCCGCTACAAAGAGAACTTCTCATCTCTCATTCCTCCGGTGGAGAGGACAAGCAAAATGGTGCAATACCAGAAGGTTCTTGTCGAAAAATTGCTCCAAAATTTTCCATCTGACAACGCTGGCGGCAGAGTACGTGCTACCTTGGCCAACCGAGAAGGGGAGAAAAGGGGAGCACACAGCAGTTCCGAGAAAGGCAGGGCAACACTCTCCAAGGCGTGGGACACCTTCATGACACCCCGCCAGCACCCTCACCCTGATGCGCAGCCTAGTGTCACAAGGAGGGAAAAGTTTTGGAAGATGGTGAAGGAGTACGTAGCAGACCGTGTCAGCGTCCTCAATGATCCCTCTGTGCCTTACAACTACTGGGTGTCCAAGCTGGACACGTGGTATGAACTGGCACTCTACGCCTTGGAGGTGCTGGCCTGCCCTGCCGCCAGCGTTCTGTCTGAGCGGGTATTTAGTGCTGCTGGTGGCATCATAACAGATAAGCGTATCCGCCTTTCCACCGACAATGCTGATAGGTTGACACTTATAAAAATGAACAAGGCCTGGATTTCCCCTGACTTCTCCACTCCACTGGAGGAAAGCCCCGGGGGAACATAAACTCACTTTACATATATTATTTACAATGATGGGAATACTCTGTATTCCCATTCACCCCTTCCACCCAAAAAACAGGTATATGGTTGACTCTTAATCTTCTCATCCTCCTCCTCCTCTTCCATATGCCCTGTGCTATAATTTTTATATAGGGCCAGCTCACCAGCGGGCCCTGTGATATAATTTTTATATAGGGTCAGCTCACCAGCGGGCCCTGTTTGCCAATTTTTATATAGGTCAGCTAACCAGCGGGCCTTCTCATATAATGTTTTATTGGGTCAGCTCTCTAGCGGGCCCTCTCATATAATGTTTTATAGCGTCAGCTCACTAGCGGGCCTTCGCATATAATGTTTAGGATGGTCAGCTCTGCAGCAGACCCTCACCCATAATGTTTTAGATGGTCAGCTCAGCGCACGTTTCCCTCTTAATCATGGCCTCAGTTCTGAAAATCAAGGAAATTTTTGGGAGAATTTGCCTCTGCGCACGTTTCCCTCTTAATCATGGCCTCAGTTCTGAAAATCAAGGAAATTTTTGGGAGAATTTGCCTCTGTGCACGTTTCCCTCTTAATCATGGCCTCAGTTCTGAAAATCAAGGAAATTTTTGGGAGAATTTGCCTCTGCGCACGTTTCCCTCTTAATCATGGCCTCAGTTCTGAAAATCAAGGAAATTTTTGGGAGAATTTGCAGATGATATACAAGTAAATATACAGCAAATATTGTTTGGTAACAATTTTTCTCCTAAAGTCGTTTTTATTTTCCTTTTTGTGTGTTTTATGGTCAGTCTGTAAAAATGGCGTACTACGGGCGAAAGATCGTTCCCAGCAGCGATGTTGGAGTCCAAGATGCATCCAGACATCCTCCCTATGCTGTCCCTGAACCATTTCTGTAGTGTTTCCATCTTTTTCTGCCCTTTTCCTATGGACCAGGCACCCTCCCCTCATCAGAGCAGGGGGTGCCTGGTGTAATGCTCGAGTCCTCCCATTGACTTCAATGGGGCTCGGGTGCTCGGCCGAGCACTCGAGCCTCAGGGGGTGCTCGGTCAGAGCACCCGAACACCCGAGCATTGGGGTGCTCGCTCATCACTAATTACTATGCCTTTAATTCTAAGTACCAGTCTGTTGTATCAGTCTATTTCAATACTGCCATAGTTGTAGTTCAAGAGTAATTAAATGATAAAATGTCCCCCTCCTGCCCCTTTTACTGATGTAACACTGCTCACCCCTGAACAGCAAGGTGTGTCCAGGTGGATTGCAGAGAGGGACAAACTTCAATTAGCATAAGGGAAAAACCTGAAAAAACTGTCAAGGGGCAGGTTTTCCTTATGTTCTTAGTAAGAAGATTGTCCCTTGTTGTGATCTGTCTGGTCTCAATTCCAAATTCTTCATCTGAGGGGAGGTGTCTTACACTAGGCAAAAGGGGCGGGAGGGGGATACTTTATCATTCAATTACTCTTGAACTACAACTCTGACAGTATTGAAATAACACTCCCAATGGCTCAGATACAATGAAGATTAATTGGAGCTGCTGTTTTTGTGAAACATTAGTATCTCTTTAAACACATTATTTTCTTCTGCATATACAAAGGAAGCAAAAATAACATGCTATGAGCAAACAGACAAAACAATATAGTTTCCTCCATCATGTACATGGCTTACTGAGGACAAAGTCTAAAAGAGACTGTAAAAGGTTATGGTGATTAAAAAAAACACCTGGACCTGATGGTATACACTCAAGGGTATTTAAGGAACTTAGTTCAGTAATAACAAGACCATTATACTTAATATTTATTGATTCAGTTTTATCAGGCATAGTGCCCTGATGTAGTACAATTGTTCAAAAAGGGGCAAGATCCAAACCAGAAAATTATAGACCTGTGAGCTTAACTTCCATAACGTGTAAAATATTTGAAGGTGTAATAATTGACAGTACTCAGAGCTATGCAAAGACCAACAATATTATCGGTAGGAGCCAGCATTGATTTATGAAGAATAGATCATGTCAAACTAATTTACTTGCATTTTACGAAAGGGTAAGTAGTAATTTGGACAAGGAAATTGCTGTTGATGTAGTATACTTGCATTTTGAAAAACCATTTGATACAGTGCCATACAACAGTTTACTGCATAAATTAAATATCTTTTCATGAAAAGAGAACTGGTTAAATGATAGATGGCAGAGAGTTGTTGTAAATGGAATCTTTTCAAGTTGGACTCAAGTAGTAAGTGGGGTGTCACAGCGTTCAGTCTTGGGCCCAATGCTTTTTAATTTATTAATGATCTTGAAGTGTGAATGGAAAGTAATATCTCAGTCTCTGCTGATCGTACTAAGCTGTGTAAGGAAATACACACAGAGAAGGATATTTTTCCCTGCAGAAGTTTTTTTTTTTTTTTTTAATATATTTTATTATCAGATCACTCCATACACATCTTAAATACAAAAAAGGGAAATACATGTAAAATTGTTCAAATACACAAAAATATGGAGACATTTATAGCAATGAAAAGTACATATGCATATTAGTAGGGCGTACAGAGTCGCCCTGAGGTTTTTTATTTTTATTTCAACCTTCAATAACCCGAACTTCTAAAATCTAACTTAACTTAACTTCTACGATACCCCTCAACCCTAATTCCTCTCTCCTCCGAACCCACAGCACCCCCCTCGCCTACCAGCCAGTGATTTCACAGAATCCCTGTATGTACAGGATTCATACACAGTGTCATGCATCAAGTATACGTCACAACCACCCACACAGCAAGCAGGTATAATCTCAGTCAACCATCTCCAATAAGTTGCACATCATCAGGTGCCACAGCAGTATCCACCCTAATTGTCCACCAGGTCTGCCACCTTCCCAGATCTTGTCGAACTTAGTCGGAGGACCCCAGTGCAAGTAAACCAATTTATAATGTGGAATAAATTGTAAAACCAGGTTTATCCACACTCTACAGTTGGGAACTCTGTTCAAGGCCACCACCTTTCTTGCCATCACCAAGAGCTCACTCAATAGAGATCTGTCATTTACATCCTCAATCTCATCGGGGAAAACAGACAATAAACAAATCTTTGGAGTCACAGGAACAGGTCTTCCCAACACCAGGGCCACAATACACATTATTTCTGTCCAAAACCCTCTGACTCCAGGACACTCCCAGATCATATGCAAATATGTGCCTTGAACATTATCACACCGAAGGCAATAATCAGTGCCAGAATTCCCCATTTTAAACAGTCTGACAGGTTATTAATAAATTCTATGAAAAATATTCAACTGAATCATTTGATGTCTAGTCAACGTCACCACCAGAGCTTGCCTAGCCTTAGCCAGATCTCATTCCCAATTTTCTAGTGGACCCACATCCATTTCCCATTTGTTCCGTGAAGGAAATTCCTGACACCTCATGTGAGTGTCTAGCCACTGGTAAATAAAAGAAAGAGGTCTCGGAGGCTCAAGAATCATCAGTCTAGTAAGAAGCGGAAACGTAGAAATCATCGGGGCTCGATCACCCCACTGAGCTCTTAGAGCATGCCTGATACATAAATACGAATAAAAAAGATTATGTGGTATATGGTACTCGTCGTGTAGTTGTGCGAAGGATTTCAGTTGGTTATCCCGATATAACCCTGCAGAAGTATTTCAATAAACTGAGTGAATGGGCAGAAATGTTGTAGGTGATATTTAATGTTGATAAATGTAAGGTAACAGTTATGCATTTACGCTGTAGAAACAAACATCTACATAAACACCAAATGGGAAACTACTTGAGAGAATCCTCATTAGAGAAACATTTAGGAGTACTGATAGATGATAGAGTTCACAGCAGTGTGCAGAGTCACACTGTTGCAGCAAGAGTAAATAAGGTATTACCCTGCATAAAGAGTATAGATGAATGGGATGCTAATATAATTCTACCTCTATATAAATCCTTGATAAGACCTCATCTAGAATATGTAGTACAGTGTTTGGCACCAGTTCTTAAAAAAATACATTATTGAAAAAGAAATGTGCAGAGACGTACAACAAAACTGATAAGAGAATTGGAGGATCTGAGTTATAAAGAGAGACTAGCCAAACTGGGTTTGTTTACAGATATGATTATCGTTTACAAAGATATTCAAGGTCAATACAAAGAACTTTCCAATGAAGTAATTACTTAAAAAGCTGAGCTTAGAACAAGAGGTCATCAATTATTGAAAGGCTCTTTTGACTAAAGCAAAGACAAGAGTATTTTACAGTAAGGAGAGAGTGGTTATGGAATTCTTTGTCTCAGGATGATGTATTTGCAGATACTGTAACTACTTTCAAAAAGGTAATGGATACCTATCTAGCACAGAACAATTTTGAGAATTATGACAGTTGGCTTCAAAGTAGATAAGATGCTGATGTAGAGAAATATCTGACTGTCATTTGGAGTCAGGAAGGATTTTTTTTGTGGCTTAATTTTTTTTGCCTTCCTCTGGATCAGCAGAGATAATTTGCCATGGGATGAACTTGATGGATGCATGTCTTTTTTCAACAATGTTAATTTCACTATATCCCTACTTGGGAGTCCTTTGGATGGTGCACACATTGTGTGTGATGGCTAATGACTATTGAACTGGGCTGGGACACTGTAAAGCATGAAAGAAGTCATTATTGCAGTGAAGTATATGTGCTAATTAAGCTGTGAATAACAATTTGTAAGGGGCTTATTATGTGCTTGGGAAATAAGTTGTTACCCATAAGGTTTGTGATTGCTGGTGGGGATCTCCCAAGTACAGAAGCAAGAATGTGTGTCCATGCACAAGTATAGCTAGTGTACATGGTAGCCAGACCAGCAAATCACTATAGCGTTGGTTGAGCTAGTCTGTGTACTGCCCCCACCCCATAGCCTTTTCCTGTGTTCTGTATGTGTGTGTGCATTTTAGAGACAGTGCATATAATGTTAAGTAGTCAAGAAATGTAATGTACACATTTTCCAAGTCATATTCAGAGGATGCTCCATAAGAATTGTCTGTTTAATAATGAGATGGTAATTCATATCTCCATACTTCTTAAGTGCTAGAGGCATCTGGTTATTAAATATCAAATAACCTTCCCTGTTGAATTATAAAATAGACTTATAGCATATCTGAAATTATAAAGAAAAAGAATGTATATATATGTGTGCATGCATGTGTGTGTGTTAAGAGTTAAGAAAGAGGGTGAGGCAACCCCCTCCTTGAAAAAAGAAGAAGCATATGAACTTATGGATGGTTATAACATTAGGTATGCCCAAAATAGCTTATTAACCCCTTAGTGATGAGGGTTTTTTACACTAGAGGACAGAGCATTTTTAGCTTTCTTAACCCCTTAGGGACCCTTGACGTACCAGGACCGTCAAGGGTAAACTTGCTTGAAAGACCCTTGACGGTCCTGGTACGTCACGTACTTTTTACTTACAGCGCTCTACTGGGAGCGCTGTAAGTAAAAATAGGGCATGAAATAGACCGCTCCAAGATCGGAGCGATCTGTTTCAAGCCCCATAGTGACGCGCCGATACACGTGACAGGTCACGTGTACCGGCGCCTCAAAGTGCCCCTATGCAGTCGTTATGGGACGGAAATGTCCCATAACGTCCGGTCCTTAAGGGGTTAATGTGCCTTTGTTCAACCATATTTTCCCTCTAGTTCTTCTAGTCTATCTACACAAAATCTATCCTTTTTTAAAGGGATAGTAAACCTTGAAAATAAGTTTATGTTATATTGTAGCCCTTAAAAAACATGAAAAATGATATAAGTCTTATCTCCAAAACCATTATGGTTTGGGAGATACTCAGAAGTAAAATAAAGTTCCCTTTTCCTGGCTGTTTCAGCCAAGTCTGCCATCTAGTGGACAGATTTGGAATTCGGTCCACAGATCAACCTGCAGTTCTTTAGTAGTGCCAAGATCAAGATCTTCAAAAAGAACTACTTAATTGGAACTGTCTCCAAAGTGTGCCTGGCTTGCAAGCACACTTTGTAGACCATTCCAATTAAGAAATTATTTTTAAAGATTGTGATCTTGGCACTTCTGGAGAGCTGCAGCCGGTCCCGGGACCAGATTCCAAATCTGAGAGCTAGAACAGTGATGTCACTCAGGGGGAAACTTTGCTTCTGAATATCTCCCAAACCATAAAGGTTTGGGAGGTAAGACTTATATCATTGTTCATGTTTTTTTAAGGGCTACAATAAACTAAACTTATTTTCAAGGTTTACTATCCCTTTAAGCATAAGTAGGGCTTTCTTTTGATATCACACAGATGTGTATAACCCCCCATTTAAAAGTGCCTCATCTTTGGCCAGTTAAAGGGATAGTAATACTTCATTTTAACTTTATTTTATTTTGTAGGCATTAAAAAAACATGAAGAATGATATAAGTCTTATCTCTGAAACCTTTATGGTTTAAGAGATATTCACAAACAAAGTATCCCCCCCCTGTTCAACCAGATCAGAAGGGAGATGCCCAGGTAGACTGCAGAGAGGGACAATCTTCAATTAAGATAATGGAAAAAGCTGAAAAACTTGTCAAGGGGGGAAGGGCTTTCATTGTTTTCATACAAAGAAAATTGTCCCCTTCTGTTATCTGTACTGTCATACAACCAGACTCACATCTGAGAAGAGATTGCTTACACTAGGAAAAAGGGGCGGGGAGGGGAACTTTGCTTGTGAATATCTCATAAACCATAAAGGTTTGAGAGATAAGACTTATATCATTCTTCGTGTTTTTTTAATGCCTACAAAATAAAATAAAGTTAAAACGAAGTATTACTATCCCTTTAAGGCATTGAGAGCTCTGTTCTATGCTTCTCTCTGCCTCATGACCACAATGAGGAGAGTGAGGAAGAGAACACGGACAAAGGCAATGTATATTTATATTGCTTTTATCATGTGACTCCACTGGCACATGTGATCATTGTAGAATTGATCACATGTGTGGAGCCACCAGGAAAAGGCTGAAACTGATTGCAGTCAGATACAGACTCCCAGCAATGAACACAGCTCTCTCTGAGGAGCACTGTAATAATTAACTCTTGATGTGCCAGGACTGTCAACTGTCCTTAAAGGACAGATTGATGTGACAGTCCTGGCATGCCATTCATACTCAAAGGAATAATTAAGTTAATATATGACTCCCATTTTGCTATACACTTCTTAGGGGGGGGGTGTTCATGATATGAGGTGTGTTCATGCAAAATGCTTATAACTAAGAGTTGTGTTTACCTTTGTATACGCAACCATAGAGTTTACTTGATCACCATTTGTAGCTGTAGGACATGGGATGATGGGCAAAGGATATCTTCATTATAGGAAGTGGTTTTTTTTTTTACTTTTCCATCCTGTTGAATTCTGTAAACAGAATTACCAACAGAATTGATGTAAAGCTACTCATTTTATATCAACTGTTTTCCCTTTCTCAGTTGTATGCATGTCTGTATGTGTGAATTTGAGTCTTAAAAGACCTTTATTGAATACTTCACATCAATCCGCTAATCAGCAAATTTGCCTCCTCAAAGGATTCAGGAGCTCACACAGATATGACATAAGCTGCAATTGGTGAGGTGATAAAAAACCCCTTTCAATTAAGCTCTGTATCTTTGATGATGGCCTTGTTCTATTCACGTAGATGTTTTAGCATGTACAGTGTGAAATTCCACCTAGTGAATTCCATTTTCAGCTAGTGATAATGAAGTTAGTTATGTCTCTTATGGAATATAA